>JASFXZ010000004.1:4127382-5327382 GCA_032209605.1 Mactromeris polynyma | reverse complement strand
CAGACGTTGAGTGAATGTCGTGAAACACACGGAAGAATTATTAAGGAAAAATACACCATGTGGATTTTTGTATGACGGATTTCGGCAGAACCTGCTTTTATGTGTAAATACATGTTGTTGTATTTGAAACTGAGTTATTTATCTTGACAATGTGACTAAATTTGAACGGGTTGAACATTTGTTTAAAATTATCCTCTGATTTCTACTCGACCAGTGTTTCACAACAGGACTTTTGTGATAATTAATACCTGTTATTGAGGTAGTTTATTCTTGTTGAACATAAACTCAGATCTTGTTTCCCAATGTGAACAATACTGAATGAAGGATAAATATGTCTTGCGATATCTGCAATTATTCTGTTGTATTCCAGGGAAAATTTCAAATATAAGGTGTGTTAAGATATCACAATGTAATTTAAATTTAAATGAAACAAAACATGCAATAGCCAAATTCTTTGTTTTAACAAAATAAAGCAGCGGAAAGCGTCTGATATTCCTGATCATGACAATTTGTTAGCAGACAATTGTAAATCATGGTCAGTCAGATGCTTGCTGTTGTTTCTGTTCTTGAACACGTAACGGTCGAAAATTGTAAAACAGAAACAACAAGAAATATCTTGAAAAAAAATTGTCAATCAGAAACAACAAGAAATATCTTGAAAAAAATTGTAAATCACAAACAACAAGAAATATCTTGAAAAAAGATGGTCGGCGCAATTTTAAGGTTAAGATTTGTTGTGCAACATAAAAAAAGCCGAGATGTTACGATTGCTGGTCACTCCAGAGCCAAAGAGGATTTCGGTAAATTCACCGAAATTCAGTGGATTTCGGTAAGGTAAACGTACCCTTTATCGAAAGGTTAACCAATCCTCGTCAATGTTACAAAAGTAATTCTGATATGCAAAAAGTAAAGCCATGTTAGTACGGCTGCACCGAAAACATAACAATGACGTCATCTCGAATGAAATGACGTCATTATCACTAATGTTTACATACGGACTTTGGCAATTTCCATAAACGTGTTTTGATTAATCGCGGCATTATATTGTATTAAATATGTATTCGTAAACGGTGTGGCAACCTACACAATACATGCTGATAAGATTAACGGAGTTCACCTAATTATTTAATCTTTCTTAATGATAAACAAAGAAGAAGCGTCTTATTTTAAAGTAATTAGACAGAATACAGGTAGGTGGACGCAATTTGTCTTCATGAACCTTGAGTTAATTACAATACAGTTAAACAAGTTTGATAAAATACACATCTTTGACATTTTTACGTCAAGAGTGAACATTTTGTAACCGGTTTAACTACTGGCAATAATGAATTTTAAAACGTATCGTTGATACGAAAAACAATTTGAAACATTCTACAAGAGTTTTAAGATAATTTATGAAGTTTAAAAAAAACGAATATCAAGAAAAATATTCCTACCTTTGGTGCCTGGCTCCAGTAAAACATACGCTCTGATTTGTGAGAACCAGGCGAACACCGCGGACACACAGAGAGTTCTTAAAGTAGCAGATTTCATTTTTCCTAGTTCAAATATTCGGATAAGTCTGCTTTAAATGTTAAGACGTGGCGTCTTTTCCAGTCCCACTTTTTTTCTGAATTCGTCTAAACGGTGTAGATGTTAGTTGATCAATATTAAAAAGTGTCCGTGTCCGAATTTGTATCTAGAATATGCCACTTGAGCAGTTTCTTCTTATTAAAATAAATGTCGTTCAAAAGTCTTATAATCGTCTTCACGAAAATTTATATTTTCCAAAGTATATGGAAGTATATCTCTTTCATACGAGTAATGAAAATAAATAGTACAAAATGAGCTTATTTTCGATAAAGTTGAGAGAGCCGATTTCCTTCCACGGAACTTTATTCTAAAACAGATGTTTCCTTCTTTGTCCGAGAGTTTTCATGCATGAAAGTAGTTCCACTCGCTGTCATCCAAAAATAGACAGCCGTTATTATGTTATATTATGCGGGCTGTGGTCGAAAACACGAACTATTATAATAGATATATTCCTACACACCCTTTTCACCTTTCGTGACAAGAAATAATTCTAAAATATAACACTCCGCATAAAAATTAGTTCCAATTATTTTATTCAGTTCCTGTAAATAGATCAGAAAATGTCTTCATACGAGAGTTTTATCGTCCTTTGAAAGTCAAAGTTATGTTTTTCATGAAATTGTACACCGCATATATCTCGTCTCCCGCAGATGTTGAAATGCCTCACGATTACGGCTTTACTGTTCTGATTTACATCAAGCTCCATACGCCATTAATATACGCCATTATATCCATCTATAAATAGACACTGATTGGTCCGTAGTCCGGTTATGACCGTATCGCGGGATTTTAGCCCTCTTGACGTCATCCTCTTTTATCATCCTTGTTAAATAAAACGCCACTAATTGTGACTTTCACATTCATGGATTTTTCATAAAATTACCGTATTTATACTAAATATTTCACCAAAGGTACTTGAACGGAATTAGCGATAGAAGATGTCGGAATTATTATCATCAGTACATAATAATACTGAATTGATAATGCCAATGATTTGTGTGATGCATTGTGGGATTTTTGTGTGATGCATTGTAGGATTTTTGTGTGATGCATTGTTGGATTTGTGTGTGATGCATTGTGGGATTTTTGTGTGATGCATTGTGGGATTTGTGTGGAATGCATTGTGGGATTTGTGTGAAATGCATTGTGGGATTTGTGTGTGATGCATTGTGGAATTTTTGAACGTCGAATTTTAGGTTTATAAGCGGTGTATCATGGTATCATAAGTTTGTATAAAAGGATTTGAGTGTTGAATTGTTGAACTTTCTATATTTGCATAAGGGAATAATTTGAATGTTGCATTATGGGATATTTGAATACTGCATTATGGGATATTTGAATGCGGCATTGTGGGATATTTGAATGTTGCATAATGGGATATTTGAATGCTACATTATGGGATATTTGAATGCTGAATTTTAGGATATTTGAATGATGCATTATGGGATATTTGAATGTTGCATAATGGGAAATTTGAATGCTACATTATGGGATATTTGAATGCTGAATTTTAGGATATTTGAATGATGCATTATGGGATGTTTGAATGTTGCATAATGGGATATTTGAATGCTACATTATGGGATATTTGAATGCTGAATTTTAGGATATTTGAATGCTTCATTAAGGGATATTTGAATGCTGAATTTCAGGATATTTGAATGATGCATTATGGGATATTTGAATGCTGAATTTTAGGATATTTGAATGATGCATTATGGGATATTTGAATGCTGAATTTTAGGATATTTGAATGCTTCATTAAGGGATATTTGAATGCTGAATTTTAGGATATTTGAATGCTACATTATGGGATATTTGAATGCTGAATTTTAGGATATTTGAATGATGCATTATGGGATATTTGAATGTTGCATAATGGGAAATTTGAATGCTACATTATGGGATATTTGAATGCTGAATTTTAGGATATTTGAATGATGCATTATGGGATGTTTGAATGTTGCATAATGGGATATTTGAATGCTACATTATGGGATATTTGAATGCTGAATTTTAGGATATTTGAATGCTGAATTTTAGGATATTTGAATGATGCATTATGGGATATTTGAATGATACATTATAGGATATTTGAATGATGCATTATGGGATATTTGAATGATGCATTATGGGATATTTGAATGTTGCATAATGGGATATTTGAATGCTACATTATGGGATATTTGAATGCTGAATTTTAGGATATTTGAATGCTGCATTAAGGGATATTTGAATGATGCATTATGGGATATTTGAATGATACATTATGGGATATTTGAATGATGCATTATGGGATATTTAAATGATGCATTATGGGATCAGTAGATGTAAGATGTATGCAATGATGTGGTCTCTCTTTACACAGTGATGAAACATATATGTCTGAAACATTTTAATAGTATATTGTTAGATAAATCTCTTTTATATGCATTTTATATTTAGTTTTAAATATTTAATTTAAATTGTCCTGATCGAGGAGTAGGGCCGCCGATTGTGAGTTCGAGCCCCGAGGTGAACGGTGTTTGCCCGCGACACTCACATTCCCTGAATTGGCCGCGTTTACTGGTTACTACCTCTGGTAAAATTCATTGAAAGCTATAAGAGCTTGTTTCTCAATCGATGTGAAATAAATTTGCTTGACCTACGAAAGAGATGTGCTGCAAGGAGTTTGCGTCATAGGAAGCTAACTAGTGTCGTACTATGGACATTTTAGTGTTGCATTACGTGCAGTTAATGTACAGCCTCGGATCGGGTGTGGTAAATAATACACACGGTATATCAACATTTATAGATATAAATAGCGCATAAATAAACGGCTTGAACATTTTAAAACCCACCTTAATTTTAAACCTTAAACAAATATGGCGCCGGTTCGTATAGATTATTTACTCATTTGATTTAGATAGTATTATCTGTAAAACAAGAAAATGTGCGTAAATCTCAAATTGTGAATGAAATTCTTACAACGTAACGCCCTTCTGATCAAGCACCTTTTCATTGAAGAGAGATCATTGAAAGATTTTGTACCAAGTCCGTATGAAGTCTCCGCGTGAAGTCCATGATAGATTTTGTTGAATTGGTCTGCGCTTAAAACTTAATACAGTAAATCTTCAATAATAAGACCACCGTAAGAACCCTTAAAAAATGGTCTTAGTATTGAGGTGGTCTTGATATTGAGGTTGAATTAAGAGCAAAATAGTGAAAAAGGACTTGAACAGTGTTCTTAATATTAAAGTGGTCTTATTATCGATGTTTTACTGTAATATTGTAAGCAACTCGTGGGTGACTGTACTTCCTGGTCCGTAATACGATGCTTTAAATAATGGTCAGTTTTTATGCTCCAAAATGCGTTGAAACATATAAATACCGTTTTGTCCGCCCGTCCGTCTGTTCGTCCTTCAAGTCCGTTTTATACTTGGTGTGATGTGCATTTAATGAAGAACGCCCATAATAGGTATCCATCATTTCCATTGTATGTGTATGGCTCATTAAGCACAACATAAAATGTGTTACAAAATTGTATATCAAATATTATCTTTTAAAATTATTTAGATTATAAAATCCCATTCGAAATTTAATGACATTTTGTATAAGTGATCAAATTTGAACTATTTTCACTAATATTTATGACGACTCGCTATGCATGTTTGTTTTGTTATTGCTTTCTGCAACCTTACCTTAAGTGAAATATTAGCCGAAATTCAAAACATATGGTTGGAAAACGAATCTGAAGATTTTGCAACAAAGAGAATCAAATGTCGTGATTATTGCTCACGAACGTCAAAAAATATCTCTTAATCACGGACATTTAATGCGACGTTGTATTTCTAAAACGAATTATAGAATTAAACTTTTATTTATATATAATTGTTCTGCAATAAATTCAAATCGAGAAAACAAGTTCTGGTGGGTGTGTAGAGATAAAGCTGTCTGCGGATCTGTGGTAACTGACTAAAGATGATGACTCAGCTAAAATTAGACATAAAATACACGCTCATAAGATTCACATGACATTTGAAAAGTTCTTTAGTACGTCCAAAAAGTCACCGATTAAGACACGGTCGTGAAATGGTTCGATTAAAAATAAGCGTCCGAATGTGTCTGTCCGAAATGTGGTAACAATCGGCAGTTCTAAACGCCACTGCATGGATACGAAGCATACGGTTATTCGGTCAAATAAATACACAATGACTGTTGCAACGTCAATGAACTAAATAGAAGTCATTTTGAAAATCAAAATTGAGTATAAAGCTTCCGGGAATATCTTTTAGAAATACAGTCTTTCAATTCGACGTGCGTAAAGAAATACCCGGAATGATACCAAGTATTCGGATAGAAGGTTGTCTAATAAACGAGAACCCACTGTAATGCTAAAATCGGTAAATGTATCTTATCAATGTTTTATGGTAGTTCTTAGTTCTACTGATTAGCAAGGTGTGTACAGTTTTATTCCATGTTGATATATGTGATATATAAGTACAGTGTACTATGTGATATTAATTTTCAGTATCTATAAATGTATGTAGATACTTTGATGTATTAGTTTTATGTGTATACGTAATCTCTTAAAAGTTATAACTCATAGTATGAGTGATTGTAATTAATGCATTCGTTTATTTTATTTTGTTGTATATGTATGTAATATGTACACTAATGGGCTTGAAATAAAGAGTTTTATATACAGCTATTTTAGTCTGATATGCCGAATATCTCGTAGTAGGAACTTTTTACACTATGGAATACCATAGGTTAATCGGTCACGTGTGATGTTATTGCTAACGATCTGTGACACTGTAGGCGTAAACTGTGAAGATTTTTGTATATATCTATATTTCTCCAGTCGAAATGTAAGACGCAGATGTGTCCATCGGTTCTCCTTCTGGGATTGCGTTTCTATAGTTACGAGTTCGTTGAATACGTTCCGTTTTTTCGACGAAATCTTCCACAGTCTCAAATTTGCACACACCTTGTAATATCACCACCCACAACGTTGTTACACAATTTACGAACAAGAGCGCAGATCTCTATCAATGGTACTAAACTTACCTCTCTCAATTGCCAATTTATGATACAAAATCCCCTCCGGACAAAATCCCCTCCAGACAAAATCCCCTCCGGACAAAATCCCCTCCGGACAAAATCCCCTCCGGACAAAATCCCCTCCGGACAAAATCCCCTCCGGACAAAATCCCCTTCGCTCATTTTGTACAAGGTGGACAAAATCCCCTCCAGACAACATCCCCTCCGGACAAAATCCCCTCCGGACAAAATCCCCTCCGGACAAAATCCCCTCCGGACAAAATCCCCTCCGGACATAATCCCCTTCGCTCATTTTGTACAAGGTGGACAAAATCCCAATAGATTTTTACAAGGGGGACAAAAAACCCTTCATGAATTTTACAAGTAGAACAATAAAAATAAATAATAGATATTCATGAAAAAAAACCAGTATCTTTCTTTGTACTCAGCATTATTCTCATTTTATCTAAATTCAAACTTTGTGAACAAACCTTTTTAACACCCTGTATATGGCCTTTTTACCATTTGAAGAATTTTTCTTTCAACACCCGTTGCTTTCATTATCTCACCAGTTAACGATTAATATCAAAAGCTTTTTACTTCATACCTAAAATAACCAGTTTAGAATACGCTTCTCCAATTTTGCTTTCAATAACAAAAAAAGAAGATATTAATATTAATAAAATGTTGTCAAAGATATTAATATTAATAAAATGTTGTCAAAATCCTTCATATCTTACCTTTTTACATAATGTTTTCAAATTGTCAATATGACATTTTCAGGCATGTATTTGATTCCGTTAGGAAATCAGGGGAGGTCACTCTGAAAAACTTAAATTTGAGTCGGTAAGAGTGACTTCCCTTGAAAATCAGGGGAGGTCATACTGAAAAACTTAAAATTTGAGTCGGTAAGAGTGACTCCCCTTGAAAAGCCGAATTTAACAAAAAATGAATCTTGATGTTGTGTTGTCTTGGTTTTTAGTTTTCATTTATGTTGCACAACAAATCTTAACCTTCAGATTGCAATATATTCGCTAGATTCAGATTTCGCCGACCGTCTTTTTGTAAGATATTTCTAGTTTCAAGTTAATCTAAAAACATAAACTGTTAATAAACTCGAACCAATTGTGTCATTGCTTTCTGCTTTCCCATCCCAAATGAAGTTGTTTTTTACCAAAGCGAGTTTTTTTCGAGTTTTTACTGAAAAGTGATTAAGCAAATGTCGCTTTTTGCTTAGACATGCATCGATTCGATAAATATTGTGTATATATAGTTTCCACATTTACAATATTTACCTCCCTTGTCGGCCAACACGTGTAGCTAAAATCTATTCATAGATTTATTGATGATGTGGCTACTCAACTGACTGGTACCAGCGATTCTAGTTTTTCGTACCCAATAGCTATTGTACCGCAGGAATATTCGTACCCGGAAATTTTAGCGACAAAAATAAAAAAAATTGCTAACCTCAATAAAATATCTACGGTAGGGGTAATTTTCAACAGTCGGTCGTGGGAGGGGAAACAAACAATATTTTATTAATGGCCCAAGCGACCTTATCTGGTCCAGATGGATTAAAAGTCGCAGCGACTCTATTTTCATTCCCTTTTCACTTTGAAGTGAGAGGAGCAGCTATTGTTTCAGTGATGTTAATGCGTTTTACAGAATAAAATCTACCGAAAAGGGTTTCAAACAGTTTATTATGCATACATTTTCAATAAAAATGTTACATTTCAGTTAAAATATCATTTTTATGTAACCGTTCTCCTTATTTAAAACGTGTGCTAAAAATAGCTGATCCCTGAACAGATCTACTAAAACCCGTGGCGGACGTGACCAAACTCCTTGCAGCAATTACCTCCCATTACGTTTAATATCAGAGAATTCTAATGTCCTTTTTCCTGTTATTCATGTTTTTTTCGATAATTAACAGAATTCCTGTTTTCCGACGTGTTTTTGAAATGATAAAATGTTGATTATGTATGAATTATTACACGCAACATTTTCTTTGGACATATTTATATTTTTATTCTAGATTGTCACGCGCATTTTAAATTGTCAATTTGACATTGAAACACAAAAATCCACAAAATATCAAAACAATGGCAAAACTTTGACTGAAGGTAAATGTCAGCTTTCACGTGTCCTTCACCTAAACGTTTATTTGTCATAAAGGCCACCGGCCCATTCATATAAATATGTAACGAAACGTATGTACATAATGTGTGTTGAGTGAACTAGAATTATGTGAAAGAACTAATACAGTTGCTTATAACAATTACAAATAAACAGCCAAATTCGTTTCCAAATCCATCGTGAGAATTCCTCGGTAAGAGTGACCTCCCTTGAAAATCAGGGGAGGCCACTCTGAAAATCTTAAAATCTGAGTCGGTTAGAGTGACTTCCCTTGAAAATCAGGGAGGCCACTCTGAAAATCTTAAAATCTGAGTCGGTAAGTGTGACTTCCCTTGAAAATCGGGGGAGGCCACTCTGAAAATCTGTATATTGGACATAAAACCAATCGACCGATCTACAGACAGGATGACAATAAAAAAACTTACGCAAAACGTAAGTATGTTAGTAAACATAGAATAGTAAAACGCTGTAAAAAGCATCTGCGTAATGTTATGGTCTGTCTATAGAGGGGACCCTAGTAGCAGATGCAAGATGTTGGATGGTCTTTTCTATGTTTCCGGGTTGTCTCCCTTGTCAGTATTGGTAAACGAACATGGGGTAAATTCAATACAGAGTCATCTAATGACCTGGTATGTATATACCTAGTCAATAAATTTTCTACTGAAGTATCAAACTTACCAGGTCACTAGGTGATTTTGTAACTATAATAGATATGAGACGATTAAATGATGCCTCATGATGCAAGCACTCTCGATATTGCGAAAATTGATGTATTGATCTGCCATGTTTATGCATTCAAAAAAGTTCAACATGTCCGAAATGTGTATTGTCCGAAAACACATCTGACACATCGTTGGCAATAGTTTCAGTTTGTATCAAATTGTTCAAACATAACTCACAAAAACTGTTTCTTTTCAACAAACCGCGTATATGTAATGATTGCTTGCAAGCCTGTCCAACTGGCAATCAAATGATTTATAACCAGGTTCGTTTAAAAACAAGAAACGTTAAGACGGTGAGAGTACTCGTTTCAAAGTGAAGCCGGTAAACTAAAACCTGTCTTATCAATGATCCAGTTTAAACTAGTCATACATGCACGCTTTGAAAGTAAAATTGCTTGTAAGTGAATCAGTCCCTCTTTCCATCCCCAAGTGAGGCTGTGCAATGCTTCTACAATCTCAGGTTGACAAGTCTTTACAGAACACAAGAAACTTCGTCAGCCCCAGTCTTTCTGCGCTTTCAGCGCTTTGATTTTGATTTTGATAACTGATATATTTTACCAAAACCTATTTTTATTGAAGTTTCACCTATAACTGTCTACATCCGTTTTCCGTGTGCATTTTTGTAAGGTACGACCCTTTACGATCTTATTGATTAACAAGAAATATATTTAACCAGAAATATCTTTAAAAACAGATGAACGGCGTAGAAAGAATGATGTCTAAAGAATCGCACTGTTTTGGAAGGGTACGCTACTGGAAAGTGAATTATATTTTCGAGACACCCCGTTTGGTGCCTCTCCGGTTAAAATATGAACCAATCAAATCTTCTAATTTGTTGCATATTTATAGGTCAACTACAAAAGCAAATCAAACTCTAGGCTTTCTTCGTAGAAACTTAAAAACAAAATCAGCCCCACTGAAATCCATGGCTGACCAGACCCTAGTACGACCCCAGATGGAATATGGTTCAGAAATCTGGTCTCCCTTTTCCCAGTCCTTTATATATCAGCTAGAGTCAGTCCAAAGAAGGGCAGCCCGCTGAGCAATGTCTGACTTTGGACGCACATCTAGTGTTACGGAAATGCTAGATAGTCTGAAGTGGCGCAGGTTAGACTTCAGACGCATTGACTCTAGACTGTCCCTTATGTACAAAATAAGAAATGATTTGGTTGCAGTCCGCATCCAAGGTTATCTCACCCCTCTAACTAGAGTATCCCGCCACTACCACACCCTGTCGTACAGACACATTCCTGCAACCAAAGACTATTACAAATACACATTCTTTCCCCGGACTGTTCATCAGTCTACCCCTTATATCCCATGTCTCCCCATCCTGGTACAGTTTAATGTTGCAATTAGCAACATTGAACATACCATCTTACCATGACTGCATTCCCACCTGTTTTTAAACTGTTAATATCATTAACATTTCTTTTTATCACTCGTACTTTATTTTGATGATTATACTTTTACTTCTTTTAACTTTTCTCAGCGGCTTGACGCGCACAACTTGTCTAAGTCCTCGAAAGAGGTTTGACAATAACGATAGATAGATAGATTTAAACCACGCGCTCCATATACAATGTTTGATTGGTTTAAAATGTAGGTCAAACTCAATATTATACAGTTACGCCAAAAAAAGATTAACGGCGTAAATACAACGAGTTGATACATTATTTGCCAGAGAGGTACGCTACTTGAAAAGAAGTATATTTCAACGATAAATTACTGAAAACTATGAAATTGCAAGAAATCATGTAAACTTTTGCTAGAAAAACGTTTTTAAAACGTTTCTTCTCGCATTGTGGTAAATAGTGAATTTTCTTTTCGATACACCCCGTTTGGTGCCTCTCCGCTTATAATATTAACCAATCAAATCGGTCATATGTTTGCATTATTAAACAATGCGCTTCATGTACAACATTTAATTGGTCTAAAATGTAGGTCAACGCCATTATTATACAACTATGCCGAACACAAGTCCCGACTGTCGTTTTAAACAACAACCGACCAATCAGAATGCTTGGTTCCAACTGCAGAAATCGGAAGTAAACACAATTATGTAGCTTTCCAGTATGTGTGCGTGTGTGTGTGTCTAAAAACAAATAAAAATCCCAACGGAATCCCTGTCAGTCTACCCCATGCCACAAAAAGTAAAAATAAAACTTTTAAGATGAGATCTATTGACTGTATTTGCTATATTTAGTAACATAGATAAACAAAAAATACGTCACGTGACGCACTGAAATTTTGAATGACGTCATCGTTCTATTTATAGCAACATGAATAAACATAATACGGTTTCTTTTCATCTTGACTCCTCTCCATTAGAATTCAATGAGTTAACTTGAAGACAAAACAATCACTGATAAGGTCACTTCAGAATTCACTGATCACTGACGTCAACACCTCTGACGTCAACACCTCTGACGTCAACACCTCTGGATTTTCGATGATAACTGGCGGAAAAAGTTATCGCTATGAGTTGAATGTATAAAAATATCTATTTAAAAATTCACAAGTTTCCGGAAACCAGTCACGCATCAAAACTAGCGGATACACTTCTAGTATAGGATAATACATTTGTCGTACACGTTTTGATGCACTTTTAAGTATTTCCAATGCCGTATCGCTCGGTGCAGCAGGATTTATCATACTTAACAGAAATTTCTGACCAAAGTTCGACAACTGATTAACAGCATTTTCTGTACCTGAAATTATAAAATCGAAACCATTTAGTAAACAGTAATAAATGATACAAAAATACGATAATGTATAAATGGCAGTAATTAATTTACCGTTATAAGTATAAATTCGGTGAAATTTTATATATACCATAATGTTTAAGCGTATAGCAGGGGTTGACTTTTAATGTGAACTGACAGGCGCGTAGCTGAGCCCAAATTGACTTTACGCACTGTGCTAGGGGGGTCCGGGCATGTTCCCCCGGGATTTTTTTTGTAATTGGAAGGTCTATGGTGTCTTTTCGAGTATATTTTACAACATAGAATGTGGTCCTATTTGACCCCCTTAACTCCCAGTGTACATTTGTATTGCGTTTTTCGCATTTATTTCATTTTTATTTTTTCGACCTGTCTAAAATTATTTTACGCACGTGCGTACGTGCGTAAGCCTAGCTACGCGCCTGACTGACAGACTCACCTATTAAGCCGAGAATACATGTTGTTATTGAGATATCACAGTTTCTAAGTTTGAGTTCCTGGCGCAATCCACCAAAAAAACCATCTAAGGCAAATTTTGACGCTGAATAAATGGACACAAATGGCTGGCCAAACTTTGCTGAAATTTTAAATGAAAACAGAAAATAAATATATTCAATAATATAAGAACAATGAAGTAAAACTATTATTATGTCTACAACAAACCGGTAACTGCTTGTGAAGTCTCAAGTTGGTGAAGTTGTCCAACCGGACCAACATGTACAATTTGACAGTACCAAAAGTTCAAATAAATTTTTCAACAATTCTACAAAATTATAGCAGTATTAGTTGAAGGGTGGTTTAACAATAATACAGTATACCTTTCATCTTGCTATATTATGTAGTTTCCAAAATATCGTTGAAAAGCAAATTTGGCTATTTTCTAGAGCATATATCGCGTCCAGTTTTTCTGGATTGATACCAAGAATGATCTCCCTTGATTAGCGGCTTTGCTTAAGTAATTTCCTCTAAATTGGATTGTCTCCCTTCCACCACGCGAAAATGATACCTGCCATAAATGGTCAATAATCAATAATCGATATTGGCGCCATGTTATCACCGATTTAATATACTTGAATTTAGTTCTGTCTCGGCAGTATTTCGTAGGCTTGATTTTTTTTTAGAAGTAAATGAAAGTAAAAAGTGTTTTTATTCGTTTTTTCCCATTTAAAATAAAAAAAAATTTTTTTTAAATTAATGTACATATAGTGTTTCTGGCGCGATGTCATAATTGTTTGTAATTTTCGTTTGCATTTTGATTATGAGAAGCACGATATTGGAATCAGTATAAAAAGTAGACTCCCGGTTGTAGTATTTTTGTATAAAATGAAAGTAGAAAAATATATCTGTTAGAAAATGTAAAAAATGTGAGAATGGATTTTTGTCACTGATACAGATTTTGTCGGGAAACAGCACAAGTACATTGCAGTGTATGAGTGCTAGGCAAAAATAATATGTATTTTGTCACATGACCAAATAAAGTACAGTCGGACCTCGTTCATTCGAACTCATCGGGTCCGAATTTTCGAATAAAGCATGGTTTCGAATAGCCCATTTCAATTCGACGTGCCGCTTTGAAAGAAACATGTACATCGGTACATGACATTTTT
This sequence comes from Mactromeris polynyma, assembly GCA_032209605.1. NCBI lineage: Eukaryota > Metazoa > Mollusca > Bivalvia > Venerida > Mactridae > Mactromeris > Mactromeris polynyma. The sequence goes on along the minus strand of JASFXZ010000004.1, from coordinate 5,313,600 downwards.
TGGATATTACAAAATATTCGGATAGAAGGTTGTCGAATAAACGAGGTCCGGCTGTAGATATTTAAAAAGACATGCTCGACACTAAGTTGTTCACTGTTTATGGTAATCAATGCGTTCAGTTACGGCTAACAGTCGCGAACGTTTTGTACTGTATCCCTTGCCCACCGCATCACATTGTCTGCACACGGGGAACCAAATTGCAAAACGTTACGAAACGTGAGCCGCAAATACCTTTACTGAACGCAGGGTTGGTCAACATAATGACTGTCGTTGAGCTCAAGTCATTTTATTTCTATCATGATAGGGGAGATAAGTCAAAACGTCTGCCGGAAGAATCCAAACTCAACGCAGCGGTTATCTTTCCTTGCAGTACAGCAATAACCACTGCCATCACAAAAGTCACGTGATGATGGTTGGTTGGACAAAATGGCGGATCCGAAGAAGAATCTCACGTGATGATGGTTGGTTATTTTTAAATATTTTTTAATTTTTTTTTTTTTTTTTTAACTTTTCATACCACCAAACATCTATTATGTTCGAAATTAAGATATATAGATATAAAATTGTGAACTAAAATTAGATAAATGAAAAATATATTTCGTCAAAAATCTTGATAACTATAAGGGGAGATCACTACGTAGGAGATAGGGAAGAAACAATTGTGAATTGTCTCCCTTCCTTAGATCGGGAGGAACTGATAAGAATGGCAAAATTTCAGAGTATTTCCAGAATTGATTCAAGCCAGCTGTGAATGTCATTTAGGGCATGGCATAGTAATAAGTACTGTGTGTTTATTATATTAAAATTTTACCGTCTGAAGTCTGCTATTAGATTTCGGCGATGAATGAAAAAATCACTCATTTTTTACATTTTAATAAGAAACCCCCGCGATGTGTGTACTAAGTAAGTGTGTGCCTATTCGTGAAGTAACATCATTTCAGCATCTTGTTATATCTGGGATGGTCAAATAATTATTATAATAAATTATTTATTAGCTTTCCTTTTAACAGTTGAATTATTTGTAATTTAAAGGTCCGTTTTTGACAAAATATCCTCAGTGATAAAAATGAGAAAATTGGGGGTAATTTACAATTACAAGCGTCCGAGACCGGTATTTTCTATTCTGACCTACGCGCCGAGTTAGCCCCAGCATAGGAAATATCTATATCGGACTTTTTAAGAAACGTTACGATGCAATGTTTTAGAGTATGTCTGTATGAAGGCATTAATATGCTATTTTCTCAAAAATTATTACGTAGCATATTTTGATAGATACCTTTAATACATCGCTAAGTTTATTTATCTAGCTTTTTCATTCATTATTCCTGTCAGGGATAACTTATTGTTTCATCTGTTCATTTATTTGTTTATATGTTATGTAACTCGATGTATTTCTTTGATTAACTTACTCTGATTTCTTTATATATAGCTTAAAATTCTTCCTATGTCACACAATACTATATATTAAGGACCACAATGGAAATAAGAGTTTTTACTTGTACTCTTTTTTGTGTTTTCCTTAACATTATAATGTTGATTGATATGGCTTTATTGATTCATACATATTTCTTAATGTTATATTGTTATGTAAATTGGACATTTTATGTTGAAAAAAATACATCTATCTATATGTCATAATAGCATAAATATGGCGGTTTAAACATATGTGCTACGGAAACATAAGTCGGTTACTAAAGACACGAAACTGCAGCGTTACTCTGAAATTTTCAATGTGAATACGTGTGTGAGGGAGGCTTTAAATAAAATTTGAAATTGATTTCGCAGCTTAATAGTATTTAAAGAAAACACGAGGTATATTTTGCTTTTGAAAAAAAGTATTTTTGAGTGTTTTTTTGAATCAATTTTCCCAGTTATATGACAAGCCCCGATCTCCAGAAGCATCTAAATTTGAGGTTAATCTCAACTCATATATTGTCTCAAATTCTTGAGATTTCCTCATTTGAGACCGACCGGACTAAAAAAACGGTATTACAAAACGAAAAAGATGAGATTAATTTTTTCCCCAAATTTTTTCTAGAGATTTAAATGAGATAGTTCTCAATCTCAGACTCTATTTTGAGCAAAATCTCATATTGTGCTTAGATATCTATTTGAGATTCTTTAAGAGATCGGGGTGCCAGGATTTAAGTAGTGAACGTTTTTTATTTTAACCCTCGCCCACCATAGCACATTGGCTGCACACGGGAACCAAATTGCAAAACGTTACGAAACGATAGAGCTGATAGCCGTAACTGAACACAGGGCAGCTAATTGGTTATCAGTAGGCTATCTAAGTGACAATACCCAGATCTTCGTGTGGCTAGATTATCTTCCATTATCTGCCATTTGCGGTCATTTTGTTTTACTTAATGATACAAAACAAGCAGAGAAGTTCTGTTATTTTTTCGTATAATGAAGCACTCAATGCATCTTGTTTACAAGTATACAGGTACGTAAGTGCATACAGTCGAATCGCGTTTATTCGACAACCTTCTATCCGAATACTTGGTATAATCCGAAATACATATCATGTCCCGATGTATCTGAGGCAAGTCGAAATGAAATAGGCTATTCGAAACCATGTTTTATTCGAAATATAGTTCGGACCCGATGAGTTCGAATGAACGAGGTCCGACTGTACTTTATTTGGTCATGTGACAAAATACATGTTATTTTGCCTACCACTCATGAGTTCGAATAAATGAGGTCCAACCGTATATACATATAGATAGCGCAAATTGTCATGGGAAAAATCAAATTTAGACTGTCTGTATGTAAAGACGTAAGCGTTAGTTGAAAGAACATGAAAAGTCTTTTATCAAAGCACTGAAAGTTGCTAGTTTTGTATTCAATACTTGCAGATTCTCGGAAGGAACGAACCATTATTGTCCATTGTTGAACCATTAAATTTTAATGCGCAGTGAAGATTCCTACAGGTTACGCTTAGATGTTGAACTATGTTTTAACCGATTCACTCACATTTTATTATTGCGCCGTTTACGGAAAAAGTAGTTTTCGTAGTTAAGCGATGCGACTGTCGAACACTGCTATGGAACTAGTTCTTCTACAGAACAGCTAAAAAAACGCTTTGAATAATTCTACACTTACCGGCAAATGACGAGACGACAACGATACTTCCTTTACTCGTCTCTAAGTGTGGTAATGCGTATGAGGCTAGATAAACGTATGATTCAAAGTTGACTTTAAAGACTTTTTCGATGAGTGAAATGTTGTGCCGGGACCCAGTCCACAAACCGAGATCAAGCAGTATTATATGATTGAGGACTAAAATGTCTAAACCACCTTGAAGCTTGGAGACAGCAGTCTGGAAATGTAAAACATGTTCTCATTGGACACAGCGTTCACTCATTGGCTTACAAACGTCATGACCTCACCACGTCACACGCCAATACCACCGATTGGTCAATATTCTTAAAATTGTAATGGTAACTCATTGATTAATTCTGAATCAAATACTAGTGCGCATGTACTGTCAAAGAATGCGCAAATGACGTCATGATTTCACTTGCCAACATAAAACTAATATAGAGGTGTTCCGAACAGTAACTATGGTGACTATGGTTGGATGATAAAACTAAGTCTAGTTCATCTATGGTCTAGTTACTCCGGTCACTCTTCGAACTTGGAGGGTTGAATACTATAAAGAGGCGTTTCGAACAGTAACTATGGTTCAACCACCGATTTAGTACGGTCGAACTATAGTCGATATTCGGAACACCTCTATATGATTTTCAACCCTCCAAGTTCTAAGTGACCAGAGTAACTAGACCATAGATTAACTAGACTGAGTTTTATCATCCAACCACAGTCACCATAGTTGCTGTTGGAACTACCTCATAATTGTACGCAGCTGGCGCAATGGATGACGTCATAATTGTATGCAGCAGACGCAATGGATGACGTCATAATTATATGCAGCAGACGCAATGGATGACGTCATAATTGTATGCAGCAGACGCAATGGATGACGTCTTAAAAATTAAGATCCCAATCTAAACTGAATTTTCTTCTCAACTAACTGATCCCTTGTCAGCTGAAAAAGAATATAAATACATGTACAATATTTCATATATCGGTCAGTATCAATCTCCTGGTCCCGGATTCATGAAAATACTTAAGTTTCTTAATACAATGTATACAGTGAAACCTCACTTCAAGACCACCTCAATAATTAAGAACACAATGTTCAAGTCCATTTCCCCATATTTTGCTCTTTATTCAACCTCAATATTAAGACCACTTCAATACTACGACCAGAGTTCAAGGGTGGTCTTATAAATGAGGTTTTACTGTATTGTATTGTATTGCTATGTTGTTCATAGTATGTAAATAAAATATGTTTAAACTAATTTACTTAAGCATTCACTAAAGTATTTTCGTGAAATTGGGGCCAGCTATTTTCCGATGTGGTCGGATTTGGAGACGGGGCTGCTAGATGTATTAAAGGGTTACCACCAACCTGAAGAACCTTTTCTGTAGAATTAAGGTCCATCATGTCAGCCACAACATAATCATGAATCTGTTGACTGGTTCCAAGCTCACGACATTTTTGTACCACCTGAAAATCGTAGACACAGTCTAGACATTTACTTCCGTTAAAGAGAACTACGCTGTTTTCTTTGAACGAAACACATACTCCGGTATTCAAAAGAATTAGCAACGGACTTTTAAGATCGTCAGAATTGTGACGTCATCATTTAAAGAACCGGAAAGAGTTTGGTGGATGTAATGTTCACTGTTTATATCTATTTAGTGCGCTAAATATTTCAAATTACATGATTCTTAATTCCTGATTTAAACATTTTGGGAGTTTCTAATTATTACGTATGTTCTAAACACTTCAAATCAATCCCGCATCTGTTGGAAATGAATATCGCTAAGGAGGAAAGCGAGAGAATAAGTTGCTACAGGGAACACTACATACATAAGACAGTGCCTCTCCACACAGACCTCCGGGAAAACAACAGTCCACAAAATGTAAGGCATTTGCGGAGGTACAAGGGTAAATACGCAAGGGAACAGGGGCGCTAGGATTGGCCTGACCGACCATAAAGGACAACTAAGGAGAATTAATGAGGACGAACAGGGGGGGGGGGGGTAATGAATGGAATACATCGCAGGACAAGTTAAGACAACTGGAGACCTATATAAGTAATTGGCTTTCGGCCTAATCCTCGTTTTTCATTTACGTTCGTAAAAACTTTTGATGAAATTTTTTTTGTACTGTGTTCAATTATTATTTTGTTCCTGGAATGTAAATAAAATATATTTAAACTAATCTTAATTCGTTAAATATCTGCACACTAGTACCTGGATGACTTCACGACTATAAACGTTCGTAAAGAATAATTGCATACATTGACAGAATGATGTCTTCTCTACGAGAGAGTGCAGAAGGAACGACAACTCTGGATGGAAATTTGTAAAAACGAAATTCTGTATATAACTCACTTCTTGTAACCTGTTTTCGCGACGTGCTGTTATAACGACGTTGGCCCCTAATTTAGCATAGTGGTAAGCAAGCTGTTCCCCTATACCAGTGGAGGCCCCTGTGATGAAAACCCGCTTTCCCTTCACATTATCTGTAAAAGATAAACATGTGTTCAATAAATAAATAAAAAAACAGAAAATAAATACAGTCGAACCGCGTTTATTCGACAACCTTCGATCCGAATACTTGGTATCATTCGAAATAAATGTCAGGGTCCAATGTATCTTCTTAGGTACGTCGAATTGAAATGGGCTATTCAAAACCACGTTTTATTCGAATTTAAATTTACTTCCCGATTCCTATCCCTGAATGCCAGGCACCAGGCATGTACGCACCCCGGTAACCATTATTTAACAAGCCGGTGGCTCACAAACCGGCCATATCAGAATGGACCCCTACCGGGATTAGAACCTTCGACCTCCCGAAAATATAGTTTAAGTATTTCTGACTGTTGCAGTGATGAAATTAGACAATATAAGCCAGGGTAAGTTGTCTGTAAATGTTTGGAATGGTAGATAAGTAATTTGATGAAGATACTCGTAACAAAATGTGACTGATTTTTTTTTCTGATAAGTTTAAGTATATTGAAGCTTTTTTAGTCTTTGAAAGTTTTGATTATACGTTAAGATAAATACTTGACTCATACCTGGATTAAAATCATCAATCATCCAGTAACCCAATGCTAAACCAAACACCACTGCCAAGCACTTTTTGAACATTCCTCATTCAGCCAGAAACCTGAAAATATAAAGGAAGGATTGAACAACCCTCTTTCAGTATAAACATGAAATTATAGAGGAACGCTTAAACAACCCTCTTTCAGCATAAAACATGAACTTATAGAGGATTGCGTAAACAACCCGCTTTCAGTATAAAACATGAAATTATAGAGGAACGCTTAAACAAGCCTCTTTCAGTCTATAAGCGGAGACATATTTGACCATTCCAAAATCACCCTAAATTTTGGGAACATGTATAATTAGGGGAGTTATCGATGGCCCTGTATGTAATCGATATATCGAGTCAATATATGGACGATATATCGATATTTTTTGTAAGGAATAAAAAATGAAACTTTAAAATATCCTAAATTGTAATTATTTCACAAAAAAACAAGCTCCTAAACATCCCTTTTCGGAGCCCCTAGAAACAAAGGGATTTAGTCATTTATTTATGATGGCAACCATCATGTATAAAACACGCACGAATGCCCACTGCATAGAGAGTCAACGACGACAACGAAAAATGAATTAGGAATAATTTTTCGGTTAAAACCAGTTGGGAAATAAACGAGATTTTAAAAAAATGTATCGATATCTGAAAATCTGTTCCGATATTGTATCAATGTGCTCGTATCGATAATATATCGATATCGATTCTATTGATGAAACCCCTAGCTCAAACAACCTTTAGTATTTAATCCGAAAATATAATAATATTATTATCATTTTGGCTAGCGACACGTGACGTATGTGTGGTCTGACGTCATTTCCGGTGCTGATTTATCATTACGGTCTGTTTCGTGGCTCAATTTTCTGGGGGAAGTCTGTTTCCGAGATCTATATCACAGATAGAGTAATTTTCATGATGTGTTAATATAACAGAAACCGATTTTACCGCCTCCCAGTAAGACGCATACATTTTTTTTTCATATTAAACGAACGAAAATAATTTAGTGTTTTATTAACACATCATGAAGATCACTTAAGATATCTATCTTGAAGAGTAGTGGAAATGGAGGTAAATTAGTTCAACATAAGTGACTTCCTGTAGTGTTTTCTGTATCGGGTAATGAAGACATTATTTACCATGAAAACTCTAATGAGAACAGACAAGCAACATTTCTACACGTAAATTCACTGTCTCTCCTAATACCTCTTGGCTGATACACGTTCTTCATTAAATATCTACTCGAAGTCGAAATCTCTATGAAAGTGAAAGAAATTTGGAGCGGGGAAATCCACATTCACCAATCAGAACGTTCCTATATCGGGCCAAATGTAGGAGGCCCATACAGGGAGTGACATAAAAACAACAAACGGACCAGGAGGCCCATACAGGGAGTGACATAAAAACAACAAACGGACCAGGAGGCCCATACAGGGAGTGACATAAAAACAACAAACGGACCAGGAAGCCCATACAGGGAGTGACATAAAAACAACAAACGGACCAGGAGGCCCATACAGGGAGTGACATAAAAACAACAAACGGACCAGGAGGCCCATACAGGGAGTGACATAAAAACAACAAACGGACCAGGAGGCCCATACAGGGAGTGACATAAAAACAACAAACGGACCAGGAAGCCCATACAGGGAGTGACATAAAAACAACAAACGGACCAGGAGGCCCATACAGGGAGTGACATAAAAACAACAAACGGACCAGGAGGCCCATACAGGGAGTGACATAAAAACAACAAACGGACCAGGAGGCCCATACAGGGAGTGACATAAAAACAACAAACGGACCAGGAGGCCCATACAGGGAGTGACATAAAAACAACAAACGGACCAGGAGGCCCATACAGGGAGTGACATAAAAACAACAAACGGACCAGGAGGCCCATACAGGGAGTGACATAAAAACAACAAACGGACCAGGAGGCCCATACAGGGAGTGACATAAAAACAACAAACGGACCAGGAGGCCCATACAGGGAGTGACATAAAAACAACAAACGGACCAGGAGGCCCATACAGGGAGTGACATAAAAACAACAAACGGACCAGGAGGCCCATACAGGGAGTGACATAAAAACAACAAACGGACCAGGAGGCCCATACAGGGAGTGACATAAAAACAACAAACGGACCAGGAAGCCCATACAGGGAGTGACATAAAACAACAAACGGACCAGGAGGCCCATACAGGGAGTGACATAAAACAACAAACGGACCAGGAGGCCCATACAGGGAGTGACATAAAAACAACAAACGGACCAACAATAGATGTACCCATTAGTTTGAATGAACTCTATGAAATATTACAGGCGGGTTTGCACTTTTGACCAGTACATTGATCGACTAGTGTGGTTTTATTCGTGTGAACTTTTTTTTTGACTTGCTGACGTACAACCACATGTATACTTGACATATAGTGCAGTTTTCCCCGTAGATTTACGACATTAACACTGTAAAAGGTTATAGCGATAATATAACTACATGTATATTCATGCTTGCTTTCACTACAACATCGTATATGCCCACTTAAAGTCACTCGCCAGAAGGTAGTACATATCTTTCTATTTTAGCGGTGGTTATCTTGAAGGAGATTCGATCTATTGCGCATATACAGTAAAACCTCAATAATATGACCACCATTAGAACCGATTAACACTGGTCTTTATATTGAGGTGGTCTTAATATTGAGGTTGAATAAAGAGCGGAACAGTCAAAATAGACTTAAGTAAGGTTTTAATTTCGATGTGGTCTTATTAATGGGGTGGTTTTTGAGTTTCTTAAGAAAAAAATCATTCTATCCTACGTGAAAGTACACTACTTTTCAACAAGTAATACTGCACACTTAAAAAAAATATTTGTAAAAAGAACGAAATTATGAAAAAAAATTGATATCTACCAAACCAATGAAAACTCTCCAGCAAAGTTTGCCCTTTAGTTGTTTATGCAACGCAGCGTAAAAGGAAATCTTGCGTTAATTTCAATAACAATGTTAACATATTGAATGTCAGCCTACCTCCCCGACCCCACTTGTGTTCCAGCCGTTAATTGGCTATTACCAACAATATTTAACAATATCAGATGTTTGTATAAAAACACTTAAAGTGTGATAGACACGCTAAATATGAAATAATTTCCAACCATCTGAAGATTATATAAAGAAGTACGCTTTTGTGAAATACCGTATAACCTCAATAAAAGACAACCTCAAAATTTAAATCTTTTTCATTAATAAAACCACATTTCCACGGTCTTGTTCTCGATTTTTCTTCCATATTTTAACTCGATAATCCGACCATCTCACCACTAAGAAAGACTTTATTCAGAACCAACCCTTTCCAAATGAAAAGAGGGGATTCTACCAAACCTTGCTTTAAAGCGAGTTTTTTTCAGGGTTTTTAATAAAAAAATGATTTTTTCTGGATTTTTTTACAAAAAAATATTGTTTTAAGCGAGTCATTTTTGGAAATAAGTGAGTTTAAAGTTGGTTCAAGTGGGTTTTACACGCTTAAACCAACTTACCAAGAAGTGGGTACTTAGCGGGGTTTTTAAACTCGCTTCTCTGGAATAAGTAGGTTTTTTATGCCTAAAAACTCCCATTTGTTCACTTTTAGCCAATAAAAAACCAACTTCTTCACAAATGTGTTAAAAACCCACATGAACTCAGAAAAAAACACTAAATTGATTGAAACTGTGTTTTTTGTATATTTTTTTGTCTCTGAAAAACCCATATTTTGCCTAGAAAAAAACCTGCTCGGTAAGCTAAAAGACCCACTTTTAATCCGGTGCCAATACCGCCGTGTTTAACTCGGATTAAACCCAGTTTAAAACCTGGTTTCGCTCACTTATTTGGAAAGGGTTAGAAGGACTTTATTCAGAATCACCGGTGGTTTTATACTTTAGGTTTGCCTGTACGTAGAAAATATCGATGCATTGTCAGTAAAGGTATACATGTTCTCAGAAAAAAAGTTATTTTTAGTTTTCTATGGTGCTGGTTCCAATAAAATATACAGTCGGGCCTTAATTCGACAACCTTCTATCCGAATACTTGGTATCATCCGAAAAAAAGATCAGGTCCCAATGATTCTTTTAGCCATGTTGAATTGAAATGGGTAATTCAAAACTATGTATTATTCGAAATTTCGGACCCTATGAATTCGAACGAACGAGGTCCGACTGTAAGTTAAAACTGTTTACATCATTCGGAAAACCTCAGCCAACTACGTCAAGTGCCTCGGATGTTCGTTAGGCACTACTTTCGGAAATACCATTCGAATATCATGAAAACAAGATGGCGGCGTGAACGCTGGAGTGCTGATGAATCTAATATTTAAGCTATATGAAGACTGAAATATGTGAGTTTTTAACTAGAAATGACAACGATAATCCATCTCTTACGTGAATTTATCGAAATAATAGAAATAATAAATCCGTTTTACGAGAACTATTTCTTGACCGAACAAAATGTTGAGTTTATAGTGCTCCGCCTTACATACACTAGAGGGTGTTATTAGAATGACGAAGTGGTACGGAAATATCCGAGAGCTGTCGAGAATGACACTTGAGAATGTACGTAGAGTAACGAAGTGGTACGGAAATATCCGAGAGCTGACGAGAATGACACTAGAGAATGTTCGTAGAGTAACGAAGTGGTACGGAAATATCCGAGAGCTGACGAGAATGACACTAGAGAATGTTCGTAGACTAACGAAGTGGTACGGAAATACCCGAGAGCTGACGAGAATGACACTAGAGAATGTTCGTAGAGTAACGAAGTGGTACGGAAATATCCGAGAGCTGACGAGAATGACACTAGAGAATGTTCGTAGAGTAACGAAGTGGTACGGAAATACCCGAGAGCTGACGAGAATGACACTAGAGAATGTTCGTAGAGTAACGAAGTGGTACGGAAATACCCGAGAGCTGACGAGAATGGGTATTACATCCTTCCTGGGTTACTAACCAATACTTGTTTCTATATAAGGAATTGTGACGTTTGTTATCAAACTCCGCCCAGCATGGCTCGAACTCACGACCGTCATATCAGAAACCAGGAGCTCCCACCCTTCCACCACCTCCCCTCTCGAAAATTAAATATGTACATGTATTTCTTATAAAGCTAGCTCTACTTATTTTTTTTAAACAACACGATCCTGTATCGAGAGTCTCTTTGAATTGTTTTAGTATGATTCTCACATTCAAAAAAATCCTGTGAAATTTCGACGAGAAAAACTGTCAAGAGTTGCTGCTAAGCAACGCTAATATAATGCTAATATTATAAAATAACATGTATCACACATATTTTAAAATACGCATAATGTTACATGTCAACTTGCTATGATATATTATCAGTTATATACACAGTTTGTTCCTACGTTTGCCTTGATCGTCATTTTTATACTACGGTCGGACCTCGTTTATGCTACAACAACCTGCTATCCGAATACTTGGTACTATCCGAAATAAATATCAGCTGGTCCCTATATCTTCTTATCTTATTACGTCGAAATGAAATGTGCTATTCGAAACCATGTATTATTGGGAATTAAATTTAGTATCAAAATTAATTGGACTATTTGAATTATTAGGTCCGACATTTTATTTCGAATAAACATGGTTTCGAATTGTACATTTCAATTCGACGTTCATAAGAAGATGCATCGGGACCTGGTATTTATTTCAGATAATGTAATGTGGCATACTTGTATCAGTATGTCGATTGCTATTAACAGGCGCGTAGCGTCCTGTACGCAGAGTACGCAGCTGCGTACACATTGTCTCGAAAAATCGAAAAAATAAAAAGTTCAAATCTGCATTAAAAAAACTTCGTTCAATTCAGGGGTAAGAATGCGCCCAGAAGTCACTACAGACAATCTAGAAACAATTTTTTTCCCGGCGAGTACCCCCGGACCCCCCGCAAAAATGATCTTGTGTACACATCACAAACCGCCTAGCTACTACGCCCCTGATTAATATAATGTTATAGCAATGGTAAACGATTCTTTGGGGTAAGTCGGAAAGTTATTCGTTTTTCGACTGTTGAAAGATTTCTTTAACTTCGGCATGTGATATGGTAAAAACACGATAGGGTAAATAGTAGATGGTCGAACGTAGTTAGTTAAAGTTTAATCTTGACCGAGTTTAATACTATTCTCACACAATGTATACAACTTTACAAGTGACAGCAACGATTTATCGAAACTTGACGTGTCAATTAAGTAAGTAAATATTGTAGGTATAAAACACCATTGCTAAAATGTGAAGTCGGTTTTGAAAAGTATATTTATTTACTGAAGAGTGTTGGATTAACTTAAACTCGGTTTTCATCTATTTGTTATACACTGTTAAACCAATATGTAAACTGACGGACGATTTATACACCGGTAAAAAGTTATAACCCGCCAGCGCTGTTTTGCATAATTTCCAAACAAACAACAACTTGATTTTCTGTTGATTTGGATTCTAGTAAGCGACAGTCGGACCTCGGTTATGCGACAACCTCCTATCCGAATACTTGGTATTATCCGAAATACACATCAGATCCTGTGTATTTTCTTTTGAACGCCGAATCGTAATTGGCTATTCGAAACTATGTATTATTCGAAATAAAATGTCCGACTCGATGATTTCGAATGAACGAGGTCCGTCTGTATACCATCTATGATTCGAATAAAATGAACTATCGAATAAACGACAACGCAAAGTCATCAAAATCACCAGTGCGTCGTTTCACATCGATATGTCATTACGTAGCGTAAATTCTCAACATACAAAAATGGCAGGTCCGATCTGTTGACCAGTATAATACTGATATACTAGCTTTATCAAACTTCTAACGTTCATTTTATGTCAATTGATAGAAAAGTGTCCTTCTTTCTAAAAAGAGGTCGGAAGCATTTTATTTCATGTTACCTGCCCTGCGTTCAGTTACGGCTAACAGTGGCGAACGTTTTGTGTTGTATCCCTTGCCCACCGTATCACATTGGCTGCACACGGGAACCAAATTACGAAACGTTACGAAACGATAGGGCTGATAGCCGTAACTGAACGCAGGGCAGGAAATGTTGATACCGGTGCCACTGTGACGTGTACCTATACCAAGATGTCTGTTTTTCTGAAGGAATAAACGGGATGTCAAGAAACCCTATCGAACGAGCCGCGTTTAATTGCCTAGGAATATTTAAAAAAAAAAAAAAATTAAAATTTAAATTTTTTTAAATTCTTTTTTTTTTTCAATGTCTTAAAGGAGTCAGACACATATAAAAACAGGGAGGAATAGTTTATAGATAAATGTATCGCCATGAACTAAGGGCTCTAGGCATCCACTCGTCTTATGCTGAATCGGGCTACCAACAGTTGAGGTGAAGTTAGTCCCGGACAAGTCCGCTTTTAAAGCTAACCAACATCAGCAATTGTTCAGTTGTAAGTCAAACCTTAGAATTCTACAAACGCATACATGTGATTATTAATTTTATATTGTGAAGCTATCATTGTGTATGTTTATTTGTTACTAAATTGACCGATATTCTCGGACAACTAGCTTCCTATTTAGGGCAAGTCAAAGTTTACATTTCCATTAGTCCGGGACAAGTGTATTTGAAAAAATAATTCTAGAGCACTGTTAACTGTTACTACTTTCGGAAATACCATTCGAATATCATGTAAACAATATGGCGGCGTGAACGCTGGAGTGCTGATGAAACGGGATTATAATCACATATTTAAGCTATATGAAGACTGAAATATGTGAGTTTTCAACTAGAAATGACAACGATTATCCATTTCTCATGTGAATTTATCGAAGTTAAACGAGAACTATTTTATGTCCGCACAAAATGTTGAATGTTGCCACATATTGCACCGCCTGACATACACTAGAGAATGTTCGTAGAGTAACGAAGTGGTACGGAAATATCCGAGAGCTGTCGAGGTTGACACTAGAGAATGTTCGTAGAGTAACGAAGTGGTACGGAAATATCCGAGAGCTGTCGAGATTGACACTAGAGAATGTTCGTAGAGTAACGAAGTGGTACGGAAATATCCGAGAGCTGTCGAGATTGACACTAGAGAATGTTCGCAGAGTAACGAAGTGGTACGGAAATATCCGAGAGCTGTCGAGATTGACACTAGAGGATGTTCGTAGAGTAACGAAGTGGTACGGAAATATCCGAGAGCTGTCGAGATTGACACTAGAGGATGTTCGTAGAGTAACGAAGTGGTACGGAAATATCCGAGAGCTGTCGAGATTGATACTAGAGAATGTTCGTAGAGTAACGAAGTGGTACGGAAATTTCCGAGAGCTGTCGAGAATGACACTAGAGAATGTTCGTAGAGTAACGAAGTGGTACGGAAATATCCGAGAGCTGTCGAGAATGACACTAGATAATGTTCGTAGAGTAACGAAGTGGTACGGAAATATCCGAGAGCTGTCGAGAATGACACTAGAGAATGTTCGTAGAGTAACGAAGTGGTACGGAAATATCCGAGAGCTGTCGAGAATGCTAGGATCTTTCAACAAATAATTACAAGATTATTAACAAAAATATTTACGCACCTATATCTAAATTGATTTTCGCTACATACTCCATTGTTTCAAAGAGCGTCTACACGATAGAGATGTAACTGATTATTTTACTCATAAAACATCCCCGCCTTCTCATAAACGCTGTCAGGTTGACGTAGTAATTAACATAAAAATTCAACCAAAATATTGACGTTAAACAACCTATTGACATGTATTATTACCAATTAATTAACTTTATATCGACAATTCAGAAAAAACATGATATGAACCTGCAGCTGAAAAAATAAAATGACAAAACTCTCACAAATTGTAACATGTTTTCGCGATGTAAAATATGTGAAACTATTTATAACTTTTCAGAGTATGTAAAGATGTATATTTGATGTCCATGTACGGTATGGATGCATAACTTGTATTGCATGTACATGTATTATATAATTGATTTTCCCTATGTTTGAAGATCTGTTATACGTAATCTTAGCACGCCCGGTTAGCTCAGTTGGTACAGCGATAGACTGGCACCTGGCAGATCCGGGTTCAATTCCCGGGTTGGGCAGGTTACGTTATTCCGCGACACGTGGCTACGGTCATGTTCTCTACATGTGGACAAGTTGCCAGTTGCTTGCGGGAGAGCAAGTTAGCACTACAGTCAAACCTGTGCTAAAGACCACCTGCGAACAAAGACCACTATTGCAAAACATGTCTGCAAAGACCACCAATTTTATCTCCCATCAGACCATTTTCAATGATATTTAATCTGTTAATAGAGACCACCTGTAAACAAAGACCACATTTTGCTGTTCCCATGTGTGGTCTTTACAGACAGGTTTGACTGTATATGTTAATTCCAGGAAAACTTGTAAGGTCGTATATGACAAAATATATTAGCAAGTTTTCTCTGATACAACGGACACAATACACGTTTTAGAAACAATAGTACACACATGGTATTTGAACACACAAACGACGGCGTAAAACACGATGAAAACAAAACAAATTCTATATAAGTTCGTCAGTCACCGCTCGGGGGTGATAAATTCGTATCCCGGGCCTGTTCTTCCTGACAATTTTAGAGGAGAAAATGCATCCAGATTAATTTGTCTTCCACATCTGATGCACGTAAGAAGGTTGTCAGTGACTAGCGGAGGGGCAGCCTAGTACTGACATGTTATGATGGCGCGATTATCGAAAATAATCGAAAAATCGATTGTGAACTACAATAATCGATTATTATCAGAAATTTTGACTGAAGCGTTATTTCAATAAGATGATATATATATACATTCAAATTTTATACAGTTATATAGAACTGTTTTTGATGTATTCAGTCAAATACAAATATACAAAGTAAGCATACACAAACAATATTTATTGAATGATAAAATGATCTTGTGATATAAGAGTAATTAATGTAAAACCCCGTTGATGTTAAATGTAGTAAAAAGAGAATAGATAAAGTTGTATAAATGAAATTAATTGTCAGCATTATACTTACACTGAAAAACTAAATATTTCGATTATTTCCGATTTTATTATCGATTATGAGTTTTCAAACCGATCCGATAATCGATTATGTGTCCGATTAATCACCACTACTTATATGTAACCCAGGAGCACAACTAACCACCGTTCATAACCGTAACAAGTTTACTGTACGGCGTAAAACAATCAACTGAACATTATGCAGTTATTTGGGTAACAGTCAAAACTTTTGTCCCGAGGTGGAGGGGATGACATCTGAACTGTTGCCCGAGGCCCATACCCGACACCAAGGAACAACAGTTTTGACTGTTACCCAAATAACCATGAAATAAATGTTTTATTACCTGAACAAAATCGCGAATCGAATACGGAAACGACCGAACGTTAATGATATGCTGTCTAAAAATAAAATTTGGAAATTCCAATGACTTCATAGCGCCAGAGGGAAACAGTTCATACCGGTTTGACCGGGGAATAGTTCAATCCAAGACAAATTGATAGCTTTCATGTAAAACAGCACAAAATAACAGATTTGTATTTATATAAGGAATCGGGTAATAAAACAAAATATTACACCTCAAGTCTCATCTAGTAGTATTCAAAATGAAAAATATCTTAACGATTTTACTCACTTGATAGTTTCGTTTTTAGATTCGATTTCTAATTTTCAATCATATTCCGAAAATATAACAAAATGATTAATTGCAATAATTCCAAAAACACACTTTAAATCGGTAATTTCTGAGAAGTCCACATTTTCAATTAAAAAAAGTAAACAGTAGAAGCGAACTGAAAGCGTATAATGATTTTTTTCAACTCAAAAATAACCGAATTCTTACACGTTAAGGCTAACCAACATAATACAGCGTGCATCAGTGTGGACTCGATTTGTAACTTTCAGAGTTTAATGTTGTCTTCATTCCTTTAAGAAAATATATTCCCACTAACCGATCAACGTTACCTTATAAAATACTCAACAATAAATTTCAAACATAACAAATCAGGGATTTTTTTCATGAAATAAAGTTTCGACAATCGAATATTTTTTACCTGGCCTCGTTTTAACCAGATGTTTGACAATACGAATATTCCTATCGCGTGAAATTGTCAAACAGAGAAAATCAATTTAAATAACAAAAGGTTTTACCATATTCAATTAACAGCAGTTCATTAATATATTTCATGCTTTAAGAAAATTGTAAACATTTTTTCGTGAATATTTCAAGGGTGTATTGACAAATTTGAAAAGAAATAACAAAAGTTAAATTAGCGGAGAGCTTTTGAGACGTTAAATCGGTAATTAATGGGCTTAAACACAATTCAACTCACACAAAGAACACAAATGATTTCAATTTAATGTATGTTTGCCACTGTAGATCACCTAAAAAATGGGAAAATACATTTTAAAATTGAGTTGAGAAGATCTGGGTATGAGAGCTACGTAGTTTGGTTGATTTATTTCCACAGTTTAATATAAAAGACACACCTTCTCAAAGAAATTGCAAAGGTTTTATATTTCGATTCGATTTAGGTTGTGAAATTTTAATGTGTTGAGTACTATTTTTTTATCTTATTAGTAAAAATTCCTATAGCGGTTATTGTAGCTAATTGTGTATATTAAAAAACGATTAAAGATTGACAAAAATGGTTTGATTATATATCTAATACACCATTTATGTAGTATAATCGAATATCTACTTTAAAAGCTATTAGTACGTACCGTGGTATATTCCGGACGCTGTAAAACGATATCTCTGGCGTTCATGAAATGATTTAATTCATTTTATATTTTATTTACCGATATTATTTATCACTTTGATTAATTTCTTAGTTATATTATCAATTATTTAAATTAATTATTACAATTAATAAAATTAATTAATCATGAAAATTTATTTATAAATTTTATCTATTAGTTTTATTAATTTAGTAATTATCAATGATTTAATTAATTATTAAAATTAATTAAATTAGTAAAGTCTCATCTTTGCTTTGTACCATAAAGATAAATATGCACAGACCTTAAAGAACATAAAGACATTACACACAGCCAGTCAAAAGAATTATATAAGAGACAAAGCGAGCCCACACACCATACGTAGGAATTATATACACAACTATTGTAAGGCTACCATTTAGCCGAAAGTTCAACAAAGATATCACGACAATGGCAGTAAGAAATAGCAAGCAAAACTTTACACACGGATTGGTTAACCTTTCGTCAAAGGGTACGTTACCTTTACCGAAATCCACTGAATTGCGATGAATTACTCTGGATCTAGAGTGACCAGCAATCGTAACATCTCGGTATTTTTTATGTTGCACAACAAATCTTAACCTTCAAATTGCGCCGACCATCGTTTTTCAAGATATTTCTTGCTATATGTTTGGTAACGTTACAAACAGTATTTTCTGTTTCCCCACTCACACCTTGAAATATTGGCCGGCAAGGTGGTCTAGGTTGGGTATAGAGCGTCGCACTTCTGATCCGTTGGTCGTTTGTTTAAATATCATATATGTACTATTGTCTCCAAAAACGTGTATTTTGTCGGTTGTATAAGAGAAAACTTGCTAATAGATTTTGTCAATGGAAAACCGAACAACAAGTATTCTTTAATAAACAGTTTATGCTACGAAATGCAACGCTATAAAATACACACCTTTCAATGTTGGCCTTAACGGCGTTTATGCAACACATTGGCAAAAACTATTATCTATTAACATCTCGGCAATTTCCATACTGCTCGGTAGTATACAATCACAACAGTTCGGCAATTTCCGTACTGTTCGGGAATATACAATCGCAACATCTCGGCAATTTCCGTACTGCTCAGAAATATACAATCACAACATTTCGGCAATTTCTGTACTGCTCAGAAATATACAATCACAACATCTCGGCAATTTCCGTACTGCTCAGAAATATACAATCACAACATTTCGGCAATTTCCGTACTGCTCAGAAATATACAATCACAACATTTCGGCAATTTCCGTACTGTCCGAGAATATACCATCGCAACATCTCGGCAATTTCCGTACTTTTCGGGAATATACAATCGCAACATCTCGGCAATTTCCGTACTGTTCGGGAATAAACAATCACAACATCTCGGCAATTTCCGTACTTTCCGGAAATATGTCTCGAATGCACGTGTATGAATATACGTGATTCGGTTTACCTAAACAACTATAAGACATCTGACCAGGGGAACAGATTTCAACATTACGTATCTAATTGTTTTGTGTATATCGTATTCCTAAAAGATTTAAAATATCTCTGTCATACTTTCCACAGAGACTGCACACATTCACTTCGGCAGCCATTTTGGAACTACTTTCTGTCACATTACTGCCGGGACTATTTTATAAAATAAATAGCAGAGGTGATCCGATTGAATTATACCCGTCTTAAGATGTAGTTTGATGGTGACATTGGATGATAAAACTCAGTCTAGTTCATCTATGGTCTAGTTACTCTGGTCACTCTTAGAATTTGGAGAGTTTAAAACCCTATAGACGTGTGCTGAATATCGACTATAGTTCAACCGTACTAAATCAGTGGTTGAACCATGGTTACTGTTCGGAACACCTCTATATAGTATTCAAATCTCCTATTTCGAAGAAGTTACCAGACCAGACTGAATTTTATCATTAACCATAGTCACCATAGTCGCCATAGTCACTATAGTTGGTGCACAAACTGCCTCATAGTATTCAAAGTAACTATTCGTATTTCGCAGACGATAATTAACGGACTTTTACGAAGATTCACGAATGTCAAGTTAATATTGTCCGACTATATACAAATGTGTACCTTTAAGTAATAAAGTCGAGTACGCAGCTTTAATTGTTGTACAGGGAAATAAAACAAATTGTAAAATCGACGCCCATTTAACGGCTCATTTACTTCATGCAAAATCACGGCAAAAAAATTTGAAATCACAGCATGTTAAAACAAACGAGTTTTTAATAGTGAATTGTGATTCACACAATAGTGGTATTGTTACGTCGTGATATTTGATCTACTGGTACAACAGTGATCTCCCTTGAATGAAGTCAGTGTAAGTTATGATATCTGAATGATGTATTCGGAACACTTCGTTGATTACAGAGCATGAAATAGATCACACTCGTAATGTATTTTGATACACCTTATTAACCGAAGGTTTCCGAATTTATATTTAATGTTTGACACACTGTATTGACCGACGATATTCTAATACATTGTATTGACCGAGGATATCCGAATGTATATCTAACATTAACCAAGGATTTCCGAATGTATATTTAACGTTTGTTACACTGTATTGACCGAAGATTTCCGAATGCATATCTAACGTGCGATACACTGTATTGACCGAGGATTTCCGAAAGTATATCTTAAGTG
Source organism: Mactromeris polynyma (assembly GCA_032209605.1). Classification (NCBI taxonomy): domain Eukaryota; kingdom Metazoa; phylum Mollusca; class Bivalvia; order Venerida; family Mactridae; genus Mactromeris; species Mactromeris polynyma. Next base: position 5,293,009 of record JASFXZ010000004.1, on the reverse strand, counting down.
CAATACTGTTTATTGACCGAGGATATCCGAAAGTATATCTAACGTGCGATACACTGTATTCACCAAGGATTTCCGAATGCATATCTAACGTGCGATACACTGTATTGACCGAGGATTTCCGAAAGTATATCTTAAGTGCGATACTGTTTATTGACCGAGGATATCCGAAAGTATATCTAACGTGCGATACACTGTATTGACCAAGGATTTCCGAATGCATATCTAACGTGCGATACACTGTATTGACCGAGGATTTCCGAAAGTATATATTAAGTGCGATACTGTTTATTGACCGAGGATATCCGAAAGTATATCTAACGTGCGATACACTGTATTGACCAAGGATTTCCGAATGCATATCTAACGTGCGATACACTGTATTGACCGAGGATTTCCGAAAGTATATCTTAAGTGCGATACTGTTTATTGACCGAGGATATCCGAAAGTATATCTAACGTGCGATACACTGTATTGACCAAGGATTTCCGAATGCATGTCTAACGTGCGATACACTGTATTGCCCGAGGATTTCCAAATGCAAAATATAAGATGATTGCTACGAAGGTTGCAGAGGAGTTCCGAATTCAGAAAAAAATCCGGTACGCGAGATTTCGCTCCGGTATAAACTTCTCTTTCTGTCCGTTTTTATGACGTCATATGCTGAAACAATTTTATTCATTTCCGGTACATTCGGACCATCTGTTTCATGACAAGTTGCGCAAGAATAACAGGTAAGTTAATCGGTTAAAAATAGTTCAACATCTGAGCGTAACCTACAGAAAATACTCAATACTGGTAGTAATCTTTACTGCGCAACTGAATTTAATGGTTCAACAATGGACAATAATGATTCGTACTTTCTGTGAATCTGGAAGCGTTCAATACAAAACCAGTGTTCAATACCGACAAACTTCAGTGCTTTCAGCGCTTTGATTTATTTCATATAATCAAGCACGCGAAATCATGAATTTTGATATCATAACTACCGGTGTTTGATAGTAGAGGGATTAAGTTGTTACATGAAACGCCACATACACAAGACAATCCCTTCCCACATAGGGCCCATGGAAAACCACAGTCTACAAAACATTAGGGGCTGAGGGATACATGGGTAAACATGTATGGGTATAGGGGTGCAAGAAATGGTCGGGCCCACCATAAAACAATTAGGCCAAAAAAAATATATCTGTGTTTAGGGTAACGGTCTCAAAAATGCTAGGTAGGGTAGGGACCTTTTTTTTTTTTTTTTTTTTTTTTAAAAAACAATTAAAAATCGAAAAAAATTCTCCAGGATCATAAAAAACTCTAGGGTCGGGGTTTTTCGACAGGTAGGGTCGGGTTACCCGAAACACAGATATTTTTTTTTTAGGCCTTAGGGAGAATTTAGAGGGACAACAAGGGGGTTTATAATGGATGGAATACATCACAGAACAGGTCCATTCGGAAATCCTCGGCCAACTACGTCAAGTGCCCCGGATGTACGTTAGGCACTACTTTCGGAAATACCATTCGAATGTCATTAAACAAGATGGCGGCGTGAACGCTGGAGTGCTGATGAATGTAATATTTAAGCTATATGAAGACTGAAATATGTAAGTTTTTAACTAGAAATGACAACGATAATCCATCTCTTACGTGAATTTATCGAAGTTATTGAAATTATAAATCCGTTTTACGAGAACTATTTCTTGACGGCACAAAATGTTGAGTTTTGCTACATAGTGCTCCGCCTTACATACACTAGACGGTGTTATCCGAGTAACGAAGTGGTACGGAAATGCCCGAGAGCTGTCGACAATGAGAACAGGTCAAGAAAGTCAGTAATAATAGGCTGATGAATATTATATCAGGCATAAGGACTGCACATGGTGAGAGTGTACTTAACATGCATCTAAATACATAAATAGAAAAAGAAAACACACGATTAACAGCCTTGGAACTGTCAGTAGAAATACTGGTAGTAGTCATACTACTATATCTGCTACTGCTGTTACTACTAATAACTTCATACCGATCAGTATACAATTTCTTGTTATAGCAATAGTCATGTATACTCCTGTATATGAGTTCTTTAATTTTACTTCCTTCAGAGAGCTGAAAGATGGAGTAATTCATATACCCATGTTTTGTAAACGCTCCGATCAAAATCAAAAGCAAAGCAACATCGTTGTTAAATTGTTTCATTTAAAATCATGTTCCTTAATGGACTGTAAGTGGTAAATTGCTCTCTACCATAGTAAATCTTATTAACCCAACGTTAACAAATAGGCAGATATTAAACCCAAAGAGGGCATATAGACAGATATTTAATACAACGAGGACAGTTAGACAGATATCTAACCCAATGAGGACAAATAGACAGATATCTAACACAACGAGGACAAATAGACAGATATCTAACACAACGAGGGCAAATAGACAGATATCTAACCCAACGAGGACAAAAAGATAGATATCTAACCCAACGAGGACAAATAGACAGATATCTGACCCAACGAGGACAAATAGACAGATATCTAACACAACGAGGGCAAATAGACAGATATCTAACACAACGAGGACAAATAGACAGATATCTAACACAACGAGGACAATCAGACAGATATCTAACACAAAGAGGACAAATAGACAGATATCTAACACAACGAGGACAAAAAGATAGATATCTAACCCAACGAGGACAAATAGACAGATATCTAACCCAACGAGGACAAATAGACAGATATCTGACCCAACGAGGACAAATAGACAGATATCTAACCCAACGAGGACAAATAGACAGATATCTAACCCAACGAGGACAAATAGACAGACATCTAACCCAACGAGGACAAATAGACAGATATCTAACACAACAAGGACAAATATACAGATATCTAACCTAACGAGGACAAATATACAGATATCTAACACAACGAGGACAAATAGACAGATATCTAACCCAACGAGGACATAAAGGCATAAAAAGAGAAAACAAAGACAAAGAAATGTTAGTTGTTTAGGCTACCTTAATTCTGTTTGAGTTTTAAAGAGAAATTTCCTGCTTAAACTTGTTCAGGTATTTGAATAATTTACATAACATCTACAGGCACCTGAATATTGCACAGCATGTAAAGGGAAAGTGTTTTTAAGTGATGTAACACGTATTCCTGGACAGCATATTTTGGATCACATGTATTAAGCACCCCTCAGGCGCTAACAGTTTGATTTTCTTCATCATCAACTAGCTCCTGACCTACAATTTATGTAGTTTGAAACAGTTAACCACTTAAGATCTAAGAACCACATCATAAAACAACTCAGAGAATCTCTAAGACGGCATGTGAGCGTTACGTTTTTTAGACGAAATACGGTAGCTATTTAGACCCATCCATCGTGAAGTTATTTTATCATTACAAAACAAGACAAAAAATTCCAGCAAATATCTGGCATAAAATGGCACTTATAAAAATATGTTGTAATTTACAAACATTACTACATGAAGGGTTGATGTGCATATTGATAGAAGCAAAGTTGAAGACACTTTGTTTTATGTACAATACGCGGAGTGTATTGCCCCCTAGCAAGTAAGGTATGCTGGTATAAATATTAGGAAAAACAGGGGCCGACCGAGTTGGCATTACATTGCCTATCCCCTTCTATATACTGGTGGTCCCTAATATATCTCAGCTGTTAAATGTTCATTTATATTTACAAAAACTCGATAATAATACCACCATTGGGACCCTTGGAAACTGGTCTTAATATTGAGGTAGTCTTAATATTGAGGCATTCTTAATGTCGAGGTGGTCTTAATATTGAGGTAGTCTTAATATTGAGGTAGTCTTAATATTGAGGCAATCTTAATGTCGAGGTGGTCTTAATGTCTTAATATTGAGGTAGTCCTAATATTGAGGCATTCTTAATGTCGAGGTGGTCTTAATATTGAGGTAGTCTTAATATTGAGGTAGTCTTAATATTGAGGCATTCTTAATGTCGAGGTGGTCTTAATGTTGAGGTAGTCTTAATATTGAGGCATTCTTAATGTCGAGGTGGTCTTAATATTGAGGTAGTCTTAATATTGAGGTAGTCCTTATATTGAGGCATTCTTAATGTCGAGGTGGTCTTAATATTGAGGTAGTCTTAATATTGAGGTAGTCTTAATATTGAGGTAGTCTTATTATTGAGGTAGTCTTAATATTGAAGTAGTCTTAATATTGAGGCATTTTTAATGTCGAGGTGGTCTTAATATTGAGGTAGTCTTAATATTGAGGTAGTCTTAATATTGAGGCATTCTTAATGTCGAGGTGGTCTTAATATTGAGGTAGTCTTAATATTGAGGGGGTCTTAATGTTGAGGTGGTCCTAATATTGAGGTTGTCTTAATATTGAGGTAGTCTTAATATTGAGGTAGTCTTAATATTGAGGTAGTCTTAATATTGAGGTGGTCTTAATATTGAGGTAGTCTTAATATTGAGGTAGTCTTAATATTGAGGTAGTCTTAATATTGAGGTAGTCTTAATATTGAGGTAGTCTTAATATTGAGGTGGTATTAATATTGAGGTAGTCTTAATATTGCGGTGGTATTAATATTGAGGTAGTCTTAATATTGAGGTAGTCTTGATATTGAGGTAGTCTTAATATTGAGGTGGTCTTAATATTGAGGTGGTCTTAATATTGAGGTAGACTTAATATTGATGTAATCTTAATATTGAGGTAGTCTTAATATTGAGGTGGTCTGAATGTTGAGGTAGACTTAATATTGATGTAATCTTAATATTGAGGTAGTCTTAATATTGAGGTGGTCTGAATGTTGAGGTTGTCTTTATATTGAGGTGGTCTTAATATTGAGGTTGAATGAAGAGCCAAACAGTGAAAATGGACTTGAAAGTAGTGTTCCTAATATTGATGTGGTCTTAATATTGAGGTGGTCTTAATATTGAGGTGGTCTTAATATTGATGTGGTCTTAATATTGATGTGGTCTTAATATTGATGTGGTCTTAATATTGATGTGGTCTTAATATTGATGTGGTCTTAATATTGATGTGGTCTTAATATTGATGTGGTCTTAATATTGATGTGGTCTTAATATTGATGTGGTCTTAATATTGATGTGGTCTTAATATTGAGGTGGTCTTAATATTGAGGTGGTCTTAATATTGAGGTGGTCTTAATATTGATGTGGTCTTAATATTGAGGTGGTCTTAATATTGATGTGGTCTTAATATTGATGTGGTCTTAATATTGATGTGGTCTTAATATTGATGTGGTCTTAATATTGAGGTGGTCTTAATATTGATGTGGTCTTAATATTGAGGTGGTCTTAATATTGATGTGGTCTTAATATTGATGTGGTCTTAATATTGATGTGGTCTTAATATTGATGTGGTCTTAATATTGATGTGGTCTTAATATTGATGTGGTCTTAATATTGATGTGGTCTTAATATTGATGTGGTCTTAATATTGATGTGGTCTTAATATTGAGGTGGTCTTAATATTGATGTGGTCTTAATATTGAGGTGGTCTTAATATTGATGTGGTCTTAATATTGAGGTGGTCTTAATATTGATGTGGTCTTAATATTGAGGTAGTCTTAATATTGAGGTAGTCTTAATATTGAGGTGGTCTGAATGTTGAGGTTGTCTTTATATTGAGGTGGTCTTAATATTGAGGTTGAATGAAGAGCCAAACAGTGAAAATGGACTTGAAAGTAGTGTTCCTAATATTGATGTGGTCTTATTATTGATGTGATATTTAAGGGAGGCTGTATCATTTGTTACAGTGATTAACTAAACCGTCCTTTAACAAGAATATGTTTTGCCCTACAATAATGTCTCAGCCATAAGGAGAGACTATTCTATTTTTATAGATAAAATACTACAGTAGTTGATCAGTGAGTAAATGAATGTTATATGTTTTAATATACAGTAAAACTTCGAAACCTCGAACTGCCGTCGGATCCAAAAAATAGTTCGAGCCATCTATTGTTCGAGTTATCCATGGTATACAAGTGTATGTACGAACTGACTGTTCCAAGTTTAAGTGTACTATGCATTATCAAAGTGGTTAAGATAATACATTTCGGGTAGAATTTATACCAATTTTGGAACTTCGAAGGAATATACTCAATAAAGTTTAGACTTTTGTTTAAGAATTTTATGAAATGGTAGCTAGGGACAGCAAAGCATGTTCGAGTGTTCGACCTATCTCTGTTCAAGTGATCTACTGTTAGATAATATAAAATAAGAAGGAATTTTGCCGGGACTTAAGAACCTGTTCGAGGTTTCTACCATGTTCGAGCCAAAACTGTTCGAGGTTTCGAAGTTCTACAGTTTACTTCTTGATAATTGAATTCCTGAGCACAGGTACGTCCCTGTAACACAGAGGCAAAGGTTCAAAGTACTTCACATAAAAGCAATATTTCGAATTATTCCTATTAACTTACGGCCATAAACATAAGGGTCTCACACTGTACGAATCAACGGGGTGACTATACGATATATGTATCTGTTAATTAATACAGTCTTCAGCGCTGTTACGTCGGATTAACAGATGTGTTTCCCCCCTGATAACAGGCGTTAAATGGTACGCTCTGATTCAACAACGCTTTGTGAAACACTTTATTGCGAGGTTAAGAGAAATTATGCTTCTGCTACTTGAAAGAAAATGTTCTGTTTTGACCACATCAGAAAAATATACTTCACGCCATTAAAAACGCAACTATTTAAATTAGGCGTCATTTTGTAGTACCAACTGTCAAAAGCGTGTTACAGTTATCTATGTGTTTTTTCTTCTTCAAAATTTTATTACACTCTAGACCAAGTATTTTTTATTTCATTATTAATTAATTTATGCGTGAGAAATTCAGCTACAGTTTTGACTCTAACATTTAAAGATGGCTGGATAAATAACGTATTCAAGGCTTATGAAGTAGAATACAGTCAGACCTCGTTTAAATCGACAACCTTCTATCCGAATACTCGGTATTATCCGAAATAAATGTCAATTCCCGATGTACTTTCTAATTAAGTTCAAATTGAAATGGGTTTTTCGAAACTATGCATTATTCGATGAGTTCGAATGAACGAGGTCCGACTGTATCTCATATTGACCTCTCGTAAAAACTCGTACCTAGACGGTTGCAACTGCAGTAAGTATTGATTGTACGTAACTCTTCAGAAACTGGAGGAATAAAAGTTGTAAATGTATAATATACAGTATATCGGATGATACCGAGAATTCGCATTGAAGGTTTGCGAATAAACGATGTCCGACTGTATTAGCCTGTGTGGTTCATGCGTTGAATCCACGTCAAATTAAATTTAATGCAAACTTTTATTTTATATCGATTGTGAAACTAGTTTTTACAACTTATATATTTATTAATCATTCTCGATGACTGCTTCCCTGGTTACTAACCAATGGCGAAATTAGAACTAACGACCTCTGGATCAGGGTTCAGGTCATCGACCCCTTACCTATAATGCTACCAAAACCTTGATCTTTCTTTCCTTAAGGGGACGAAATTGGACGTGAATTATGTCCCCATACCTATCAATGGGGACAACGTGTGTGTGTCCGTGTGTCCGTCCGTGTGTGCATATGTGTGTCAATACGTGTATCAGTGCACACGTGTGTGGGTGCGTGGATGAGTGTGCGTGTGTGCGTGTGCGTGTTCGTGCGTGTGCATATGTTCGTGTGCGTGTATTTATATTATTATAGAGATTGTATAACCTGGATTTCTGTTAAATTGAAAACCTCCCCGTGGTTATAGATTCTAAATACATATACAAATGTACATATACCACCGATCAGTCAAACAAAACATTCGTCCAGATGTCAAAGGTATGAGTTATTAGCCAGTGATATTCTAACATTTTGTTTATGCTAAGTCTTATACATCACCATTTATGTCATTCAACTCCAGTTTTTTTCCTGTCGTTTTATTGATGTAGCTAATTAATTTAATTGCTTACTTATGAATATATTAACCTCACGGGCTAGCTATTTGGTATCCTTTCATTTATGTTATGAGAAGACTCGCAGACACATGTAGTTTTGTTTTAGCGAATTATTAAACATTGAAATTTAAGATACAACATTTATTAGTATTAATCACATGACAATAGCAGTTATCTGTATGGTATGACCATCATGTAGGTTTAAAATTACACGTTTTTGTTATGACATAATTAACTAACTGTAGACCTGTTACACACTACAAGGTTGACGCTCGAGTCACGTGATCAATCTGACACGGGTTGGCATTTTACATTATTGTTTAAAAGATTGATACTAGCCAAAAAAAATCTGGTTTATGAAAAGTTCAAATTAAATGACAACAGTCGTCAGTTTGAGGGGTGGTACATAACGCCCTACTAAACATACGGGCCGCACAGAACAAGAACATAACGCAGCATTTCGTCTCCGGGGGTCGTGGATTGTCGTCCCGTCAGTGGCGAGATTCTCGTGGGTTGTCGTCCCGTCACTGACGAGATTCTCGTGGGTTGTCGTCCCGTCACTGGCGGGATTCTCGTGGGTTGTCGTCCCGTCACTGGCGAGATTCTAGTGTGTTGTCGTCCCGTCACTGGCGAGATTCTAGTGGGTTGTCATCCCGTCACTGGCGAGATTCTCGTGGGTTGTCGTCCCCGTCACTGGCGAGATTCTCGTGGGTTGTCGTCCCGTCACTGGCGGGATTCTCGTGGGTTGTCGTCCCGTCACTGGCGAGATTCTCGTGGGTTGTCGTCCCGTCACTGGCGAGATTCTAGTGGGTTGTCATCCCGTCACTGGCGAGATTCTCGTGGGTTGTCGTCCCGTCACTGGCGGGATTCTCGTGGGTTGTCGTCCCGTCACTGGCGAGATTCTCGTGGGTTGTCTTCCCGTCACTGGCGAGATTCTAGTGGGTTGTCGTCCCGTCACTGGCGAGATTCTCGTGGGTTGTCGTCCTCGTCACTGGCGAGATTCTCGTGGATTGTCGTCCCGTCACTGGCGGGATTCTTATCAATAAGGGCGACACTTTAAGATACTGAGACGTGCAATTTTTACTTGTACAGAGTGGGTGCAAGACAGTTATATTCAATATGGCATAGTGTTCAGTATATAATAGAAGTGTTTTGATTGGTCAATTGATATGCTAGATGTCAGTTGATTGGTCAATAATATTCAATTAACAAATAATGAAAATATGAATACAACCGAGTTCATATAAATATCAGTGACTTAAGAAATAACACACATAACTAAATTCCTGACTCGCGGAAGGTTATTGACCAATCAACTGACATCTAGCATATCAATTGACCAATCAAAACACTTCTATTATATTCGTCAACCAATGAAAAAAAGCGACGTTCCTAGGATACGGACTAGTATTTTTTACCACTTCTGTTCAAAATCATCGGTATTTTAAGTAAACATCACCGGAAATATATCTTAAAACAATCGCTTAGAGATCTTCCGTAGAGATATACATTTGTAGTACATTTGTATTTATGTAATTACGCAACAAAACAGGGGAGGTAATTGATAAGATAAAAAAACATAAAGGGAAGTAATTTTAGACCGGTATCATAAATGTGCTTATATTAAAACATCGTTTCCATATTTGATGTATTTTAGTCGTTCGATTTTTATTTCTCACAGGCGTTTTCAATCTACTTTAACATTTACATATAAAACTTAAAACGTCTTACAGTACTCAAAGACAATACAAAATATTCGTGTTTTATCATTTTTTTCAAATTTTAAACATTTGTCAAAAAATCTTCGACGCACGCTTACAATGATCGTACAGAGGTCCAAGTTTCAAATACAAAACGATTAATCAAACAGAATAACCCGTTGACAGGGAAGGCTTTTGTTCAAAATCCTGTCAACACAGAATAAATGATATAAAACCAATCTCAGTGTAAGAAAATAGTGACCCAAATTCGCGTTTTATCTTCAACGTGCTATGTTTATAGGACGATACAAAACTTTTGTTCTTTCTTAAACTTTTTAACTTTTTTTCCCAGTTTTATTACTTACAAACAATTATTGTCCATTTAAACCATTTTTATTGAAAAACAATCGCCCACGTTGTTTATAGGACTGAAACATTTGGTAAGAACGGACATTAGGGACACGCTCCATAAAATAAGAAAAAAAAGCTTCATGCACAGACTTGAAACGTAAAGAGAAAACTATTTGTTATTTAAAATGTTAGGTTACAAATTCTTTATTTCATAGAATATTTATATGTTTACATTGATCAGGCGCTGAGATACACGACTATAGTACAGTCGAATCTCGTTTATTCGACAACCTTCTATCCGAATAGTTTGTATCATCCGAAATAAATACCAGTTCCCGATGTATGTATATATTTATCTTTCTATGCACGCCGAATTAAAATGGGTTATTCGAAACCAAGTATTATTCGAAATAAAATTTCGGACCCGATGAGTTCGAATGTTTGAGGTCCGACTGTACGACAGAAGCACTTGATAGTGTCTGTATCACATGTCTTAATGCTCCGAAAAAAATGCAGGAAACCGCAAGTTCATTTGATACTGTTTAAAGTTATTGATACGTATTTTACATGGATTGTGAAACTCATACTGATAACATGGGTAAATCCAGAGATTACTATTATGATATTCGCAGTTCATCCGAGCCCAAGGCGCACTCCGAACCTGCGACCTTCGAATCAGGGGTCAGACGCCCGACCCCCACGACCACAAAGTCTCCTTAATTTAATCTGAGCAGAACTCGACACGCCAGCCAGCAAACTTCCTTGGTTATGATAGATCTCTCAAAAACATTTACTGTATAACCTCACTTAAAGACCACCTCAATAATAAGACCACCTCAATAATAAGACCATCTCAATAATAAGACCATCTCAATAATAAGATCACCTCAATAATAAGATCATCCCAATAATAAGACCACCTCAACAATAAGACCACCTCAACAATAAGACCACCTCAATAATAAAACCATCCCAATAATAAGACCACCCCAATAATAAGATCACCTCGAAATTAAGACCACCATTTTCAAGTCCATTTTCACTTCTTTTTTGCTCTAAGTTCAACATCAGTTAATAAGAATACCAGTTTTCAAGAGTCCCAAAGGTGGTCTTATTATTGAGGTTTTACTGTATTCATGATTGAATTTTCAAACTTAACACCAATTGACCGAGCAATGTTTGAGAAATCGTGCGTCGATCGTACCAAACATCATGTTCATAGGATGGTCAATCTTTTGTCCGTAAATTGGTATAACATATTGGCGAAAATAGACGATATGTTGTTTTGGACTTTAAGCACGTACCTACTGTCTTGTTCAATCGTTCAATGACGAATGATTACTGAAATAGTTTGTGGCATTTATAGATCATTCACAACTTATCGTAAACTGAACTCGAGGCCGAGGAAAAGTAACTGTTTAGATCGAGCAAAATTATTTGACATTCACGTCTATATTATCAACTAGAAGATACATTACTTGTAAACATGTAACATTTCATCTTATATTTCCAACTTATGACAGTTTGCACAAAACGAGGACAAGTAAAATATAGTTGTTTGAAATTAAGTCCAAATTTTTTTTTTAGACAGATACATTTTATGATTAATAATTTGTGTAGAGGTGAAAGCGGCTTAGTTGATATACAGTCGGACCTAGTTTATACGGCAACCTTTTATCCGAATACTTGGTATAATCCGAAATCAATATCTTAGGCACGTCGATTTGAGATGGATTATACGAAATCATGTTTTATTCGAAATCAAATTTCGGACCCAATGAATTCGAATGAACGATGTCCGATTGTATATAGAGCTATGTATTTGGAATTTTTGGGAGTGAAATTTATTGGAAAAACATGCTAAAAAACTATTACCATAAACAGTTTACGTAAAACATTTTCATACATGTATACGAAGAAAAATCGGCTTGATAATTAACAGTGGTACTTGTGAAGACGTAATGACGTCACAAAGAACGTTAAAACGTTCTACAGAAGTCACAGTGTTGACTGCACGAGAACGGCAGACGAACGGGATGTAATTGTAACGAAGAAGTAGCAATTTGAAATCAAAGCACTGAAACGCTGAAGTTGTTCGGCATTGAACACTAGTTTTGAATTCAATATTTGCAGATTTCCAGATGGTACGAACCATTATTGTCCATTGCTGAACCATTAAATTTAATTGCGCAGTAAAGATTACTACCAGTATTGAGTATATGATACAGGTTACTCTTAGATGTTGAACTATATTTTAACCGATTCACTTATATGTTAATCTTGCGCCACTTTCGCAAAAAAAGTAGTTTTCGTATTAAGGCTATGCGACTGTCGAAAATTTCCATAGACCACCTGGGACCAATATATACATATATTTAGTCCAGGTAACACGGCTACGTGAATGTACTTATAGGGTTCAAGATCTATATCTGATGAAAATAAAACTGAAATGTACATGACTAAGAACACAGGTGGTTGTAATCATTCATCAATGTCAATAAGAGGATCATATTGTATCCAGAAGATGTATATGCATCAAGGTACTTAAGGTACACGTAGATAAAGGTTATTCCTGTCACTAGAGTTCATTCTGGGAACTATACAGTTGCACACATGTATTGTTGACATTAACCATATAGTTCAGCCCTTGTGATTGTGTTACTTTATAACGAAGAGCCTGGGGGTCATAGTAATGGTCACAACATAACTCCCTCTTACATGTGTACACTATTAATGTCTGCAATATAATATGGATAAATCTAAATGATTAAAGCTTTGTTTTATGCATATGACTACACCACACTGTGTATTCAATAGAGTTCCCATCTTTCAGCTATGTGGGATATACAGTAACACTTGACCTTAAGACCACCTCAATAATAAGACCACCTCAATAATAAGACCACCTCAATAATAAGACCACCTCAATAATAAGACCACCTCAATAATAAGACCACCTCAATAATAAGACCATCTCAATAATAAGACCACCTCAATAATAAGATCATCTCAATAATAAGACCATCTCAATAATAAGACCATCTCAATAATAAGACCACCTCAATAATAAGACCACCTCAATATATATATATAATACAGTGGAATACCTTATTAGTGTATTCTTTGATAAATCATATTTATTGATTTTTTATCTATATTAAGTACATTTTTCATGATTGTTTAGGTGAACAAATGAACACAAAATTAGCATAGTATATCTTTAAATACAACGGTACAAATGGTAGAACAGAACAGAACAGAACAGAACGGACAATAATTGTAATATTTTCGCTTGTTGTATAATGATAATGGTAATACAGTTACAGGACTATCCCCTGAATCTGAGTTGAAACTACTTAATGGCTTTCATGGTAGCAATTACATTGATAGCATCAGATCATGCAGTCTGGTGTGAAAGCAATAAATCACACCTGATAAGCCCAAGCAATGTTCCCTGCACGATTTACTACCACTTTCTCTCTCTGACCAGCAAGAAAGTAACTGTTATGATGCTCAGCAGGAGTTTATGATTGTTCCCTGATATTGACCCAAGATCCCTTCACTTTGATTATCTTAACATTTTATCAACATGTGTTATTTGAAATTTGAGGTAATGGTTTAAATAATGCAGGCAAGTTTATATGAACAACCTAGCACATTTGTTCTGAATATGTACACTTGATATAGATAAATAATAGCGAAATATTTTAGTCGTAGTTTATTGCCCTCCATTGACCACTGACCACTGACCACTTATGTTAGCACATGTCTGATAAGGGATCTGTTACTCAATATATAACAGTATACCTCAGCTCAGAATTAGGATCATTGTTGTATTAGATATCTGGAGAAAGTGACTTATAAATATTTGCTATATGTTTTAAACCTTGTTTATGAATAATGATAAAACTATAGTTTTGTTGAAAATGCGTTTCTTCAATCGATCCAGCAGTTGTGTGCTTTAAAATGATCGCGGTGGGTCATTAAATTCGGTCCCATCTTGTCAAACATATTTTTACATTTGGATTTTTTTTAAAATCTACAACGTTATAAATGTTGGTCAAATGTTTCCTAAATCGCAAGTAGAACTTTCAGCTTTTTATTCAACCTCAATATTAAGACCACATCAATAAGAAAACCATATTTCAAGGGTCCCAAGGATGGTCTTACTGTACAACATTAGCCATGTATTAATGAATCGAGAATAATTGAATCCAGAGAAAAAGAACGAACTGGGAATGCCTAACTTATAGATAATACTAAAATAGTTGTTGCCGGAGAAAGCAAAAACACCTATCAGCTTCTTTTGTCATGTCTAGATTGGCTAGTTTCGTCTTCATCCCTCGATTTCTCCACCAGAGACACATTCACGATGTTCGATAAAACGATGATGGTAGTAAATGTCATATGAAATGTTTTGTTACACATAATATAAATACTTGAACCATTACTTGATCGTTGATTTAAAAGCTTACAAGTATGTATATGTTATAGCTCTCTTACGTTCGGGAAATTCGGCTCAACCAATCGATCGTATTTTCACACGTGACAGACGAACGTACGGACGGACAGGTGAGCACGTGGACGGGATTTGTACCATTATCACCCATTAATTGTGAGGTGGTCTGGTTATCGAGTTCAGATATGAGATAATTACTTTTAAACCAGTCCATGAACATAAATATGGTCTCATTAATTTAGTGATTTTACTTTCTATGTGATCTTCGGGAGTAAAACCTCAATAATAAGACCACCCTTGTGACCCTTAACAGCTGGTCTCCTTATTGAGGTGGTCTAAATATTGAGGTTGAATCAAGAGGAAAACAGAGAAAATGGACTTGAAAATTGCGTTCTTAATATTGATGTGGTCTTAATACGGAGGTTGAATAAAGAGCAAAACAGTGAAAATGGACTTGAAAATTGTGTTCTTTTTATTGAGGTGGTCTTTAAGTGAGGTTTTACTGTACAAGTATATGTGAACGCCGTTTTTGAGATATAGGCAACAATTGCCCAAAATTTATAACGTTGTTGATTTTTTTTTAATCTTTCGATGTTGCAAGACACATTTGAAGCATCATCGAGAACTAGATTTATATACTATGGAAGACCTCGGAAAAAAATGAATGAATTGAATTATGAAAGTTGAAATCGTGAATTCTCGAATTCATGATTTCTTCTTCAAGAATTCTCGATTTCAATTTCTCGAATTTTCGATTTCAACTACTCGAATTTTCGATTTCAACTTCACGAATTCAATATTTCCAATAAATTGTGAATGTCACTACCGATCTTTCGTAGTCCACCGATTAGGTCTTACACGAGCAATACCTGCGGCCGATCAAGTGGGGGGAGGCAGGATTGAACAATCATAAACAAAACTTCATTGAGGTTCTTAATTTTTGAATAGCAATTTGAAACGTGGCTTTTTGGTAAACTTGGCCTGAACTGGTGACATTAGGCTCCTCTACATAAGTCTTGAAGTTGGTGATGGCGCGGTTATCGAAAATAATCGAAAAATCGTAGCTGGGCATCCGACGTTGGCGACAATCGATTATGAACTACGATAATCGATTATAATTGCAAATTTTGGACTGAAGTGTTTTTTCAATAAGATATTATATATTCAAATAGATATAAACCCGGATAAACATTCAAATTTTACAGTTATATAGAACTGTTTTCGATGTATTCAGTCAAATACAAATATACAAAGTAAGCATACACAAACAATATTTATTGAATGATAAAATGATTTTATGATATAAGAGTAATGTAAAACCCCATTGATGTTAAATGTAGTGAAAAGAGATAAATATAGTTATGTAAACGAAATTAACTGTCAGCATTATACTTACACTAAAAAACTAAATATTTCGATTATGAGTTTTCAAACCGATCCGATAATCGATTATGAAATGTGTCCGATTATCCCTGACAACTTGAAGAAAATACTAATTGAGAAAATACAATGTTCAGACTTTCATAAAACACAGGATCATGGTATCCAGTGAACGAGAGAGCTAGACTGCAATTTCGTATCTCAAGTAGGTTTGAAACTCACGGATAAGTGTGTTATCTCGTCAATAGATACATGTAGTACATGACATTTATACGAAAACCTGGTGGTGACATTTCAACGTCATGAATTCGCGATTTCAACTTGATGAATTCACCATTTGAACATCACGATTTGAATTTTACGATTTCAATTTCACGAATTCATGATCATGAATTCGTGAAGTTGAAATCGTGAATTCATGAAGTTGAAATCGTGAATTTGTTAAATTGAATCATCGTGAATTCGTTAAGTTGAAGTCGTGAAAGCATGAATTTGAACTCGCGAATTCTTGAAGCTAAAATGTCATCACTAGGTATAAATAAACACATGAGTAAATATGATTACTTGCAACATGAGAATAAATGCAATGACTGATAAATGAAGATATGTAGGCCTCCAGGAAAGATAAATTCCTAGGGCAGGAAACCTTGAATATGGTTCCGAATTGAAAGAAAAATATTGTTGGAAATCTTTGAATATTATGGAACATTGTCTAGTACAGTAAAACCTCAATAATAAGACCACCCTTGGGCCCCTTGAACACCGGTCTTCTTATTGAGGTGGTCTTAATATTGAGGTTGAATAAATAGCAAAACAGTGAAAATGGACTTGAAAATGGTGGTATTAATTTTGAGGTGGTCTTCTTATTGAAGTGGTCTTAATATTGAGGTTGAATAAAGAGCAAAATAGTGGAAATGGACTTGAAAATTGTGGTCTTAATTTTAAGATGGTCTTCTTATTGAAGTGGTTTTACTTTACATATATTTATATACCTTTCTATAAATAAAACTGGGACTTTGTTTTTTCCAATAAGCAAACGTTAAACTTATCCTTAAATATTTCACCATTTTCATATGCATCTATCTCTGCATAGGCGAGATTTATTTCTTGTACGGGGATAATCATGATGATTTTTTCATTTATTTCATGCAACACTCGGACCAGTGTTTAATACATTTTAGTTTTAAAATTGATACTGAACACTCATAGATCTTAAAAAACATATTCAAGTACAAAAACACGAATATACATATCTGAAGACATTGATTGATTATTTTATAATATAGACGGTGACTGTGTAACCATGGCAACGAAAACCGCCAAATAAATATTTTCATTTTTTTCATGTTTGTATCAACATTTTATAGAATATGAAAAATGAAACACATAACTTTAAATACTTCAATAAACCAAAAACTTGAATACAATTATTCCCGAAAACATTCAGGAAGGAATTTGCGTATTGAGCGAAATGTAAAATATACGGAGTGAAAAAATATTAAATTTCATAAATTCATGTAAACTTAACGTATACAGAGAAAACCTTAAACAGCGAATTTAAAAAACATAATAATATTGCAATACTATATATCAAATATAAGCTAATTTATACTTTATGTAAAATGACTTACACGATTGTAGATGTACAAAATCTCCAATTCACAATTTCGACCAAAATCTCCGTTCTTATTATATACACTGAAGTACTAGTATAGAATATCACCACCGATTGTGTATATATGCATGTGATATATAAAATACCCCGTATTGTAGGTCTCTAGTCAACACTTAATAACTTTAATCTAATGATATTGCATGGGTATAAGTACTTATTAACTGATAAGAGCATTTATTTACTGTAAAGACCCCTTTACGCTACACCGGCTGAAAAGGCACGTTTACACTACTATGACGGTCCGGTACATTTCAACACGTAACGAATATCGGAAATTGCTACACCGTCACAAACAAGTCAAGAGCGCTTACTCAAATGAGTATTATATTGAATAGTTTAACGTATTCGGCGCAGCCGTACTAACATCGCTTTGTTATTTGCATAACAGTGTTGTGTAAATCAATCAAGTTTTACGTTAACCACTAAACCAATTTCTCTTCAACCGATCACTGTTTGTAACCTAGACGCGGATTGGTTAACCTTTCGATAAGGGGTACGTTACCTTACCGAAATCCATTTTGGATCTGGAGTGACCAGCAATCGTAACATCTCGGCATATTTATGTTGCACAACACATCTTAACCTTCAAATTGCGCCGACCATCTTTTTTCAAGATAGTTCTTGTTTCACATAACGTAAGTATTGACCGATTTAAAAACAAAACAAAAAAAACACTTAAATTTAATGGAAACCTCGGTTCTGTCATAGTGTGGTCGAGTTCACTGGTAAAAATACTGGTTCATTGCTGATTAGGGGTCAGCTTAATCGGAAGGTCCCCTCCTAAATGAACACTCTCACAACATTCGAGAAATTAAGGCCCATAGGAAGTAATTAAGGGCAGTTTATGTTACTCGAATATTTTATAAACTCCGTTTTATGACCATCAAACAGAAACATATTTCACCAGTATTTACTTATCGAAACAAAACAAAAACACCCACATTTAATTATATACGATATATGACTCGGGGACTGAATTTGCCCAGACAACTAGCCGTGTCAATACTTCGACTGTTAACAAACTTAAACTATAATATCAGATTTTATGTTCAGTATTAAATTAAATGATATCATGTTTATACATCTAAGTCTTTATGCCATGGTATTGAACTGGACCGGTGATATGACCCAGCTTTGTGTCTTATTCACGGGACTGATAAAAACATAAACAACAACTATAACAACAACATCAACACCAACAACAACAACTCCGCCATCACCAACAACGCCGTTGCCAACAACAACACATATTCGCCAACAACAACAACTATAACAACAACAACAACAACTATAACAACAACAACAACAACTATAACAACAACAACAACAACTATAACAACAACAACAACAACTATAACAACAACAACAACAACAACAACAACAACAACAACAACAACAGCAGCAGCAGCAGCAGCAGCAGCAGCAGCAGCAGCAGCAGCAACAACAACAACAACAACAACAACAACAACAACAACAACAACAACAACAACAACAACAACAACAACAACAACAACAACAACAACAACAACAACAACAAATCATTTTATATACCCTTGATTTAGATACATGTATACACTCAGCAAAATTTCTAATTGGTCACATCTATATTTGTTTTATGACTTTTAATTTTAGGAGTGTTAGTGTTGATCTGTCGTAAAATTCACGTCAGAATCAAAATGGATTAATGTATTCAGAACAGATGTATGAAGAAATTATTTATGTGATGGTGTTTGTATTGTTGAATTTTCCTTCACTGTTAAATAATATCAATAAAACCCAAGTGATCAATTAGAAAGTTTGTTCAGTGTATATACAGATATCAAATTCAACAAGCCGGATAGTTTTGACTGTTCCCCGTTGAGCCCCGGATAGAACAACTCTAACGTTAACTATAGAATTCATACATGTTTATAACCTTTGATTAGGCTATAAAATCGACCATTAATTAATAAACAAACACTGTATGACTAACGCACAGATAGTGAAGACGTATATACTTCTACACGTGTTATGAATACTCGCTATAACTCCACGATGACTGAGGATTTGTTTCGACAATTGGGAAGAATGGTGTTAAAAGTAATGAAAAGTTCAGACAAACTAGCATAGAGTGGTGAACCAATAAAACTTGATTGTTGATCATTCGGCGTAACCTCGGGGATAAATCTGGATGACGTTTGTACTAATTTATCACAGATAATCACACGGGAAATAAAAGATAACACGTGATCATAAGTTCTGATAATGAATTAGACTAGCTCTGTTTTCGGAGCGTCACGGACATATTCGTATTAATACACAGTATGGGTCAACGTGTTCCGAAATGCGCGTTGCGTCGGAGAAAAAACACAAATCGCAACATCTCGGCATTTTCCGAATCACGTGGTCTTCACGGAAATTGCCGAGATAGTGGGAATTAATTTGAAAATCGGACTACGTAAGTTTAAGACATTTACCAAGGACATTACATCTGGTATATTTTACTTTTGCATGAATTTCACACATTAGTGCATGCTGGTATCAATACTAGCATAATTGTCACCTGTAGAAGTATTATACCACAAAACTATACGTAAAATGTAGCCGACTTTATTTGAAAATATCAGTGAATCCATTTTGTTGTCTTTCTGTTGGATATTCACATTAATTCCCGCTGTCTCGCGTTTTATTCTACAATCGTGTCTTACCGACATCTTCCAATTAAGATTTAAACCCGCCCTAAGCAAATCCATGACTTTAACGCTTGTGCACGTGTCGGAATTTCGCGATCGTGATTATAGTATCTTTAAGTTTATTTCAAGAAATATCGCAGGCCATATGGGCCGATAGAACGTAATATGGCAAGCATAGTCATCAAATGCAATACGACACATAATGATCAAGATAATAAAATGAAGACATGATTCCTGAAAATATAGAATGTTAAAGTAATATGCGTGTACATGTCTTAAGTTAACACAGCTATAAGAATAACTTTAATAATATCGTATGTGATATAATTATATA
The DNA here is from genome assembly GCA_032209605.1 of Mactromeris polynyma. Taxonomy (NCBI): domain Eukaryota; kingdom Metazoa; phylum Mollusca; class Bivalvia; order Venerida; family Mactridae; genus Mactromeris; species Mactromeris polynyma. The sequence goes on along the minus strand of JASFXZ010000004.1, from coordinate 5,272,495 downwards.
TGCAATAAAAACTTAACTTAAATACCACCTCAATAATAAGACCACCTAAAAATTAAGACCACAATTTTCCAAGTCCATTTCAGTCACCGTTTTGTTCTTTATTCGACCTCAGTATTTAGACCACCTGATTTCGAGGGTCACCATGGTGGTCTTATTATTGAGGTTTTACTGTATATGAAAATAAATGGACACAAATGTCAAATCGTATCCAGAGTCAGTAAAAAATGAGTTACTTCCCTTAAATAAACAGGTGCTTGTTTAATTGACGGCCCAGATCAGCCCCCGGGGGTTAAATGCGTAATTTTTGGTAATAGTTATCTTTATAATATCGTCTGTAAATGCACTGATAGAGAAGGGTACGTGTATATCACTGTGAGAATGGTAAGCTTACTGAACCAAAAATTGTTTATTTTTTCCTATGGAAAGCTTAAAATAGGTCAGAAATAGTGACTTAATATTGTGGTATGTGGATTGCGCAGTTTTCCTACCCGATGTTTGAGAATTCAAGAAAATGAAAATTACAAATACACGCATACCCAAGTTTCATAGCGACTCGCTTAGTCACCGTCGATAACGTGAGTAATGGGAACAATACATGGAAACTGTGAAAAGACTGTCGATACGTTAACATCTCAACAACGGAGTAAGATATCAAAATTGTGCGGTTTTGAAAAAAATATTATGTTTGCAATACCACGTAGCAATATATATTCCATTTTTTAGAAAGATTTTGAAAAAATATTTGGGTCTGAACACTCGCTCCATCGATTGGTCGCCAGCATAGCACGCGCTTGTCCAGAGACTGGGTGGATGACACAACCACTGGCCGGCTTACGATGATTATTACTTTTATGACGTGTAAGTATTACGATGCACCGACCAAACAAACAAAATGGCCTCTTTAATAGTACCGAGCGGCTACAATGGATAGTTCCCCCATTTACAATATTTACCTCCCTTGTTTTGAATTGTCGGCTATATTGATAGGCAAATGTCCTTAAAGTTTATAGGGAATATAATGTAAACGATGATAAACTAATCAAATATAAAAATAATAACTTTTTCATTATGCTCATGTGGGCATTTGGCTCAGTAAGTTACAGAAAGAGTGGTTGTCACCGGAAGTTATGTGGGGGAAAAGTAGTTCCAAAATGGCTGCCGAAGTGTATGTACAATGTATGTAGTCTCTGTTGAAAGTATGACAGAGCTCTTTTAAATATTATGAGTCCGAAGCACACAAAGCATTTTGATAATGTTGAATTGTATTTCCCTGTAATAAAACCGCAGCACGTACTGAGAGTTTAATATGTCAACATGTATTCATACACGTAATTTGCTATGTCTATTTCCTTACTGCACGGAAATAGCCGAGGTATTACGATTGCAATATTTGGTTTGTTGTTCAGTTACGTCAAGCGTCTGAGCGTCTGAGTGTTCTACATGACGTCACAATCTTGTTTGAAAGAAATATTTTTCGATTCTTACGGATTACTGTTAAAGCCATTCAATTTGTCAGCTGGTATTGTGAAATCGAGCACGTGACCCCTTCGAGGTACCGTAGTAGTTTACAAACTTGATTTTCACCGTGTAGATCACTCTCAAAGCTTTTATGACCCGATTTAAAATTTCACCACATTTTCCGTCTACATCACACATTTATTAATACATGCCTTCAAACAGTTGAATACAATTTAAATACAAACGTATCGACTTTGATAGGAAAATTTACGATGTGTAAATATTTGCAGCATATAAAGAGAAGAAGGTCTCACACTGAACACAAAATCTCGCGAGATTGTAAATAAATCAAATTAATGTCACGAGTAAGATATAGGCCTATAAAGTGAGATACAATCACCGAAAATATAAAATCTGTTTTAAAAAAAAATATTTTTGAGAAATAATTAAAAATTAGCTTCGATAAGCATCAGGTCTAGAATTTGGCTTTTTGTTGGAAATAGAGATAAAATAATCACGACATGTTTGACACTTGTCTTGAATTGAAATATCTTTATTTTCTGTTATTCTCAGACAATATCTGTCAACAAAAGCCTCATTTATTTTTCTTAACATAATATATAGATTTCTATTTGTATTATGGATGTCAACGAATGGCAATTTTGGTGTTCGAATATTCGGTCAATCTTCCAAACGAATATTCGAACATTCGACCTTCTTATTTAATAATAATACCTTTGAAATTCGAAGTTTACTTTATGCTGATAAATTTTGTGATTTAAACTGATCACTTAAGTTGTAAAAATCCCCACGATTACTAATATTTTCAGGGCCTTAGTGTCATCACCAGAGTGTTATATCTCTCTTGTCCCCAAATATACAACATGGCCTGTCAACTAACACCTGTGTATATCATTTTCTCGCGTAAAATGTCATTTAATGCGATAATGCCCATCATTGAAATTTAATACACTTGCATTCAATTTTTATGTTGAAAAGATATATTTTATTGAATATTCGAATGCCGAATCAGTATTCGAATATTCGGTCTTACAAATGAATATTCGAATATTCGTTGTCATCCCTAGTTTTTATAATTTTAGTTGATACCATAATTATTAAAATCCGACATATAATGTTCTTTTCATAGCGATACCAAAATTAAGATTTGTTTGTTTCATCGGGTTAAACGCCGTTTCTCAACGATATTTCAGTTATATACGGCGGCCGGTTCACCTAACCAGTTTCTCCTGGACTGAATTCTAACCAGTACTAACTTACGTAACCTTCCACAAGGAGCCGACAACTTCTCCACATGTGGAGGAAAATCGACATTTTTTGTCAAATTTTCATGGAAGGGTATGACCTGCCGCGACCGGGAATCGAATCCGGATCGCCCGGTTAAAAGCCCAGCGCACTAACCACTGGACCACGACCGCGGCTCCAAAATTAAGAACAAAACGATGATCTTGCGTCAGAAATGCTTTACGCAGATGTACTTCAAATGGAAAACACAAATAACACAACAGTTTATGCATTTTCACGGTCATTAAACATTTTTATCAATTTTAAACCACCAAAACTCTACCGAGAAAGCGCTTTGTTATTTGTGACGTCAACAATCTATTGGGAAATATTAAACGTCATTATCAACGTCACTAATACAGGCTTTGTCATGGCAATCGCCACATCTCGGCAATTTCCGTAAAAGGTCTGAAAGAGATCTCGAAGGTACGTGTATGATTACAACTAAAATCTCGGTACGTGATGCGGTTCTCCTACACTGTTCACTATAAGACATCTGACCAGGTTAACACAATTCAACATTTTCTGAATGTTTTGTGCGTACCGTGTATCTAATATTGAAAATATATCATTCTGAATTCCTCGGCCAACTACGTCAAGCGCCTCGCATGTACGTTAGGCACTACTTTCGGAAATACCATTCGAATGTCATGAAAACAAGATGGCGGCATGAGTGCTGATGAATGTAATATTTAAGCTATATGGAGACTGAAATATGTGAGTTTTTAACTAGAAAAGATAACGATAATCCATCTCTTACGTGAATTTATCGAAGTTATTGAAATTATAAATCCGTTTTACGCGAACTATTTCTTGACCGCACAAAATGTTGGAGTTTTGCTACATAGTGCTCCGCCTTACATACACTAGAGGGTGTTATCCGAGTAACGAAGTGGTACGGAAATGCCCGAGAGCTGACGAGAATGGAAAATATATCTGCCATACTTTCCACAGAGACTACATACATCCACTTTCTGCAGCCATCTTGGAACTACTATCCCACCCACTTCCTTCTGAGTTCTTTTTTTTAAACAGCCGAGGGGATCCTAATGTTGTCATTTAACAGCTCGTATATATTAGATCTATATTTTAAATCTGAGTTCGATAATCTGTCTTTAAATCCAAGCAGCTGATTGGTTGTTGCAGAGAGCATTTAAATGTGGACCTATATTAAAGTTGGATTCTGAGATTGGACCTCAAACCCAGAGCCATATAAAACTTAGACTTGAGACGACATACTTAATATATGAATTTGCATATTCGAGGGGTGTTCAAAATTGAACTGAAACAATATATCAGATTTGCGTTATCTCGCGGTCTTGCTATTGTAACCAAAAGCTTTGACGTTACTAAAGGTCTCGTAACGAACGCATGAATAACTCAGTCAATTGTTCGAGACTAGGACTATTCTACTTTGAAATTTGTATTACAGATATTTTACGAGAAATTAGAGCAGATTGGTATCTTTTTGAACACCCCAGACACAATATGATACATATTTTTCTTCATAGATAACTACAACGTAAATGTCACATCATTTACCGCTTGTGACAAAGTTTTAAAATGTCAAATAATTCATCATTTTACGTAAACAAATATCAACAACTATGAGAGCCGAGGTTTGCCGAATGACATTTACGCTTCTTCGGCCCGAAACGATTATACTAAATTTATATGGACCACGTTTTCCGAGTGGCGTAATTTCGGAAAAGATAACTCCCGTGTCGCTTAAAAACGGGACTTATCGAGAGGTAATCTTGCACGTTATATGTTCTGCCTAAACATCAGGTACAAAACATGCAATTACCAATATTTAAGCCAAAAGCTAAAATTCCGATGACCGAAAAAATATAGATTCTACAGCTGATATATCATCAGTTCCAAAGTCGATATCCCTAATTTCTCCAAGATTTCTAAACGCGCCCGCCTATACCTTGTAATTCGGTAGTCGATCCCTAAACAATCGACCGCCCAGAGCACTCCAAATTTGAAGCCTAGACTTAAAACTTCGACTTGAGAGAACTAGAAATTCGACAGTCGATACCTCAAAATTCGACAGTCGATACCTCAAAATTCGACAGTCGATACCTAAAATTCGACAATCAATACCTCGGAATTCGACAGTCAATACCTCAAAATTCGACAGTCGATACCTCGAAATTCGACAGTCGATACCTCGAAATTCGACAGTCAATACTTCAACATTCGACAGTCGATACCTCAAATTCGACAATCAATACCTCGAAATTCGACAGTCGATACCTCAACATTCGACAGTCGATACCTCCAATTCGACAATCAATACCTCAAAATTCGACAGTCGATACCTCGAAATTCGACAGACAATTCGACAGCCAAAACTTCAAAATTCGATGGCTGTGACATAAAAATTCGGGCTCAAGATCTGAAAAATCGATAGCCGAGCTCTCAAAATGAAAAGTCAACTAAGACAAACAAAATATTTATCATTCCAGATTTTCAAACAAGAAAAATAACCGAATTTAAGAGCATATAATGTTCACGACTTTATGATTAGAGACTTGGGAAATGAAGAGAGCTGTGGTTTTACGTTCATTTTATTAGTGTCATCGTTCAAAGGTCATTGTAGTATAAAATTACACCGTTCAAGTTCTGTATACTTTAAGGTAATAAAATCGTGCATTAAATAGCAGTGTTTCAATTATAGCGTTTAAAAAACGATTTTCCGCTATATTAAAAAGCAATTAAATGTTAGATTTTAATGGTGTGTTTGAGAAAATGGAAGTTATTTATCGACACATTTAACCTTGACGTGTTTAAAGGTTGAGATAAGGTAGAAAATCTTGATTATTGCAAAGTTAATGTTTTGTTCAAATATGTTCTTTTATTTCAATCATTGCTGCGCATTTAAAAAGAGTCGTTTTAATTTTGCAGTACGCATGTTCAGGGTCGGTATTAAAGAAGTTTACTCCCGATGAAACGATTCGAAAATATTTTTAAAGCTATCCATTAAAACCACCCCTGGGAAGAAAGTGTGTCTTTTTTAACAGATTCAATGGCACGGTTAGATGGTTAACATAATTAAATATAAGGATTTCAGATGTAGTTATGTAAGTGTTGGCCTCTCCCCTGCCCCCCGGAAGCTCAGACAGTAAAGAGCATTACCATTGTAGGTGGGGAGGGGGGGGGGGTATAAGGTACGTACCACACAACTGGAAGAACGCTTCAGCTAGAGTCCATTAATCTTTATTAGGATTTGAACTTAACGCAGGTTTAGTTGTAGAACATAGGGAGCCGCCACCGTGGTCCAGTGGTTAGTGCGCTGGACTTGTAACCCGGTGATCTGGGTTCCATTCCCGGTCGCGGCAGGTCATACCCTTCCATGAAAATTTGACAAAAATGTCGATTTTCCTTCACATGTGGAGAAGTTGCCGGCTCCTTGTAGAAGAGTAAGTTAGTACTGGTAAGAATTCAGTCCAGGAAAAACTGGTTAGGTGAACCGGCCGCCGTATATAACTGAAATATCGTTGAGAAACGGCGTTAAACCCGATGAAACAAACAAACAAACAAACAGAACATAGGTAGTAGATTACAGTAAAACCTCACTTAAAGACCACTTCGATTATAATCCCACCTCGAGATTAAGAACACAATTTTCAAGTCCATTTTCACTGTTTTGCACTTTATTCAACCTCAATATTAAGACCACCTCAATACAAAGACCAGTTTTCTAGGGTCCCAAGGGTGGTCTTATTATTGAGGTTTTTGCTGTATATTATATACATATTTGTCTGTTCTGGTGGATAGAACTGGAAAAGAAGATAGATGTTCAATTTGACACCCAAGTTGGTATTTCAGAGCGACATCTCGTAAAGTCTCGTTTATTGTCATTTCAATTCGTTAGAACTTTCGTCAAATATAGTTTACTGCGTTTTGAGTACGAAGTAAAACTACTTGCGAGGAAATAAAGTAGATTAGCTTCAAACGAACCAGCCCTTTGGCATTATTCTTTGATTTTAGACTTTTTAGGTAAAATTGTACAAATAACAATGGAGCCGTATGGCAGAATGTGCAGCCTAGCCTTTTTTTGTTTGTATTTGCGTTTATTTATCGTCGGCACCGGTTTCCCATATGGGCGACGACTCCAGAAGAATGTTAGTCATATTAGATTTTTGGAAGATAGTGCATGATACAGGAGATGCCCCAGTTCCAGAAGCACCCCTGGTTCTTTTACGTGCTCAATGTAAAGCATCGTACACGGGACCTCGGTTTTTAAAGTCTCGTCCAAAAGACTGTTAGTACTGTAAGTGATGGAGCGGGGAATCGAACCTGTGATCCCTGGATTTTAAGTCCAGCGCGTTACCACTGGACTACGGATCCGCCACCATCAGCCTAGCCTAATCAGGTCGGTTCTTTATATAATGGTCAAAGGCAATGAGCACGCTAATTGGAAGAAAACAATCGCATTTTTTTAAATTCTTAAACATCTCGAAACAGAACAAGGTTGAAATTAATGTAACTTATAAACAAAAATGTAATGGATAGAACTCCCAGATTACAATAGACAGGGTCCCCACAGAATCTGGTCCCGTGTTCACAAATAATTATTTATTGGGTTCAGAATCAGGATCAAATATACTTTCTTGCAAACTTTGAAAAATGTTGTATGAAAAACTAAATATTTTGCATAATGTGATAGATCTGAACGTTTTGCACAACTTATAGCAAAAGCCAGTTTTTAGGCATAACAACCTACTTTTTCCAGAGAAGCGAGTTAAAAAAAAACGCTTAAAACCCACTTATTGTCAAAAAGACTCGCTTAAAACCCACATTGTTGTTAAAAAAAAAAACAGGAAAAAATCACTTTTTTGGTAAAAGACCCACTTTTCATTTGGCAAGGGTATTTTTCAGCAAAAAGTGAAGTTTTGAGGGTTTTCACAATGTTAATTATAAGATTTTAGGTATTTTTTTATGAAAAAGGACCGCATGAAATTTTCAATTGCTTTCAGAAAATGGCAAATTTATTTCAAAATCAAATTTATCCAGATCAGTTGATCCATTGTGAACACAGGGCCCGATGCTGGCCTTATTAAATCAAATCTGAACTTGCTGAATAAAAATCTAGATTTTTTTAATTGAAAATAAAACTTAGGGTCCGACACATACATTGTAAGGTCGCACGCAACTAATGAATACAAAAATCTTACCTAGTATTTCTGAAATAACTGCTGCGAGAATTCTGGGATGTTTTCGTCCTAAGGTTAATAAAAACAACACAAATGTCTCTGGTCACCTCACACAGATGTTGCAGTTTGAACGACAACCTATTTAATGTACGTAGTCCGTGCTAGATTTTCTGTGAATACGAGTCAATAACTTGTAAGCGAGTGCCCATTCTTACTGGATAAAAAGAAAGAAATTGATTTTCCTTTCTAAATTTATTTGTGAATATCGTAGAATGTTACAACTATACAGAGATGAATGCATCTGTATGATAAATAGAGACATATATTTGATGAGGACACGCTTAATTCTCCAATTCCCATCTCTATGAAATGTGTCCGACTTTCCCTTTCCAGATAAGTGAGCAAAACCCCGGTTTTAAACTGGGTTTAATCCGAGTTAAACACGGCGGTATTGGCACCGGGTTACAAGTGGGTCTTTTAGCTAACCGAGCAGGTTTTTTTCTAGGCAAGATATGGGTTTTCCAGAGACAAAAAAAAACATACAAAAAGACAGTTTTATTCAACTTAGAGTTCATTTGGTTTTTGACACACTTCTCTAGAAGTTGGTTTTTATTGGCTAGAAGTGAGCAAAAGCGATATTTTTATTAGATAGGTATAAGTTAGGTTACGGTGTTTTAACAATGTTTTGTCTCTTATCCGTTTGTTATATATGGATGGACAGACATGCTAAATTAAAAAACTGGCGATTAAAAAAACACGAGTCCTGATTAATTTACAATTTGTCATTGAAACGTGTTAGTATTTACTACATTTTTGGAAGCCTTTTAATCCCTACATTATATAAGTTATGCCATTTAAGACTGCAGACAGGAAGTACGATATACGCGTCTAAATGTCTTAACTAAATACATAATAATAATAATAATAATAATAACCAGATTTATAAAGCGCCCTTTTCATGCAAAGCACGTTCAAAGGCGCTGTACATAAGAAATAAAAGAACAATCACAAAAGAAGTATTATCGGATAAAACGTTATTAAGGTAAAAAAAAAAAAAAAAAAAAAAAAAAAAATGTTGCTTTCACGTTGTTTGTCTATTTCTGTAGCTTTAATCCTACGATACGATAATCAGTTGTCATCATATGCCGGCTCTTGCTCCGGGTTTCCGGGGTGACTACTCGACGGAATTTACCGGAAATTCCCGTAAATTTTCTCTATCGACCTGGACATCCTGATATATCACGCAGAATCCGGACTTTTATCAAAACCCGAACGATCGTGAAATCCTTTTTATTATCTCACTAAAGAGACCAGAATTCCTAAATACGTAATATAACTTGGATATAGATCGAGCAATTCGTCCAATAACAATTAAACAAAATTACTGTCGGTAATGCTGGAACACTTTAAATATTATATTGCCCGGAAATTACCGGAATTTACCGGATTTACCCGGAACTTACCGGATTTGTCCGGAAATCATCTCTGTTGGTCGCCCTGGGTATTTTTAACTCATTGCTATTAGCACAGTTGAAAGCTTTACCACACGTGATCTACTCTATACACCATCGAAGTGGCATAGATAATATGGGAGACATTGTTGATAGAATGACACATACGTTTTATTCATTAGTGAATTTATTAACGAACAACAAAATGTGTTATCATTAGTAAAAGAGATGTTATGCATAGGAATTATTTATGCTTGTTTCTTATTTATTTTATATGAAAACCTTGTTACACTTGATATGATATTAGAAGGGATAAAGGGAGAGAACTCTAGAAGGGAAAAAGGGAGAGAACTCTAGAAGGGATAAAGGGAGAGAACTATAGAAGGGATAAAGGGAGAGAACTCTAGAAGGGATAAAGGGAGAGAACTATAGAAGGGATAAAGGGAGAGAACTCTGGAAGGGATAAAGGGAGAGAACTCTAGAAGGGATAAAAGGAGATAACTCTAGAAGGGATAAAGGGAGAGAACTCTAGAAGGGATAAAGGGAGAGAACTCTAGAAGGGATAAAGGGACAATCCCCTGTGGTCTGTTACAATGAACGCTTTTATTCGGCTGTATGCTGTATATTATAAGTCAAATTACACAAATACATGTTTAAACAAAACCTCGTCACACGTGTCATGATATTAGAATAGTTTTATTGCTCTAAACTGAAGACTATACTCTGAGACATTATCTAGAATATCAGTTCCCTTACAACTCAACCACCTCCAATAAGCAAGACAAAACAACATACGTTTCAAAATACTATTTAATTAGTAATTTATAAGTAGCACTTGGGCAACGGACTACATTGTCCAGAGTGACCGAATTACACAGCAATAATAAAACATTGTTAACACCATAATTCATGCGCGTGTGTAACTTTGGACATGACTGTTTAAATCCTCGTTATATATACGTGTACTTGCATACAATAATATTTCGTGATAAACTCAAAGAAAAATAGGTATTAATGTGTCGGATGCCCAACGCTGAATGACTTTCAAAACCTAAACCACTAATATAAAAATCTCTTGAACACAAGCACGTGCTAGCGACATCTGTCGGAGATATTCGACATTTATAAAAGAAATTAATTTTCTCCTAGATTCTAATTTATTATTTTCAAACGGTGAAAACTATATTAAAACAAAAATGAAAAAAAGTATTCCCGTGCGGGGAATCGAACCCCGGCCGCCGCGGTGAGAGCGCGGAATCCTAACCACTAGACCACGCGGGAAGTTGCATATCAATATAAAATGATATATACATAAAAAAATTCCGGGTGGGAGGAAAAACCTGTACCGACATGCAGTAAATTATGTACACGCATCCGCAGGAGATTGTCACGGTTTATCTCCCCTTCCATTTCCCTTCCATTGTATAGGTATATATAGCACTAGGGATAAAGGGAGAGAACTAGATCCCTCGTCTCGCCGGATAAAACAGAAATACTTTTCAGTGTTTCCCACCTAACATAGTACTGGCATGTAACCAGGAAAGTACTGGGTAGATTCCAGGAAAGTACTGGTTAGGTACCAGGAAAAATGGTAACTGTACGATAGGTCTCATTGGCACTGTGCAGTAACCGTCTTTGGCTTCAAAAAATGTCTGTTTGATCTATACTGCTATACTGGCAGGTAAATTTCCCCCTTCGGTTTCAAAAAGTCTATTTATGGTGTGCGGGGGACATACCGGGTCGACCAAAATACCATAAAGTGCATTATAAAATGTGCGCGGCGACGGGCGACCCCATAAACAGTAATACCAAACCAGGGATAGAACTACAGAAAAGATAAAGGGAAAGAACGCGCGTGACAATTTCATGTGCACACATACATATAATTACGTTGAATTATTTAAATTAAATATTGTAAACCATTTTATATAGATATTCAGTAATAAATACAAATTGTATCTTATGCGTCATTGAGATCAAATTATTCACCAGGTAATATCATCACGTATCGAATATCAGTTAGTTAAAAGTTATTGACTTTTAAAAAGAGTTTATTTTAATATCTGTTGTCCCGGGGGTGATATTACAATATAGCATGGGTGATATACATATATACAGTCGGACCACGTTCATTCGAATCCATTGGGTTCAAATTTTAATTCGAATAACACATTATTTCGAATGGACCATTTCAATTCGACATAAGAAGAAAACATCGGGACCTGATATTTATTTCGGATGACAGCGAGTTTTTGGATAGAAGGTTGTCGAATTATCTAGGTCCGACTGTATACATACATAAGCCATGGGGAGGCAGGGATCGTAGAATTAAGCGCTTGGCAACACTGATCAAATTTCGACACTACTTCCCGCGCTTGTCGTGTTGGTATTAAAGTTTCACACGATTCCCTTGTGTTCAGACATGAATAAAATTGTTAATTTGCAACTCTTTGTATAGGGATGGCCCCTCCCCCCAAGATCACGAGTTTATTCACATAATATTACTATTAACAGCTTTATTATGATATGGTTATAGATATATCTGGGACCAATATACACACACATATATAAACAGTATAATATAACCAGGACATATGGACTTAATTTCAGCCACGGAAAATCTCCCGCTTTGAGTCTCAATCTCCCGCTGTGAGTCTCAATCTCCCGCTTTGAGTCTCAATCTCCCGCTTTGAGTCTCAATCTGCCGCTTTGAGTCTCAATCTGCCGCTTTGAGTCTCAATCTCCCGCTTTGAGTCCCAATCTCCCGCTTTGAGTCTCAATCTCCCGCTTTGAGTCTCAATCACCCGCTTTGAGTCTCAATCTCCCGCTTTGAGTCTCAATCTCCCGCTTTGAGTCTCAATCTCCCGCTTTGAGTCTCAATCTCCCGCTTTGAGTCTCAATCTCCCGCTTTGAGTCCCAATCTCCCGCTTTGAGTCTCAATCTCCCGCTTTGAGTCTCAATCTCCCGCTTTGAGTCTTAATCTCCCGCTTTGAGTCTCAATCTCCCGCTTTGAGTCTCAATCTCCCGCTTTGAGTCTCAATCTCCCGCTTTGAGTCTCAATCTCCCGCTTTGAGTCCCAATCTCCCGCTTTGAGTCTCAATCTCCCGCTTTGAGTCCCAATCTCCCGCTTTTCGGGGTGCAATCTCCCGATTTGCCTTCTGAAAAGGTTCACATATGTATGCATTTGATGATGACTTATGACGTTATGCTATAATAACCAATACGTACTTTTACTTCTTTTGACTGACTTTTCTTAGCGGATTGACGCGCATCATTGTCTAAGTCCTAGTAAGAGGTTTGACAAAACTGATATATAATGATAGGTAACGTTTGCACAGGATAAACTTATAATATCGAGTCCATAGTTGACTTAATCCACCCCTGAACGTACCCCAGAAAACATTAACAGAATGGTAAATATTCCCTACATTGAACATGTACCCGTAATTTCATTATGTCCATGAAAAGTAGATGCCGAGCTTTTATCCAGGCAAACGGCGGTCACACTCGATAACTGGTTCAGTTAATCTGTGACTTTTAATTTCTGTGTAGTGTAATGTACAATTGTAATTTACTTGATTTCAATGAATTTAGTGTAATTTAGTAGAATCATTACAGGCATATCGAACTTTATGCCCGTAAAAACGTATTTGATATAAATTCATATTTAATTGCAATATCCTAGATATGTCAGCGGAATAATTAGCACTTTTGTTCAGTGTAGATAACATAGACGGTGCGTGCACGTACTCACTGGGGCCTAATCGTGTACAGTCGGACCTCGTTTATTCGACAATCTTCTATCCGAATACTTGGTATTATCCGAAATGAATATCAGGAATTGCAATGTATCTTCGTATGCTATGCAAAACCACGTATTATTCCGTTTTCGAAATAAGAAAATTGACCCGATGAATTCAATTGAATGAGGCCCGACTGTATTTGTATTCATTTTTTCTCTACAATGGGCGTTCTGCAGATTGTGTTTCTGGCAAAGTAAACTATTGAAAGTTAAAATTGAAAAAAATACTTCGTTAAAATTTAAATTTATGGGCATTATACGTTTTAATAATAAGAGTTCTCCATATATATATAAATGGATGCCAGGCGCGTAGCTGAGCCCAAATTGACTTTACGCACTCTGCTATGGGGTCCGGGGGCATGTTCCCCCGGGATTTTGTTTGTAATTGGAACGGTCTATGGTGTAAATTCCGGTTGTCTGCACCTCACCCCCCTTAACTCCCAGTGTACATTTTTATTGCGTTTTTCGCATTAGTTCATTTTTATTTTTTCGACCTGTCTAAAATTATTTTACGCACGTGCGTACGTGCGTAAGCCTAGCTACGCGCCTGGATGCACCTAAATACACATTTTTTTCTCACGCGGTATTGCGTATTTGGATTGCACATGCTGTAACAATTAATACATAATATTTAACACTGTTATATACCATGGACCGTATATATATATACTAGCGGAAAAAAGAAACTGTGCATGTGTATAATATGCTATAACTTAGGAGGTATGTAAGGCATCGCAATAAAAATTTCAACAGGGTTTTATCTTACCTTTATTTAACACCAGCTTAATTGATATGGTTATTGAATCAGCTGCGTCTTAGATAGAGATCAGTTTTCAGAGACGTTCTCTAAACAAAGTTCAGCTCATCAATACCGTGTATGTCCACCATTGGAATCGATGCATGCTTGACAACGACGCCGCATTGATGTGACAAGTGTTCTGAAATATGCCTGGGGAATACCATTCCAGATTCTGACAAGCGCACGTGATAGGTCAGGTAACGTCAACGGCTGATTTTGGAGGCCACGTAACCGTCGCTGCATGTCATCCCACACGTGTTCTATAGGCGCCAAATCCGGTGATATTGCAGGCCAGGGCAGCACATTCACATTGTTCTGGGTCAAAAAGTCGGTGACGACCCGCGCGACGTGCGGGCGAGCGTTATCCTGTTGCAGCGTGGCGTTACGTTGCTGCACAAATGGAAGGACGTGAGGCCGTATGATTTCGTCACGATATCTGATGCCTGTAAGTGTGCCGTCTACAACCACAAGTGCTGTTCTACCACGGGATGAGATGCCACCCCACACCATGACACTACCTCGCCGAATGGACGTAGTTTAATCACACAACTGTCATGGAAACGTTCACCAACACGACGGTACACTCTAGAACGGCCGTCGCTGCTGTCGAGATGGAACCTGGACTCATCCGTGAAAAGAATACGTGCCCAGTCCTGTTGCGTGAAGTGTATGTGTCTTCTACACCAGGCAAAACGTGCTACACGATGACGTTGCTGCAGAACAGGACGTATGGCAGGACGTCGTGGACGTATGCCTCGTTCACGCAATCGATTACGTACCGTTCGGGGACTGATTCTTCTAAGGCCAGGAATACTTCTAGCCGTCAAAGAAGCAGTTCTGAGTCGGTCACGGAGATGAACCATCCGGATGTACGTATCCTGGCGAATAGACGTTACGCGTGGACGTCCTGATCGAGGCCGGTCTCTGGTTGCCCCAAACTGTTGGTACCGTCTCCACAAGGCGTCTACAGTATTTCGGTGAACGCCAAATTGTCTGGCAACGTCAGTATGACGTACACCAGCTTCAATCATGCCTACGGCGCGGCATCTGTCAGTTTCATTCAACCTTGGCATGGCGTATCAACGACGTTTTTCAAAATTATCCTGGTTTTGTGTCTTACATGTAACAACACTATGTTTTAACACAGGTTTAGGCGACAAACGTGTTTGCAATTGACTGCTGCACGAAAAAAACGTGAAAAAGAAGACGTTAGCCTGACAGGCAAACTACCCGTGCAACTCATGCACTTGCCAGTGTAAATGACCGAGAGGGATACACAACTAACCTGTGTAAAGTTTCAAGCTTTAATTTATAAAATTGAAGGATATATGAACATTTTACACATGCACAGTTTCTTTTTTCCGCTAGTATATATACACTGGAACCCCTTTAAATTTGTCTTTTAACATATATTAATTAACATCTATTGCGTATTTGGATTGCACATGCTGTAACAATGAATACATAATATGTAAGACTGTTATATATACCATGGACCGTATATATATTATACACTGGAACCCCTTTTAATTTGTCTTTTAACATATATTAATTAAAATCTATGTTTAATTTGCTTCTTTTGAAAAAAATCCTCAAAAAAAGTCTGACCTACCTTCCCTATGTTTTAGGGGCATGAAACCTGAAACAAACATATTGTTTTAGGCCTTAAAAGTATTTTCGTGACATCGGGGCCAGTTTGATAAAACTAGATTTTGTCGTCGTTTACTTGTAAGTGTTATGAAATTGCCAAGTTACCTGTATTTTTTCATTGGAAGTACTTGTATGTAATATTTCTACAAATTTTCCGGTATTATCCGGTATTATTCGGTATTAAGAGTAACCGTTTTTCTCTCAACTCTTTATTCATCCGTACGGATTCAGACGGATTGACGGAGTTTATCTATACCAATCATGGCGGCGACCTTGTCGAGGTAATAGAAACGTTTTTTATGGTTTTAAGCGTCGTTTATGACAGAAGATGCATGTATTCAATTACTTAAATTTCTAAATGATAACATAGATGCTTCTTGGTATTGTTTTTAATTAAATAATGCGTTAATAAAATGTAAATGTGCCGAATATCGTATATTCGGATTGTGTAACTTTCGGATAACTTGCATAATTATGAAAATATTTCATCAGACAATTTATTTGTAGTTCAAAAACGAGTTTTTGATTTATAGAAACTAGAATATTTTATAAAGGGCACCATACTTGTATACATGTATATGCTGTCATTGGTTGTAAATGTATCATAACTGCTGAACTAGCAAGAGAAACACCTAGAAGATGGTTAACAATAAAAAGTTAGTAAAACAAAAATTGAGGCTTCCGACATTGTAATGTGTGACATGAAACTTTGCAGCTTTA
Source organism: Mactromeris polynyma (assembly GCA_032209605.1). Taxonomy (NCBI): domain Eukaryota; kingdom Metazoa; phylum Mollusca; class Bivalvia; order Venerida; family Mactridae; genus Mactromeris; species Mactromeris polynyma. The sequence continues at coordinate 5,256,145 of JASFXZ010000004.1, read as the reverse complement.
TATTAATCTAGAAAAACAAACCTGTGATATAACTGGGTTTTAGACCTTAATAATTTCTTCAAATGGGTAATAATTGAAGTATTGATCCATTCTTATGTCCTTGAAAAGTTGAAACTTTTAGTAAAAATATAATACTATGCATTAAAATTTAAAACACCATTTCAAATAAGCTTTGTTACCACACTAGTTTCATGGGAATGTAAGCTTTCAGTTTGGTTTGGAGTATGACCAGGAAGAAACTTAGTGGCCACGACAAATCAGAAAAGTATGTGGCCCAGAAGAGTTTAATAGGGAATCTGGACTAGAACAGAGAAAAACTGAGTTTCTGATTGATCACTAACTTGACTTAGTGATGGACTGGTCCTCTGATAGGTCATGTTCACTAAGTGATGGACTGGTCCTCTGATAGGTCATAGTCACTAAGTGATAGACTGGTCCTCTGATAGGTCATGTTCACTAAGTGATTGACTGGTCCTCTGGTAGGTCATGTTCACTAAGTGATGGACTTGTCCTTTGATAGGTCATGTTCACTAAGTGATAGACTGGTCCTCTGAGTCTGATATCTGATAGGTCATGTTCACTAAGTGATAGACTTGTCCTCTGATAGGTCATGGTCATTAAGTGATAGACTGGTCCTCTGATAGGTCATCTTCTTCTTCTGAATAATTTGCAGGGCCCACTCTGGGGCATTGTCGCAAATGAAATTAGTTATTTACAAGGTCGTTGTCACACACACACATAAAAGATAAAAGTTTTTAAAAGCAGATAAAAACACTGTGTTCGCATCTAGATGGTGCGACCCGCTAACCCCTCCTTGAAGGCTTCCAAGGTCTGGGCTGTGGCTACGTGCTCTGGCAGTTGGTTCCACAGTCGAATACCAGCTGGGAAGAATGAGTGACGGTACACATCAGTTCTACAGTATGGGAGTAGGTATCGTGTGGTGCAGCCACGTATGGTAATTGAGGAAGGGTGTAAGAACCTGTCAGCGGGTATGTCTATCAGGTAGTGGGTGATTCTGTACAGCATTACCAGTTTGGTGTCAGATCTCCTCTGTTGTAGAGAATCCCAGCCAAGTTCGTTCATCATCTGGCTGGTGCTACTAGTGGTCCTGTAATCGCCAGTGACAAACCTAGCAGCCCTACGCTGTACTGCCTCCAGTTGTTGGATGTTCCGGGTGGTGTGGGGGTCCCAAGTGGTTGAGGCATATTCAAGGATGGGCCTCACCAGGCTAGTGTAGCACTGTGCTTTTGTGTCTCTGGGGCATCTGGCGAGGTTCCTTCTTAGAAATCCAAGAGTGTTATTTGCCTTCTTGGTATTGGCATCCACTTGGGCATTCCACGATAGGTTGTCAGAGATGGTGACACCTAGGTATTTCCCCGATCTGACAATGGCAAGGTCATGGCCATGGATGTTATAGTTGGCTCTGATCGGGTTGCGTTTCCTGGTGATTCTGATCACTTCACACTTGGATGGGTTAAAGGTCATCTGCCAGTCCTTCTCCCATTGCTGAAGACAGTCAAGGTCATTCTGGAGAGCAATAGAGTCTTGTGGAGAGCGGATCTTCCTGTAGAGAAGGCTGTCGTCAGCAAACAGTCGTGGAGTTGATGATACCTTCTGTGGCAGATCATTGATGTAGAGAAGGAATAACAGAGGACCTAGAACTGTGCCCTGTGGCACTCCAGAAGTGACGGGGGCTGAAGAAGACGAGTGACCTTCAACAAGGACCTGTTGGCTGCGGTTGCTGAGGAAACTTTCGATCCAGCTGAGGGTGCTGCCATTTATACCGTAGTGGCGCATCTTCAGGGAGAGCCTCTGGTGGGGTACCTTGTCAAAGGCCTTGGAGAAATCCAGTAGTATAGCATCTATCTGCTCCCCCTCATCCAGCCCGGCAGCGAGGTCCTGTATGGTGAGGATTAGTTGGCTGTCACAAGAGCGTTTCTTCCGGAATCCATGTTGCTTGTCCGATAGAATCTCATGGGCTTCCAGATGCTGCATGACTTGGCTATGGATGATATGTTCCATGACTTTGCAGCACACAGAGGTGAGTGAGATTGGCCTGTAGTTTCCAGGAGAACTTTTGTCGCCCTTCTTGAAGATTGGTGTGACGAGGGCCTGTTTCCAGTCTTCCGGTACTTGACCCTGTTTCAGGGAAGCCTGAAATACTAGGGTCAATGCTGGGGATATCTCCTCAGCGCATTCTTTCAAGAAGCGTGAAGGGATGGCATCGGGTCCCTGGGCCTTGTGTGGGTTGAGGCCACTCAGTAGTTTTTTCACTCCGTTACAGCTGATGGTGAATGCATCCATTTTGGGTGAAGGTTCTCCTGTCATGATAGGCATTGAAGACATATCTTCTTTGGTGAATGCATTGATGAATTGTTCATTCAAGATGGCAGACTTGGTCTTTGGGTCACTGTGTGAGACACCATTTTTCTTCAGTAGGGAGACTCCACTGCTGTCACACCTCTTACTGTTTATGAAGGAATATAGCTTCTTTGGATTTTTGTCGGTGTCTGGAGTTACTAAGTCGTTGACATACTGGTTATAGGCCCGTTTGGTCTCATACTGGGTTTGCTTCTGTAGCTGCTTGAATTTTTCCTGGGAATCACTGCACTTCCGGGCTCTACGGTAAGCGCGTTTCTTCTTTTTGGATAGTCGCTTAATTTTGTCATGTTCACTAAGTGATGGACTGGTCCTCTGAATCTGATAGGTCATAGTCACTAAGTGATAGACTGATCCTCTGATAGGTCATGTTCACTAAGTGATGGACTGGTCCTCTGATAGGTCATGGTCACTAAGTGATAGACTGGTCCTCTGATAGGTCATGTTTACTAAGTGATGGACTTGTCCTCTGATAGGTCATGGTCACTAAGTGATAGACTGGTCCTCTGATAGGTCATGTTCACTAAGTGATAGACTTGTCCTCTGATAGGTCATGGTCACTAAGTGATGGACTTGTCCTCTGATAGGTCATGGTCACTAAGTGATGGACTGGTCCTCTGATAGGTCATGTTCACTAAGTGATATACTGGTCCTCTGATAGGTCATGTTCACTAAGTGATGGACTGGTCCTCTGATAGGTCATGGTCACTAAGTGATAGACTGGTCCTCTGATAGGTCATGTTCACTAAGTGATGGACTGGTCCTCTGATAGGTCATGGTCACTAAGTGATAGACTGGTCCTCTGATAGGTCATGGTCACTAAGTGATAGACTGGTCCTCTGATAGGTCATGTTCACTAAGTGATAGACTTGTCCTCTGATAGGTCATGGTCACTAAGTGATGGACTTGTCCTCTGATAGGTCATGGTCTAAAATTTTAGGTTTTATTATACGTCAGATAAGACAACTTTTATCAGAGTTTATGATGTTGATTTAGCAAATCTCATTGAAAGTACATAAATGCGAGGGAACATAGAGCTGGCTTGCAGTTTGTGTATTTTGTGAATTTTTCGCTAATTTAGTGTCTTTTCGCTCAATTGTATTCAAGAGTTTGTGCATCCTTGAAGAGTCTTTGTTTACAAGCATTTTACACACTGTATTTAATTAGCGTCTATACTATCTGAAGTGATGCACAGTGATGAGATAGGAAGACATCGGTCTGCCATACGTATTGTAACATAATCAGTTTAAATAATAATGTAGCATCCGTTTATATCAATACACAAGTGTTTCATTCTAGTCAATATGAATAAAATTTCTCGGCATTATTTTATTATTGCGTTATCCATTTCTCATTATAAATCTCACTGAAATTGAAATTCTCTCACCAATTTTGGACAAATGGGAGCAATTCTCTCATTGAAAATCTTGCATAAAATTTACCCTGCACGTCCTTGCTTAGTGAATCAAATGAGCGAATTATGTTATGTTCTCTTGCAACACTGTCGGTTATCATTTTTTCAGGTCACTTGTTAAAATCGGCATTGCAGTGGGAGCTGTCGCTGCAACAACAAAAGCAGGGCTTTGGAGCAACGGTGAGACGAGTACGAAGTCACTGACGAAAGTGAAAAAGTCAATTTTAGTCGCAACCAATGAAGAAGAACAGGTAAATTTACAGTGCATAGAATCGCCGAAAAGCGGTTATATTTTAATAGTGTTTATAATCTATTTTTAAATGTTTTATGATATAAATACAATGAAATTCGTTGTTTAAATGTATTCACGGGGGTTAGGTTTGGGTTAGGGGTTTCAATGAAACTCAGGTTCGATTCCCGGTAGCACCATTGACCGATTTTTCGTGTTCCATAAAACATGACTTTATTTCAATATTACTACAACTGGTGTTAAGTGCTGTGTGGCGGTTATAAAAATTTGCCAGTACTTCGTCTAAAGTGTAGTTATCCTTAATCAATTTTATATAAGTTAAATTTACACGAAAATGACAGTAGATCGCTGTGGCTTAGTGGTTAGCATAACGGACTGGCAATCCGTTGACACAGGTTCGATTCCCGGTAGCGCCATTGACCGATTTTTCGTGTTCCATAAAACATGACTTTATTTACGTAAATGATAAAGCATGTAAAGGGGCAGTGTGTTATGGGTAAATGTTGTCTGTTCATCCTAGATCATCCTGGGGAGTATTCATCTTTTTTTCATTGATTTTGAAAATAATTTTATTGCCTTTTCAATTGGGAAAGTAGGCGTGATAAATCCCAAATTTGGGAAAATAAGGTAATGGTTGTTTTGCGTATAAAATAACTTTTCAGCTGTGGCTGGTGTTTGTTATATATATGAGGTGATGTAAGAACAAAGATTCTTTTATAAAAGGTTAAATATACAAATCCTGACTTAAGGCCAATAATAAAATATTGTTTGTTTCCCCTCCCACGACCGACAGTTGAAAATTACCCCTACCGTAAATATTTTATTGATGTTAGCAAACAAATTTTTTTTTCGCTAAAATTGCCGGGTACGAATATTCCCGCGGTACAAAAGCTATTGGGTACGAAAAACTGGAATCGCTGGTACCAGTCAGTTGAGTAGCCACATCATCAATAAATCTATGAAGCAGGGATAAATAGGTGTTAGCTACAAGTATCGTATTTTTACTAACCCTAATGAAGATAAATCTATTGAGATGTTAATTCTATACAGAACACATTTTAAGCTTGTGAAAAAAATAATATTTGCCCTACCTACCTACCCTACCCTGGTGGGCTAGGGTCACGGGAGGGGAAACAAACATATTATTAATGTTGGCCTAAGAAAAAGAATTTCAGTCAAAGCAGGAAAAATGAGCAAAGAATTGGAAAAAATGATGACTTTTTGGGGAAAATGAACACTTTTTGATGAGGGGAAACTGCCTGTATTCGGAACTCTTTATCTGACAATGCTGAATGTTTTAGTGTTGCTGTGTTTTGAGTTGAATTTTATACCTTTTTGAGGCACACTATTTCTATTGATTTGGTTATAATACAGTAAAAGTGCCAGATCTTTAAGAAAAGTCATTTGTAACCTCTGTTCTGATTGGTCAGTAACTTCAAATTCTATATGTTTGATCCAATGAAATTTGTTCTTACTTTCAGGTTAAAGTACTTGAAGAGAAAACAGTTGCAGGTGCAATAGGATCAGCCTGGAATTCAGGTAAGCAGTGCTGAGTTTGTCTCAGAGGACTGGAACAATGTTGAGTGGTGTCTCCAGGGATTCCACTAGGTGCTGAGATTGTCTCAGAGGGCTGGAACAATGTTGAGTGGTGTCTCCAGGGGTTCCACTAGGGGCTGAGATTGTCTCAGAGGGCTTGAACAATGTTGAGTGGGGTCTCCAGGGGTTCCACTAGGTGCTGAGTTTGTCTCAGAGGGCTGGAACAATGTTGAGTGGTGTCTCCAGGGATTCCACTAGGGGCCGAGTTTGTCTCAGAGGGCTGGAACAATGTTGAGTGGGGTCTCCAGGGGTTCCACTAGGGGCTGAGTTTGTCTCAGAGGGCTGGAACAATGTTGAGTGGGGTCTCCAGGGATTCCACTAGGGTCTGAGATTGTCTCAGAGGGCTGGAACAATGTTGAGTGGGGTCTCCAGGGATTCCACTAGGGTCTGAGATTGTCTCAGAGGGCTGGAACAATGTTGAGTGGGGTCTCCAGGGGTCACACTAGGGGCTGAGTTTGTCTCAGAGGGCTGGAACAATGTTGAGTGGGGTCTCCAGGGGTTCCACTAGGGGCTGAGTATTGTTATCACATTTTTCATCTATTTTGTATAAATGCATAATAATAATAATATCTTTATTTACGGAAGGTAACATGTAAAGTGGTATACAATAAATCAAACTTGGCCTTCTAACATAAAACAACATAAATTGAAACACAATAATTATATAACACACATAAATTTATTCATTCAAGACAATCACTCATCAGATATTGTAAATAGTACATATATATCAATATAATAGTAAATGCTAATAATAACTTTCATAACAAACATAATAGAATGTAGACCTTTTCCATTAAAAATGATTTTAATGCTCTTTGGAATGTATTTACTGACGATATTGATTTATATTGTTGGGAAGTTTATTCCAATTAACAGCACTTACATTTGTAAAAGATTGTTTCATGTATTTTGTTTTAAAAGTTGGTCTGACTAAGTCATTGTTTTCCACTGATCTTAAACTGTACATACTATTGGAATGAAAAATTTAATAATGATCGAATATACAGAAGGTACGGGGTCATTGTCCGTTCATTAAGGCACTATAAATACTGGGAAATGAAATGTTCATTTTACATTTGGCTCACACGATCAATTCCTCCGCCTTGCCACGTGACCAACTTATTATTCTCTATATATCTGACTTTGAGGATTTGTAGTCTTGAAGAGTTTGGGTGTAGGATAAAATATAAGGATCATTCTGTGTACAAGAAACTGACACATCTTCCTTTAGGCCTTACATTCATGTATGTATCAAAAATCTAATCATAGTCATAATAAGGTGTTGTGTGTGATGGTGCGGTCGCAACCCCTTTTATTAAACTAATTTTTTTTTTTTAAAAGTGCTTTAATGTACGGACAATGGCCCCATATCTTCTGTATATCAAATATTTCTTTGAGCACAGGAGTACATTAGATTGAACAAGTTCCCATACTAAATTATTTCTATTTTGATTATTTAGTTTAACTCTTGCAAGGGAGGTAACTACACATTACTTAAGTTACAGTTACATGTGGTTGTCTCCCTTCAAACCCAAAGTCTTGTGTTGTTTATTGTCAGTAGTGTTAACATTTTATTGTTCGCATGTATCATTTTATTATTATCACTTTGTTACCATGGTAACCTGGTTGTCCATTAGTACTAAATATATTTATATCTCTTGGAAGCGAAGTTTAATGCCTGGTATATAGAAGCCATCTTAAGTTTGGTCAAAGAACTAATACAATTATAAAAAGTAAAGTTGAAATCAACGATGAAATGCTTACTCGAGTTCCATCCTCTTTATTTACGTTTTCTTTTCCCATTTTTTCAGGAATCAAGACGACATTTTCAGCAGTCTACTCCGCTCCAGAGGCCGGCTGTACTTACGTGAAGAAATTTATCAATCAATATATCGATCAACCACAAAATTCAAAATCATAAACTTTTTTCGACGTTCGAAACCTGTGTTTTAATATGTCTGTGTAAATATATTTGAAATGGAGTTAAAATAGAAATGAATTTTTTTTGTTGTATTTTGTTCCAGAAAACATTTGTCTGCTTCTTGCAGTGACTTGTACATCAGTATTGAGTTGACATGTCAGATTTTGCATAATTTTGCATGAGCACGAAGCACTCGATACAATTAGCGCACGAAAGCGTTCATGTGCCCGAGCAAAAGTGTGTCCCCGAGCGAAATCTCACTTGTCACTTCTATGCTAAAGGAGTTGTGTCCAGTTTGATGCTAACATTTTATGATTAAGAAAACTTGCAGTCTTTAGACCATGCCTATCTATTGTGATGTGACATATATATTAGTATCCCCTGCTATGCGAAGAGGCCATTTTATTTCTTCCATTGTATCAAATGTTTACTGGAGTGGCGGATGCCGTTTAATACCTTTGTCACACCAATGTCGTCATTGTGATGGTATTACTGCACGGAATACACTGCCGTGACTTCCTGTACCTTTCAGAATGAATTTGCGTTAAATTTACACCTATCTTCTTCCGTTTACTAAGTTTGTCTCTAAAAAGGCTATATATAGCTCAATGAGACTTTACATGGTGGCAGTGAATAGTCACAAAATTTAAAAAAAATTATTTACAAAGTTGTGTGTTTGAGGTGTTGTACTAGATTAGCCCCGCATACATGTCTCTGTACTCCGACTTTTACACGCGTCGTTGTACAGCGACAGTATAGAGATGTGACGTCCGTGGCTGGACTATACTAGATGGACGTTACTCTATAAGGTGTGACCTAAAGGCATCCAGTGTAGGAGCTGACATCACGCTAGGTGGCATGGGGTTCCAGTGTCATTAGTCCAGCCACGGACGACGCGTGTAAAAGTCGGAGTACAGAGACATGTATGCGGGGCTACAGTGTCATGTACAGTCCTTGGAAAGAAAGTGTTGACAAATGACTTGTCTGTAATACGCTCCTGGTATAGTAGGTGTTGGCCATATTTAGCCAATTGTCTCCTCATTAATGTACATGTATCGGGAGTTAACGATGCAGTTGATATGCTGCGTATCTGCCGAGAGTTCCCTTGAACACACTATATATCCCTGCTAGGACACGCTACCTTACTGCGTATATATGTACAGGGGTTCCATTTGACCCTTGATGTGACCTTTTGACCCTTGATGTGACCTTTTGTTGTGACCTTTTGACCCTTGATGTGACCTTTTGACCCTTGATGTGACCTTTTGACCCATGGAATTTCCAAAAAGCCACTTTTTTACCCTCAAGATTCTGGCTGAAGGGTAAATTTTTCTCTAAATTCTAGGTAATTTGGCCATAAGATGGTAAAATCTGTTAAAAAATTCTCAAAATGACCCTTGAGATTGAGCACCTGTTGGAACCACTGTATGTACCGTTACGTAAAGACTCTTCAAACCAAAGCGTTTGATACTGATGTTGTTCAAAGTTTCCGAAATTCATCGGTCTGAGTGAATAAATCGGGAGTTTGGAGACCAGTCTTTCAAAGCAGACCTCTGATTGGTTGTTCTGGAGCTAAGTCTTAAAATTGACCAATGGCAAGGCTGCATTTTGAGACTGACCTCCAAAGCTCAGTTCTATTACTGTGAGACTTGTAGTACAGTGAATATCAATAAAAGAAACATTGAAAACAGAAATGAGAACAATTTTATCATCATTAATCATAGTACAGGCCATACACCATGGCAACGGCAAACAATGAGGAGTTGCTATATTTAGCACTAATAAAATTGTCTGTTTCTTTGTTCCAAAGACATCTTGACCCAAATTGCATTCCTGGCCTTTCTCTCATTGACCCTATAGACACAACGCACACCATTTTGAATTTCTGATATCCCATCGTTTTGATTTCGTCTAAAATTTGAGAACTTAAAACCTGACTATGATTCTTACACTCTGATGGATCGTAGTCTTTGTCGTGTAAATAATCCACCAGAATTTTCTCTGCAGCCTTTTCAATGTCTAATCCGATAAAATGCTGTTCTGGTTCGAGTTTATATGTATTTTTATCTTGGTTACTGTTTTGTACATTCTTGGTTCCAAGAGGCGTAACTGCTAAAAACGACGCCGTGTCCGATTTTAAATCTGTCGTGAAGCCTCGTTTTGAACCCGCTGTGCTGATTGGTAGAACTCTGGATCGCGCCATTCGCGGAGAACCAATCAGAAGCTTTCTGTTCTTCATCATTTTCAACTGTGAATCAATCTGGAAGGACAGAAAATGCAATAAACTGGCGTAAACCAAAGGATTTTCACACGTGTTATAAACTGTCAAAATTAAATAATAATCGCGGTATCATATATATCGAGGGCCCTTAGTTATAAAGGAGTTACGACAGTGTTGCGTTGAGCCCTCGATATGTTGTCTCCGCTTTGAGACATGATGCTTGAAGGATTAAAGACATATCCCGGAGTAGTTTGCTATTTTCTTTTACGATGCAATGTTTTAATGAACTTTATAGAGTCACTTAGACCAATACAAATAATGATATTATTATGTCTAATTTAAGGATTTCATTATATTTTTGCAGTTTTCCAGAAGACATAAATAGGCCTGACATTTTTCAGGTACAAAAATTAACTCATTCATAAAAACAACAATTTATTATGGTCACATATAGATAGTTCCCACATATACAAATTTTACCTCCCTTATTCTGAATTGTCAACCATATTGATTGGCAGACCAGGCGTGTAGGAATATATTGAGCATTGGGGCCGTGGGTGGGATGGGTGCGGTAGGGGTATCCCCTCGCGATGAGAATTGTTTTAGGAAATCACCTTTCTCAGGCGCAAAATCCATCACTTTTAAAATGATATTTTCCGAAAATTTGTTTGCGGCTTGTAAGTTATTACATTCATACATTCATGCATATGTGTAATTTTGTAAAAAGACACGGGACTGTTAAGGATATATTTTGAAATAGTTAAGTCACATTTTAATGTATTTATTCAGGTACATGAACGCAATGTAAACAATGATATATATCATCATCATTAGCAAATGCAAAATCACGAAAACAATACGTGCAATAGTTCACAAAACGCAAATGCAACAGATGTGCTATCTACAAGGTTATGAAAGAACAAATGAGTACATAAGCATATGTCGTATTTAATTATACAAACAGATGTAATCACATTCGGTGGTAATTGGATAGTCCTGTGTCAATGCATATTTAGAACTTTCCAAACACTACAAGGCAATGGTCCATGTCATTAACGAACCAAAATAAATATACTTGTCACCTGGTTAGTATGCTTCCCTTCATGCATGCATTAGGCCACCGACTGATAGCAGTCTGTGTAATAGCGACGGCCCCTGTCTGGTAACGATGGTAACACTTTGTCACATGTAATAAATAATTGTCTTGGCTGAATGCCAATAACATTGGTTGCTGGTTTTGATTAGTTTAAGATACAGATGAGAAGTAGGGGTCATAAATGTCCGCGGACTGTTGTCGTTGCGAGCCAAAATATTGGGACCGAGACCTCGGCTCATGTGGCCCCAGCTCCTACGCGCATGCAGAACTGATAAGCACTTATAGGAGTAATTCCCATATATGTGATAATTGAGAAAATGCCTTGAAAATGTGCAGGTGACAACCACATTTTCTTCAACTGTATGAGCCATCTGTACACATGAGCATAATGAATAAGTTATTTTATATATCTGATTTGATTTTATCATCGTTTACATTATATTTCCTATAAACTTGCTGACTAAAAATGGCTGACTATTCAGAACAAGGGAGGTAAATATTGTAGATGTGAGAACTATGTGTTCAGAACAAGGGAGGTAAACATTGTAGATGTGAGAACTGTGTATTGAGAACAAGGGAGGTAAATATTGTAGATGTGAGAACTATGTATTTAGAACAAGGGAGGTAAATATTGTAGATGTGAGAACTATGTATTTAGAACAAGGGAGGTAAATATTGTAGATGTGAGAACTATGTATTCAGAACAAGGGAGGTAAATAGTGTAGATGTGAGAACTATGTATTCAGAACAAGGGAGGTAAACATTGTAGATGTGAGAACTATGTATTCAGAACAAGGGAGGTAAACATTGTAGATGTGAGAACTATGTATTTATAACAAGGGAGGTAAATATTGTAGATGTAAGAACTATGTATTTAGAACAAGGGAGGTAAATATTGTAGATGTGAGAACTATCGGTAAGTGTTGATTCTGACAGGATTCGTCTTTGCTTATACATGTATAAGTATATTAAGCTCATTTGTGTCGGATTTATTTTCTCATGTCTAAACTCTGTAACCAGACAATGTCGGGATAGAAAATACCGGTACAGGACAAACGTATTTGTGGTTTTGGTAAACATGTTAGAAAAATGGCAACGGGTGCTGTAGAGTACATCTGTAGGAAGGCATTTACCATTGACTTTCTCATATATGTGACTAGGGTTATTTTGTCAAAAAAAGAAGGCTATGTACCTTAGTTAGCAACACAATATAAATGAAGGAGACACGGAGATAGAGGGAATAGTCTGTTTATGACATGCGTTCTAAATGAAGGAGACACGGAGATAAAGGGAATAGTATGTTTATGACATGCGTTCTAAATGAAGGAGACACGGAGATAGAGGGAATAGTCTGTTTATGACATGCGTTCTAAATGAAGGAGACACGGAGATAGAGGGAATAGTCTGTTTATGACATGCGTTCTAAATGAAGGAGACGCGGAGATAAAGGGAATAGTCTGTTTATGACATGCGTTCTAAATGAAGGAGACACGGAGATAGAGGGAATAGTCTGTTTATGACATGCGTTCTAATCAAACTTCGAAAAGACACAACAAGCCATCGTTTAATAATTATTTTCCATAAAAACGAGACTCAACCACGACCTCTGTATGTACATGTATAACCTTTACAGTAAAACCACCTCAATAATAAAACCACCTCAATAATAAGACCACCTCAATAATAAGACCATCTCAATAATAAGATCACCTCAATAATAAGACCATCTCAATAATAAGACCATCTCAATAATAAGACCATCTCAATAATAAAACCATCTCAATAACAAGACCACCTCAATAATAAGACCATCTCAATAATAAGACCACCTCAATAATAAGACCATCTCAATAATAAGATCACCTCAATAATAAGACCAGCTCAATAATAAGACCAGCTCAATAATAAGACCAGCTCAATAATAAGACCATCTCAATAATAAGATCACCTCAATTATAAGACCAGCTCAATAATAAGATCACCTCAATAATAAGACCAGCTCAATAATAAGACCAGCTCAATAATAAGACCATCTCAATAATAAGACCATCTCAATGATAAGACCACCTCAATAATAAGACCATCTCAATAATAAGACCACCTCAATAATAAGACCACCTCAATAATAAGACCATCTCAATAATAAGATCATCTCAATAATAAGACCACCTCAATAATAAGACCATCTCAATAATAAGATCACCTCAATAATAAGACCATCTCAATAATAAGACCACCTCAATAATAAGACCATCTCAATAATAAGATCACCTCAATAATAAGACCATCTCAACAATAAGATCACCTCAATAATACGACCACCTCGAAATTAATACCACAATTTTCAAGTCCATTTTAACTGTTTTGCTCTTTATTCAACCTCAATATTAAGACCACCTCAATATTAAGACCAGATTTAATGATCACCTGGGTGGCCTTATTATTGAGGTTTCACTGTAAGTTTGTTTTCCACACAAATGATTAAGTCACACATGAATGCAAACAAGTTTTTCTTACGTTAATATCCACTTCGATACTTCCAAATTATGACAAAATATTTCAACACCATCAAAACACGTCATTTAATGTTCCTTTTCCTCAATAAATATTACACGGATATTTAATGTTTACACTCATAACAACAACAAACATTTTCCTAAAACCGCACATAAATTTTATGTATCATCGAGATGGTTTAATCCAGTTATATCATATATTTCCGTGGTTAGTTTATTTAAGATTCCCCCCGTTTTAACATTCCACACCGAGAAATTTGAACGAACAGTTATTTTTTCAAGCTCATACATATAGATCTAGCTATAACTTTCATTCAGTGTTAACTTATTCAATTCGCTTTTCATTTTAAAATGCTTTTAAATGCTGTCTTTTCATTAGCGGCTAGCGAGGTTTTTAAAATGCCATGATTTGAATGGAATATATCACATAAACAGCGGGCTAGCATGAAGATTTAAATGTTTGCCTGTTGAATAAATTACGTATGTATTTATGAAAACAATGCCCCCTGTCTGATAAAGATCGATGTATCAAAGCTATCTGAGATCGATAAAATATGATATTTGATATTTCGATTGATTGTGGGTATGATAAATAAATGATTAGAATCAATACACATAATTAAGTCAGTTAAATAATTGCTAATTTATTTGTAATTAATATCTGTGTAAATAAAACTAAATATAAATTGTAAATAAAAATATACATGTAGTTAATTGACCGACACTGCTTAAAAATCAAATAAACTTGACAGAATTCACATTTATGTAAAAAGTAAAGTTAAAGTATTTATCTATTATAGTGTCACCCCTATTTAAAGGGCCATATATTTGTGCCTTATAAAACACCTACTTTCTGAGCGCATTTACTTCACGATTCCTATCCTTTAATGCCAGGCACCAGACAGGTTGGCGCGATGTAACCTTTATTTAACTAGCTGGCGGCCCACCAACCGGCCAGATCAGAACGGACCCCTACCGGGATTCGAACCATCGACCAGAAATAACTCGGGCGTTTGTGAACTCCAGGGTCCGTATTCACAAGCACTATATGACTGAAACTCAGACTTAGACTTTTAAACGTTATTTTTACTTCTATTGTTTCTATTACAGTGTAGATTTAAATAAAACACATCGCAATAGTGCAGAGTGTGTACCAACAGTTATTCAGAGAAATTTTCATTTGTTTAGATTAAACGAAATCCAAAGGCTGGTAAATAAAATTATTGCAAATTTGAACTCTAAGTCTGACTTTCAGTCTTAAAATGTTGATGAATAAGGCCCCTGGTCTAAGGTGAAACCGTGTTCGCAGACCCGAATGAGAATGCAGCTATGTCATTGGTCAATAATAGGACTGTGCTCAGAATCACCCAATCAGAAAGTTCGCAGACCGGAGTGAGAACGCAGCCATGTCATTGGTCAATAATAGGACCGTGCTTAGAATCACCCAATCACAAAGTTCGCAGACCGGAGTGAGAATGCAGCCATGACATTGGTCAATAATAGGACTGTGCTCAGAATCACCCAATCAGAAAGTTCGCAGACCGGAGTGAGAACGCAGCCATGTCATTGGTCAATAATAGGACTGTGCTTAGAATCACCCAATCACAAAGTTCGCAGACCGGAGTGAGAATGCAGCCATGTCATTGGTCAATAATAGGACTGTGCTCAGAATCATCCAATCAGAAAGTAACAACCTCAGTCCTTGGCAACAGGTGAACTGTGAAGACAACCATAGGAACTGAATGAAGTCAGTCTTAGTGTTGTGGTGATCTGGTGATCGGTTAAAGTGAAGAAGAAAACATAACTGAAACTGATCTATGTAAATATCGTCTTATTAATGAGATGGTATTTCTTTCGAGATTGTCTTTATTTCGAGATTGTCTTTATTTCGAGGTTGTCTTTATTTCGAGATTGTCTTTATTTCGAGATTGTCTTTATTTCGAGATGGTCTTTATTTTGAGATGGTCTTTATTTTGAGATGGTCTTTATTTTGAGGTTGTCTTTATTTTGAGATTGTCTTTATTAATGAGGTGGTCTTTATTTCGAGATTGTCTTTATTTCGAGATGGCCTTTATTTCGAGCTGGTCTTTATTTCGAGGTGGTCTTTATTTTGAGATTGTCTTTATTAATGAGGTGGTCTTTATTTCGAGATTGTCTTTATTTCGAGGTTGTCTTTATGTCGAGATGGTCTTTATGTCGAGATGGTCTTTATTTCGAGATTGTCTTTATTTTGAGATGGTCTTTATTTCGAGATTGTCTTTATTTTGAGATGGTCTTTATGTCGAGATGGTCTTTATTTCGAGGTTGTCTTTATGTCGAGATGGTCTTTATTTCGAGGTTGTCTTTATGTCGAGGTTGTCTTTATTTCGAGGTTGTCTTTATTTCGAGGTTGTCTTTATTTCGAGGTGGTCTTTATTTTGAGATTGTCTTTATTTCGAGGTGGTCTTTATTTTGAGATTGTCTTTATTTCGAGATGGTCTTTATTTCGAGATGGTCTTTATTTCGAGATTGTCTATATTTCGAGATTGTCTTTATTTCGAGATTGTCTTTATTTCGATATTGTCTTTATTTCGAGGTTGTCTTTATTTCGAGATTGTCTTTATTTCGAGATGGTCTTTATTTCGAGATTGTCTTCAAGTGATTTGTTTTCGGTATATGCTTGAAAAGATTTATTTCGTATACATCACCGTTTTTGCTTTGTTCAATAGTACATTATAAATCAATTTACTAACAAAAGCGACTTAAAGCACCTGTAAAATATGCCTTCAATTATTTACATATTAAATTGAGCAGTTTTTGGTTGATAAGCAAACAAACGGGTGGATATTACGACCTGCTGTAAGCGGCGCTCGTTCTCATTTAATTGAATACGGGTACACACAGGGTGTATTCAAAATGTGAAAATTCAACAATAAAAATTCCATTCATTGTAAAATCAATTATAAATACGTTGATAGAACATTTGAAGGAATGGTTTGATTAATGTTAAGTTTTCAATTTATTTTATTGTAGGTATTCGTATCTAATAAAATGGAGTGTTACGTGTACTCGTGTATACATTGAAAGACGATCAAATACGGAGCTACGGGATACACTGATGACAAATGATTAAATATGTTACGATTTCGCTATTATGCCGTCAAAATATACTTTAATATGTGTCCTTATAGCAAACTTATGTTGTTATTGTTATCTGTAAAGTAGAATTTACCTTTTGATAATTATTAAAACTATGGTACGAATTATCTCCCTTGATTAGCGGCTTTGTTTAAGCCATTTAATCTAAACTGGATTGTCTCCCTTGCACGCGAAAATGACACTAGTCAAATTGGTCAATAATCAATAATGGCTATTTGAACTTGATTATTAAATAATTAGGCATGTCAAAACCTAAAGCAGTCCAAACTTCATCGTCATCCTAATCAACGCTTTTTTGTGCAATTACAATATTGTTGATAGATCTATATCTCATTTAAGTTAATTAATCTTATCTATAAAACACTAGACTTGTATCTAATAACATAATGATATAATATTTTAAATAATTAAAACAATTTAATTTCAATTTAACAGCAATAAAATGTTGTGTTTTTCTAATCGATTCGCATAATTTACATATGCAAATAGGCAGAAAAGCTTACCTTCAATAATGTACAAAAAATCCCATAAAATATATCCTTTGACGTTATTTAGATTGTTTGACTTATAATGTTTTAATATTCACAAAATTTAACACCGGGTCATGAAGCTAACAAGCTATTCCACTCGCCGCAAATAAATATAAGCATAACATTACTCGTATAATGTCGCTCATGAGATAACCGTTGTTTAAATATCAATAAAGAAACTTATTAGTGTTTAATAAGTATATCGACCAAAAATCAATAAATCCAAATGTATATTTGTATTCAAAACAGTAAGAAGCATTTATTCAAGTAAACCACGAATTAACCGAGATTTATTTGGACCTGAAAGTTTGTTAATCGTTTGTATTGTACAAAATGTAGTTTATAGTCGAATAAAAAGTAATCGGATTAAATGATATGTGCAGCCCATTGTCCAGAGTAGTTTAACTTTAATCAAATACAAGGGATTAGTTCATGCTGAATATTTAAAGTCGACTTATAGACTAGCAATATACATGTACAGTAACACCTCACATTATGACCATCTCAATAACAAGACCGCCTCACAATTAAGAACACACTTTTCAAGTCCATTTTCACCGTTTTGCTCTTAATTCAACCTTAATATCAAGACCACCTTGATAAGAAGACCCGTTTTCAAGAGTCCCAGTTACTTCTCGATTCCTATTATTTAATGCCAGGCGGCAGACAGGTAGGCACACGGTAACCATTATTTAACTACCGGTCATATCAGAATGGACGACCACCGGGATTCGAAGTCGGCCAAAGAAGACAGTTAATATGACAAATGACAAGCTATATGAATGATTGACAGTTGTGTTGTAACTGTTGCATTCGTGATACCTCGGCATTGTTCGTCATAACTTTATACAGGAAACTATCCAGCTGGCTTACGGAGCCTCGGTGATTCTACTAAAATGCTGGGAGAGTCCCCGCATGACCCTGGGTGTTTATCATTCTCGACAGCTCTCGGATATTTCCGTACCACTTCGTTACTCTACGAACATCCTCTAGTGTATGTCAGGCGGAGCACTATGTGGCAAAATTCAACATTTTGTGCTGTCAAAATAAAAGTTCTCGTAAAACGGATTTATAACTTCAAAAACTTCGATAAATTCACATAAGAAATGGATTATCGTTGTCATTTCTAGTTAAAAACTCACACATTTCAGTCTTCATATAGCTTAAATATGTGATTTCTAATCCCGTTTCTTCAGCACTCCAGCGTTCAAGCCGCCATATTCATTACATGATATTCGAATGGTATTTCCGAAAGTAGTGCTATACGAACATCCAAGGCACTGGACGTAGTTAGCCGAGGTTTTCCGAATGGGTGCTTATGTGACTCAAAACCCCATTTCATACCCTATATGATATTGCCAACGTCACGACTGGCCCCGATTCCACAAAGATACTTAAGTTTGAAGCTGTCTTAAATATATTTATCAATTGTTTCAGTATGTGCAACCGAAAGGTTTGGAAGTTTTGATTACAAAATAATCACCAGCATATACAGGCAAACGAGCTATAGAGATAAATATACTGGATAAAATTCTTAAATATCTTTTATCAGTCTGAAAATATCTTTATGAATAAATGATTAAAACATGAGAAATGTTGTAACATTGCACTCTTTCGATAAATTCATACTATACCTTTATAATATCAAAGCTTAGGGTTTAACAAATTATCAATTAAACTTAGTTAAAGTATTTTGCTTGGTTAAGTAAAACCTCAGGTTGTTTCGTGAACTCGGTGTATGGGCTTCCTCATTTGGACTCGTACATAGGATTGCTTCATACTGGTCAGCCTTTTAATACAACGGAGCTAACATAAATACAAAATATATACCAAATAAGAAATATCTCAAAACAAGATGGTCGACGCAATTTGAAGGTTAAGATTTGTTGTGAAATATAAAAAAATGCCGAGATGTTACCATTGCTGGTCACTCCAGATCCAAGATGGATTTCGGTAAATTCACCGAAATTTAGTGATTTTCGGTAAGGTAACGTACCGTTTATCGGAAGGTTAACCAATCCGCGTCAAGGTTACAAACGTTGTTCGGTTGAAGAGAACTTGCCTTAGTGGTTAACGTAAGATTTGATTGGTTTACACAAAGTTTATCATAAACATACGTACCTTAATTTCAATTGTGTAGTCACGTCGTGGTTATATAAGTTGTTCTTATAAATACAATTTTTTTTTAATACATTTATAGTAAAACATTAAATTCTAAAACAACATTATCATTCCGATTCGTCAGAATATTTCATACCATAAAAAACCAACAACAATAAATGCGAATAATCCGTCAAAACATAAATTTAGATCACTAAATCTATCAAAAAGTTCAAACATCTTTGGTTGTAATTCTTCATAACAAATGTGAAATCCTCAAACGTTCGCTTTTGATGTTTTTATGTGTTTAAACATTAAACTAAAACATCTTAGCTAGCGGTAAATACATATTCTCACTGATAACAATTTGAAAAATGTTTACATAAATCATCAGCACTTGGATTACAAACAACTTGACTTCAATATTATCTTTTATTTTTGTGTTGACTGGTTTTCCGTCCGTCAATGCTATCAATTCTACTCAAAATAGACTGGTCAACGACAATACTTGTATCAGATTCGGATTCATTCGGTCAATATGGTCAGATATAGGGGTTGTAAGCGAAACAAGTCTATCTGCTAATAAATATAGAAACTTATACTGTTATATATAAAGTCTTGCTTCTTTACATTTCTTCAAATACGTGCATACTTTTCTGAAATAGCGAAGTCCACGACCAATCCAGTCGTATATATGTTTTTTTCTGACATTTTCCAAGTAAAAAATTAAGTTTGATCCCCAGGGAACGTGACCTATAGAAAAGGCGTATGTCCTCCGTGATGATCTCTAGACAAGGTGTATGTCCTCTGTGATGATCTCTAGACAAGGCGTATCTCCTCCGTGATGATCTCTAGACAAGGCGTATGTCCTCCGTGATGATCTCTAGACAAGGCGTATGTCCTCCGTGATGATCTCTAGACAATGAATATGCCCTCCGTGATCATCTATAGACAAGGCGTATGCCCTCCGTGATGATCTATAGACAAGGCGTATGTCCTCTGTGATGATCTATAGACAAGGCGTATGTCCTCTGCGATGAACTCTAGACAATGAATATGCCCTCCGTGATCATCTATAGACAAGACGTATGCCCTCCGTGATGATCTATAGACAAGGCGTATGTCCTCTGTGATGATCTATAGACAAGGCGTATGTCCTACGTGATGATCTCTAGACAAGGCATATGTCCTCCGTGATGATCTCTAGACAAGGCGTATGTCCTCTGTGATGATCTCTAGACAAGGCGTATGTCCTACGTGATGATCTCTAGACAAGGCGTATGCCCTTTGTGATGATCTCTAGACAAGGCATATGCCCTCCGTGATGATCTATAGACAAGGCGTATGTCCTCTGCGATGAACTCTAGACAATGAATATGCCCTCCGTGATCATCTATAGACAAGGCGTATGCCCTCCGTGATGATCTATAGACAAGGCGTATGTCCTCTGTGATGATCTATAGACAAGGCGTATGTCCTCTGCGATGAACTCTAGACAATGAATATGCCCTCCGTGATCATCTATAGACAAGACGTATGCCCTCCGTGATGATCTATAGACAAGGCGTATGTCCTCTGTGATGATCTATAGACAAGGCGTATGTCCTACGTGATGATCTCTAGACAAGGCATATGTCCTCCGTGATGATCTCTAGACAAGGCGTATGTCCTCTGTGATGATCTCTAGACAAGGCGTATGTCCTACGTGATGATCTCTAGACAAGGCGTATGCCCTTTGTGATGATCTCTAGACAAGGCATATGCCCTCCGTGATGATCTATAGACAAGGCGTATGTTCTCCGTGATGATCTATAGACAAGGCGTATGCCCTCCGTGATGATCTATAGACAAGGCGTATGTCCTCTGCGATGATCTATAGACAATGAATAGGCCCTCCGTGATCATCTATAGACAAGGCGTATGCCCTCCGTGATGATCTATAGACAAGGCGTATGTCCTCTGCGATGAACTCTAGACAATGAATAGGCCCTCCGTGATCATCTATAGACAAGGCGTATGCCCTCCGT
The DNA here is from genome assembly GCA_032209605.1 of Mactromeris polynyma. NCBI lineage: Eukaryota > Metazoa > Mollusca > Bivalvia > Venerida > Mactridae > Mactromeris > Mactromeris polynyma. The sequence continues at coordinate 5,234,954 of JASFXZ010000004.1, read as the reverse complement.
GATGATCTATAGACAAGGCGTATGTCCTCTGCGATGATCTATGGACAATGAATATGCCCTCCGTGATGATCTATAGACAAGGCGTATGTCCTCCGTGATGATCTATAGACAAGGCATATGCCCTCCGTGATGATCTATAGACAAGACGTATGCCCTCCGTGATGATCTATAGACAAGTCGTATGTCCTCCTCGATGATCTATAGACAAGGCGTATGTCCTCTGTGATGATCTATAGACAAGGCGTATGTCCTCTGTGATGATCTATAGACAAGGCGTATGTCCTCCTCGATGATCTATAGACAAGACGTATGTCCTCTGTGATGATCTATAGACAAGGCGTATGTCCTCTGTGATGATCTATAGACAAGACGTATGTCCTCCTCGATGATCTATAGAGAAGGCATATGTCCTCTGTGATGATCTATAGACAAGGCATATGTCCTCCGTGATCATCTATAGACAAGGCATATGCCCTCTGTGATGATCTATAGACAAGGCATATGTCCTCCGTGATCATCTATAGACAAGGCGTATGTCCTCTGTGATGATCTATAGAGAAGGCGTATCTCCTCCGTGATGATATCTAGACAAGGCGTATGTCCTCCGTGATGATCTCTAGACAAGGCATATGCCCTCCGTGATTATCTCTAGACAAGGCATATGCCCTACGTGATGATCTCTAGACAAGGCGTATGTTCTCCGTGATGAGCTGTAGACAAGGCGTTTGTCCTCCGTGAGGATCTCTATATACATGTAATGCGTATGTCCTCCGTGATGTTGATAGTCGATAATACAGTGGTAAGTTAAATGTTAAATGTACGCCTTCAGCTCTGATGATGGTGGACAGTTAATGTCATTTAGAATCGGTAGAACTGAGTGTCTGAGATCTAGTAAAGTCTGTTAGATCAACGGTCCACTGTGCAGCATAAGGTGAAAACGCGACTATATTCCATAGGGAACTCATCTCGGTGTTTCAATAATATTCTCAAGGACTATTCGTGTGTTTGGAAGTGAATGGGTTTCAAAACATTTTGAAAGTGGAAGGCGGTACGTATATACACGCTACGTTTATGGATAAGTGCTAAATGTCGCTTATTCTCACAAATCGTACTCGATGGTGAATATAAACTGACTGAAATTTCATAAAATGTGCAGGCTATATATCTTACAGATTTATGCATAATATTATTCATAAAAATGTCAAATTTTATCCCTGTTTCATACGATGATATTTCAAGCGGAATTAAGTACTGTGGGGTAAATCTGTAGTGGATTAACGATTGTATATCACACGGTTTGAAGATTACGTTATGAAGTACAAGTTACTTTTTGAAGTATTTTATTTCAATGTACAGGGTGTCCGAAAAGAATGGTAACACTTTCATACCGCAATAACTTTCATTTGTTACAAGATAAACATACTAAACTTTGTATAATTGTAGAGCAAAGATGAAAGTTTTTATGGTAACAATTTGAGTTAAATATGATCAATGAACTATTTACATTTTTTTTTCTTATAACTACCTGAATATGTACTATACAAAGCAGTGAAGTTAACAATAAAATACAATCACACAATACAATTGTACATATCAAAGTTGTCAGTTATCTTATAATTGTATAATGTATAGACCAAAAAGAAGAATATACAGGGGGTGTGAGTAGAACAAAAATTAAGCTTTTAAACTGTTGATCGTCCAGTCTGCCAAAAATAACAAAAATCATGCATGATATATTTAAGTAAGAGGTATGAGAACATTCCATTTCAGGTTAAAATAATAAAGTTTGTCTTGCATAGTTACTTTTTTTTCAATATCGATGCGTCTGTAAAGAAATCGTTTGAAAGAGTCGGTTACTGGTATTCGTTTATGTATGGTTGTAGTATTTTGCGTGAGCCGCGGCCGCCGTGGTGCAGTGGTTAGTGCGCTGGACTTGTAACCCGGCGATCTGGGTTCGATTCCCGGTCGCGGCAGGTCATACCCTTCCATGAAAATTTGACAAAAATGTCGATTTTCCTGGAACCACATGTGGAGAAGTTGCCGGCTCCTTGTGAAAGGGTAAGTTAGTACTGGTAAGAAAACTGGTTAGGTGAACCGGCCGCCGTATATAACTGAAATATTGTTGAGAAACGGCGTTAAACCCGATGAAACAAACATGTAGTATTTTGCTGTTAATATTAAAATGTCGTTAATTACGCTTTTCGTTTTTATCTTTACTTGGGTTTTCAAGTCGCTTCCTTATAATTAAGGTTGTCTACTTCTAATCCTTTATTTGAGAGAAATGTTTCATTTCCAGCACAAAACTGCTGAGTAAGTTGTATTTCCATTCCCATTGTTTTGTTAAAACTTTATATACTGTTCTGCTCTCCTACTTGGAGGAAATAAACGTATCTATCAATCTATCTATCTGTTTAGTTATTTGGAAATATATATATTGAAACTATTTTTCCAGTTTTTTTCATTTCCTGCGAGATCTTTGTTCTATTTTTCAGTTTGCTTGTTCTTTATTTGTTTAGATTTTAGCAGTAAATCATATATTACTTTATTCGGTTTAATTGTATTTTTTAATTTCATCAATAAGATGTTTGGTTTCAGGAATAATATTTTGTTTTCCAATAGTTGAGTGTTGCATTGTTTGTTAATTACTAATACTCATCAACCAAATTCACAATCGTAACTACTCGGCGGTATCCGACAGAGCTCGGAATACATACCTTGTAAGTAAGTGGATGGATACACCCAATGTGATTGGTCCCCGGCGAATAACGCCGAGTAGATAATCACGAGATTACCTTCTGAATGCATCAACATTTTCTATTTTTCGCCAACAATTCCTACAAATTGATGTTATTTCATTATCAGGGAAATATTTATTAGTCGTTCCAAATTTATTTGATGTTGGTTTCCCAGAAATATCGTATATGTCTCGATTCCATAATAGACAGGTACAGCATATCTCGGAGGCGGCCATCTTGCGGACTACTTTCTAACCATAATATCTCCGAGGTTATTTATATCTCTGAGGTGTTCCGATTGCCAAATTCATCACAACGCTTACCTCCCCTAGCAGTACATGCTTGTCCATTCTGTGACAAAATAATACAATAGCAAATGAGTTACATGTTATTCGGTATATAACGATGTAAAACAAGAGCTGTTTACAAAAGCTAATACATGTAATATACTTTTTTATCATTTGTCAGATTCTGATAAATGTTGTTTCCTGTTTTCAAACCCAGACATAGTAGTGCACCTGTGTTTTAATTCTTAGTTAATTACATTAATTAATGTTAATTATTACTTTGTAAATAACTAATATATGACACTAAAATAGGCCCTAAAAATGTTAGAAATCGTGGTGATTTTTACAACTTAAGTGATCAGTTTAAAACACAAAATTGATAAGCATAAAGTTAAACTTCGAATTTCAAAGGTATTATTATTAAATAATAAGGTCGAATGTTCGAATATTCGTTCGGAAGTTTGATCGAATATTCGAGTACCAAAATTGCCATTCATTGACATCCCTAATATTTCATGTTTGAAGTGCCATTTCAGCTGCGGGAATAGGTCATGTGTAGAAACGTTAGTAGAATACTCACTACGTCATTATAGAATGAAGTTTCATATTCTTCTAAGAGACCACGAAACTCCATTCTCAAATACCCTATTTGTGTTAAATATGTTTTCAACTATGAGGAGATTTCGAACTTGACCATCCCCTACCGCAAACTTAATCTGAATATTCATTGAAACATATGTAGATATTTCCACAAATCAGACCACACTTGCTAGATATTTCCACCAATCAGACCACACTTGCTAGATATTTCCACCAATCAGACCACACTTGCTAGATATTTCCACCAATCAGACCACACTTGCTAGATATTTCCACCAATCAGACCACACCTGCTAGATATTTCCACCAATCAGACCACACCTGCTAGATATTTCCACCAATCAGACCACACTTGCTAGATATTTACACCAATCAGACCACACTTGCTAGATATTTCCACCAATCAGACCACACTTGCTAGATATTTCCACCAATCAGACCACACTTGCTAGATATTTCCACCAATCAGACCACACTTTGCTAGATATTTCCACCAATCAGACCACACTTGCTAGATATTTCCACCAATCAGACCACACTTGCTAGATATTTCCACCAATCAGACCACACTTGCTAGATATTTCCACCAATCAGACCACACTTGCTAGATATTTCCACCAATCAGACCACACTTGCTAGATATTTCCACCAATCAGACCACACCTGCTAGATATTTCCACCAATCAGACCACACCTGCTAGATATTTCCACCAATCAGACCACACCTGCTAGATATTTCCACCAATCAGACCACTTATTTCTTACATTAAGATATACGATTTCTTTATATTGAGTAGTTGCCACTTGTTACATCTGTTATAAATTTATATAAAATTATAGTGTGTGTATTGTATTTATGTTCAAAAACATTGATGTTCAGAGCAAAACAAACTGATTGGCTTACAGTGACGCACCTTCAGAATTAGTACAATCTGATTGGTCGTCAGTGACACACCTTCAGAATTGGTACACTTTGATTGGATGTCAGTGATACACCTTCAGAATTGGTACACTCTTAGTATGTTTACTGACAGTTCCAAGACTTTAGTTCGCTGTATGGTTATACATGTAATTGCCTTTTGTGTTTTTAATGTGTGTTATATTTCTCTTTCCCCTGTGCAATTATTTTACTTTATATAGTGTTAAGGTTATTTCCTGCCCAGTTTCAGCTATAGTGTTGCCAGCTGTCTTAACTTGTCCTGTGATCTTTTCCATCCATTTATTCCGCCCCCACTGTTCGTCCACTTTGCTTTTCCTAGTTATCCATTATCGCTGCCAGGCCATTCCAAGCACCTCTCTTAACGTATGTACCATTTAGCCTCCTCAAGTACCTTATGTTTCATGGATTGTTGTTTTCCCGGAGGTCTGTGTGGAGAGGCACTGTCTTATGTACTAGTATTCGGGGTTCCCTGTAGCAACTTATTCATTCTCTTTTAACATTTAGGCAATTTAGAAATTTATTTTAATTGTGTTTAGTTATCAAATGCATTGAAGAGAAATTACACAATGTTAGTGACGGAATACCAAAATTCTCTCTCTTTTACTGAATTAGCAATAACTTATCTATCTGTCTATACTAAACCTGTTTGTTGCATTTCGGTAAAAAAATCCACCAATATAAGTCGCGAATGTAAAATCGAGTTTGAGCATGAAAACTAATCTCAAGTTTTATAAATTGCGGATCAAGATCTTTGCAATCACCGATGTAGATATTTGACATTTTTGGCGTTTCTTAAAACTGGGAAATCAAATTTAATAACTTTTTTTTTCATTATTGATAAACATGAAATACTTTACATCCCAAAACTAGGCATGCATATTCATTAGCATTTTTCGACCAATGAAATGGACGATAACAAAAAAGAAGGAATCTCCTTTGTGGAGAGCTATCAGCAATTTCGACAAAACGGCAGCGACTATTGAAAAATAGGATTGCTCAGAACCGAGATTTCATCCGCAATTTCCGTATCGCATGAGGTGTGTGTCATGCGGCCAATCAAGCGGCTGGATTTCACCTCATTAATTATTCATGAGTACGAGATTTGTACAGTCAGTTTGCCCAGGGTATCATAAACGTTATGAATAGCCTGGGTACCGAGGATGTAGTCTCCCAGACAGTGGTGCTGGTCAGGTTGCTCTGTATTTGCAAGGTTAGTCTGTGATGGTAAAAATTATTTTCAAATTGTATCACTGAACATAATTATATATATTGATGTAGATCAATATCACCATTTAAGCGCCGTTGTACGATTTCCAACCTATTTTCTTCCAACGTCATTTCCAGAAAATTTCACATGTGACGTCATCATGTACTGACGTATGCACTAGTTGCCCCAAATGGCAATATGAGAACGAAGTGACCATATTGAGTAAATATTGATTCCTGCTTGCAAATAGTGACGTCACATGTGGCGTTTTCTTGAAATGACGCCACTTACACGCTGAAGTGGTGGTAAATCCCATTGCAGCGCAGTTTTATTTCGGCGTAGCTGTATAATATTGATTTTGACCTACATTTAATACCAATCAAATGTTGTATATAAAGCGCATTGTTTAAAATCTGCAACGAATAAGACGATTTGATTTGGTCATATTTTAAGCGGAGAGGCAACCAAACGGGGTGTCTCGAAAATATAATTCACTTTCTACCAAGTCTTTTGTTTTAAAACTTATGCAAGGAGAAACTTATAATGTAGATGATTTGTGTTATTTTTCAAACTAATATTTACACGATTTCTTTAAATTTCATAATTATCAGTAATTATCGTTGAAAGATACTTCTTTTCCCGTAGCGTACCCCTCTGGCACAATCAGAGTTCCGAAATAGGGCGATTCTTGTTACTAATGTTTCAATTAGTTTTATAGAATATTGCGAAAAATGTTAATTCTCAACTGTGTGAGTTTTGACTACATACAACATTATATAGCAATAAATAACATTTCGTTTGCCAAAGGGCTAGGTGCACTTACCCCCAAAATTGGCCCTGTGTCAAATTCTTTCGAAAATGTCACTGTGATAACACGATGCGTTGAATTTTACAAAACTGCATTTTTCAAATCTTAATTATTGAAACTGTTACCATGGCAACGAAAATATTTCTGAAGAAAGTCAATGTTAATGAAAACTGAACAAACTACGCGATATATGTATATCGTTATAATTCATTCATCGTTTTCAATGGATACCTCTACTGTTTTGTTTTAGTAAATTTATATTTATTCTACTACAAGGGCTCAATCCATCTAGGCCGTGAAATTTCTTGTTTCTATTTGTGGAGGTCTGTATAGCGTTGTTAATGTCGTAGGGTTTAGCCCGTTTTATTTAGTCATTGTTTTTGCTACCAATATATAGTTAATCATATCCGATATATTCACTTCAAAATTGTACCAATTAACGTTTAACTTGTCTTTTTCCAATATCATAATTCAACAGCTAGTCTATTGTGTTTGTCTATAGCTAGTCTACATACTGAGCGTATAGTCTAAACTCACTTTCTTTGTATAGTTCTTCACTTGAATTTTGTTAAATCTACGTCACAGTGACAACAAAACAATAGTGTTTCGTTTACTTTTAATAAGTAATTAAAATAAACAAACAACATGCCATGTACTCATCTACTCACTCACATACTAATATTCAACAAATACACCAATGTAACAAGGAATTAACATATCAAACTGAACAAGACGAGAACAATTTATAGATACGTCAGAGCTACTGACGTATCAATATGACGTAGTTCAGTTGTCACGTGACTGCTATTACCTGCGTAACTAATCAAGCGTGAATACGTATTGACCAATAATGTATTTTTGCATTATTCAGACACAACGTCCACCTGATGTTGACGTACTTTATTTGTACACGACATTCACATTTTATATAATAAATATATATTGAAACTATATATTTTGCAGATGGAGTTGTGTATTCCCGCCAGATCCCCCACCCACCACTACGGTACATACATCTACCCCACCCACCACTACGGTACATACATCTACCCCACCCACCACTACGGTACATACATCTACCCAACCCACCACTACGGTACATACATCTACCCCACCCACCACTACGGTACAAACATCTACCCAACCCAGCACTACGGTACATACATCTACCCCACCCACCACTACGGTACATACATCTACCCCACCCACCACTACGGTACATACATCTACCCCACCCACCACTACGGTACATACATCTACCCCACCCACCACTACGGTACATACATCTACCCCACCCACCACTACGGTACAAACATCTACCCAACCCAGCACTACGGTACATACATCTACCCCACCCACCACTACGGTACACACATCTACCCCACCCAGCACTACGGTACATACATCTACCCCACCCACCACTACGGTGCATACATCTACCCCACCCACCACTACGGTACATACATCTACCCCACCCACCACTACGGTGCATACATCTACCCCACCCACCACTACGGTACATACATCTACCCCACCCACCACTACGGTATATACATCTACCCCACCCACCACTACGGTACATACATCTACCCCACCCACCACTACGGTACATACATCTGTATAGCGTTGTCAAGATGGGAGTTCTTCTTTTATCTGATTTGTTATTGAAATACAAAATATCGAGTACAACAATGGACTTTTGTAAATGCAGATATTTTATTTGTACACAAAAATTAAAAATTCAACAAAGAATCTCAAATAGTCGGTAAATCCGGTCCGGTCCGTTCTCATTTGTACCCGGTACTGCAACTATAAAAGGGGAGATCATTTATGAAAGGTTATTGAGAACAATCGGTTTGTTGAATATTACATTCTTCGGTTGTACTTATGATTACAACTTTGCTATTAATTACACGTTGACAATTCACCAAGAAGCGATAGTTACTTGTTGCGAGCCAATGAACATTGATCATTCGGAAAACCTCGGCCAACTACGTCAAGTGCCTCGGATGTACGTTAGGCACTACTTTCGGAATTACAATTCGAATGTCATGAAAACAAGATGGCGGCATGAACGCTGGAGTGCTGATGAATATAATATTTAAGCTATATGAAGACTGAAATATGTGAGGTTTAAACTAGAAATGACAACGATAATCCATCTCTTACGTGAAGTTATTGAAATTATAAATCCGTTTTATGAGAACTATTTCTTGACCGCACAAAATGTTGAGTTTTGCTACATAGTGCTCCGCCTTACATACACTAGAGGGTGTTATCCGAGTGACGAAGTGGTACGGAAATGCCCGAGAGCTGTCGAGAATGGAACATTGAGGTCAAGCTTAATCAGAACAACTCGGCTTCGGTCGTTGGTTTTATTTTCTCAAAGAAATGAACACTGTGACATAATATTCTTTAAAAAATCATCCGACGGCTTAAAAAGATTTCATGTCAGTGTGACAGTAAGTTGCCAAAGTTATTAATGTAAAATTACAGATATTACAGACACAATCCGCTTGTTCTATGATATACGTGTTTTTAATATAATTCCATATCAATAATTTGTTTAAAGAACTATATATTAACGCTACAAATCAAACATATATGAAAAACTTACTCTTAACGTCCTCGTTTAACCCCTTTTCTTGCACCACCAACAGTACTTCTTTTTATAGCTACCATAGCCTCCGCCCATTCCGCCGGCCATTCCCATGCCACCGCCACCACCGCCCATTCCCATGCCACCGCCACCGCCGCCCATTCCCATGCCACCACCACCGCCGCCCATTCCCATGCCACCACCACCACCACCACCCATTCCCATGCCACCGCCAGATCCACCGCCGCCAAATCCGCCGCTCATTCCGCGACACTTCTTACCCGTGCAATGGGGACGCTTTTTGCCCATTCCCATGCCACCGCCGCCCATTCCCATGCCACCGCCACCGCCGCCCATTCCAATGCCACCACCCATTCCACCGCCCATTCCCATGCCACCGCCGCCGCCCATTCCCATGCCACCACCCATTCCACCGCCCATACCCATGCCACCGCCGCCGCCGCCGCCGCCTAATCCACCACCGCCATATCCGCGGCACTTCTTACCCGTGCAACGGGGACGCTTTTTGCACCACCAACATTTCTTGTAACCATATCCACCGCCACCGCCGCCCATTCCCATGCTACCGCCGCCGCCGCCACCGCCGCCCATTCCCATGCCACCGCCGCCGCCGCCCATTCCCATGCCACCGCCGCCGCCGCCCATACCCATGCCACCGCCGCCACCGCCACCGCCGCCGCCGCCGCCGCCGCCGCCTAATCCACCACCTCCATATCCGCGGCACTTCTTACCCGTGCAACGGGGACGCTTTTTGCACCACCAACATTTCTTGTAACCATGTCCAGCGCCACCGCCGCCCATTCCCATGCCACCGCCGCCCATTCCCATGCCACCGCCCATTCCACCACCCATTCCCATGCCACCGCCCATTCCACCGCCCATTCCCATGCCACCGCCGCCGCCGCCCATTCCCATGCCACCGCCGCCGCCGCCGCCGCCGCCTAATCCACCACCTCCATTTCCGCGGCACTTCTTACCCGTGCAACGGGGACGCTTTTTGCACCACCAACATTTCTTGTTACCATATCCACCGCCACCGCCGCCCATTCCCATGCCACCACCACCGCCGCCCATTCCCATGCCACCGCCCATTCCACCGCCCATTCCCATGCCACCGCCGCCCATTCCCATGCCACCGCCGCCCATTCCCATGATGCCACCGCCGCCACCGCCGCCACCGCCGCCACCGCCGCCACCGCCGCCACCGCCGCCACCGCCGCCATATCCGCCTTTACAATGTTTACCCTTACAACGCCACGCGGAAGCTCCGGCGACGACGAGAAGTAAAAGCAAGATGGGCTTCATTTTGATTATCTGAAATATTCAAGAAGTTCAAGACTATAAATGAATTTTAAACGTTTCCTATTCTGTAAGTTGATACATATTACATTCTGGCGATATTATATCAAATTCTTGTCTTATTTTATTCAAAGCTAATCATGAGGCCCATTGAACCAAATGTATTTTCCGACCTAAGCATAACTATTTTATGTCCGCGCACAGTAATACAGTTCAGTAACTCTATCGACAATACGCTTGAACTTGAACTTTTATTCAAATACGCATGGCCCATTATGGACATACAGATCGAGTTAACAAACAAACAGGTTGAAATGATAAAACACAATGGCGAACAACAATGAAATGTATACACATGATGCATATCATAACAAGAACAGCAATGAAATGTATACACATGATGCATATCATAACAAGAACAGCAATGAAATGTATACACATGATGCATATCATAACAAGAACAGCAATGAAATGTATACACATGATGCATATCATAACAAGAACAGCAATGAAATGTATACACATGATACATATCATAACAAGAACGGCATAAACAAGATGGTCGGCACAACTTGAAGTAAACACCTTGGTGCAATCTGAAGGTTAAAATTTGTTGTAAAACATAAAAAATGCCCAAATATTTCGACTGCCGGTCATTCAATTACGCAATGCTACAGAAACTCCGAGACCTGTAAGGGGGATCACTGTGTAGGATACTTAAAGATATCTCCGTAGTGTGTTGAGTCGTAGACACACTATAGTCTGTTTCAATATAGATCATCATTACCTATTGCATGCTTAAGTCGTGAACTCACACATTCATGTTAATAAACTTGTTACATAGTGATTTATCTGATTAAAACAATATAAATGTTCGCGACGGGTACATAAAACCAAGAAAGTCTTCTTAATTCCAACACCGGACTCTTTCCCGTGGTAATGACTAACAACACTACTTACTAAATAAATCTTGAAATACACTGTACACAACGTTAACCAATCTGCGTCAAGGTTACAAATATGTTTCGGTTAAAGAGAAATTGCCTTGGTGGTTAACGTAAGATTTTATTGGTATACAAAACACTGATATGCAAATAGCAAAACCATGTAAAAGTAGTTATACACACCTAATATTTTACTATAATTATCCATTTGTAATATATAAAGGTACATTTTAATTCAATGAGAGAATAGTTTAAAGTAAGATGTAGTTGACAAAACAAAAATCAATTATCTCTTGAATTCAGATAGAATAATTTTGATAAATTTTGCCAGTTTAATTACATTTGGAGTGTCTTTGCTACTCAAAAGTTTATGAAATTTGAAAGTATTTGGAAACTGAAAATAAAATCTGTCCAAAAACCTATTAACATTAAAGAAAGAACATCTAACGATATAATGAAACTCATCACCAACATTATTGGAGTTACATAACGTTCACATCCTGAGATTCCTATCAATATTTCCAAAACGACCACTTTACAAGAGGAATAAAACAATTTAGACATCTAAATCAACTCATCTGATGAGCGAGGCTCCGTGATACAACTTTAAGGTAGTATTCCAACTTAAATTCAGTTTTGAATAATCTATAATTAGCACATTTAGAGTACCTGTTAGTATCACTCGGCCATGATTGTTTTAATTGGCATTGAAGAATAATTGTAACCGGAATTTTAAATATAAAGCGTCTATAGACAATCAGTGTTGTTCAGCTGCATATTACAGCTTGTAGTGCAATATTTTGAGCTCTTCATTTAATTATTCTCATTCGAACGATGATATTTATTCACACATGAAATATAAGAATGTATTTATTATATCAATTAAAGCTACGCAAATATTTCGCATTACACATTATACAGTATACAGTATATTTACGTCATTCCAGTGACTTGCTATTAAAATGTACACCCTCATGATGGATACTATTTTATAATGGAATTTCCTCTTAATTTGTGTTGTTTTTAATATTCAAAGATTAAGACACGAACAAACGTATATTCTTATGTCAATAACACATTATATATGTTGAATTGATCATTAGTTTGGCAGTCAATTTCAAAATGTATGACAAGAAACCTATGTTCGATGCCATCAAGTAGAACGGGATCGTTCATTTCCAAAGAAAACCTCCGTGACGTCATCAAGCTGCATTTTTCACGTGTCCGACTTCTTAATAGGCATTACGTCATTATAAGATTAGAGTTATAACTACCATGTTGTGGCGTCCATGGAGGTTAACCTAGCCTCATACACGCACAAATATTACGGCTATCACGTAAGCATGTTAGGGAAAACCTATTGCAAGTAATTTTATTTATTTGTTTACTTATTTACATTTTTTACTTTATAACTTATTTAATTATCTATTGATTCTCTGTTTTAACTCTTTATTAATATTTCGCCAAAAAGGTTTTATCAAAATTATGTACACTGGAACCCCTTTAAACCGGAACCCCTTTAATCCGGAAACCCTTTTAAACCGGACAAATCGTCTGGTCCCTACTTTTTTACTATATAAGTTTACCCCTTTAATACGGAAACCCCTTTATTCAGGAAACCGGACAAGAATTTTGGCCCGTAATGGATATTTCCATTATAAATCACCCCTTTAAACCGGACAAGAATTAAGTCTTAATATTAATTTTGCGTCTTGCACCAATCCTTTTGACGGAATAGTTTGATACAGAGCGCTGTGAGTATCATAATAAATGGTTTTCGAATGCAATTGGAATTACAAGTTAAACATATACAGTAAATAAAGTCACTCGATATTGTTTTTTAACATTTCACACCTAATTAGTGTTTGGCTAGAGCACCTGTCTATCATGGTTGGTCTTAATTGCTATGACAACAAACAATTAATGATACTTGATAATTGAAGGGTACATTGACTGTGTATTCACAATTCATTGTTTAATTTATGACCCCTGTAGTATTTGACAATGGACTAGTGGCTTCCAGGGGGTCACCTCCATCCAATTAATTATTGTAAATCATTTGAGTAATTAATAATTTGCAAACATTGAAATTGTTTTTAATTTGAAATCAGATCTGTAAGATACTGTACATACTACATCATTTTCTTGTAATGTAAAACAATGTCTACAAAACCGCAAACATACTGAACTGTCATTAGATGACAAAGTTCAACTCATCAAGGTAATTAAATACAGATTATCTAAATGATAAATCTATTCTGCAATTTCGGTATTGAAATGAATAGAAGTTTGTCAGTGTATTTTTGGTCAGATTTTACATTCAGATCTAATGTTTTTATGGGTTTTTGATACTAATCACCACAGTACTAAACAAAATATAGATCCAAATGTCCCCGTTTGCAAAAAAAGTTTCAAATCTTGTCCAGTTCTCAAAACCCCTTTAATCCGGAAACCCCTTTATTTCGGACATTTTGTCCAGTCCCGAGCTCGTCCGGTTTAAAGGGGTTCCAGTGTAACTACTTTTACCAACTGCATTATGATTCACTTTACACATTGTACAACGTCAAATTTTGACCTTTTTTTCACTTAAGTATTCATTTCTGTATTATGCAAGAAAAAACATAGTTTAATTAAAAACATTAAATTATTAGAAAATATGATAAAGACGTGTTTTGTCGTATAGTATTTAATATCATGGGGGTCAGAATACGTTTCAATAGTAACATCGATGCATTTATTGTCTTGGCAATTTCATATTAATGTTTATAGTGTTGATGGTCCAAGGCATAGTACATGCTAATTGTATCAATATATAAACGTATTGTTTAGTATTATCGTTAAAGATGTATCTGGCTCATCTGAACATAAAATGTTGGAAGTGGCTTCATCCAGTATTGTTGTTACATTGGCTAAAACATCTCTAATAAGAACCATTGCAATATATAACCGATCGAAAATACATTTTTTACCATATTGTTAAAAAGACTGGACTTTATTTAAATTTTATGATGTACAAACATCTTTCTTCAACATATACGACTCATTCTTTGTTAATGCATGTTTATATAGAAAGAAACAAACGCCGTTTCTCAACAATATTTCAGTTATATACGGCGGCCGGTTCACCTAACCAGTTTTTCCTGGACTGAAATCTAACCAGTACTAACTTACCCTTCCACAAGGAGCCGGCAACTTCTCCACATGAGGAGGAAAATCGACATTTTTGTCAAATTTTCATGGAAGGGTATAACCTGCCGCGATCGCCGGGTTACAAGTCCAGCGCACTAACCACTGAACCACGGCCATATACGACTCAATACATTATGAGTTCATTCTTTGTTAATGCATGTTTATATAGAAAGAAACATATTTTCATGTTTATTAAGGTTAACAAATGAACAAAAATGAGCATAATATTACTTTATTAAATTAATCATTAGAATTTTGAGCGATCAGTTTCAATTAAATCAATAGCAAACTTTTCATACTTCACAGCTATGTAATATATTAATTTTTATTTGTACACCTACAAACTTAAAAAAACTATACATTTATATAACTTCGATAAATATTCCTTAGTCAAAATTACATCAAAGTATGAAATTATAACATGATATAAATTAAAAAAAAATCAATCACATTGTAATTTAAATAACCGAATTCAGTTATAAAATGATAAACCAAACAAATATCATTTTACGAGGGGAGTTCTCCATTTTTAAAATTAGTTTCCGGAAATTTTGTGTAAAAGCCAGTAAATTTTATAAAATATATAAACATGTTATTCGTTATCATGTACGTCATAATTGCCTGAACACAAGTATTTCCATATCTTTGAATTTTAAGAATATACAAGTCTTCATATTGGCACAATGTCGCAAGTACCGAGCACAAGAAAACTAATATGTCTTTTAAAAGTAATCGTAAATCGTCGGAGAAAATGTCTCCAGTATAATAAATGTGCATCGAAACATATCAAATTTAACGTAAAATTTAAAACAATTTAAACGAATGAGAAGGAATAAACAGATGACTTACCGGATGTAGCAATATCCCCGATTTGGTGAATTGTACACACAAACTCAGCCACTTAAATAACAATCACTACGCCATCACGTGACGCAACAGATGACAAAACTATTCCGAAGACGTATGGTTGCGAGATTCCACATCGTGCGATAAATAAAAATCATACAAAATCGTGATTGGATTTTCAAATTCAAACATTGAAATTGTTTATGTAAGTAATTACCTCTAATCATCATTTACAACTAAACAAAAACATATACACATTTTAGGGCGTTTTACAATCGATGTTTATCTTGTTAACAATTAACACCTTTAGGTGATTGACATTTTTTTATTTCTCAGAGTTCAGGCGTCTGAATGGCTGTTTAGTAGCAAGATTTCAAGATTTATTTATTCAAGATTTATTTATTCAAGATTTATTTACACAAAGCATAAGTCCCATGGAAGTGGGAAAAATTAGCATTACAAACAATATGACATAATGAAAAAATATAACGTGTGATAATGGAAAATGGCTACATTAATGTAGTTAATTTACAATCATAGTGTGTAGCCTTTACTTACAGTACATTTACAATTTGAGAAAAAGAAAAGAAAACAATATATATACACACACACACACACACACACACACGCACACACGCACACACGCACACACGCACACACGCACACACACACACACACACACACGCACACACACACATATATATACTTATAATACTGCAAAGAAAAATCCAGTAATTTCATTGGTTAAAGGCTCGCGTATAGGATTCTATATACACGGCGCTGACAGGGTATATGACGTTTTTCCCTTCATGGGCCTCGTGACAATTTTCGCTGACGGCTCGACTCGAAAACTTTTATCTCTTGATTTCCGCAAGTTACTAAAAATTGACAATTGATCTTCACACATGATTCAATAAATATTGAACAGATTACACGTGTGCTAGTATTAATATTCAAAACGATAGATTTTTTAAGTTTGAGCCAAATTCAGTTCGATAAAGTCCACGAGATTAGACGCTTGAAAATAAAAATTAGAGTGCTAGCGCGCGCTTAACCATGTGTATTGAGGTACCTTACGGGGTAATGCAATTGATTTTCAGGCAATATAACGTGTGAGTGAAATAAAATAAATTTGATCTTCAACAAGTAATTCCCGATATATTTTAAAAGGAATACGTTTAAATAACTGATATTTTACCGAACTAAAACACTCTAAACAACTTTATGAACCAAAAACAGCTAGAATACACATACACAGTATCTAATTATTCGATCTAGAGAGCTAGGCATCGAAACATTGCTTGTTTAACTAAATTAGATTGAAAAGATGGAATT
This sequence comes from Mactromeris polynyma, assembly GCA_032209605.1. Lineage (NCBI taxonomy): Eukaryota > Metazoa > Mollusca > Bivalvia > Venerida > Mactridae > Mactromeris > Mactromeris polynyma. The sequence continues at coordinate 5,218,144 of JASFXZ010000004.1, read as the reverse complement.
TCAGTATTATAAATTCGTTATACAGGTTGTTGACAGGGTATATTGGGGAATATAACCAGTCTGTGATTCATATAACCCGAGGCTAACGCCTGTCAACAACCTGTATAACTAATAATATACACATATACACACATACATACACACACACGCGTGCCCGTGCGCACATATCTACATATACACACACATATATATATTTCCTTTTTACATACAAAAGAAAGCAATCACAAATATTATAAAAAATACGTGTAATTTGTATAAATGTGATACATTGTGTGAGTGTGTAAAAATATACATGTACTTATTTTGGCATTCTATTGTTAAGTTGTTTTAAAATAGTCCATGATTTTTTCACATAATGTACTAAATTTTTCTAATATCTTTAAGTTTTTATTTGAGACTAAGTTTATAAGTTTAAACATACTGGGTCTTTGTCTTGTGTATCTATCTAGGTATTTAACTGTATAATTTTCAAATAATGGACACTTAAAAAGGTAATGATACTCGTCTCCTAATTCTCTACAATTTGTACATATACGTTCACAGACAGGTAAGTTTTGCCATCGTCCTGTTTCAATAGGAAGTCTATGATTTCGGGTTAAAAACGAAATTCGTTCTTCATATATTTGTAAACATTCTTATTAAGTCTGATTAATTTCAGATCGCCATGTTTGGATAAAAATGTCTTTTAACATTTGGTATGTTGCTTTTTTAAGCCATTTGCTACTAGTAAAACTTTGGCTATACCACACACCTGAAAAACCGATCTCACAAAGATATCGTGTTACATTGTCTAACCATTGACATTTAATTTTGTGACTCTAATTCAAGTAATATTGTGTACAGTTTGGAAGCCAGTTTAGTGTTATTATTGCTATTGATGTTGTCTATAATTCTTGTCCAATATGCGATTACTCTATTTTGAATATCAGTTTTAAGTGGAGTTACTCCTAACTCGAGCAAAACCTTAATATTGACCAATGCCAAGGCTGAATTTTTAGACTGGTCACCAATCAGAATTCAGGCATCTGATTGGCTGTTTAGTGGCACGACCTTAATATTGACCAATGGCAAGGCTGAATACTTAGACTGGTCACCAATCGTAGTTCCATAATCTACAGTATGTACCGAGGGATTCATGTTCGTTTTTTTAAATTCTCATTTAAAGGTCCGCTATCTGTTGCGATTTATTTTCAACGTTATTCATAGTTTGTACAACAGAGCACAACATTTTAACTATAGAACATTTTACAGAATAGTTTTACAATTTTAGGACAATAGATACGGGCTGCAGATTGCTCCATGTAGAGTCGCAGTTTCAACAACCGCGGAAAATATCGAAACAAATTCTTACAGCTATCGAATCACCTCGGTTATTTTTTAACGTGTTGAGAAAAGTAGTTCCGACGTGGTTCGTCTTTGGAATTCGATGTCATTTCAGTCCCATCTGCTTATCTGTGTCTATTTTCGTGCAATCAATTACCACACACTGCTGGCCCATGATATTAATTATTATAACAATGCAGAAACCAGCTTATTTCGACGTATAAATTAGCAGGGAATTCGTTGTCTTCAATACGGCGGAAATCGATATGCTTGACGGCCACGCTATTGTTAGTAACGGAAAATTCCCGGTCGTGACGTCACAGTAAGGAATATGAGGCACACAAAACATCTAAGATAACTTGGAAATGTCTTCCCTGGTCAGTTGTTTGAGAGTTATGAGCGCAGGAAAACCGAATCACGTACCGAGATTCTAGGTATATTCATACACGTACCTTCGAGGTCTCTCTCCGAACTGTTACGGAAATTGTCGAGATGTTGCGATTGTCATTACAACTCTTAAACAGTGCCAGCACATCGATCCATTTTACTGTATACATTAAAGGGAAATAAGGGGGATTTGGATCGAAAAATATAGCTTTGTGAATCACGGATTGTTTAACGCTTTCGTCAGTTTTTGTCCCTCAATTTCTAATGCGCATTTCTGCATATAACATACGTCTTTTGTGATTGGTCGCTATTTCTCAGCATGCCAATGGCTAACTCAGAATGCAAGGTTAACATTTTCGTGATACAATATATTAGTGCTTGCCAGTGGAATGTTTGGCTGGTTTCCAGCTTGTGAATGGAATGGTTTACTGGTTCCCAGCTTGTGAATGGAATGTTTGACTGGTTCCCAGCTTGCCAATTTAATGGTTGATTGGTTTCAAGCTTGTCAATGGAATGGTTGACTGGTTACCAGTTTGTCAATGGAATGGTTGATTGGTTTCCAGCTTGTCAATGGAATGGTTGACTGGTTACCAGTTTGTCAATGGAATGGTTGACTTGTTCCCAGCTTGCCCATTGCTTGCTCTAAAGTCATGGTAAACATTTTCATGTTACAATATATTTGTGAGTGGTTGGCTAGTTCCCAACTTGCGTATGGAATTGGTTGGCTAGTTTGTACCTTGCCAGTAGAATGAATGGCTAGTTCCTAGCTACGTGTCATTGTACTCCGACTTGTACACGCGTATTCGTAACAGAGCCACGCTCAAGCCTATTGGAAAAACGTAGGATTTTGCCACACAAATTTAACGGCACTCGTCTGACATCTTTATTATCGACCGAACAGACTTATGAACGTATGTAACAACTGCATCAATCTTTCACGAGTAGAAGCAAAGAAGCTTGTCTGTGGCTTACTAAGAAGATGCAAGGTTAAACTTGGCGGCATTTGAAAGCTTCGGACTTTGTTGTTATTTCCTCTCGTTATAATGATCTGTTAAAGACAAAACATTTACTATGGTAATACATGTGCTATAATCTTAATTACAGTTAAAACTCAATAATTAAGACCACATCATTCCATAGACTAGTATGCCTTTGTTCTTCCACAGTTTAACTCAATAATCAGACTAGCGCATAAATATGGTCGTATAATCGTGGGCACACTGTATACAAATACAAATACATTTGTATAGCGCAAACACTATTGTACAATTATCTATTGCGCTTCACACAGTCCATGAGGTATTCAGAAAATCCTATGTATATATACAAACACGGAAACAGGCAAACTATTTAATCGCAAAACATTTTAAACAAATATGTTTTCAGTCCTTGCTGAAAGTAATTTCATTTCTGATTATTTTAGGCCTCTAGGACGAGCATTCCACCATTTTGGCCCAACCACAGTCAGCGATTCTGGTTCTGGTCTTTGGAATAATAAATTAAATGTCATCAGAAGATCTTAGTATGTATTTTCTTTGAACACGGTTGAACAAAACCCAAAATAAGATGGTGCTGTTCCCTGCACAATTCGAAATACAATAACAAGAATTTAAACCTAATTCTTGCCCTCACAGACAGCTAGTGAAGAGTTTTACGACTTCAAGTAGTAGGATGACCATATGGAGCCATGGTAACCACTCTTGCTGCTTGGTTTTGAACCTTCTGATGTCTGTTAATCAGATAGGCAGGGATATCCGTGAATAGTGTACCATTATCTCTGTTGATTTTTGTGAGAGATGTTTACGAATGTCTTTCGGATTTCTAAGCTGGACATCAGCAATCTGACATTTCTTTTTATTATGCATATCAAAATTTAGAGTACTTTCCATATGTACACCAAGATCTCTAACATGATCAACACACTTTACTACACATCCACCAACAATTACGCTTGAGATGTTAAGTTTTGCTACCTGATATTAAGTTCCATACAAGATAATTTTAGTTTTCAAGTTATTCCTTTTCAACTTGAACTTTGTCATCTATAAGATGATATCATCAAGACAATCATTTAGCTGTTGAAGAACATTTGTCTCATTCTGTGCATCTCCAGCTTGAATTCTGAAAGCAATTTTATGATCATCAGCATAGCCATAAAGATATGCTGGGTATTTCTGTACAACCCAGTTCAGAGCTGCGATATACATGGTAAAAATGATTGGACCCGCACAGGAGCCCTGGGGTACATTTTCAATAATAACTTTCATTGTCCTTTCAGTCAAGTAGGATTTTACCAAGTTCAAAGGGGTGTCCTTAATACCAAAGTCATCATGAAGAATTTGAAGTACAATTGGAATATCCACTGTATCAAAAGCTGCACTGAGATCATTCATAACAATGATCGTAACTTTCTTGTTGTCAATAGCATCCAATAAATCGCTATACATTTTAATCATTGCTGTTTCTACACCATGGCCTTTTTGGTATGCACTGAGATATGATGGAAGAAGACTGTTTACTTCAATATGCTGAGTAGTTTGTTGTAAGGCTTTTATCACATATTTTTTCCACTCATTTGGAAACAGACCAGATGATAATGATCTGCTAACAATTTCTTTCAAAACTGGTGCAAATGTTTGAAGATTATCTTTCAACTTTGGTGTTGGAACAACATCTAGTTCACATGTTGTGGACTTTGAACTTTGAATTAGCCTAATGACGTTAGTTTCAGAGAGTGATTTAAAACTCAGCCACACTTGCGCTGAACAAAGGCGCATTTAATGTTACTGACTCATTGTGTGATAATTCAGTGCTTATATTATCTAAGTCAATTTTCAACTATGCAATTTGATCAACGAAGAACTTTAAACAAGAAATTTGTCCATAGGACACAGATGCCCCCACTTGCAGCATTTGTCACAAATGCGAATGCCATTATTCTGTTCATAGTTTGTGAATGTGTTTCAAAAATACCAAGCGAACAACTGTACTGATTATACTGATAAGTGAAGGACAATAACTTTGTACTTACTAGGCGTAACCATACATGAAACCCAGGTGCACAATTATACAGGTTGGTGAGCCTTCCTGTTAAGTTTTATGACTCTGGCTCATATGGTATTGGAGATATGGGTGACACACGATTGCAAATTCTGTAGGCTATATTTTAACTAAGTCAAGTGCCATAACTCCGCACTTGCTGGACACAGCCACACATAAAACCCAGGTGAACAACTTCACATGCTGGTTAACATTCCTGTAAAGTTTTATGAATCTGGCTCCTATTGTATTGGAGATATGGGTGACACAAGATTTCATACTCTGTAGGCTATACTTTAACTAAGTCAAGGGTCATAACTCTGCACTAACTGGACACAGCCAAACATGAAACCCAGGTGCACAACTTCACATGCTGGTTAACATTCCTGTAAAGTTTTATGACTCTGACTCATACTCTTTTGGAGATATGAGTGACACAAGATTTTGTGACGGACGATTGGACGGACGGACGGACGGACGGACAAGGGCACATCTATATGCCCCCCCCCTTCATGGTTGGGGCATAAAAATCGTTGGCAAAAGATACATCATCAATATGCGGTGGAAGTGGATTGTCCTTTGTGCGTCCGAGCAGACAGGAAATTACTTGTTAATTACATCTGAGGTACATTTGGTCGGATACCGCCTAGTAGTTTTGATTGCCAAATTCCTCACAGCGCTTGCCTTCACGAACGTCATGTGACGATGGTTAATTGAATAAAACGATGAGTAACCATTTAGGTGTAGCGGATCCGTGGTCTAGTGGTAACCCGCTGGACTTGTAATCCAGGGATCGCAGGTTCGATTCCCCACTCCACCACTGACAGTACTAACAGTCTTTCGGACGAGACTTTAAAAACCGAGGTCCCGTGTACGATGCTTTATATCTGGCACGTAAAAGAACCAGGTGTGCTTCTGGAACTGGGGCATCTTCTGTATCATGCACTATCCTCCAAAAAATCTAACATTCTTCCGGAGGTGTCGCCCATATGGGAAGCCGTTGGCGACGATAAATAAACGCAAATACAAAGGTGATAGCCTTGCCGTGTGTTTTGACAAGTTTATCAATATACACATTGATGGATTAACTCTATACTTTGTATAGTAAATGTGTACATGTAGAATGACTTTCGGTGATGTTTTACATTCCGGTAAATGAACACAATGTTCTGTTAAGTATTTTTAATATCAAAAGTATTTTTAGAAAGGAGAGAAAGTATACTAGCTTATGCTATCGATTTTATTCAAAATCATATCCACAAAAATGTAAAAAACTAGATTTTCCCTACTCATCCCCTTATTTCTGTTGTTGTTATTTGGAATAAAAACTTAATTTTATGTTGTTGTTTTTTTAAAATCTCGATAGCATGAGGTAGATTTGATTATTATCTTTGTATACATGTGTTTCTTTTGAAAAAACTAACGCTTTTGCAACTAGCCTGATTTATATCTCTCGAAAACAAGATGGCGGCGTGAACGCTGGAGTGCTGATGAATCTAATATTTAAGCTATATGAAGACAGAAATATGTGAGTTTTTAACTAGAAATGACAACGATTATCTATCACTTACGTGAATTTATCGTTGTTTTATGAGAACTATTTCTTGACCGCACAAAATGTTGAGTTTTTGCCATATAGTGCTCCGCCTTACATACACTAGAGGTTGCTTTCTTCGTTTTTCTCTATTTTCTTTGATGTGACTTACACAGTCTCAATATTTAAAACACGTAATTCTCATTTCATTTATTTCTTACATTAAGATTCATGTATACGTTTTATTGGCTAGTTGCCACTTGTTGTATCTGTTATAAATGTATATGAAAGTGTAGCCAATGTACATTGTATTTATGTTCACATAGGCATTTGGCTTACCCAGTATTTTTACTCACAGTTCCAAGGTTGAAATTCGATGTATGGTTATTATTTATATTTGTGTTTTAAATGTATGTTATATTTCCCTTTCCGCAGTGCAATTCTTTAATTTTATATAGTGTTCATGTATATTTTCTGCCCAGATTCAGTTTTGGTGCCGGCTGTCTCGACTTGTCCTGTGATCTTTTCCATCCAGTAATTCACCCCCCCCCCACTGTTTGTCCTCTTTGGTTCTCCTATAGTCGGACAGGCCATTCATTGCGCCCCTGTTCCATTACGTATGTACCATTTAGCCTCCTAAAATACCTTATATTTTATGGATTGTTGTTTACCCGGAGGTCTGTGTGGAGAGGCGTTGTTTTAGGTATGTGGCGTTCCCTATATTCTCTCTCTTTTACTGAATTTGCAATACATTATCTATCCATCTATACTGAACCTGTTTGTTGCATTTCGGTCACAGATATAAAAACCTGTCGCGAATGAAATATCGGTTTTGAGCTGGGGACTAAGATATCTGTGCAATCTCCGATATAGATACTATATATTTTTGACGTTTCTTAAAACAGGGAAATCAACTTTAATAACTTTGTTTTCATTATTGATAAACATAACATACTTTACATCCCAGGAATATTCTCATTTATAGATATAGATCTATATCACCATTTGAGCGCCGATGTAAGACTACGATATCCAACCTCTTTTCTTGCAACGTCATTTCCGGAAAACTTCACTGACAATAAGCAATATTTTCCCCATATTGCAATATGAAAACGAAGTGACCATATAAAGTAAATATTGTTTCCTGCTTCCATAAAGTGTCATATCACATGTTGCGTTTTCTTGAAATGACGAGGTTGTTTATCCCATAGCAGCGCAATTTATTTTCGGCGAAGCTGTATAATATTGATTTTGACCTACATTTTAGACCAATCAAATGTTGCATATACATCGCATCGTTTAAATATGAATCAAATTGGACGATTTGATTGGTTTATATATTAAGCGGAGAAGCACTAAGCGGGGTATCTCGAGAAGATCATTCACTGTTTACTAAGTCTTTATTGATTGGTTTATATTTTAAGCGGAGAAGCACTGAGCGGGGTATCTCGAGAAGATCATTCACTGTTTACTAAGTCTTTATTGATTGGTTTATATATTAAGCGGAGAAGCACTAAGCGGGGTATCTCGAGAAGATCATTCACTGTTTACTAAGTCTTTATTAAAACTTAATGCAAGAAGAAAAGTATTAAAGATATATATGGCTCATCTGAACATAAACTGTTTGAAATGGATTTATCCAGTTTTGTTACAGTGGCTAAAACATTTTTAATAAGAACCATTCCAATGTAAAACCGATCGAATTTTTTTTTATCATATTACTTACAGTTAAAACCTGTAAAATTTCCTGATTGTTAAAAAAACTGGAATTATTTTTTAATTTTATGATGTTCAAACATCTTTCTTCAACAAATATGGATTAATACATTATGAGTTCATTCTTAAATGCATGTTTAGTGATGTTTTAACCATAGGAAATATATTTTTCATGTTTGGTTATTTAACAAATGAACAAACAATTAGCATAGTATAACTTTAAGTAGGTGATATGTATTTTTTCTAACAAATATTTACACGATTTCTTTCAATTTCATAGTTATCAGTAATTTATCGTTGAAAGATACTTCTTTCCCCGTAGCGTACTTCTGTTGCACAATCCGAGCTCCGAAATAGGGCGATTCTTGTTACTACTGTTTCAATGTCATAGTTATCAGTAATTTATCGTTGAAAGATTCTTCTTTCCCCGTAGCGTACCTCTCTGGCACAATCAGAGCTCCAAAATAGGGCGATTCTTGTTACTACTGTTTCAATGTCATAGTGATCCGTAATTTATCGTTGAAAGATACTTCTTTCCCCGTAGCGTACCTCTCTGGCGCAAAATGTGATGTTTCAATTAATCTTAATAGATGATTGCGCAAAATTTGATGTTTCAATTGATATCAAACTCCTGACTTTATACAACAACATATAGCAATAAATAACATTCCATGTTAAAGAAAAACTGAACAAACTACGCGAGAACTATTTGTACATCGTAATAATGTATCCATCGTTTTCAATGGATACCTTCTTCTGTTTTGTGTTAGTAAATTTTATTTATTATACTACAAAGGCATCAATCCCTCTAGGCCGTGACATGTCTTGTAACTATTTGTGGAGGTCTGTATAGCGTTGTCAAGATGGGAGTTCTTCTTTATCTGATTTGTTATTGAAATACAAAATATCGAGTACAACAATGGACTTTTGTAAATGCTGATATTTTATTTGTACAAAAAAAAACAACAATTCAACAAAGAATCTCAAGTAGTCGGTAAATCCGGTCCGGTCCGTTCTCATTTGTACCCGGTACTGCAACGATAAAAGGGAAGATCATTTATGAAAGGTTATTGAGAACAATCGGTTTGTTGAATATTCCATTCTACTTTGCTATTAAATACACGTTGACAATTCACAAAGAAGCGATAGTTACTTGTTGCGAGCCAATGGCGGACATTGATGTTAAGCTTAATAAGAACAACTCGGCATCGGTCGTTGGTTTTACTTTCTCAAAAAGAAGAACACTGTGCAATAATATTCTTTTATAATCTCCCGACGGCTTAAAATAATTTGATGTCAGTGTGACAGTAAGTTGCCAAAGTTATTAACATGAAATTACAGATATTACAGACACAATCCGCTTGTTCTATCATATACAAAAATGTACGTGTTTTTTTATATAATTCCATATCAATAATTTGTTTGAAGAATTATATATTAACGCTACAAATCAAACATATATAAAAAACTTACTCTAAATATTCTCGTTTAACCCCTTTTCTTGCACCACCAACAGTACTTCTTTCTATAGCTACCAAAGCCTCCACCCATTCCGCCGCCCATTCCCATGCCACCGCCACCACCGCCCATTCCCATGCCACCGCCCATTCCCATGCCACCGCCATAGCCGCCCATTCTCATGCCACCGCCATAGCCGCCCATTCCCATGCCACCGCCCATTCCCATGCCACCGCCCATTCCACCGCCCATTCCCATGCCACCGCCGCCAAATCTACTGCCGCCATATCCGCGACACTTCTTACCCTTGCAACGGGGACGTTTTTTGCACCACCAACATTTCTTGTAACCATATCTACCGCCGCCACCGCCGCCCATTCCCATGCCACCGCCATAGCCGCCCATTCCCATGCCACCGCCACCACCGCCCATTCCCATGCCACCGCCCATTCCCATGCCACCGCCATAGCCGCCCATTCCCATGCCACCACCATAGCCGCCCATTCCCATGCCACTGCCCATTCCCATGCCACCGCCCATTCCACCGCCCATTCCCATGCCACCGCCGCCAAATCTACTGCGGCCATATCCGCGACACTTCTTACCCTTGCAACGGGGACGTTTTTTGCACCACCAACATTTCTTGTAACCATATCTACCGCCGCCAACGCCGCCCATTCCCCTGCCACCGCCATAGCCGCCCATTCTCATGCCACCGCCACCGCCGCCCATTCCCATGCCACCGCCATAGCCGCCCATTCCCATGCCACCGCCACCGCCGCCCATTCCCATGCCACCGCCCATTCCGCCGCCCATTCCCATGCCACCGCCATAGCCGCCCATTCCCATGCCACCGCCTCCAAATCCACCGCCACCATATCCGCGGCACTTCTTACCCTTGCAACGGGGACGCTTTTTGCACCACCAACATTTCTTGTAACCATATCTACCGCCGCCACCGCCGCCCATTCCCATGCCACCGCCATAGCCGCCCATTCCCATGCCACCGCCATAGCCGCCCATTCCCATGCCACCGCCATAGCCGCCCATTCCCATGCCACCGCTACCGCCGCCCATTCCCATGCCGCCGCCCATTCCGCCGCCCATTCCCATGCCACCGCCATAGCCGCCCATTCCCATGCCACCGCCTCCAAATCCACCGCCACCATATCCGCGGCACTTCTTACCCTTGCAACGGGGACGCTTTTTGCACCACCAACATTTCTTGTAACCATATCTACCGCCGCCACCGCCGCCCATTCCCATGCCACCGCCATAGCCACCCATTCCCATGCCACCGCCATAGCCGCCCATTCCCATGCCACCGCCATAGCCGCCCATTCCCATGCCTCCGCCCATTCCACCGCCCATTCCCATGCCACCGCCATAGCCGCCCATTCCCATGCCACCGCCTCCAAATCCACCGCCGCCATATCCGCGGCACTTCTTACCCTTGCAACGGGGACGCTTTTTGCACCACCAACATTTCTTGTAACCATATCTACCGCCGCCACCGCCGCCCATTCCCATGCCACCGCCATAGCCGCCCATTCCCATGCCACCACCATAGCCACCCATTCCCATGCCACCGCCATAGCCCCCCATTCTCATGCCACCGCCATAGCCTCCCATTCCCATGCCGCCACCGTAGCCGCCCATTCCGAATCCTCCACCGCCGCCTCCGCCGCCATATCCACCTCTACAATGTTTACCCTTACAACGCCACGCAGAAGCTCCGGCGACGAAGAGAAGTAAAATCAAGATGGGCTTCATTTTGATTATCTGAAATATTCAAGAAGTTCAAGACTATAAATGAATTTTAAACGTTTCCTATTCTGTAAGTTAATACATATTAGCAACATTGTGGCGATATTATATCAAATTCTTGTCTTATTTTATTCAAAGCTAATTATGAGGCCCATTGAACCAAATGCATTTCCGACCTAAGGATAACTATTTTATGACCGCGCACAGTAATACAGTTCAGTAACTCTATCGACAATACGCTTGAACTTTTATTCAAATACTCATGGCCCATTACGGACATACACGAGTTAACAAATAAACAGGTTGAAATGATAAAACATAAAGGTGAACAACAATGAAATGTATACACATGATGCATATCATAACAAGAAAGGCATAAACAAGAAATATCTTTTAAACAAGATGGTCGGCGCAACTTGAAGTAAACAAATTTGTTGCAATCTGAAGGTTAAAATTTGTTGTAAAACATAAAAAATGCCCAAATATTACGACTGGCGGTCATTCAATTACGCAATGCTACAGTAACTCCGATACCTGTAATTATCCTTTGTAGTATATCAAGGTACATTTTAATTCAATGAGAGAATAGATTAAAGGAAGATGTAGTTGACAAAACAAAACATAATTGATTCCTGAATTCAGATAGAATAATTTTGATAACTTTTGCCAGTTTAATAACAGTTGGAGTGTCTGTGCTACTCAAAAATTTATGAAATTTGAAAGTATTTGGAAACTGAAAATAAAATCTGTCAAAAACCATTTCCTATTTAACATTAAAGAAAGAACATCTCACGATATAATGAAACTCATCACCAACATCATTAGATTTACCTAACGTACACATCTTGAGATTCCTATCAATATTTCCAAAAAGACCACTTACAAGAGGAATAAAACAATTTAGACATCTAAATCTACTCATCTGATGAGCAAGGCTCCATGATACATCTGTATGGTAGTATTCCAACTTAAATTCAGTTTTGAATAATCTATAATTAGTACATTTAGAGTACCTAAATATATCCTTCGGCCATGATTGTTTAAATTGACATTGAAGAATAAGTGTAAACGGAATTTTAAATATATAGCGTCTATCGACAATCAGTGTTGTTCAGCTGTTTCGCGAAGAAAGGTTTTATCAAAACTATGTAACTTCATTTACAAACTACATCATGATTATCTTTACACAATGTATAACGTCAAATTTTGACGTCTTTTTTTCACTAAAATATTCATTTATGTATAATGCAAGAAACAGCATTGTTTTTTAAAAAGATAAAAATTATTAAAAAATATGAAAAGACGTGTTTTTGTCATATACTATTTTACATCATGGGGTCAGAATACGTTTCCATAGTAACATCGATGCATTTAGTGTCTTGGCAATTTCATATTTATGTTTATATTGTTGATGGTCAAAGGCATAGTACATGCTAATTGTATCAATTTATAAACGTATTGTTAAGTATTAACGTTATAGATGTATCTAGCTCATCTGAACATAAAATGTTTGAATTGGCTGCATCCAGTATTGTTGTTACATTGGCTAAAACATCTCTAATAAGAACCATTGCAATGTATAACCGATCGAAAATATCCTTTTTACCATTTTACAAACAGACAAAACTTGAAAATACCCTGATTGTTAGAAGACTGGACTTTTTAAAAAAACATTTTTCTTCAACATATACGACTCAATACATTATGAGTTCATTCTTTGTTAATGCATGTTTATATAGAAAGAAACATACGTTCATGTTTATTAAGGTTAACAAATGAACAACAATGAGCATAATATTACTTTATTAAATGAATCATTAGAATTTTGAGCGATCAGTTTCAATTAAATCAATAGAAATCTTTTCATACTTCACAGCTGTGTAGTATAATAATTTTTATTTATACACCTACAAACTTATAAAATCGAAAAAATATTTCTTACCATATAACTAACAGAGAAAGCTTGTAAAATGGCCTGATTTTGTTTTTCAATTTTATAATGTTCACACATCTTCCTTAAACATATACGGCTTAATACATTACGAGTTAATCCTTTGTTAATGCATGTCGATTGATGTTTTAACTGTAGGAGATATAGTTTTCATGTTTATATAGGTTATCAAATGAACAAAAACTAAACGTGTATATAACTTCGCTAACTATTACTAAGTTAAACTTACATCAAAGTATGAAATTATTACATGATACAAATTTAAAAAAAAATAAACAATGCTATTAACGATTGTAATTTATATAACCGAATTTAGTAATAAAATGATAAACCAAAAATAGATCATTTTACGAGGGGAGATATCCATTGTTTAATTAGTTTCCCGAAAGTTGTTGTAAAAAAACAGTTTATTTTATAAAAATGTATAAACATGTTATTCATTATCATATACGTCATAATTACTGGAACAAAATTATTTCCATATCTTTGAATTTAAAGAATATACAAGTCTTCATATTGCCACAATGTCGCAAGTGCCGAGCACAAGAAAACTAATCTGTCTTTTAAAAATAATCTTAAATCTTCGGAGAAAATGTCTCCAGTATAATAAATGTGCATCATAGTCAACGTAAAATTTCAACAATTTAAATGAACAAGAAGGAATAAACAGTTGACTTACCGGATGTAGCAATGGCCCCGATTTGGTGAATTGTACACACAAACTCAGCCACTTATATAACAATTACTTCGCCATCACGTGACGTAACAGATGACACAACGATTCTGAAGACGTATGGTTGCGAGATTTCTCACCGCGCGATAAATAAAAATCAAAATCATACAGGATTTTCAAATTTAAACATTTAATTGTTTATGTAATTAATTACCTCTAATCATCATTTACTACTAAGCAACAACACATACACATAGTTTATAGCGTGTGACGATTTGGGCGTTTCAAAATCGTTAATTATCTTGTTTACAATTAACAACTTTAGGTGATTGATATTCCTTTATTTCTCAGAGTTCAGGCGTCTGATTGGCTGTGTAGTAACATGACCTTAATATTTACCAATGCCTACGCTGCATTCTGAGACTGGTTACCAATCAGAATTCAGGCATCTGATTGGCTGTGTAGTAGCATGACCTAAATATTTACTAATGACAAGGTTGCATTCTTAGACTGGTCACCAATCATAATTCAGTCGTCTGATTGGCTGTTTAGTAGCATGATCTTAATATTGACCAATGCCTAGGCTGCATTCTGAGACTGGTCACCAATTAGAGTTCTATTATATACAGTATGTACCAAGCGAGTCATGTTGTTCGGTTTTGAATTTTTTTATTTAATAGTCTGTTTAATGTTACAATTTATTTTCAACGTTACGCGGAGTTTGTACAATAGAGCACAACATTTTAACGATAGAACAATTTACAGAAAAGTTTTACAATTTAAGGACAATCGATACGGGCTGAAGATTGCTCATTCAATGGAGAGTCGCAGTTTAAACAACTACGGAAAATACCGAAAAACAAACTCCTTAGATCAATCAGATCCCCTCGGCTATTTTTTAACGTGTTGAGAAAAGTAGTTCCGACGTGATTCGTCTTTGGAATTCGATGGAATTTCAGTCCTCGCTGCTTATCTGTGTCTCTATTTGTGCAACCAAACATCACACACTCCTTCCCCATGATATAAATTATTATTATTACAGAACCCGGTAAAATCAGCTTATTTCGACGTATACATTAGCAGTGAATTCTTTCTTTTCAATACGGCGGAAATCGATATGTTTGACGGCCACGCTATTTTTAGTAACGGAAAATTACCGGACGTGACATCACAGTAAATGTTTTGATGATAGGTATGACCAAACTATTTTATCAAACAAATGAAACATGACATTGCGGGCCATACGCATGTTTACGGACTGGGCAGTCGGACTGAGGATGATATATGGACCTCAGCTTCGCTTCGCTTCGGTCCATATATCACCCTCAGTCCGACAGCCCAGTCCGTAAATATGCGTATGGCCCAGCAATGTCATGTTTCATTTGTTATATTATGCCGAATTTTAATGGATACCAGTTTTGTTTGCAGATATTAATATACTCAATATCTGAAATTGTGACTTTTTTATGACATATATGTAAAGAAAATAAGAATGAACATCACATGAAGCAAAAGGTGATACAATAAGCATAATCTTACTTTTCAACATTCAATTAATTGAATATCACAGGCATTTCAAGGAAATATTAAAAACAAGAAACAATATCAATGTTATTTAAAGCAAAATGTTCCAGTTTCAATGTAGCCAAATAATGATATTTTCAACTTTAACAATTCAATTTGTCAACAACAACAATAACAACAACAACAACAAAAATATATAACACATATTATTACAGCAAGTCTTATAGCTTCAAAATGGCTCTATGTGTCAGTTATAGTTATACATCTGAATGTTACATCCATGAAAAGAGAGAGAGAGAGATGTGTGTCCCTGAGCCCCAGCAATGTTCTGTATCTGAAAACCATTGGACTCCACTAGGCAGTTGCTGCTGTTCTGGACGAAGTGCCGATAGGTTGGGCTGGTTTTCAACGCCATGTGGTGTTGTTGTAGAGGTGGAAGGGTAAGTACATGAAGTTTGGCCGTTTTCAAAATCTGTAATGTCTTTCAGAAGGTTCTCGGTTTGAGACAGGGACACTTTTAAACTATCATCAAGGCCATCTTCTGGTATATTGTCACTGGTCAGAGTTTGCTCTTGTGGGGCAAGGGCAATCATGGTTGATGACATTTGTCTTTTTTCAGACACAGTTGTGTCTCGTACATAACTGTTTACTGAAGCCTCGTTTCTATGCCCTGACACAGTCATTATATGCCTGGCCTCAAATCCAGCATGGCTAAGGGCTGTTATAGCAGTAGCCCATATACAGTGGTTTGTGTACAGCTGTGAAAGTTTAGCAACAGTTGAAAGTTCTCTAATTTTAATTCCGAGCTTGTTCTTGCCGATCGGACGATTTTCATACCAATTGTCATCAGTCTTCAGATATGAGTCATTTGACGTCCGGAAAAACGCATCACTCTGTGAATAACGTTTGGATATGTATTTTTCAAAACTTTTCACAGGGCAATATTTACCCCCTGTTTCATACATTCTTACATTTTTGTCGTCGATTTCACCACTAACTTTGCCCTGCTGGGTTTTTGTTATTTCTGAATCAATCTGGCACACATAACGCCTTCCAGTTGCATCAACCTTTATGTCGAACATAGATGACTTCAGCTCGCGCTGATTTTCTCGTTCGCGCCTGCAAAAGTATAGGCAAATTTCAAACCATACCTTTTTTACCAAGCCGTATGGTGTGGCAGTGTTAAATGCCCTCCATTGGTAAAGTTTGTATGCGTCTTCTGTTTCAATTGGTGTTTTGTGATCAATCACCCATTTCCCCTTTTTGCCTGTGTCTTTACAGATGGAGACGAACATCTCATTAGCTTTCTTGAAGCATTGGTCTCTGGATATATCGATACCTCTCGTTTGGCTTAGATAACTGAAGCAGTAAAAATATAAAAACAATAAATGTAATGACTGAAAATATGACGGTGTGTACTCGCAATCTCAACATGGAATACGAAAGCAAATTTCATGGTTTCTTTTTGCTTTTCGGTGAATTAGAGAGGTTCATCAGTGCAATAGTACCAGTGAAATTATCAAATTGATATTTTATATTTGAATTATTTCACTCGTGATAGATCTAGTAGAAACAAATTATTTTCACTTTCAGGAATTGCGAACTTTTCTTCCCACTCGTGAAATAAATCGATATTACAATGACATCAACAAATATCCTCTTTTTATTCAATATTTATAAAGTTTGCAAAGTTTGCATTTTTTTCAATGCAGGGATCCATAAAGAGAAAAATAAACATTGGTAAAAATCAATCTCAGAGTAAATTCCGAAAAAAAGATCTAAGGAAACATGTGAAACGATAGTAGTCGAGTACGTAATTCCGCACAGTACGTAAATATTCGCCCTCCCCAATAAAGACAGATTCATGACTTTAATTTTTAAATGAACATCACAGTTAGAAAAAGCACCTGTCAAAACTTTAACTTGCAAAAATTCGCTTCATTCATGAACGTATTTGTCAAATGGCATGTAAACATGAAATTCCTTATTTGGAAGTATGACGTCACTCGGAAAAATGACGTCATTCAGTGTATTTTGAGATATTTATCAAAGAAAAACCTCAAAAAGTGAGCGGAATGACGTACTCTACCACTAAATAATATTAGACAGAAACTAATTCTTACCTATTCAGCCCACTGCGGATGGCACGAAGGCTTGTACGTTTGTACATTTCCCCCGCAGTTTTTCTTAACTCGGCATAAAATATTCGAAGCCGGTAGTTTAATACAAAGTCACAGTCCATGTTCTATTCCGTTAAATAATCGCGAAACTGTTTGACAGTATGTTTTGTTGTTTGTTTTGTGTTGAATGAATCTTTAGCATCAGTTATTTTGCTTAAATCATCCCCTGTCAACGAAGCGAAACTCTTGGCAGCCACGTTGTTGGCGTTTGGTACGCCATCACGTGATAATTGGGGTAACGATAATTCCCGGACTCCAAGCAGAGCCGCTCGCATAAAATATTGACTGGCTGATGTCACATTAAAGATATAAGGAAAAAATAAAATGAGGTATAATATATAGGAATATGAGGCACACAAAACATCCAAGATAATGTGGAAATGTGTTCCCTGGTCAGTTGTTTGGGAGTTATGAGCGCAGGAAAACCGAATCACGTACTGTGATTCTAGGTATTTTCATACACGTACCTTCGAGGTCTCTTTCCAAACTGTTACGGAAATTGCCGAGAAGTTGCGATTGTCATTACAGCTCTTAAACGGTGCAAGCACCTCGATCCATTTTACTGTATACTGTAAAGGGAAATAACCCCTGTGGGGATTTGGACCGAAAAAGATAGCTTTGTGAATCACGGCTTATTTAACACGAAGCTAAGCTTTTTCGTCAGTTTTTATGTTGCAATTTAAATGTAATGGAGAAAACAGAACGACAATCGAGGACAACTTATTCAGGATTAATCAAGAAATTTAAAATTGTAATCCCTCAATTTTCTAATGCGCATTTCTGCATATAGCATACGTCTTTTGTGATTGGTCGCTATTTCCCAGCATGCCAATGGCCAACTGAGAATGCAAGGTAAACATTTTCGTGATACAATATATTTGTGCTTGCCAGTGGAATGTTTGGCTGGATTCCATCTTATGAATGGAATGGTTGGATGGTTCCCGGCTTGTCAATGGAATGGTTGATTGGTTTCCAGCTTGTGAATGGAATGGGTGACTGGTTCCCTGCTTGTCAATCGAATGGTTGACTGATTTCCAGCTTGTCAATGGAATGGTTGACTGATTTCCAGCTTGTCAATGTAATGGTTGACTGATTTCCAGCTTGTCAATGGAATGGTTGACTGATTTCCAGCTTGTCAATGTAATGGTTGACTGATTTCCAGCTTGTCGATGTAATGGTTGACTGATTTCCAGCTTGTCAATGGAATGGTTGATTGGTTTCCAGCTTGTCAATGTAATGGTTGACTGATTTCCAGCTTGCCAATTAAATGGTTGACTGATTTCCAGCTTGTTACTCACAGTTCCAAGGTTGAAATTCGATGTATGGTTATTATTTATGTTTGTGTTTTAAATGTATGTTATATTTCCCTTTCCGCAGTGCAATTCTTTAACTTTAGATAGTGTTCATGTTATTTTCTGCCCAGATTCAGTTTTGGTGCCGGCTGTCTCGACTTGTACTGTGATCTTTTCATCCAGTATTTCACCCCCACTGTGTGTCCTCTTTGGTTCTCCTAGTGATCCCTTATGGTCGGCCAGGCCATTCATTGCGCTCCTGTTCCCTTACGTATGTACCATTTAGCCTCCTAAAATACCTTATAGTTTATGGATTATTGTTTACCCGGAGGTCTGTGTGGAGAGGCGTTGTTTTATATATGTGGCGTTCCCTATATTCTCTATCTTTTACTGAATTTGCAATACATTATCTATCCATCTATACTGAACCTGTTTGTTGCATTTCGGTCACATATTCCATCAAAATATGTCGCGAATGAAAAATCGGTTTTGAGCTGGGGACTAATAACTCCGATATAGATATTATATATTTTTGGCGTTTCTTAAAACAGGAAAATCAACTTTAATAACTTTTTTTCCTTATTGATAAACATAACATACTTTACATCCCAGGAATATTCTCATTTATTGATATAGATCTATTTCACCATTTGATCGCCGATGTAGGACTACGATTACCAACCTCTTTTCTTGCAACGTCATTTCCGGAAAACTTCACTGACAATAAGCAATATTTTCCCCATATGGCAATATGAAAACGAAGTGACCATATGGAGTAAATATTGTTTCCTGCTAGCAAATTGTGTCATCACATGTTGCGTTTTCTTGAAATGACGTCACTTACAGTAGAGGTTGTTTATCCCATAGCAGCGCAATTTATTTTCGGCGTAGCTGTATAATATTGATTTTGACCTACATTTTAGACCAATCAAATGTTGCATATACATCGCATTGTTTAAATATGCATCAAATTGGACGATTTGATGGGTTTATATTTTAAGCGGAGAAGCACTAAGCGGGGTATCTCGAGAAGATCATTCACTGTTTACTAAGTCTTTATTGATTGGTTTATATTTTAAGCGGAGAAGCACAAAGCGGGGTATCTCGAGAAGATCATTCACTGTTTACTAAGTCTTTATTAAAACTTAATGCAAGAAGAAAAGTATTGAAGATGTATATGGCTCATCTGAACATAAAATGTTTGAATTGGATTTATCCAGTTTTGTTACAGTGGCTAAAATATCTTTTATAAGAACCATTGCAATGTAAACACGATTAAAATTTTTTTATCATATTACTTACAGTCAAAACCTGTAAAATTGCCTGATTGTTAATAAAACTGGAAGTTTTTTTTAATTTTATGATGTTCAAACATCTTTCTTCAACAAATATGGATAAATATATTATGAGTTCATTCTTTATAATTGCATGTTTAGTGATGTTTTAACCATAGGAAATATATTTTTCATGTTTGGTTAATTAAAGAAATGTACAAAAAAGAGCATAGTATAACTTTAAGTAGGTGATATGTATTTTTTCTAACAAATATTTACACGATTTCTTTCAATTTCATAGTTATCAGTAATTTATCGTTGAAAGATACTTCTTTCCCCGTAGCGTACCTCTCTGGCACAATCAGAGCTCCGAAATAGGGCGATTCTTGTTACTACTGTATCAATGTCATAGTGATCAGTAATTTATCGTTGAAAGATACTTCTTTCCCCGTAGCGTACCTCTCTGGCACAATCAGAGCTCCGAAATAGGGCGATTCTTGTTGCTACTGTCTCAATTAATCTTAATAGATGATTGCGCAAAATGTGATGTTTCAATTAATCTTAATAGATGATTGCGCAAAATGTTATGTTTCAATTAATCTTAATAGATGATTGGGCAGAATGTGATGTTTCAATTAATCTTAATAGATGATTGCGCAAAATGTGATGTTTCAATTAATCTTAATAGATGATTGCGCAACATGTGATGTTTCAATTTATATCAAACTCCTGACTTTATACAACAACATATAGCAATAAATAACATTTCGTTTGTCAAATTTCTGAAGACATTCCATGTTAAAGAAAAACTGAACAAACTACGCGAGAACTATTTGTATATCGTAATAATGTATCCATCGTTTTCAATGGATACCCTTTTCTGTTTTGTTTTAGTAAATTCATATTTAATATACTGCAAAGTCATCAATCCCTCTAGGCAGTGAAATTTCTTGTTACTATTTGTGGAGGCCTGTATAGCGTTGTCAAGATGGGAGATCTTCTTTTATCCTATTCGCTATCATAATAAAAACACATCTAGTACAACAATGGACTTTTTAAAATGCTGATATTTTATTTGTACAAAAAATTAACAATTCAACAAAGAATCTCATATAGTCCGTAAATCCGGTCCGGTCCGTTCTCATTTGTACCCGGTACTGAAACGAAAAAAAGAGAGATAATTTATGAAAGGTTATTGAGAACAATCGGTTTGTTGAATATCGATTCTTTGGTTGTACTTATGATTACAATTTTGCTATTAATCATACGTTGACAATATATCATGAAGCGATAGCTACTTATTGCGAGCCAATGGCGGAAATTGATGTCAAACTCAATCGTTGGTTTTACTTTCTCAAAAAGAACATGAAACAATATACTTTAATAAATCTTCCGACGGCTTAAAATAATTTGACAGGAAATTATGCAAATTACAGACACAATCCGCTTGTTCTATGGTATACGTGTTTTTAATATATTTTCATATCAATGATTTGTTTGAAGATCTATATACTAACGCTACAAATCAACCATATATGAAGAGCTTACTCTAAATATCCTCGTTTAACCCCTTTTCTTGCACCACCAACAATACTTCTTTCCATAGCTACCATATCCTCCGCCCATTCCGCCGCCCATGCCACCGCCCATTCCACCGCCCATTCCCATGCCACCTCCAAATCCTCCACCGAATCCACCACCATAACCGCCCATTCCCATGCCACCGCCGCCAAATCCACCACCGCCATATCCTCGGCACTTCTTACCCTTGCAATGGGGACGCTTCTTGTAACCATAACCGCCCATTCCCATGCCACCGCCCATTCCGCCGCCCATTCCCATGCCACCGCCCATTCCACCGCCCATTCCCATGCCACCGCCATAGCCGCCCATTCCCATGCCACCGCCATAGCCGCCCATTCCCATGCCACCGCCGCCAAATCCACCGCCGCCATATCCTCGGCATTTCTTACCCTTGCAATGGGGACGCTTCTTGTAACCATAACCGCCCATTCCCATGCCACCGCCCATTCCTCCGCCCATTCCCATGCCACCGCCCATTCCCATGCCACCGCCATAACCACCCATTCCCATGCCACCTCCATAGCCGCCCATTCCCATGCCACCGCCGCCAAATCCACCGCCGCCATATCCTCGGCACTTCTTACCCTTGCAACGGGGACGCTTCTTATAACCATAACCGCCCATTCCCATGCCACCGCCCATTCCGCTGCCCATTCCCATGCCACCACCCATTCCCATGCCACCGCCATAACCACCCATTCCCATGCCACCGCCATAGCCACCCATTCCCATGCCACCGCCATAGCCGCCCATTCCCATGCCACCGCCGCCAAATCCACCGCCGCCATATCCTCGGCACTTCTTACCCTTGCAACGGGGACGCTTTTTGTAACCATAACCGCCCATTCCCATGCCACCGCCCATTCCGCCACCCATTCCCATGCCACCGCCATAGCCACCCATTCCCATGCCACCGCCATAGCCGCTCATTCCCATGCCACCACCGTAGCCGCCCATTACCATGCCACCACCGCCGCCACCGCCGCCATATCCGCCTCTACAGTGTTTACCCTTACAACGCCAAGCGGAAGCTCCGGCGACGACGAGAAGTAAAAGTAAGATGGGCTTCATTTTGATTATCTGAAATATTCAAATATTTTATGTCCGCGCACAATAATACAGTTCAGTAACTCTATCGACAATACGCTTGACCTTGAACTTTTATTCAAATATTCATGGCCCATAACGGACATACAGATCGAGTTAACAAACAAACAGGTTGAAATGATAAAACATAATGGCGAACAACAATGAAATGTATACACATGATACATATCATAACAAGAACGGCATAAACAAGAAATATCTTTAAAACAAGATGGTCGGCGCAACTTGAGGTAAACAAATTTGTTGCAATCTGAAGGTTAAAATTTGTTGTAAAACATAAAAAAATGCCCAAAAATTACGACTGCCGGTCATTCAATTACGCAATGCTACAGAAACTCCGAGACCTGTAAGGGGGATCAATGTGTAGGATACTTAAAGATATCTCCGTAGTGTGTTGAGTCGTAGACACACTATAGTCTGTTTCAATATAGATCATCATTACTTATTGCATGCTTAAGTCGTGAACTCACACATTCATGTTAATAAACTTTATCTGATTAAAACAATATAAATGTTCGCGACTGGTACATAAAACCAAGAAAGTCTTCTTAATTCCAACATCGGACAATTTCCCGCGGTGATGACTAACAACACTACTTACTAAATAAATCTTGAAATACACTGTACACAAAGTTAACCAATCTGCGTCAAGGTTTCAAATATGTTTCGGTTAAAGATTTGATTGGTTTACAAAATACTGATATGCAAATAGCAAAACCATTAGAGTTACTACAGCTGCGCCGAAAAACATATTAGCGTAGTTATACACAAGTAATATTTTATTATTGTACTATAATTGTCCATTTGTAATATATAAAGGTACATTTTAATTCAATGAGAGAATAGTTTAAAGGAAGATGTAGTTAACAAAAAAAAAAAATTATCTCCTTAATTCAAATTTTGTTAGTTTAATAACAGTTTGAGTGTCTGTGCTACTCAAAAGTTTATGAAATTTTAAAGTATTTGGAAACTGAAAATAAAATCTGTCCAAAAAACCAGTTCCTATGAACATTAAAGAAAGAACATTTAACGATATAATGAAACTCATCAC
This sequence comes from Mactromeris polynyma, assembly GCA_032209605.1. NCBI lineage: Eukaryota > Metazoa > Mollusca > Bivalvia > Venerida > Mactridae > Mactromeris > Mactromeris polynyma. The sequence goes on along the minus strand of JASFXZ010000004.1, from coordinate 5,194,284 downwards.
CAACATCATTAGATTTACCTAACGTACACATCCTGAGATTCCTATCAATATTTCCAAAAAGACCACTTACTTAATTTGTGTTGCTTTTGTTATTCAAAGATTAAGACACGAACACACGTATATTCTTATGTCAATAACACATTATATATGTTGAATTGATCATTAGTTTGGCAGTTAATTTCAAAATGTATGACAATAAACCTATGTTCGACGCCATCAAGTAGAACAGGATCGTTCATTTACAAAGAAAACCTCCGTGACGTCACCAATCTGCAGTTTTCACGTATCCGTTTTCTTAATAAGCATTACGTCATTATAAGATTAGAGTTATAACTACCATGTTGTGGCGTTCATGGACGTTAACCTTGCCTCATACAACGCACAAATATTACCACTATTACGTAAGCATGTTAGGGAAAATCTATTGCAAGTAATTTTATTTATTTGTTTACTTATTTACCTTTTTAACTTAATAACTTATTTAAGTATCTATTTATTTACTTATTTATTGATTCTCTGTTTTAACTCTTTATTAATATTCTGCCAAGAAAGGTTTTACCAAAATTATGTAACTTCTTTTTAACCGAAATTAACATGAAAATTATATATCTTTCTATATAAATATACATTAACAAAGAATGAACTCATAATGTATTGAGTCATATAATGTCGCAAGTGCCGAGCACAAGAAAACTAATCCCTCTTTTAAAAATAATCGTAGATCTTCGGAGAAAATGTCTCCAGTATAATAAATGTGCATCGAAACAACATATTCAACGTAAAATTTAAAACAATTTAAATGAATGAGAAGGAATAAACAGTTGACTTACCGGTTGTAGCAATGGCCCCGATTTGGTGAATTGTACACACAAACTCAGCCACTTAAATAACATTCACTGCGCCACCACGTGACGTAACAGATGACAAAACGATTCCGAAGACGTATCGTTGCGAGCTTTCACACCGCGCGATTAATAAAAATCAAAAGCATACAAAATCGTGATACGATTTTCAAATTCAAACATTAAAATTGTTTATGTAATTAATTACCTCTAATCAGCATTTACTACTAAGCAAAAAAATATACACATAGTTTATAGCGTGTGACGTTTAGGGCGTTTAACACTCGTTAATTATCTTGTTTACAATTAACACCTTAAGGTGATTGACATTCTTTTATTTCTCAGAGTTCAGGCGTCTGAATGGCTGTTTAGTAGCACAACCTTAATATTGACCAATGCCGAGGCTGAATTTTTAGACTGGTCACCAATCAGAATTCAGGCATCTGATTGGCTGTTTAGTGGCACGACCTTAATATTGACCAATGACAAGGCTGCATTCTGAGACTGGTCACCAATCAGCATTCAGGCATCTGATTGGCTGTTTAGTGGCACGACCTTAATATTGACCAATGGCAAGGCTGCATTCTGAGTCTTGTCACTAATCTGTGTTACATAATCTACAGTATGTACCGAGCGAGACATGTTCAGTTTTGGAATTCTCATTTAACGGTCGTTTACTGTTACGATTTATTGTTAACGTCACACTTAGTTTGTGCAATAGAGCACAACATTTTAACTATATAAATCTTACAGAAAAGTTTTACAATTTTTGGACAATAGATACGGCCTGCAGATTTCTCCATGTAGAGTCGCAGTTTAAACAACCGCGGAAAGTACCGAAAAACAAACTCCTTACAGCTATCGAATCACCTCGGTTATTTTTTTAACGTGTTGAGAAAAGTAGTTCCGACGTGGTTCGTCTTTGGAATTCGATGGAATTTCAGACACAGCTGCTTATATGTGTCTCTATTTGTGCAATCAATTACCACACACTCATGGCCCATGATATTAATTATTATAACAATGCAGAAACCGGGTAAAACCAGCTTAATTTGACGTATAAATTAGCAGTGAATTCGTTGTTTTCAATTCGACGGAAATCGACATGCTTCAGCCACGCTATTTTTAGTAACGGAAAATTACCGGACGTGACGTCACAGTAAATATCTCGATGGAAGGTATGTAGAACTATATTTTATAGGAATATGAGGCACACAAAACATCTAAGATAACTTGGAAATGTGTTCCCTGGTCAGTTGATTGAGAGTTAAGAGCGCAGGAAATCCGAATCACGTACCGAGATTCTAGGTATATTCATACACGTACCTTCGAGGTCACTCTCCGAACTGTTACGGAAATTGCCGAGTTGTTGCGATTGTCATTACAACTCTTAAACAGATCCATTTTACTATATACTGTAAAGGGAAATAACCGCTGCGGGGATTTGGACCGAAAATATAGAGCTTTGTGAATCACGGATTGTTTAACGCGAAGGTAAGCTTTCGTCAGTTTTTTTGTCGCAATTTAAGTGTAATGGAGAAAACAGAACGACAAACGAAGACAACTGTATAACTCATCAAAGATTGATCAAGAAATGTAAAATTGTAATTCCTCAATTTTCAAATGCACATTTCTGCATATAGCATACTTCTTTTGTGATTGGTCTCTATTTCCCAGAAACTCAGAATGCAAGGTAAACATTTTCGTGATACAATATTTTTGTGCTTGCCAGTGGAATGGTAGGCTGATTTCCAACTTGTCAATGGAATGGCTGACTGATTTCCAACTTGTCAATGAAATGGTTGACTGATTTCCAACTTGTCAATGGAATGGTTGGCTGATTTCCAACTTGTCAATGGAATGGTTGACTGATTTCCAACTTGTCAATGGAATGGTTGACTGATTTCCTACTTGTCAATGTAAAGGTTGACTGATTTCCAACTTGTCAATGGAATGGTTGACTGATTTCCAACTTGTCAATGAAATGGTTGACTGATTTCCAACTTGTCAATGGAATGGTTGGCTGATTTCCAACTTGTCAATGGAATGGTTGGCTGATTTCCAGCTTGTCAATGGAATGGTTGGCTGATTTCCAACTTGTCAATGTAAAGGTTGACTGATTTCCAACTTGTCAATGGAATGGTGGACTGATTTCCAACTTGTCAATGGAATGGTTGACTGATTTCCAGTTTGTCAATGGAATGGTTGGCTGATTTCCAACTTGTCAATGGAATGGTTGGCTGATTTCCAGCTTGTCAATGGAATGGTTGGCTGATTTCCAACTTGTCAATGGAATGGTTGGCTGATTCTAGGTATATTCATACACGTACCTTTGAGGTCTCTCTCCGAACTGTTACGGAAATTGCCGAGTTGTTGCGATTGTCATTACAACTCTTAAACAGTGCGAGCACCTCGATCCATTTTATTATATATGTAAAGGGAAATAACCGCTGCGGGGATTTGGACCGAAAATATAGAGCTTTGTGAATCACGGATTGTTAAACGCGAAGCTAAGCCTTCGTCAGTTTTTTGTCGCAATTTAAGTGTAATGGAGAAAACAGAACTCAAAAGCCTATTGGAAAAAACGTAGGATTTTGCCATCGAATTTAACGGATCTCGTCTGACATCTAAATTATCGACCGAACAGACTTATGAACATGTGGAAAAACTGTATCAATCTTTCACGAGTAGAAGCAAAGAAGCTTGTCTATGGCTTACTATGAAGATGCAGGGTAAAACTTGGCGGCATTTGAAAGCTTCGGCCTTTGTTGTTATTTTCTCTCGTTATAACGAACTTTTGAAGACACAACTTTTACTATGGTAATGCATGTTCCAGAATATTAATTACAGTTAAACCGCAATCAAAGACCCCCTCAAAATTAGGACCACATCATTCCATAGACTAGTATGCTTTTGTTCCTCCACACTTTAACTCAATACCGCAGAGTACCGCATAAATATGGTCTTATAATCGAGGGTACACTCAATTTTGATGAAAACATGAACAAATGTTCGAATGCTGAGCGGACAAATATTGTCATAACTTTTTTATTACTTAAGGGAAACATGTCATGTGACCATGCATTCTCTTAATTACATCATTTCCTACAAGTTGATGTAAGTTTTTCAACTAGAGCTTCAACGATTCAACTGTCAACCGATTCGATTTTTTTCCTTCGATTTCGATTTTTTCGATTCGATTTTGTATATGTAACAGCATTTTCATTCATCTAAAGGCTTTTTGCATGAATTTCAGGCCAATTGAAATTAAAGAGTTTTGCAAATAAAAATTAAAACTAAAGAAAACTAAACTATACCTCCGGTAAACAACGTAGCAACAGGGGAAGAGACTACAACAGCACTAAGCGTGGCTAAAACCCGTGATTACTATATCAAATAACAGTGTGGCGAACTCTAACTAAAAAAAGCGTACGAATCGAAAATACCAGGGTATGAATCGTGAATCGTTACGTGAGCTCCGTAGTCGAATTCCGATGCATCGCATCGAATCGTTGAAGCTCTATTTTCAACCCAATGTATACACAGTAACGCTAGTCAATTACAACCGCCATCTTGTGACATGTCAATTTCGTCAGTTGTCGATAGGTTGTTGCTCTCTACAGGTTAACTTAATGGTGAACAATTGATACTGTTGTTTGAAGAGAATTTTGCTCAAGAGTCGGCAGTTCAGTAGAACCACAATAATGCGACCCCTTGTGACCCCTTACATCATTCGGAAAACCTCGGCCAACTTCGTCAAGTGCCTCGGATGTTCGTTTGCTCTATTTTCTTTGATGTGACTTACACAGTCTCAATATTTAAAACACGTAATTCTCATTTCATTTATTTCTTACATTAAGATTCATGTATACGTTTTATTGGCTAGTGCCACTTGTTGTATCTGTTATAAATGTATATGAAAGTGTAGCCAATGTACATTGTATTTTTGTTCACATAGGCATTTGGCTTACCCTGTTTTTTTACTAACAGTTCCAAGGTTGAAATTCGATGTATGGTTATTATTTATGTTTGTGTTTTAAATGTATGTTATATTTCCCTTTCCGCAGTGCAATTCTTTAACTTTAGATAGTGTTCATGTTATTTTCTGCCCAGATTCAGTTTTGGTGCCGGCTGTCTCGACTTGTACTGTGATCTTTTCCATCCAGTATTTTACCCCCACTGTCTGTCCTCCTTGGTTCTCCTTGTTATCCCTTATGGTCGGCCAGGCCATTCATTGCGCCCCTGTTCCCTTACGTATGTACCATTTAGCCTCCTAAAATACCTTATATTTTATGGATTGTTGTTTAACCGGAGGTCTGTGTGGAGAGGCGTTGTTTTATGTATGTGGCGTTCCCTATATTCTCTCTCTTTTACTGAATTTGCAATACATTATCTATCCATCTATACTGAACCTGTTTGTTGCATTTCTGTCACAGATTCCATCAAAATATGTCGCGAATGAAAAATCGGTTTTGAGCTGGGGACTAAGAACTCTGTGCAATCTCCGATATAGATATTATATATTTTTGGCGTTTCTTAAAACAGGGAAATCAACTTTAACAACATTTTTTCATTATTGATTAACATAACATACTTTACATCCCAGGAATATTATCATTTATAGATATAGATCTATATCACCATTTGAGCGCCGATGTAGGACTACGATTTCCAACCACTTTTCTTGCAACGTCATTTCCGGAAAACTTCACTGACAATAAGCAATATTTTCCCCATATGGCAATATGAAAACGAAGTGACCATATGGAGTAAATATTGTTTCCTGCTAGCAAATTGTGTCATCACATGTTGCGTTTTCTTGAAATGACGTCACTTACAGTAGAGGTTGTTTATCCCATAGCAGCGCAACTTATTTTCGGCGTAGCTGTATAATATTGATTTTGACCTACATTTTAGACCAATACAATGTTGCATATACATCGCATTGTTTAAATATGCATCAAATTGGACGATTTGATTGGTTTATATTTTAAGCGGAGAAGCACTAAGCGGGGTATCTCGAGAAGATCATTCACTGTTTACTAAGTCTTTATTAAAACTTAATGCAAGAAGAAAAGTATTAAAGATGAATATGGCTGATCCGAATATAAAACGTTTGAATTGGCTTTATCCACTTTTGTTGTTACAGTGGCTAAAATATCTTTAATAAGAACCATTGCAATGTAAACACGATTGATTTTTTTTATCATATTACTTACAGTCAAAACCTGTAAAATTGCCTGATTGTTAATAAAACTGGAAGTTTTTTTAAATTTTATGATGTTCAAACATCATTCTTCAACAAATATGGATTAATATATTATGAGTTCATTCTTTATAATTGCATGTTTAGTGATGTTTTAACCATAGGAAATATATTTTTTCATGTTGGATAATTAAACAAATGAACACAAAATTAGCATAGTTAAACTTTAAGTAGGTGATATGTATTTTTTGTAACAAATATTTACACGATTTCTTTCAATTTCATAGTTATCAGTAATTTATCGTTGAAAGATACTTCTTTCCCCGTAGCGTACCTCTCTGGCACAATCAGAGCTCCGAAATAGGGCGATTTTTGTTACTACTGTTTCAATGTCATAGTTATCAGTAATTTATCGTTGAAAGATACTTCTTTTCCCGTAGCGTACCTCTCTGGCACAATCAGAGCTCCGAAATAGGGCGATTCTTGTTACTACTGTTTCAATTAATCTTAATAGATGATTGCGCAAAATGCGATGTTTCAATTAATCTTAATAGATGATTGCGCAAAATGTGATGTTTCAATTAATCTTAATAGATGATTGCGCAAAATGTGATGTTTCAATTAATCTTAATAGATGATTGCGCAAAATGTGATGTTTCAATTAATCTTAATAGATAATTGCGCAAAATGTGATGTTTAAATTAATCTTAATAGATGATTGCGCAACATGTGATGTTTCAATTGATATCAAACTCCTGACTTTATACAACAACATATAGCAATAAATAACATTACGTTTGTCAAATGTCTGAAGACATTCCATGTTAAAGACAAACGGAACAAACTCCGCGAGAACTATTTGTATATCGTAATAATGTATCCATCGTTTTCAATGGATACCCTTTTCTGTTTTGTTTTAGTAAATTCATATTTAATATACTGCAAAGTTATCAATCCCTCTAGGCAGTGAAATTTCTTTTTACTATTTGTGGAGGCCTGTATAGCGTTGTCAAGATGGGAGATCTTCTTTTATCCTATTCGCTATCATAATAAAAACACATCTAGTACAACAATGGACTTTTTAATATGCTGATATTTTATTTGTACAAAAAATTAACAATTCAACAAAGAATCTCATATAGTCCGTAAATCCGGTCCGGTCCGTTCTCATTTGTACCCGGTACTGAAACGAAAAAAAGAGAGATAATTTATGAAAGGATATTGAGAAAAATCGGTTTGTTGAATATCGATTCTTTGGTTGTACTTATGATTACAATTTTGCTATTAATCATACGTTGACAATACATCATGAAGCGATAGCTACTTATTGCGAGCCAATGGCGGAAATTGATGTCAAACTCAATCATTGGTTTTACTTTCTCAAAAAGAACATGAAACAATATACTTTAATAAATCTTCCGACGGTTTAAAATAATTTGACAGGAAATTATGCAAATTACAGACACAATCCGCTTGTTCTATGGTATACGTGTTTTTAATATATTTTCATATCAATAATTTGTTTGAAAAACTATATACTAACGCTACAAATCAACCATATTTGAAGAGCTTACTCTAAATATCCTCGTTTAACCCCTTTTCTTGCACCACCAACAATACTTCTTTCCATAGCTACCATATCCTCCGCCCATTCCGCCGCCCATGCCACCGCCCATTCCACCGCCCATTCCCATGCCACCTCCAAATCCTCCACCGAATCCACCACCATAACCGCCCATTCCCATGCCACCGCCGCCAAATCCACCACCGCCATATCCTCGGCACTTCTTACCCTTGCAATGGGGACGCTTCTTGTAACCATAACCGCCCATTCCCATGCCACCGCCCATTCCGCCGCCCATTCCCATGCCACCGCCCATTCCACCGCCCATTCCCATGCCACCGCCATAGCCGCCCATTCCCATGCCACCGCCATAGCCGCCCATTCCCATGCCACCGCCGCCAAATCCACCGCCGCCATATCCTCGGCACTTCTTACCCTTGCAATGGGGACGCTTCTTGTAACCATAACCGCCCATTCCCATGCCACCGCCCATTCCGCCGCCCATTCCCATGCCACCGCCATAGCCGCCCATTCCCATGCCACCGCCATAGCCGCCCATTCCCATTCCACCGCCATAGCCGCCCATTCCCATGCCACCGCCACCAAATCCACCGCCGCCATATCCTCGGCACTTCTTACCCTTGCAACGGGGACGCTTCTTGTAACCATAACCGCCCATTCCCATGCCACCGCCCATTCCACCGCCCATTCCCATGCCACCGCCCATTCCCATGCCACCGCCATAACCGCCCATTCCCATGCCACCGCCATAGCCACCCATTCCCATGCCACCTCCATAGCCGCCCATTCCCATGCCACCGCCGCCAAATCCACCGCCGCCATATCCTCGGCACTTCTTACCCTTGCAATGGGGACGCTTTTTGCACCACCAACATTTCTTGTAACCATATCCACCGCCACCGCCGCCCATTCCCATACCCATACCACCGCCCATTCCACCGCCCATTCCCATGCCACCGCCATAGCCACCCATTCCCATGCCACCGCCATAGCCACCCATTCCCATGCCACCGCCATAGCCGCCCATTCCAATGCCACCGCCGCCAAATCCACCGCCGCCATATCCGCGGCACTTCTTACCCTTGCAACGGGGACGCTTTTTGTAACCATAACCGCCCATTCCCATGCCACCGCCCATTCCGCCGCCCATTCCCATGCCACCGCCATAGCCACCCATGCCCATGCCACCGCCATAGCCGCTCATTCCCATGCCACCACCGTAGCCGCCCATTCCCATGCCACCACCACCGCCACCGCCGCCATATCCGCCTCTACAGTGTTTACCCTTACAACGCCAAGCGGAAGCTCCGGCGACGACGAGAAGTAAAAGCAAGATGGGCTTCATTTTGATTATCTGAAATATTCAAATAGTGTATGTCCGCGCACAATAATACAGTTCAGTAACTCTATCGACAATACGCTTGACCTTGAACTTTTATTCAAATATTCATGGCCCATTACGGACATACAGATCGAGTAAACAAACAAACAGGTTGAAATGATAAAACATAATGGCGAACAACAATGAAATGTATACACATGATACATATCATAACAAGAACGGCATAAACAAGAAATATACAAGATGGTCGGCGGAACTTGAAGTAAACAAATTTGTTGCAATCTGAAGGTTAAAAATTGTTGTAAAACATAAACAATGCCCAAAAATTACGACTGCCGGTCATTCAATTACGCAATGCTACAGAAACGCCGAGACATGTAAGGGGGATCACTGTGTAGGATACTTAAAGATATATCCGTAGTGTGTTGAGTCGTAGACACACTATAGTCTGTTTCAATATAGATCATCATTACTTATTGCATGCTTAAGTCGTGAACTCACACATTCATGTTAATAAACTTGTTAATAAACTAGTGATTTATCTGATTAAAACAATACAAATGTTCGCGACTGGTACATAAAACCAAGAAAGTCTTCTTAATTCCAGCACCGGACAATTTCCCGCGGTGATGACTAACAACACTACTTACTAAATAAATATTGAAATACACTGTACACTAAGTTAACCAATCTGCGTCACGGTTACAAATATGTTTCGGTTAAAGAGAAATTGTCTTGGTGGTTAACGTAAGATTTGATTGGTTTACAAAATACTGATATGCAAATAGCAAAACCATTAGAGTTACTACAGCTGCGCCGAAAAACATATTAGCGTAGTTATACACAACTAATATTTTATTATTTTACTATAATTATCCATTTGTAATATATAAAGGTACATTTTAATTCAATGAGAGAATAGTTTAAAGGAAGATGTAGTTAACAAAAACAAAAAATAATTACCTCCTTAATTCAGATTTTGCCAGTTTAATAACAGTTTGAGTGTCTGTACTACTCAAAAAATTTATGAAATTTTAAAGTATTTGGAAACTGAAAATAAAATCTGTCCAAAAACATTTTCCTATTAACATTAAAGAAAGAACATTTAACGATATAATGAAACTCATCACCAACATCATTAGATTTACCTAACGTACACATCCTGAGATTCCTATCAATATTTCCAAAAAGACCACTTACAAGAGAAATAAAACAATTTAGACATCTAAATCAACTCATCTGATGAGCAAGGCTCCGTGATACATCTTTAAGGTAGTATTCCATCTTAAATTTGGTTTTGAATAATCTATAATTAATACATTTAGAGAACCTGTTAGTATCACTCGTCCATGATTGTTTAAATTGACATCGAAGAATAAGTGAAACCGGAATTTTAAATATAAAGCGTCTATTGACAATCAGTGTTGTTCAGCTGCATATTACAGCTTGTAGTGCAATATTTTGAGCTCTTCATTTAATTATTCTCATCCGAACGAGTGCCTATATTTATGTTTATATTGTTGATGGTCAAAGGCATAGTACATGCATATTGTATCAATTTATAAACGTATTGTTTAGTATTAACATTATAGATGTATCTAGCTCATCTGAACATAAAATGTTTGAATTGGCTTCATCTCGTATTGTTGTTACATTGGCTAAAACTTCTCTACTAAGAACCATTGCAATGTATAACCGATCGAAAATATCCTTTTTACCATATTACAGACAAAACTTGTAAAATACCCTGATTGTTAGAAGACTGGAATTTAAAAAAAAAAAGATGTACAAACATCTTTCTTCAACAAATATGACTCAATACATTATGAGTTCATTTTTTGTTAATGCATGTTTATATAGAAACAATATAATTTTCATGTTAATTTAGGTTAACAAATGAACAAAAATGAGCATAATATTACTTTATTAAATGAATCATTAGAATTTTGGGCGATCAGTTTCAATTAAATCAATAGCAAACTTTTCATACTTCACAGCTATGTAATATATTAATTTTTATTTGTACACCTACAAACTTATAAAAAACTACACATGTATATAAATTCGATGAATATTACTTAGTTAAAATTACATCAAAGTATGAAATTATAACATGATATAAATTAAAAAAAAAATCGTCGTTGTAATTTAAATAACCGAATTCAGTTATAAAACGATGAACCAAAAATAGATCATTTTACGAAGGGAGATCTTTATTTTTTTAATTAGTTTCCCGAAAGTTTGTGTAAAAACACAGTTAATTTTATGAAATGTATAAACATGTTATTCGTTATCATTTACGTCATAATTGTCTTCATATTGACACAATGTCGCAAGTATAATAAATGTGCATCGAAACATATCATATTCAACGTAAAATTTAAAACAATTTAAACGAATGAGAAGGAATAAACAGATGACTTACCGGATGTAGCAATGGCCCCGATTTGGTGAATTGTACACACAAACTCAACCACTTAAATAACAATCACTACGCCATCACGTGACGTAACAGATGACAAAACTATTCCGAAGACGTATGGTTGCGAGATTTCACACCGCGCAATAAATAAAAATATAAATCATACAAAATCGTGATACGATTTTCAAATTCAAACATTAAAGTTGTTAATGTAATTAATTATCTCTAATCATCATTTACAGCTAAGCAAAACATATACACATTTTAGGGCGTTTAACAATCGTTAATTATCTTGTTTACAATTAACACCTTGAGGTGATTGACATTCTTTTATTTCTCAGAGTTCAGGCGTCTGACTGGCTGTTTAGTAGCACAACCTTAATATTGATCAATGCCAAGGCTGAATTCTTAGACTGGTCACCAATCATAATTCAGGCGTCTGATTGGCAGTTAAGTGGCACGACCTTAATATTGACAAGGCTGTATTCTGAGACTGGTCACCAATCATAATTCAGGCATCTGATTGGCTGTTTAGTGGCACGACCTTAATATTGACAAGGCTGCATTCTGAGACTGGTCACCAATCAGAATTCATGCGTCTGATTGGCTGAATTTGATGGAGTTTCAGTCCCAGCTGCTTATCTGTGTCTCTATTTGTGCAATCAATTAGCACACACACCTGGCCCATGATATCCATTATTATAACAATGCAGAAACCATCTTATTTCGACGTATACATTAGCAGTGAATTCGTTGTCTTCAATACGGCGGAAATCGATATGCTTGACGGCCACGCTTTTTTTAGTAACGGAAAATTCCCGGTCGTGACGTCACAGTAAATATCTCGGTTGTGTAGTTATGTAGAAATATTTTTTATAGGAATATGAGGCACACAAAACATCTAAGATAACTTGGAAATGTGTTCCCTGGTCAGTTGATTGAGAGTTATGAGCGCAGGAAAACCGAATCACGTACCGAGATTCTAGGTATATTCATACACGTACCTTCGAGGTCTCTCTCCGAACTGTTACGGAAATTGCCGAGATATTGCGATTGTCATTACAACTCTTAAACAGTGCGAGCACCTCGATCCATTTTATTATATATGTAAAGTGAAATAACCGCTGCGGGGATTTGGATCGAAACAATAGAGCTTTGTGAATCACGGATTTCGTCAGCTTTTTGTCGCAATTTAAGGGTGATGGAGAAAACAGAACGACAGTCGAAGACAACTGTATAACTTATTCAGGATTGATCAATAAATGTAAAATTGTAATCCCTCAATTTTCTAATGCGCATTTCTGCATATAGCATACGTCTTATGTGATTGGTCTCTTTTTCCCAGAAACTCAGAATACAAGGTAAACATGTTCGTGATACAATATATTTGTGCTTGCCAGTGGAATGGTAGGCTGGATTCCAGCTTGTGAATGGAATGGTTGGCTTGTTCCCGGCTTGTCAATGGAATGGTTGACTGGTTCCCAGCCTGCCAATTTAATGGTTGACTGATTTCCAGCTTGTCAATGGAATGGTTGACTGGTTCCCGGTTTGTCAATAGAATGGTTGACTGGTTTCCAGCTTGTGAATGGAATCGTTGACTGGTTTCCAGCTTGTCAATGGAATGGTTGACTGATTTCAAGCTTGTCAATGGAATGGTTGACTGGTTTCCAGCTTGTCAATGGAATGGTTGACTTGTTTCAAGCTTGTCAATGGAATGGTTGACTTGTTTCAAGCTTGTCAATGGAATGGTTGACTTGTTTCAAGCTTGTCAATGGAATGGTTGACTTGTTTCAAGCTTGTCAATGGAATGGTTGACTGGTTTCCAGCTTGTCAATGGAATGGTTGATCGGTTTCCAGCTTGTCAATGTAATGGTTGACTGATTTCCAACTTGTCAAAGGAATGGTTGACTGATTTCCAACTTGTCAATGTAATGGTTGACTTGTTTCCAGCTTGCCAATGTAATGGTTGACTTGTTCCCAGCTTGCCAATTGCTTGCTCTAAAGTCATGGTAAACATTTTCATGTTAGAAGATATTTGTGAGTTGTTGGCTAGTTCCCAACTTGCGTATGGGGTTGGTTGGCTGGTTTCTACCTTGCCAGTAGAATGATTGGCTAGTTCCTAGCCCGGCCTACGTGTCATTGTTCTCCGACTTTTACACGCGTCTTCGTAACAGAGCCACGCTCAAGCCTATTGGAAAAAACGTAGGACTTTGCCACACGAATTTAACGACACTCGTCTGACATCTTTATTATCGATCGAACAGACGTATGGAAAAACTGAAGCATTTGAAAGCTTCGGCCTTTGTTGTTATTTCCTCTCGTTATAACGATCTTTTTTGAAGACACAACTTTTACTATGGTAATACATGTTCCAGAATATTAATTACAGTTAAACCTCAATCAAAGAACCCCTCAAAATCATTCCATAGACTTCCACAGTTTTACTCAATAATCAGACTACCGCATAAATATGGTCTTATATTCGAGGGTACACTCAATTTTGATGAAAACATGAACAAATGTTCGAATGTTGAGCGGACAAATATTGTCATAACTTTTTTATTACTAAAGGGAAACATGTCATGCGACCATGCATTCTCTTAATTACATCATTTCCTACAAGTTGATGTAAGTTTTTCAACTAGAGCTTCAACGATTCAACTGTCAACCGATTCGATTTTTTTCCTTCGATTTCGATTTTTTTCGACTTCCAGAGTTTTACTCAATAATCAGACTACCGCATAAATATGGTCGTATAATCAACTCAATATATACACAGTAACACTTTATTCGGAAATCCTCGGGCAACTACGTCAAGTGCCTCGGATGTACGTTAGGCACTACTTTCGGAAATACCATGCGAATGTCATGAAAACAAGATGGCGGCATGAACGCTGGAGTGCTGATAAATGTAATATTTAAGCTATATGAAGACTGAAATATGTGAAATATAGAAATGACAACGATAATCCATCTGTTACGTGAATTTATTGAAGTTATTGAAATTATGAATCCTTTTTGCGAGAACTATTTCTTGACCGCACAAAATGTTGAGTTTTGCTACATAGTGATCCGCCTTACATACACTAGAGGATGTTATTAGAATAACGAAGCGGTACGGAAATATCCGAGAGCTGACGGGAATGCCATTACATCTGGTCTTAATATTGAGATGGTCTTAATTGTGTGGTTGAATGAAGAGCTTAACAGAGAAAATGGACTTGAAAACTGTGTTCTTAATATTTAGGTGCTCTTGTTATTAATATGGTCTTTACGTGATGTTTGACTGTATACGTCAAAACATAATCAACGTATATTGTATTTATAATTGAATGGCACAGATTTCTACCTAGACTGGTCGGATTTCCGAAATATTATTTCAATCTTAAAACATCGGTCTAATAATAATTCGACAATTTTCGACATAAAATGCATATTTTTTTCACAAATATGACATAAAATAATTCACATTAAGGGCTCATTTTTTTGGGTCCAATATTTGTAAGAAAACACTCATCCAACTAATGAATGCATGTGCAACATGCGTAATATTAGGGAGAAGTTGCCATCATACAGGGCCACACCATTATGTTTAGCGTCCTCATGCGGATAGGTTTTCGGCAGTCGGATCAAATTTTTTTTTTTTTTAAATAAAAAATCCCGACGTCAGAACATTCAGCCGATAACAATGTGTCAAGTCGCCAATGGTCATGTTCACAAGCTGGAACAATAATTAAATCAGCCGTGCGTTCGGTTAAGGCTAATACACTCGCACGAGTTAAGAAACTGTGCACGCATTTTGCAACCGAACGATCTGTTTGCCAAAAAGTACGCGCCCTTCGCTAGCTACCTCGGAGATGCTCAAGCGAATGGGCGCACAGTGGGCGCGTACTTTTTGGCAAACAGAGCGTTCGGTTGCAAAATGCGTGCACAGTTTCTTACTCGTGCGAGTGTTAGCCTTAACCGAACGCACGGCTAGTCACGTATTTAGTCATGTATTTAGACTAAATTTCGTCGACGTAATTCTAAAATGTCGTATGACATATTTGGCGCGAAAATTTTAATCGTCCGTTTAGAAGAAAGTAACGCTGATACGTCTTTTGTGAAGTCTTTCGTTTTGATAGCCAATCAGTTACTTTAGATAAAGCATGTGATATTTTGATAGCCAATCAGTTACTTTTGATAAAGCATGTGATATTTTGATAGCCAATCAGTTACTTTTGATAAAGCATGTGATATTTTGATAGCCAATCAGTTACTTTAGATAAAGCATGTGATATTTTGTTGTATTATTTTTGGTCATTTTTTTTGTTTTTCTAAAAGGTCGTATATTATGTTTTTGAAAACCCTTCAGGGAACAGAACAGAACATAAAGTTTTTATTGGCTTAAACAATTACAGCTCATCGTCATTAATAAATATGTACACAAATACATCATCATGTGATGTGGAAAAATAACATATGAGCGCTGCTATGGGATTTACAACCTCTTCTGTAAATGACGTCATTTCAAGAAAAAGCAACATATGATGTCACTATTTGCAAGCAGGAAATAATATTTACTGCATATGGTCACATCGTTTTCATACTACCATATGGGGCAAATATTGCTTACTGTCTGTACATTGTGACGTCACATGTGACGTTTTCTGGAAATGACGTCACATAAAAAAGAGGTTGGAAATCGTACAGCGGCGTTCATATATATATTAGAAAATAACGTCAATTACATAGTAAATAGTGTTGTACTTTTATTTCTATTACAATGTACAAGTATTTCACACGTACATATGAATACTACAAGTCATTGTATAAGCAGATTATAACAAAACAAAATATAACATTACGTAGAACATTTTGATTATGTGGAAATGAAATGTTTCAGAATCGAAATATTCAACTAAATGGTTTTAGATGTGTTAGATACGTGGTGCATTTATATATTCAACGAAATTAGAATTTTATCTACCACTTAGTTGAAAAAAATATTTGAAGAACGTGATTATGAAATATGAAACGGTGCGAATGCTATTACATTTAGCAAAACGTTTTTAAAATGCTTAATACCATTTTATTGATTGCTAAACTCTTTTGAAATCATTTAAAAAAACCTTTATCTAACACATTTCGAAAACAAATACTGTATGTTGAACCTAATTATGAAATATAAAATGGCGCGAATGATAACACATTTAGTAAAAGGTTTTAAAGTGCTTAATAACAAACTCTTTTAAAACCATTTTCAAAAATCGTTTACAAAAACGTAAGTTTAGTACCTTGATTTATGATACCAATTAATCAACATAATATTATCATGAACTATGAAATAAAACGAATGACATTTCATCATTTAATAAAACATTTTCAGAATGTTAAACATTATTCCATATGTTACTTTATTCATTGGAATTCCTCATACAACAATAACTTGAAACATTATGTGAAAATAGTCAAACAGTGAGGAGAAAATACAATACAAACGAATTACTTACTTATAATATAACTTATCTTAGGTTAAAAGCTTTATGGATAAACACTGACAGATTTTTAACAACGTTCTTACTTTCTGAGCTTATATTATACTACATATACACAATGTAGTATTTGATTATATCACATAACTTGCACTCCAGGAGTGGCATAAAGCAGTGACATAAATATCATATGTAACTAGTTACATAAATAGCCGAATCACAGCACTATTTAAAGTCTATTTAAAGATTGAAAACAATCTATTTATGGTGTTATGTGATAAATAGAATCTTACATGAGTGCTTATTTGATATTGTTTTTATGAAACTTGTCGACTGAAACAAATATGATGCTCGGCATATTCAGTCGACTCGTTTCATAAAAACAGTATCAAATAAGCACTCATGTAAGATCCTCTATATATATATGTTATAATAAAATGTACGTACATAATCGAGCCGAAGATGCTGAATAAATGCAAACGACAGAAACAAAACCTACACCGTGTTGAAAGTATGCCCCTTTTGCTTGTCCCTTCTGGCCATTGTTGAAAATGAAGAAAACGTAGAATATGTTCATAAATTTGCATTTTGAATATTTTCTAGTCTCCCTGTGATATTTAATTACCATTTCTGAAGATAGAAATCTATAAATCTACAGATTTACCCACTTTTTTCAAATATTTGGCGGCCATCTTGTCGGCCATCTTGGAATCCTCAAAACGTACCATGATGTCACGTGTCTACGCATTTGTTTAAATGTCCAACATTTAGCTTCACATTGAGAGTTCTTACTACTTTGTTATTTCTCTCTTTATATGCTCATTTTAAGATTATATTTTTTTTCTCTGAATCTGCGTGTTTCATCTCATAATTGAAATAATATTTTCATAGATTGTATGTGTCATAGTTTGCATACATATGTTTATTTCTTTGTATCAATTGTAGATATGTTATGCTCTCCAGTTATTGGAGGTAATAAAAGGTAATAAAAGTATATACAAATATTATCCGTGGACCTTTTTTGCACACGGGGCGTCCTTAGGGACTGGGGTAGTCTGGCCATAATACAATTATTTCTTTGTATTTTCTAGTGTTTCACATGTGGACCAGTCAAAAGTAAAGCCACTAAATATCAGCTAAAGTCAGTGCTGGCAAAAGATTATCACATTTTCTATGACAATTTACTACATGTAGAAAATTGAGTAGTATTCAAAATGTATCTCTGTATCATTGTGCCGGTACAAGTTTCCTCGGTTAAGGCTGGTAAAGTTTCTATTAAGATATAGTCAAAGTATTGCTGCAGTCAAAGTCTGTACTTTTTTGTTTCATGTAAGAAAAACACTATAGATATGTTTCTTCACTTAAAGTACTATTTTGTGATAGAACTATTTCAGTGAATCAGAGGTTATGACACTTACTATTTTATATCGTGTTGACTGTTTCGTTCCGTAGTTCAGGAATGGTATTTGCATATTTTTTTCTTTTTCTGTGTAGATTGGTTAGAGTATGCAAATACATACAAACCATTTCACATTGTTTTGTGAAAAAAAGGAACAGCAAATTATATGTTCTAAGTTTTCTGCTACAACAAATTTAAATCGTTTATTGTCGATGGGTGTTAGTGATTCAGATCAGCCAGTCAGGGAGTCAGATCAGTCAGTCAGGGAGTCAGGTCAGTCAGGGAGTGACACAGGCCACTCAGTCAGTAAATCAGGTGAGTTAGGTGAGTCACGTGAGCCAATGAGTCAGTCAGTGAGAGTCATGTCAGTAAGTCAACATGACGTTGCATCTTTTATTATTTACATTGAAATAAGATGAAGTATTCTAAAAATGTTGTGTTTGATTACATTTGTATTTTACTGTTTGTTATTAAGTTTTCATCAATGTTTTGAATCTGATATACTTTGTGATTTAAATATTTTAGAAATAAAACTTCTTTAGTCAGTCAGTCAGTTAGTCAGTCAGTCAGTCAGTCAGTCAACATAATGTTGCGTCTTTATCATTTACATACAAGGTAATATGAAGTCTTCTTAAAATGTTTTGATGGATTACAGGTCTGAAAACATAAATCTTTATCTTATCATAGGTCGTATATATTTAGTAAGAAACATATCGTTTAATTACAAAATGTTGTATTTTGCGTATACGTCCTTAAGAAGGGAAAACACTGGTTCTGAAATATCGTATGTTTTTTAAATTATAAAGATGATGCACTGTTAGATTTAGATATACTGTTCTAATAATGCTTTTAATAATGGTCACTGTACTAAATTTCATAGAGATCAGTGCTCAAATGTTCGAGAGAAAGTGTTTCTTGATTATCCAAAAGTTGTAGAATCAGTGTTGTGTAAACCAATCAAATCTTACATTAACCACCAAGGTAAGTTCTCTTCAACCGAACGACGTTTGTAACCTAGACGCAGATTGGTTAACCTTTCGATAATGGGTACGTTACCTTACCAAAATCCACTGAATTTTCGGTAAATTTACCGAATCCATTTCGATCTTGGATGCTGTAGATACAAAATAAACATTTTTTATCGACAGTTTGTTTATTTTTTCCTGACTGGTATAATGCGATTTTATTAACACCGAACGTATGAATATATCACCTGGACCATTACATTTCAAAATAGGTGTATTGAAATGTTCATGGTTGTCCGTAAGTTTGACATCAGTTTAGCTTCACGCACGAGAGCATTTCCTTACCTAAATTGACATGGATCGGTCCTGAAAGTTCATACACCTGTTCGCGGTCAATCTAAGAGTTTTATCGGTAGGTTAGGAATAGTTAACCAGATGCTATACATAGAAAGAATTTCGTATAGCTTTACTCGTCCATAAATCAGGTGACACAGTTCGGGCCTTGACGTGTGTAAACTCAAGTCGTCAAGCTTAAAAATGTTAGCAGTTTTTTACCAAGGTCGCCGCCGCTGACTGATCGAAATAACATCCAGGGTCATCCTCCGTGTTCACTTCTGAGTCGTTAGTAGTACGTTAATTGTGTCTATATGTATGCAGGCAGTGCTTAATTGGTCTCATACATCACGTTAGATCCAAGACGATTTGTAATTCATAAAACATATCCATCACATTAATTGTAGGTAATTAAATATTTACCTCAGCCTGAAGAAAATTGATAGTTAATTAACCTAACATAAAACATATTAACTCATCCATAATTATATTTCCCAATTATATATTATCAATGGTGATGGTGGGTGGTGGTGGGGGTTGGGTTGGTGGTGTTGGTGTTGGTGGTGTTGGTGTTGGGTGTTGGTGGTGGGTGTTAGAGGGAGTTGTGGTTGTGGTGTTGGTGTTGTTGTAGTTGGTGGTGGTGTTGGGTGGTGGTGGTGATTTTGGGTGGTGGTGTTGGTGGTGTTGGGTGGTGGTGGGGTTGAGTGGTGATGCTGTTGTTGTTGTTGGTGGTGGTGTTGGGTGGCGGAGGTGATTTGGGGTGGTGGTGGAGGTGGGTGCTGGTAGTGTTGGGTGGTGGTGGGGTTGAGTGGTGATGTTGTTGTTGTTGGTGGTGGTGGTGTTGGGTGGTGGAGGTGATTTGGGGTGGTGGTGGAGGTGGGTGTTGGTGGTAGTTGTGGGGGTGGGGTTGAGTGGTGATGCTGTGTTGTTGTTGTTGGTGGTGGTGTTTGGTGGTGGAGGTGATTTGGGGTGGTGGTGGAGGTGGGTGTTGGTGGTGTTGGTTGGTGGTGGGGGTGAGTGGTAATGTTGTTGTTGTTGCTGGTGGTAGCGATGGTGTTTTTGTTTGTGGTGTTGACTGGTGGTGGCGTTGGGTGGTTGTGGGTGGTGGTGGTAGTGTTGTTGTTGTTGGTAGTGGGTGTTTTTGGTGGTGGTGGGTGTTGGTGGTGGTGTTGGTGGTGTTGTTGGTGTTGTTATTCTTGTTGGTGATGGGTGTTGGTGGGTGTTGGTGGTGTTGGTGGTGGTGTTGTTGTTGTTAGTGGTGGGTGTTGTTGTTGGTGGTGGTGGTTGTTGGTGAGGGTGTTGTTGGTGATGGTGGGTGTTGTTGTTGTTGTGGTTGGTTGTGGTGTTGTTGTTGATGGTGGGTGTTGTTGTTGGTGTTGTTGGTGGTGGTGGTGGTTGTTGGTGAGGGTGTTGTTGGTGATGGTGGGTGTTGTTGTTGTTGTGGTTGGTTGTGGTGGTTGTTGTTGTTGTTGGTGGTGGGTGTTGTTGTTGTTAGTGGTTGGTGTTGTTGTTGGTGTTGTTGGTGGTGGTGGGTGTTGTTGTTGTTAGTGATGGGTGTTGTTGTTGTTAGTGGTGGGTGTTGTTGTTGTTAGTGGTGGGTGTTGTTGTTGTTGGTGGTGGGTGTTGTTGTTGGTTATGGTGCGTGTTTTATAAAGAAGCAACACATTTGAAATATTTGAAGTATTTTCTCTACTTTAAATACAATTAGCAATTGAACAGAAATGACTACGTGGTGTGCATAAAAGTTACGGTAAATTAAATCGAAATGAAACAACAAACAAAATTGTCACTACAAATATGGTAATCACTTTATGATTTTTGTTTGTCATTTCGTTTTTAAGAATTTAAATTGATCACCTGTTCGTGTTCGGAATTGTAAAACATGAGATTCAATAACGTCATCTTAGGCGATAAAGGCCATATTTCCTTTTTAGCATTAATTATCTAACTGCATGATATAGCAAGATGAATTGTAGACTGTTTAACATTATACAGTCCTTCAACTAATACTGCTATAATTGTGTAAAAATGTTGTAAGATAATGAAGTTATTTGAACTTTTGGTACTGTTAAATTGTACATGTTGGTTCGGTCAATGAGGCTAAATGCATAAGCGTTAATTTTGCAAAAGAAACACATGTATACAAAAATAATTATCAAATATTCCTCATGCTATCAAGAATTAAAAAAATAGTTTTTATTCCAAAACAACAACAACAGAAACAAGGGCTGAGTACGGAATTTCTAGATTTTTTATTGATATTATTTTGAAGAATGACCAAGTATACTTTCTCTTATTTCCATAAATACTTATGGTATTAAAATATACTTAACAGAATTGTGTGTGCATTTGCCGGAATGTAAAACATCAAATGTACAAATTTATTATACAGTGCATATACAATAATCAATAAATGTGTACATGCATATTGATAAATTTGTCAAAACACATGGCAAGGCTATCGCCTTTAAGTACCTTAAAGCAACATGGTCGCGAACTTACGTCGAATATCAAACGCCAATTTAAACAGTAATAATGTCAACAATTAGTTTGAACTATAGTAAACTCTCACTTTAAGACCACCTCAATAATAAGACCACCTCAATAATAAGACCACCTCAATAATAAGACCACCTCGAAATTAAGACCACAATTTTCAAGACCATTTTAAATGTTCCACTCTTTACTCAACCTCAATATTAAGACCACCTGAATATTAATACCTGTTTTCAAGTGTCCCAAGGATGGTCTTTTTATTGAGGTTTTTTCTGTACACGTTTTATCTCAGCATCTATGGAACAAAAGGGGCTGTATTCACAAACATCTTCACACTGAAACTCGGACTTAAACTTTAAATTTGCAAAAGTTAAATTTACCATCATTTCGTTTGCATCATATCTATAAACAGATGAAATTTTGTCTGAACGTTTCTTATTATTCACTCTACAAGTTTTATCAAAATCTGTTCTGAATCCACTGAATTTCGGTGAATTTACCAAAATCCATTTTGGATCTGGAGTGACCATATCGGCATTGTTTTATGTTGCACAGCAAATCTTAACCTTCAAATTGCGCCGACCATCTTTTTTCAAGATATTTCTTGATATTTTATATTTGTAGCATATTATGGGTAACGTGAAGGGGAAAGTGTTAACAGCTGAAGTACTACCAAGTCGCTGTCATCTCGCCTCGATAGGACCACCTTTGGGACACTTGAAAACTGGTCTTAATATAGAAGTGGTCTTAAAATTGAGGTTATATAAAGACAAGATCAGTCAACATGGACGCGATGGGCGGGGTTTGATCAAGAACTTCACAATCCATAAATTTGGCACGAGTACTGGTTGATAGCCATGAAGCAGCCATCGAGTGTGATTAGTATAAGTTGTAAGAACTTGTTTCACAATCGGTGTAAAATAGATAAGTTTAAAAAAATGGACTCAGAAATTGTGGTCTCCATTTTTAGGTGGTCTTATTATTGAGATGGTATTATTATTGAGGTGGTCTTATTATTGAGGTGGTCTTATTATTGAGGTGGTCTTATTAGTGAGGTGGTCTTATTAGTGAGGTGGTCTTATTATTGATGTGGTCTTATTATTGAGATGGTCTTATTATTGAGATGGTCTTATTATTGAGATGGTCTTATTATTGAGGTGGTCTTATTATTGAGGTGGTTTTATTATTGAGATGGTATTGTTATTGAGATGGTCTTATTATTGAGGTGGTTTTATTATTGAGATGGTCTTATTATTGAGGTGGTCTTATTATTGAGGTGGTCTTATTATTGAGGTGGTCTTATTATTGAGATGGTCTTATTATTGAGTTGGTCTTATTATTGAGTTGGTCTTATTATTGAGATGGTATTATTGTTGAGGTGGTCTTATTATTGAGATGGTATTATTATTGAGGTGGTCTTATTATTGAGGTGGTCTTATTAATTAAGGTGGTATTATTATTGATGTGGTCTTATTATTGAGATGGTCTTATTATTGAGGTGGTCGTTAGGTGAGGTTTTACTGTAATGTACATTTAGTCAAAACATCACTATTTGTGGTTGTAAATAAAACAGTCAAACCCCCCCCCCCACACACACACACTTCACAAATTAGATCTATGAAATTTATATAAAATTATAAATTTATGTAAATACACATTCTTACACAAAATATCAAACTATATCATTTCACGTAATTTTAAACAAAGTAGTGATTCACGTTTCGCAAGCTGAATGATACTACATTACTATCACCATAAGCGGGACTTTAATTACTGGATTCATCACTAACAGATACATCATCGACAGAGATGTCGCCGACAGACATCACCGAATTCATTGTATTAAAAATGACAGTATTTTGCAAGACAGAATATTAAATAGTTCGTGCATCACAACAAAATATAAGCTTAATCTCATATTTTTTTTCATTTATTTTCCTACCAAAATTCAGTTTCCGTCGCCATGGTAACATTTATGCTATTTTGCACAAAAAATGTTACTGTCAGTATATAGACATCATATCTCAGGGTAGACTGTCAGTATATAGACCACGTATCCCAGTGTAGACTGTCAGTATATAGACATCATATCTCAGTGTAGATTGTCAGTATATAGACATCATATCTCAGTGTAGAATGTCAGCATATAGACTACGTATCTCAGTGTAGATTGTCAGTATATAGACCTCGTATCTCAGTGTAGACTGTCAGAATATAGACCACGTATCTCAGTGTAGACTGTCAGTATATAGACCACGTTTCTCAGTATAGACTGTCAGTATATAGACCACGTATCTCAGTGTAGACTGTCAGTATATAGACCACGTTTCTCAGTATAGACTGTCAGTATATAGACCACGTTTCTCAGTGTAGACTGTCAGTATATAGACCACGTTTCTCAGTATAGACTGTCAGTATATAGACCACGTTTCTCAGTATAGACTGTCAGTATATAGACCACGTATCTCAGTGTAAACTGTCAGTATATATACCACGTATCTCAGTGTAGAGTGTCAGTATATAGACCACGTTTCTCAGTATAGACTGTCAGTATATAGACCACGTGTCTCAGTATAGACTGTCAGTATATAGACCACGTATCTCAGTGTAGACTGTCAGTATATAGACCACGTTTCTCAGTATAGACTGTCAGTATATAGACCACGTATGTCAGTATATAGACCACCATAGACTTTGAGTGAGCTTTTAGTTAGACCCTCTGCTGTTTAATCATTCCGAACACTAATATATCGTTAAACAGTTTGATGTCATTGTGACCAACGTTAATTAAACATTTATGTGTTCCGACAAGTGTATTTTTGTTTGAATTTCAGGCTAAATAATGTTTTATATCACGTGATCAATCGTTTTTTTATGTTTATTTGTTACTTGTATCGCAAGATGTACAAATGAACATTAAATTAAGACAGATCATATTAGATGATAAGACGTTAAACTTCAATTGTTTAAAAAATGTCAATACGCAGTTTGATTAATAATCCTCATGAAATACAGAAAGGCATTTAGTTAAAATTTTGAACATCTTCTTTATTTTAATTTAATTTTAATTCATAAGAAAATGTACAAAATGTATTATCATTGTGCTTCGATTTCATTGGTTTAACACTGACACGCCTTTTAATCGAAACATTTCATTGGTATAACACTGACACGCCTTTTAATCGAAACATGTCATTGGTTTAACACTGACACGCCTTTTAATCGAAACATTTCATTGGTTTAACACTGACACGCCTTTTAATCGAAACATGTCATTGGTTTAACACTGACACGCCTTTTAATCGAAACATTTCATTGGTTTGACACTGACACGCCTTTTAATCGAAACATGTCATTGGTTTAACACTGACACGCCTTTTAATCGAAACATTTCATTGGTTTAACACTGACACGCCTTTTAATCGAAACATTTCATTGGTTTAACACTGACACGCCTTTTAATCGAAACATTTCATTGGTTTAACACTGACACGCCTTTTAATCGAAACATTTCATTGGTTAGCAGAGACACACCTTGACTGTTAAATCATTCTTATTGGTCAGTACATATAAATGCATAATAAACGTGGCAGTTGTTTAAAGATATGCTGTATTATAGGTATTTCGATATCTATTATATTGCTAGTTATTATTTTCACAGTCAAAAAAATGAAATGTTACAATATGACAAAAAAGGTTTGTATGTAGAGAAGATAGATCCAGACAGACATTTGATATGATCTTGTCTAGTATACTATTACAGTACGAAAACAAATTGAGACCAGATCATTTCGATGTGTGGTTAAAACAGTTGTTGAATAATCAACTAAGAATGCTTACAGTATAAGCATTGATACATTAAGAAAATGGTCGTTGTATTTCGTTTTATATTAGATTTGTTAAACATTTAAGAATAAGGACGAATATATCGGAAATTTGTTTTACAATAAGAATCTTCAATGATTTACCGTAAAACCTCGATAATAAGACCACCCTTGGGACTCTTGAAAACGGGTCTTAATACTAACATGATCTTAATATTGAGGTTGAATAAAGAACAGAACAGTTAAAATGAGCGCAGCTATGGGATTTACAACCTCTTCTGTAAGTGACGTCATTTCAAGAAAACGCAACATGTGACGTCACTATTAGCAAGATGGAAACAATATTTATTCCATATAGTCACTTCGTTTTCATATTGCCACATGGGGCAAATATTGCTAACTGTTAGTACATGGTGACGTCACATGCGACGTTTTCTGGAAATGACGTCACTTAAAGAAGAGGTTGTATTTAGTGCCTCTCAACTGTCTATGAAATGAATGCAGACTGATCTCCCTTGATTAGCGGCTTTGTTAAAGACATTTCCTCTAAATTGAATTATCTCCCTTGCACGCAAAAATGATACCAGTCTTGTAAAAAATGGTAAATTAATCGATATTAGCTCCATGCTATATAACCGATTTAAGGGTACGCTCGTTTGGGAATTCCAAAAAGTAGAACAGTTAGAACACCAATCGAGTGCGACATAATTCAGACCCGACACCATTCCGAATGTTCCGTCGCAATAGGTGGTGTGAGTGGAATCGAATTGTATTCGGCGAAGTTTTATACCTTACCCAAAATGACCGACCAGCGGTCTTCAAAATATTGATGGTTTTCATTTATACTTACAGACGGGAGCTATTGCATGTGGAATGACGGTTGCTAGTGAGTTATCATTTGTATTATCTTCGTCTGGAGAATCTAAAATTTCGTTTACGATTAATACTTTTGTTTTGGAACTGTTCTGATCAAACAAATCACTCGATTGGTAGAACCACTAGCTGGAATAGTCGGAATCTAAAAACCCAGAAAAAACTCGCTTTTAATCAAGTTTTTGTAGTGAAAACCCAGAAAAAACTTGCTTTTTATCAAGTTTTGGTAAAAAAAAACACTTTGTAGTGAAAACCCAGAAAAAACTCGCTTTGAATCAAGTTTTGGTAAAAAAAACCACTTTTCCCACTTAGGGAAGTGATTATACTAGACTAACTGACCGTGTTTTTACGTTCGAATGAACATTATGAGCATTGTTGAACGTTGCAATCTACCACAAGTGTTATCATGGCTTGTTCCAATCCATTATTTTACATTCATATTTCACAGGGTCGAGCAGTTGACTGTTATTTCTAACTCATTAAAATGCATCACTCGTGCAAACACACTATGTCTGTCAAGCAAATTAACGATACATTTGCCTGACTGATGGTACCTCTAAATTGTTTATTTAAACTGATCAAAAAAGTGTGTCGTAAACTTTATCGTAAACGCATGAATAACTTAATTTTTTACGACTTTGACTTGTTGTGAAATGTTGGTTACATTTTTGTTTTTTCTTGCAATCAATTTGTGACGTCATCGTGGGCATACGGTATTTACTGTGGGCAAATCTAGGAAATAGCGTTAGCTAACCACTACTATCAAATATCGAGAACACGATACTTAATTTTGAACCACCATGGACTAGCGTCAATAGCTATATATCAATATACAAATAATGTATTAATCATGTGTCAATAATGCTCATTGATTTAGTTTTCTATGTGTTCCTTTTTATTTCGTCTGAAGCAACCTTGCTAATCTACCTCACGATGATCTGATCAACGTGTTCTGTGATATATTACATCCATTTTGTAGTTAATGTGCGTTAGTGCTTCTCTCCCCTTTTCAGTATCTTATAATTGGTTTATGGCAGTTCTTACTGTTCTACTGATTAGCAAGGTTTCTTCAGTTTTATACCATGTTGCTATATGTGATATAAGTACAGAGCGTACTATGTGATACAAATGTTTAGTATATATAAATGTATGTATATGTTTTATATGTATACGTTCTCTCTTATAACTCAATTTATGAGTGGCAGTGTACTTTCATTGGTCGATACTGTCACACCTCCAAATTTAAAGTACAGTCATTGGTCGATACTGTCATACCTCCAAATGTGAAGTACAGTCATTGGTCGATACTGTCACACCTCCAAATTTAAAGTACAGTCATTGGTCGATACTGTCACACCTCCAAATGTAAAGTACAGTCATTGGTCGATACTGTCACACCTCCAAATTTAAAGTACAGTCATTGGTCGATAC
Source organism: Mactromeris polynyma (assembly GCA_032209605.1). Taxonomy (NCBI): domain Eukaryota; kingdom Metazoa; phylum Mollusca; class Bivalvia; order Venerida; family Mactridae; genus Mactromeris; species Mactromeris polynyma. The sequence goes on along the minus strand of JASFXZ010000004.1, from coordinate 5,166,092 downwards.
TGTCACACCTCCAAATGTAAAGTACAGTCATTGGTCGATACTGTCACACCTCCAAATTTAAAGTACAGTCATTGGTCGATACTGTCACACCTCCAAATGTAAAGTACTGTCATTGGTCGATACTGTCACACCTCCAAATTTAAAGTAGAGTCATTGGTCGATACTGTCACACCTCCAAATTTAAAGTACAGTCGTTAGTCGATACTGTCACACCTCCAAATTTAAAGTACGGTCATTGGGCGATACTGTCACACCTCCAAATTTAAAGTACAGTCATTGGTCGATACTGTCACACCTCCAAATTTAAAGTACAGTCATTAGTCGATACTTTCACACCTCCAAATTTAAAGTACAGTAATTGGTCGATACTGTCACACCTCCAAATTTAAAGTGTACTTTTATTTGGTACTCGTTTGATTTTTATTGTATATATATATGTGATATGTACACTGATGCTATTGAAATAAAGAATTAAATACAGATAAATACAATATGACGAAATGGCAAATCATTAGCATGTTAATTGGATTTTAATGCAAATAAATGAATTGTATCCTCGCAAGATGTAACATTAATAGTGCAAGTTTTATGATTGATTATTGTTTTATTTTATGATCTTTCTTGTATTACAAGTGTTGTTATGGCCTTGGGGTTGCATAAATAAATGATTAAGACAGAGGTGATTTGTATGTGACAGAAATTATAAGTTTATAATTAATAATGACTGATCTCTTGTTTTAGAAAGCAGCCATTTGTCAAAACTGTCACACCTCCAAATGTAAAGTACAGTCATTGGTCGATACTGTCACACCTCCAAATTTAAATTTCAGTCATTGGTCGATACTGTCACACCTCCAAATTTAAATTTCAGTCATTGGTCGATACTGTCACACCTCCAAATTTAAAGTACAGTCATTGGTCGATACTGTCAGACCTCCATATTTAAAGTACAGTCATTGGTCGATACTGTCACACCTCCAAATTTAAATTTCAGTCATTAGTCGATACTGTCACACCTCCAAATTTAAAGTACAGTCATTGGGCGATACTGTCACACCTCCACATTTATAGTGCAGCAACTAGGCGATACTTTTACACCTCCAAATTTAAAGTAGAGGCATTGGTCGATACTGTCACACCTCCAAATTTAAAGTACAGTCATTGGTCGATACTGTCACACATCCAAATTTAAAATACAGTCATTGGTCGATACTGTCACACCTCCAAATTTAAAGTACAGTCATTGGGCGATACTGTCACACCTTCAAATTTAAAGTACAGTCATTGGGCGATATTTAAATACCTTAATGTGTTAAGTATAGTCATTGGTCGATACTGACACTCACTTATATTTGAGTACAGTCATTGGTCGATACTGACAAACACTAATATTTCAGGTACAGTCATTGGTCGATACTGACAAACCTCCAAATTTAAAGTACAGTCATTGGTCGATATTGAAATACCTTAAAGTTTTAAGTATAGTCATTGGTCGATACTGACACTCACTAATATTTGAGTACATGCGTGTTCATGATATAGCGGTCTTGACCACACGTTGTATCACGCGGATGTCCACCACGTGGCAAGTCGTCGTTGTATCCTTTCGTTCTAAATTGTGCGCGTAGATTTCGTATCGCTCGACTAGAACTCCCAACATGCCTTACAACATCTTCTGTCGACATTCCAGCATCAAGCATGCCGATCGCACGTTCGCGTAAATTATTGGGTATTCATGGCGTACTAAAGATGCTACAATTTTTTTACCTCATTCCTGATAGCACAGGTCAAGGCTAATATTACCTATCTACTTTCTTTACACAATGATTTCTTTAACACAACAAACACAATGTGTACAAATCGGGAGTTTTTTTTTTGTTCAGTGTATATAGAGTCGTTCATTGTTTAAAACTGACATACCTCATCTATCCGTCAATTCGTCATTGTCATAAAACGGCTGAAATAATTATAGCGGAACCAAACGTACACAATTAAAACGCGCTTTGTTAATGTAAGTAAATCCTCAATGATAAGACCACCCTTTGACCTTTAAAAACTGGTATTAACATTGAGGTGGTCTTAATATTGAGGTTAAGTAAATAGCAAAACAGTGAATATCGATTTTAAATTGTGTTCTTTATTTTTAGGTGGTCTTATTACTGAGGTGGTTTATTATTTAGGTGATCTTATTACTGGGGTGGTTTATTATTTAGGTGATCTTATTACTGAGGTGGTTTATTATTTAGGTGGTCTTATTACTGGGGTGGTTTTTTATTTAGGTGGTCTTATTACTGAGGTGGTTTATTATTTAGGTGGTCTTATTACTGAGGTGGTTTATTATTTAGGTGGTCTTATTACTGGGGTGGTTTACTATTTAGGTGGTCTTATTACTGAGGTGGTTTATTATTTAGGTGGTCTTATTACTGAGGTGGTTTATTATTTAGTTGGTCTTATTACTGAGGTGGTTTATTATTTAGGTGGTCTTATTACTGGGGTGGTTTGTTATTTAGGTTGTCTTATTACTGAGGTGGTTTATTATTTAGGTGGTCTTATTACTGGGGTGGTTTATTATTTAGGTGGTCTTATTACTGAGGTGGTTTATTATTTAGGTGATCTTATTACTGGGGTGGTTTATTATTTAGGTGATCTTATTACTGGGGTGGTTTATTATTTAGGAGGTCTTATTACTGAGGTGGTTTATTATTTAGGTGGTCTTATTACTGAGGTGGTTTATTATTTAGGTGATCTTATTACTGGGGTGGTTTATTATTTAGGTGGTCTTATTACTGAGGTGGTTTATTATTTAGGTGGTCTTATTACTGAGGTGGTTTATTATTTAGGTGGTCTTATTACTGGGGTGGTTTATTATTTAGGTGGTCTTATTACTGAGGTGGTCTATTATTTAGGTGGTCTTATTACTGAGGTGGTTTATTATTTAGGTGGTCTTATTACTGAGGTGGTCTATTATTTAGGTGGTCTTATTACTGAGGTGGTTTATTATTTAGGTGGTCTTATTACTGAGGTGGTCTATTATTTAGGTGGTCTTATTACTGGGGTGGTTTATTATTTAGGTGGTCTTATTACTGAGGTGGTTTTTTATTTAGGTGGTCTTATTACTGAGGTGGTTTATTATTTAGGTGGTCTTATTACTGAGGTGGTCTATTATTTAGGTGGTCTTATTACTGAGGTGGTCTATTATTTAGGTGGTCTTATTACTGAGGTGGTTTATTATTTAGGTGGTCTTATTACTGGGGTGGTTTATTATTTAGGTGGTCTTATTACTGGGGTGGTTTATTATTTAGGTGGTCTTATTACTGAGGTGGTTTATTATTTAGGTGGTCTTATTACTGAGGTGGTTTACTATTTAGATGGTCTTATTACTAGGGTGGTCTTATTACTGAGGTGGTGTTATTACTGAGGTGGTGTTATTACTGAGGTGGTGTTATTACTGAGGTGGTCTTATTACTGAGGTGGTCTTATTACTGAGGTGGTTTATTATTTAGGTGGTATTTAAGTGAGATTTTGCTTTACATGTGCGCCTCGCATGGGGAAACTTATTATGATTAGGATGCTTTTAACTTTACATGATATCGAGTCACGATTTTCAATGTTTGACTAAACCAGCTCATACAGATAATGACCAAACTCACGGATCTTTATTTGGTAAGTTGGAGATAAGGGCCGACCTGCTCGTGTTTGGCCCCGGTTTGATTAAACACGTTTTCAATGGTAAGTATGAGATTTAAATGATATAAAAATAATTCTATTCTATTCTGAGACTAGACAGTAAGAACAAAGAAACAAATCTAGTTCGGTTTTGACCTTCCGAGTTTCCGTAAACTGTCCAATATATTACAGTCGGACCTAGATTATTCGACAAACTTCTATCGAATACTTGGTATAATCCGAAATAAATATATTGAACCGATGTATATTCGTATACAAGTCGAATTGAAAAGGGCTATTCGAAACCATGTATTATTTAAAATACAATTTCCGGACCTGATGAATATTTATAGCGCATACGGAAAGTTACGGAAGTACTTCGGCAATTTACGGCAATCGCGACAAGGTCAAACAATATAATTATAATAAAATACAATTTCCGGACCTGATGTACCATTCGCACATAATATGATACACAGTGTTTGTTCAAGTAACCATTGATTGATTGGAATATATCATGTATGATAAGACAGTTTGCGTTTAATTTCATATTATTGTTCAAGTTTCATTGAATTATATTTTCTAAATTTTATCATATATATTCAAGTTTGGTGAGCTTGACTATCTACATGCAGCGTGTAGAGCAATGCAGCAAATTTGGTAGTGATATTTTTTTTGTTGGAACTATTTTTTGTTATTTTTTCTTCCCAAGAATCTCAGCTGGTGGGATTCAAACCCAGATACAAACCAGTATTAGTGTATAATCCCATGGCTGAACTGGTAGAGATTGGCAGACACAGCCACTGTTCAAGTTTGGGTCAAACATCAGTACCAACAATAAATAATGCAAGACATGTGACTTTGTATGAATAAAGAGAGTGATAACTCAGGATAAATTTTATGTATCAGATTAACTTATACCGTGACTAATATATACATAATTCAATTAATTAACTAAAATAAACCAAAATGTCATTGTATGGCTAAAACTATGTAGTATATGCACGTATATAAAATTAAATGAAGTGTAATTTAATATATTACATCAATCATATTTTTAAGTGGCCTTTAATTACATTATTTCATACTATTTTTCAGATGTTTGGTGGCTGCATCACATGTAAAATTGTGGAGGATGTACAATGGTAGCATTCACTTATGGACGGCTACACAACCTATGTCTGCACAGAGAATATACCCCTCTTAACTGGAGACATGGCAATCTGACAAGTGGAATGAAATTGTGCAAGCCTGTCAGATACCAGCAAATGCCATTAACCATAGATATGAAATGAGTCTACCAGTTCAAAATCAGAAAGTCAAAACGTGTTTGCCATAACAATTTCAGAAGAATTTTGTTACTATGAGTATGAACAGAAAGATTTTATGATTTTAATCAATGACAGTAATTGGACTATAATAAACATTCATTAAATGAAAAAAATTGTCTTGTTTATTTCATTTTGTGGATATAAAATATATGTAATTAAAGCAATCTTACTGTGTTTGTTTGCTGATTAGATCATCCATAGAAACTTGTTTGTTTTGCATAACCCTACCTACTCCTGAAAATGCCCACATACTCAAATAAGTTTCAATGACCGTATTAGTGATACATCTACCTGTATTCACAAACATGTTTTTAGATGGTCTTACAGCTTAAATTCTAAGTCTTCATAATGAGTTTTCATATAGAACATGAAAATTATACATATTTGTATTAATTTTAATGCTTTATTGTTTTTCTTGGGTTTCCTTCTCAAATGCATAAGCACTACAATTCAAGTATTTTGTTTTGATTTATTCTCACAACACACAAAACTATATCACTTACTGAAGGATCAATAGCACCAAAAAAAACTACATGCAATATATTAACACAAAATAATAAGTAATTAATCTTCACAAAAATAGTTTGTATTATTTCTAGAGCTAAATAATCACTTCACTAATTAAGTACCATTGTAGTAATTAACAAATTTGATACCATACATTATACCAAAGTTTGAATTTATGAAATCAATCAATTTTTTTCTACAATATTCACATACACAAATGTTCTTACCAACAGTCATAATTTTCCAATCAGTATTTTACTTTCATTCATTTGAAAATAAGCTATCAGCAAAAATGAGATGGAAAATTGACAACATTTTTGTCATTAATACTATTCAGTGATTAATGGTGCATAAATTAACTGATGCAAGCATGCATGCTAAAACATACACTATGGAAATTCATGGCAATGAGAGAACAGAGCCTTCAACTCCTGTTAATTTTGTAGACCCAATACAAAATGAAAGCTAGTTTCATGTTCACAACTATGATGTCACTGTTTAACAAATGAAAAAATAATGAAACAAAGTTTTTTCCATAAACTGACCAAGGTACATAAGGGAGTTAGTACCCTTGATTGTGTCGTTGGTTGTATGAATCCATCTTTTGCAAGTGGTAAGATCTCATCATGGTGAGCAATTGTATAAATGTTATAGTTGAGACAAAATGTATTCAGACAGATTGACATCAGTGTGATGACTACATGCTTCAATTCAGGGTCATAACAAAAATGATATCAATATTTCACATCTACAACAGTTATGAACTTTTGTATATATTCAACTTCTTCATATCATATGAACACATGAAATTGTCTGGCATTTCTGAAAAAAGAAAAAAAGAAATATATCAGTAAGTATATCTTGTTATAAACTATATGATGATTCATACAGAGTCAACCAAGGATATACTCAGTCACATGGTAAAAACAGGTATTTTGAAGATGGAATAAAATAGAGTGTATGTGGAATTATACATTATTAATTAAAATTAAAATTTATGGTTAACATTTAAAGTACAGTATCAACTGTATCATACAACGTTTAAAATTGAATATTTTTATTATTTGCTTATTTCTAAGCCTATTTTTCATGTGTTCAGACATGCACTTGATGAATATATATATATATATCTAAAGAGATTAATTATTATAATTTGTTGAGTGTTACTGTTATAAACTCATATGATTCTTTAGAATTACAGTGACTGTTACTTTAAGCAGCACCTTACCTTTTCCTTATAAATAGTGTGGTTGTAGGATGATCTCCAACGCGGCCGTGGTCCAGTGGTTAGTGCGCTGGACTTGTAACCCGGCGATCCGGGTTCTATTCCCGGTCGCGGCAGGTCATACCCTTCCATGAAAATTTGATGTCATTAATTTCAGATAAATATTGATATAAGCAGCTGTCCATCAAAGTCTTCTCGTCTTATTCTGATAAGTTAGTTTGCCTTCTGACAACTGAATGATCATCCGTTATATTTTTGTTTTACTCCAGACGACTGACAGACGGCGCGAGATACGTCTCTTTTTACCTCCCCTTGAAGAGCGTAGACTGGTTTACTCTTCGCACGGACATCCATTTTCGTAAGATCGCTGTCATACTAACGCGTTGATAAAACGGTCGTAAGTATTTTCGTAACACAATTCTTACGAACGTTTCGTATCTTACGAATGCTCGTTCGTACGAATATTGATAAAACGAGCCCAATGAGTATATGGGAATTTAACAAGGCAAAGACACGCGAGGTACATGTCTAATAAAATATAATGTCTTTTTATAGCGTTTTTTCTTAAAGACGAAACAGAAATTAGTGATAACCATCAACCAACAAATTGTTTTATTTACAATTATACTCGTATGTTGCAATTTTGCAGTTTGAATTGTTTAACATAACCCTCATTAGACCTCAAAGATTAGTTTTGAAATTGTTAAAAGCAATGTCACAAGTATTGCATAACATAAACAAAATATCAGAATCAACTCAAAACAACACAAGAAATATCTTGATAAAAGATGGTCGGCGCAATTTGAAGGTCAATATTTGTTGAGCCACATAAAAATGTCGAGATGTAACAATTGCTGGTCAGTCCAGATCCGAAATGGATTTCGGTAAATTCACCGAAATTCAGAGGATTTCGGTAAGGTAACGTACCCCTTATCGAAAGGTTAACCAATCCGCGCCAAGATTACAAACGTTGTTCGGTTGACGAGAAGTTGGTTTAGTGGTTTACGAAAGATTTTATTGGTTTACACAACACTGATATGCAAATAGCAAAGCCATGTTAGTACGTCTGCGCCGAAAAATGAGATTAAATTTATGGAAAATAATGAAATGCTGATCATAGTATATCTGAACTTAATCGCAAACAAAAATATAAAATGTTTGAACTAGAAGAGTTTAATGCACAATAGCATGTGTGAAATGTATGCGTAATATGTAAACAAACGGTCAAATGGTATAGGGAAACTGACCTGTACTTTTTGATTTTGAGAATGGTACTCCAAGAAAACTGAATGGGTCAGTGGACCCCTTTACTGAACAGAAGAACTTTATATAGGAGTCTTAGACATGACAGTTGTATCAGACCCTGTGTTCACAAAGGGTCAACTGATCTGGATCAATTTTATCCTGAAAAATATTTGCCATTTTTTCGAAGCAATTGAAAACGTTATGCAGTACTTTTCATAACGAACACAAAAATACCTAAATCGTCTGATTCACATTGCGAAAACCCTTAAAACACTACTTTTTGTTGAGAAAATAATAAATTACACTTATCACTGAATTGTTATACACATTGAAGATCAAATCAGAATCAAATTTCATGAATCAGTCTTAACTTATCAATCATATTCCTTTTTCTCAATAAACATGAAACCTAACTTTAATGTCTTAAAAGTTTTGCAACGTTCATTTCTATCACATTATGTAAACTATTTAGTTTAGCATACAACACCTGAAAACTTATTCTGTGTACACTGGACCAGAAGTTCAATAAGGTTCTCATTGACCAACATGTCGTCCTTGTACATGATTTGAGTCAGTCACTTTATACTAAGTACAGTCATTGGTCGATACTGTCACACCTCCAAATTTAAAGTACAGTCATTGGTCGATACTGTCACACCTCCAAATTTAAAGTACCGTCATTGGTCAATACTGTCACACCTCCAAATTTAAAGTACAGTCATTGGTCGATACTGTCACACCTCCAAATTTAAAGTAGAGTCATTGGTCGATACTGTCACACCTCCATATTTAAAGTACAGTCATTGGTCGATACTGTCACACCTCCAAATTTAAAGTACAGTCATTGGTCGATACTGTCACACTTCCAAATTTAAAGTACCGTCATTAGTCGATACTGTCACACCTCCAAATTTAAAGTAGAGTCATTGGTCGATACTGTCACACCTCCAAATTTAAAGTACCGTCATTAGTCGATACTGTCACACCTCCAAATTTAAAGTACAGTCATTGGTCGATACTGTCACACCTCCAAATTTAAAGTACCGTCATTAGTCGATACTGTCACACCTCCAAATTTAAAGTAGAGTCATTGGTCGATACTGTCACACCTCCAAATTTAAAGTACAGTCGTTAGTCGATACTGTCACACCTCCAAATTTAAAGTACGGTAATTGGGCGATACTGTCCCACCTCCAAATTTAAAGTACGGTCATTGGGCGATACTGTCACACCTCCAAATTTAAAGTACAGTCATAAGTCGATACGGTCACACCTCCAAATTTGAAGTACAGTCATTAGGCGATACTGTCACACCTCCAAATTTAAAGTACAATCATTGGATGAAATAAATCATCAACACACGAACGATCTCTGACCTTCACAAATGAGGATTTATGTCCTTATTCCCACGAGTAGAAAATACGACCAACAACCACCCTTACAATAGAGAGTTGTTGTTTTTGTAGAATATTAGTTGTGCCTCGGCTTACGACGAGACCCTGTTACCGACAAAGTTTAAGTACTGAAAGAAATTCAGGCTTTAGACAAGCATCTGAGTATACCATAAAACCTCCGCAAACCTGCTGGATAGCTTTCTCCTATACACATGTACACAGTATTCTCCCGGGTAGGATTCTAACCCGCATCGATGAGGACTCATTGTCTATAGAAGAGGGGTATGAAACTGTTACTATGCATCCGGCATGGACGTAAGTCAAGTATCATACAATGCTGCGGAAATAGGTGATATTAATGGTATGTTCAATTCTGTCGACTGTTACTTGAATGTCTGAAATCAGGCGGCATACTTTTGTGAAACGATATAAAGTCCAGTCATTGGTCAATACTGGCACACCTCGATATTAAAAGTCCAGTCATTGGTTGATACTGACACACCTCAATATTTAAAGTCAAGTCATTGGTTTATACTGACACACCTCGATATTTAAAATCCAATCATTGGTTGATACTGACACACTTCAATATTTAAAGTCCAGTAATTGGTCGATACTGGCACACCTCGATATTTAAAGTCCAATCATTGGTTGATACTGAGACACCTCAATATTAAAAGTTCAGTCATTGGGCGATACTGGCACACCTCAATATTAAAAGTCCAGTCATTGGTCGATACTGGCACACCTCAATATTTAAAGTCCAATCATTGGTTGATACTGACACACTTCAATATTTAAAGTCCAGTAATTGGTCGATACTGGCACACCTCGATATTTAAAGTCCAATCATTGGTTGATACTGAGACACCTCAATATTAAAAGTTCAGTCATTGGGCGATACTGACACACCTCAATATTTAAAGTCCAGTCATTGGTCGATATAAGCACGTGATCATACAACATGCATGTAGCATCGCCGTAGGAAAATGTCAATTAATATACTCGTACACCGGTTACCCTATGTTGACAGTGTTAAAATTACAGTTTTCAGATCTCAAACTATGAACATTTGGAGGAAATTAACATAAAGCACCAATCAATAGTCAACAATACTCTTTATCCCTGATTTTAACGGAGGCAAATGGAGTCATAGATTAGTAGTTATGCATGCTTTCAGAAAGTGCCGAAACATTGAGGAAACCACTCAAATGTGACCAGTCCTGTGGCAATATTACAGAAACATCTTATACTTATCCTTAAAATAACACTTTCCTTAACTTGTATATTTAACATGCAGTCTATTATATGGTCAAATCAAGAGTGATAAATGAGTAGTGTTGATACGTGTTGTCATTACAATTAAAAAGCTTAAAAGTTTTAAAGTGGTTTTCGAATTACATCCATTTGAAATTTTGAGCTCAAGTGAAAATATTTAAGACTCACTTAAGATGCTTCTGTAATATGGGCCCTGAGCATTAATTTCGACATAGACAACTTTTATTTATAGTCATTCTTTAGCTTCAATGGATTCTTTCCTGAACGCAATTAGAAAATGGCGAGAAATCACGATTGTCATGAATCTAAAGTTCTGACAATGTCGACGTCCGATGTCCTAAAAGCTTCAGCAATATGATTTTATAAACAATGCTGCCTTCCGTCCTGTAGGCGACTGGACCCGTATTCACAAACGTTTTAAATATATTCATGCAAACATTTTTCCATTTAAATATAATGTACACGAAATCCTTGTAAATTTTATTTTTGCAATTTTAAAGTCTACGTCTAAGATTCAGTCTTAAAACGTTTGTGAATATGGGTCCTGGTCTCCACATAGTTTCCTAGCCCTCGATTTAAGTGCTATTATTTAAAATCTAGACCAAACAAATGTATCTTATTTTACAGTGACCCATGATGTCTTAATAACTTACACTTTGGTCAATAGGGGGGACAGAACAACCAGGTATTTTATTTTTCGACATAGTTAAGTTATGTCGGCTACTAAAGCTTGTTTTCAGATCCAATCAGATGTACTTGATACTGCAGACATTGAGAACGACGATTTAAATCCCTTGCAGAGACAATGTGATACACTTCCAACTTGTTCTACCTTCCATTTTACCAGTAAGTGGTCGATGATAAAGTCCGGCAATCTAAATATGCCGTATCTATGTAATCCACACACGTTATCTGGACGGTGATAAGGTAGGGCACCTTTACACGTTGCTTAAATTTAAAAACTGATATTTATATTTGAATGTATGCATGTATAATTTATCAATTTGGACAGATTGTGTATTCTATCAAACATATATCTTGGCACAAGTATTTATTAAATTTTTATATTCATGTTTAAAAGAATCTTGCAGTCTTATTAATGAAAGCAAATCACTCATTTAAATTGACATGGAATCTCTAAATTTTGGATCATCTCGGCAACTGCCGACAAGTGGAATTTACCTGCTTTTAGCTTGACGGTAGTTAAAAAAAGTTTTTGCCGAATTGGAATCGCATTTATAGAACCAAAAAATAAATAAATAAGACAAAAGTAAACTCAATTTCGTCGTCCAGCGGTTCAAAGACATGTACTTATACATAACACTCAATCTCACTTTGTTGACAGTTTCAACTCTAGTCATGAACATGTTTTTTTCTAATTCAAATTTACCTTAAATCATTGATTGTTTTGGCCTGGGACATTAGCTTTATTTTGGGTGCTATAAATTTGATCCATTTTCTCAAATGTGTAATTTACTGCTGTATGTGATACGTACGAGTGACAAGTAGTTCAACACGGGACACTATAACTAAATAAAACAAAAAAGAGATTAAACTGCCACATTCACAAGACAATGCCTCCCCACACAGACCACCGAGAAAACAACAGTCTGCAAAACATTAGGCACTGAGGAGGTGCAAGGGTAAACGTGTATGTGATTAGGGATGCAAATATTGGTCTGGCCGACCATAAAGAACAATAAAAGAAAGCATTCAAAAGGAACAACAAGGGGGAACTGTCATTAAAAATACTGGGTTTTAAATCGATTTTTACAGTTACCTAACCTCACAGTTTACCGCTATACAGTCATTCATTTCTAGCATATCTACATAAATTGATCTAGTAGGCAATAACTTAAATCATTAAAAAGATAAAACTATTACATTTACCACTGAACAATTTATTACAAAAGTCTGCTTAATCAATGTTAAAGGAATATTTAATACGTAATAGCTTAATGGTTAATAAATTACAGTCCGAAATAATAACATTAATGATGGAACGTTGTAACTGCGAGTCAAATCATAACGATACCCTCCTTTAGCATCGGGAGCTTATTCCGATCCCTTCATATTCACACTCTGCTTTATAACTCCCGCACAACTGATATTTTCTATATTTAGACAGGCTAGTCGACATGTGTTCGGAGCCATTCACCGGGCCGCTTACAACGACCCACTAATGTCCGAAATGTAGGACAGTTAACATGTGTAAATAAACTTGATGCGAGTGTGCATTGAATAGAGTAAGACAGCTTTCACTGTCATAGAAATGCCGCTGTGACTATGGAAATTGCTAGAAAAACTAAATAAATCGAACGTAAGTGACCATCGTTTCGTCGGCATGTCAAAATTATACCGATGCCTGTAAATGTGTAGTGATTTAAGGTCATTTAAACAACTGTACGGGCGGAATATGTGTATATTTTTAAATGCGTCATATCGTTACTTGGCATCTTGTTAATCAGATTCGCCACGCTACACGCCACGTACAAACCTCGATGCATGAACAAAAAACTGCCTTCTGTAAGTGCTACACTTTTAATGACATAAACTATACCCAATTAGCTAGATAGATATACTTTCCCGCGGTTCGTAGTATAGCGGGAAAGTATTGTCTTCTAGTCACTGCGTACACATTTTATTGGTTTAACGCTGGAAAATACCCATCTATAATAAACTCAGTAGTCACATGATCGTGTCGACCAATGACATTTAGTATCAGGGACGAACGGTGATTTCGTAAGGTCAAATATCAAAATATACTGGGTAATACAGCAGCGGGTGAATGTAACGGTAGTGGAATCAAAGCGCTGTGTGGAGCGTATCATAACGATAACACACTGGCTTTCAACATACTTATAGTAAAATGGAGAAGCTCTGAATGGGGCTCCAATGGGGTAACTTAAAGGGCAGGCTAGTGGTCCATACAAGCGAAATGACATTAGAGAGTAAATGATAATTTGTAAAATGTCTTTTGGTGTGTCATGACCTTAAGTTGTTTGTCTTCATCCACGAGACATGAATGTGGTGGAGTTCAAGGTCATGCTAGAAGTAAACATGTCTGGCGAGCTTGTTTGGAATGCAATTCAAACTAATTAACCTCGATAAATGGGGATATAAACCGAAACTAGAACACAAACTGATAACCATACTGATTTCGTATAAACAAGGATCGGCGTTCTGTGGCACCGAAAGAAATGTTCGCAAAATCATATGTCTCGAGTAACCAAACTAAGATTAGATTAAATGATAGTAGATTACGTAATGTTAGATATAAATACATCAGGCCAACAACAAACTTCATGCACTGTCGATATTGGAGGGAGGGATTGTGAAACAGTGTAGGAGTTAGGAATCAAAATGAATTCTAGAATCATTGGTTCGACTTCCGGATGTTTGTTTGAATTGTCGCTAAAATCTTTTCTCATGTGAGTGAGTAAATTATTCTCAACTAATTGTTACATAATTGATTAATAATGGGTTTGTGCGGAATCGTGATCTTTGTCTTTTGTAAGGTTCCGGGTTCTCCCTTGCGTGTTTAGGTAAACAAATGGTCATAGTTGTCTAATTACCTGGTACGGATTCATACCAGTTCAGTAGATTATACTGTCCATGTATCATGCCGTACCAGGCCGCTAGATGACTATATCTAACTACTAATATTATGCAGCCGAACCGTTTTGAGCCACGATAAAAGATCATCGTACCGGTTTTCTATGATATGTTTTTCTGGTTTCTTCAATAAAGTACTTAGTTACACACTCATGATATGTGCAATTATCTAGTCATGAACACCGCCTTTTTGCCAAAACATTAAATGAAAATGATAACTGCTAAGTTATTTCTTAATCATAAAACTGCATTTTGAATTACAAACATGTACTGTATAATGAAATAAGATGCTGTTTTATTCATATTTAATGACTAGTTAGTAACAGCAAATGAGACTGACGAATTGTTTGTTATAGCTAATGTATGTTTATTTTCTGTGACACATTTCGAGTTAAATGAAAATTGATCAAGTAAAAAAACAACAGAAATAGCTTAAGTTAAAGCACGTGGTACGTATTGCAATACGTTGTCAATGCATTGCACTATATATTCGAACTTAATATTTTCAAGTATTTCCAACCGATGTGAAACAATGCACTCATGTATTTTACTCTGATTTTTTGTATTCTAATATAAGTATTCTTAGAAACAAAATATCGGAAATATCAAGTATACAAAAAAAAAATGAGACATTAAGACAAAAATAAATACATTTTTCATATAACAACCAGTTACATTTTCCAAATTAAATCTGTATTAAAATAAAGTCATATTTTTGAGGAACACGGAAAATCGGTCAATGGCGCTAGCGGAATTCGAACCCAGTTTTTATGATGTTGATATGCTGGATATTTTGTAACTGCCGAGAATGGAAGAGCATAGGTCATACAATATTGATGTGTTTCTCTTTTGAATGTGAAGCTAAGGTTGTCGTAGATAATTTCATAGATAACGGCATTATGACTACAACAAAATAGGATAAACGATATGACCTCGAGATTATAAACTTTCCATCAACTAGATGGAGATATTCCAAGTTCAACTTCATACTGCGTTTATATTTCTCAAGTTTTCAAGTTTTTTCAAACGTAATAATAATCGAGAGGATTAATGATCGTAATATTTTTCTTAACAGGTAAACTCCTTAATCAGTATTATCGTTATCATAAATTATATAAGAGGTTTCGTAAATTTGCTATAAGTGTCCATCTGTTAGTTTGAAATTTGGAAACCCGTGTTAAAGACTGGATTTTAATGGAAATCGGGGGAATCAGTATTTTTTTATTTTATCCTTGTTCGGATCCTAGTCGAACACTTTACATGACCCAGCTAGTGTTTCAGACACATTTTAAAATAATATAATAGATTTGTAAACAAGAGCACGTGAACTACATCTTTTGTAAATTTATCGTATCAACGTTTCGGCTTACGCCTTCAGCAGGATAACAATTACAAACAAAAACAACGGAAATTAAGTTAGACATAAATTCCATTTCTAAACATTTCCGGTTACCCCTCGTAAGATCATTTTGTGGTTATTTCGACTCTGATGTAAATAATTTAGTTGAATTATGTCGCGGACATATAAACCATATATAGGTATTGACGGATCAAGTATGTTCCAATTTATGCTTTACAGCAAAATGTTCGTTGCCATAGTAACCTGTGTGATTTTGTCCGCTGTACTGACGTCAGCAGACATCACTGGACAACATCCCGCATCGGGAACATGTTTGTGTTTGACCGGAACTAACGTTAGAGCCCATAGTTCAGGTAAGTGTATATAAGTGGTGGTCGCGTATGTACAATGTGACGTCATAAATGACGTCATTGTTATCCTCTTGCCAACCGGTTAGTCGTTGAGCAACGTAACCTGGGCAATTATTGGAATATTTTACACATGATTACGCATGGTAAATACGGGCTCTTTATATACATTATTCTATTTAGTCAACAATATATATGTTTCGTCAGGGTCAGATCTCTATTTGCGCTTTTGTCCAAAACTTGTTTTAACATTCGCCAATAAACAACAAATGAAAAAACTCCACTATGTGTAAAACGTCTTAAAACTATAGCGCTCAACCTGTGCGAGTGTCTACTTAGTCAATGTATTCATATATGTTGGAAATAAATGACCATATAGCGATTAAGTGTGAGGTTGGCTAGCCATTAAATCGATTTAAACCCCCAGTATTTTTACCGACAGTTCAAAAGCTGTAGTTCGCTGTATGGTAATAATTTCTTTTTTTGTGTTTTAAATGTGTATTATATTTCCCTTTCCACTGTGCAATTATTTCACTTTATATCGTATTCATGTTTTTTCTGCTCAGTTTCGGCCTATTGTTGCCAGCTGTCTTGACTTGTCCTGTGATCTTTTCCATCCATTAAATTCCCCCACCCACTGTTTGTCCTCTTTGATTCTCCTAGTTATTCCTTATGGTCGGCCAGACCATTGCTTGTGCCTCTGTACCCTTACGTTTGTACCCTTGAGCCTCCTCAAGTGCCCAATTCTTTTGACACAATACCCACCCCTCCACCCCTTTTTTCATTTTATTTATTTCTAAACTCCCAACAACAATTTCTTCAGAACCTCCCCCCCCCCCAAAAAAAAAAGGTATGCCTTTCAACTAAACAGACGAGCGTCAGGCACCCGCAGGCGGAGCTCTTGTTGTTTCTTTCTTGTCTTCTTCACCGCCAACGTTCCTATACACCGGCGAAGTGTTTCCCCTTTTCCGCGGGGATACAACGACATAATGAAATAATCGAAAAATTCCCGGGAGAAAGAATATCTTACGATAGGGCCGAAATAAGCCACCATAGCAAACAGAACGGATTTCCAGGTTATATTTCGATGTTGAAATATACATTACAAAGTAACAAGCTTCCCTCTATAAATCAGGTGATCTTCAAGCCAGTGTTGTAGCCAGTGTAAGTAAACCAAGTTGCTATAAGTTCCATGGGGGCATTCACACTGCTGATGGCTATACGTGGTACCAGCTTCAAAATGTGAACGGACTTGTAAGTATAAAGCCATATCTGGTACCCGACCCAAATGGGAGTCTAACATTTTTTCCTTAATAACATGAGTAAATTGAATGGTGTATGTAATAAATCAGTGCTTGGGCACAAACCAGCTAGTGATGTTCTGAATTCGGTTACCAAACGTTAAACAGCAAAATATTGTGAGAAATAATGCAATGATTATATGACAATAATCATAGAACCGCGGGTTTTACAACCTTTAATGAATACTGGTAGATTGCACGCGCACAAAACTCAGTATTTCAGAAAGTGTTTGAAGTAAAATGTTAGATATGCGTTGTGGTCTAGGGGTAAAACCTGACTCCTGATCGGACGGTAACGTTCGAGCCCCGCGTTAAGCGGAATCTTATCAAGAACTTTAGCGCAAGTACTAATTATTAACACAAGAGGCAGTAGAGATTGATAACTTAAGTATACATTTTCCGAGCTTGTTTCACAATCGATGTACAATAAATATGCTAAGACTTAAAAAGCTATGAATGGATGATGTGATATACTGTTTATTTACAAATGGCGGTTACTTTCCTGTCCGTGAGGATGTGCTCATGTTGGCCACTCATTATGTATCAAGAACGTACACAGAAAGTACACAATATTCTGCACATGCGTTAAAATCAACCAATCAGTGGGCAGATGGACACATGATCGATCATGTTTTTATTGTTGCAGAACCCGTGGGTAGCCGGTTCATTCCTTTCTATCGGCGGTGCATCTCAATGCTCAACATCTACCACAAGTGAGTAAAATTGACCAGTTAGAAACTTTTATTCAATGTCATAATGCATCTATGTCGACCAGTCTATGCTTACACAGCGCTAGTTCAAAATTAGTATTAACCAATCACAAAACACATGTTATAGAGGTGTGTCAGTATTAACCAATCACAAAACACATATTATAGAGGTGTGTCAGTATTAACCAATCACAAAACACATATTATAGAGGTGTGTCAGTATCAACCAATCACAAAACACATGTTATAGAGGTGTGTCAGTATCAACCAATCACAAAACACATGTTATAGAGGTGTGTCAGTATCAACCAATTGATTTTAACTTAACTGCCTTTCTTCAGAACGAATTGTGATCGTATTGTATATATTATCCGTGTACATTTATCGAGCATCGTGTTCAGGGAGGGGGGGAATCCAGGATTTGGTCTTAGGAGTTGGCATATCTTTTTGGTCATTTTCGGTTTTGCTCAAGCTTTACAAAACGGCAGAGACTGTGTTTTATTCTTGTTTTTTTTAAGTTATTGAACATAAAACTAATTCATCATTATAGAATATAATGCTAGAATAAATCAGAATCGCTTATTTGAAAATCTTATAATTAAAGATCTCTGTATATTGTCGTATTTATACTCAGACATGCATGTAAGGTTGGGGAATTTGGGGGGGAGGGGGCGTGCGCCTTGAATCCGCTAGTATTCGCCAGTAAAGCTTTAAAGCGGCATGACGTTTTCTCTCTACTCAGATACGATAGTGTCAAACAATTCATACCGTATTCTATGTTATCAAAAGACAAACCATTAATTTTATATTGTTGTGTTTCTAAACCGAAAGTGGTCGATTTTAGACATGAAAACGAAAGTAGCGACTTAAGTCCCTTCACATATACGGATTTTTCTTACGAGTCCTTACCGATCGCCAACTCGTAATCAATCGCAAGCATCCGTAAATAACTCGCTGGTATCCGTAAACAACTCGTCACAACTCGCAACAACTCGCAGACACTCTTAAGGATCCGTGAAAGAAGAGGCAAATTTTTTGACATGTCAACAATCTTCTTACGATTGCCCACGGATTAATTTTTCCGTAAATAACTCGTAACAATCCGTAAGTATCGTAAACCGCTCGCAACAACACGTAACCATCCGTAAACTGCTCGCAATAATCCGTAAATGACTCGTAACAAATTTGTTTACGATTTGTTACGGTTAGTTTACGATTTGTTTACGGATTATTTACGGATTATTACGAGTGCTTACGTGTTGTTTACGATTTCATTCGGGTCGTGTTACGGATCGTTACGAGTAATTACGAGCACTTTACGTGTAGTTACGAGTACTTTACGAATAAATACGTATACTTTACGTATTCTTACGTATTGATTACGTTATGGGGAAAGGTATAAAAGCAGCAAAATCGTAAGGACTCGTAAATACTCGTAACTAACTCGTGACTATTCGTAACAACACGTAATCAGGTTGTAACTAACAAGTAAAAGCTTCGATGAATAGTAACATTCCGTAATATACTCGTAACAATCCGTAAAAAGCTCGTAAAATGCCCGTAAGTTGCTCGTAGTTATCCGTGACAACTCGTAACAAATCGTGGAATATTGCCATAAATACATCGTAATAACTCGTGATAATCCGTAATAAACCGTAAATAGCTCGTAATAACTCGTAACAACTCTTAAATCGGTCGTAAAAATGGCCAAATCCTAAGGATCCGTGAATTTGTGCGATCCGTAAGGACTCGTAAGAAAAATCCGTGTATGTGAAGGGGGCATTAGACAAATCAGAGTGGAATGTCTAATTTATCGTGTTGATTAGGAACAGGGAATGTCATAAGGAGTCATTATATTACAAAACGTCATTCATACATGTTTCATGTCAGAAAGCATCAAATTCAACACTTAATTCCTTTAATTCTTCTGTGACAGCGAAGTTTCGTCAAAGGAAGTTAGTACTAAGTAGTCATACGGTTATTTTAATTCTGTCAAATTAAAATATGATCGTCGGCAAAAATGACATTTCTTATTAAATTATTATGTAAAATTAGATTTAATATTCATTATTGCCATCATGCCGTTTTAAATATCTTCTACAGGTTTTGACCATTGTTCAATGATCTTGATCACCATCAACAAATGCATTTAGATTCTTAATGAAGATTTGCGTTCCCACGGAAACCCAAAGTAAAGATAGTAACAGAAGAAAGACATGTCATTTATTGTTGACACATACGTGTTTATATTTTATCAGGCTCTGGTTCATGTACCGATGCCACTGCAAAAAGCTATGCCTGTCAGCTTCTGGCTTTGGCTGATGCCAGTACCATCACACTGTGGAACAAACACCCATCTGGCGTGCATGACAACGCTTACGCTTACAACAACATTAGAGACGCTTGCCATGGCACTGCCGCAGCCAGATCTCAGTAATACTACTGTTATATTGCCATTCTATCGATATTTTAAAACAAGAGGTGGTCCACTTGGAGATCATTTTATTTCTCAAAACGATGTTTATATGAGCACTGCTATGGGATTTACAACCTCTTCTGTTAGTGACGTCATTTCAAGAAAACTCAACATCTGATGTCACTATTTGCAAGCAGGTAACAATATTTACTCCGAATGGTCACTTTCATATTGCCATGGGGCAAATATTGCTTACTGTCAGTATGTGGTGACGTCACATTATACGTTTTCTGGAAATGACGTCAGTTTAAAAGAGGTTGGAAATCGTACAGCGGCGCTCATATGTCTAACGTGAGACTTGCAAAATATTTTGGGATTATTCAAATTAGGGGTTAAATAAGGCGATAATCGAGAAATCATTTTTTCTTGCGATTAAGCAGAAAATGAGCATTTTAATCAGTCATTGGCTCGATTCATTTTAACGGATTTAAATCCTTTAAAAACTAGCAAATGTTTCTAACCTCTTATTTGCCTATTAAACATACATGTATATTCGGCGGTTTAAAAAAATGGAGGACATGAAATAAATATTATTGGTAATGGAATATGTCTTAAATTAGACTATTCTGATGAATGTGTTTAATATGAACATTTATATATTACAGCTACACATGCTCCACTTGTTCAAGTCCTGGTGCTCCGGGTGGCCATGTTTGTTTGAGTGCTACCTTGTTACATTATATTTATGCTGTACATCAGCGACTTGGATACATTCATGTAAGAGTGTTGCTACTAGCAACTATATCACGTCCTGTGTTTTTATTGGTATAATGTGATTAGTGATGTGTTGCTTTATGTATGTGTGTGTTAGCTGTTGTGTTATGTTGTGTTATTCGCATTGTTATTCAGGTATGTTGTTCTGTGTTGAGGTGGTTTGCACTGTGTTGAGGTGGTTTGTTCTGTGTTGAGGTGGTTTGCACTGTGTTGATGTGGTTTGTTCTGTGTTGAGGTGGTTTGTTCTGTGTTGATGTGGTTTGTTCTGTGTTGAGGTGGTTTGTTCTGTGTTGAGGTGGTTTGCACTGTGTTGAGGTGGTTTGTTCTGTGTTGAGGTGGTTTGCACTGTGTTGATGTGGTTTGTTCTGTGTTGAGGTGGTTTGCACTGTGTTGAGGTGGTTTGCACTGTGTTGAGGTGGTTTGTTCTGTGTTGAGGTGGTTTGCACTGTGTTGAGGTGGTTTGTTCTGTGTTGAGGTGGTTTGCACTGTGTTGATGTGGTTTGTTCTGTGTTGAGGTGGTTTGCACTGTGTTGAGGTGGTTTGTTCTGTGTTGAGGTGGTTTGTTCTGTGTTGAGGTGGTTTGTTCTGTGTTGAGGTGGTTTGTTCTGTGTTGAGGTGGTTTGCACTGTGTTGAGGTGGTTTGCACTGTGTTGATGTGGTTTGTTCTGTGTTGAGGTGGTTTGCACTGTGTTGAGGTGGTTTGTTCTGTGTTGAGGTGGTTTGTTCTGTGTTGAGGTGGTTTGTTCTGTGTTGAGGTGGTTTGTTCTGTGTTGAGGTGGTTTGTTCTGTGTTGAGGTGGTTTGCACTGTGTTGAGGTGGTTTGCACTGTGTTGATGTGGTTTGCACTGTGTTGAGGTGGGTTGTTCTGTGTTGAGGTGGTTTGTTCTGTGTTGAGGTGGTTTGTTCTGTGTTGAGGTGGTTTGTTCTGTGTTGAGTTGGTTTGTTCTGTGTTGAGGTGGTTTGTTCTGTGTTGAGGTGGTTTGTTCTGTGTTGAGGTGGTTTGTTCTGTGTTGAGGTGGTTTGTTCTGTGTTGAGTTGGTTTGTTCTGTGTTGAGGTGGTTTGCACTGTGTTGAGGTGGTTTGTTCTGTGTTGAGGTGGTTTGTTCTGTGTTGAGTTGGTTTGTTCTGTGTTGAGGTGGTTTGCACTGTGTTGAGGTGGTTTGTTCTGTGTTGAGGTGGTTTGTTCTGTGTTGAGTTGGTTTGTTCTGTGTTGAGGTGGTTTGCACTGTGTTGAGGTGGTTTGCACTGTGTTGAGGTGGTTTGTTCTGTGTTGAGTTGGTTTGTTCTGTGTTGAGGTGGTTTGCACTGTGTTGAGGTGGTTTGCACTGTGTTGAGTTGGTTTGTTCTGTGTTGAGGTGGTTTGCACTGTGTTGAGGTGGTTTGTTCTGTGTTGAGTTGGTTTGTTCTGTGTTGAGGTGGTTTGCACTGTGTTGAGGTGGTTTGCACTGTGTTGAGTTGGTTTGTTCTGTGTTGAGGTGGTTTGCACTGTGTTGAGGTGGTTTGTTCTGTGTTGAGGTGGTTTGTTCTGTGTTGAGGTGGTTTGTTCTGTGTTGAGTTGGTTTGTTCTGTGTTGAGTTGGGGTTTGACACAGTAGGACCCCCTTCAATAATATAGATGGTGTCAAATTAAATCAAGGGAGGTAACTTTATTGACCTTGGTATGTTTAAAAGATGTTTTTACACTTAAATACTACAGGACATGTGTTCAAAATTTGTTTTTGTCAATTATTTACGATTAATGGAAGTGAATAACAAAAAAAATGAATATGAAAGTATGAATCTGTGTTTCATGGAAAGACATAATGGAGGCAATTTGATGTATAATAGAAAGCACAGGTAAATTGTACTTCGAAAACACGACTTTTTTGTTAAATTAGACGCATTTTCATAATAAATTGTTCCGAGTTCCACATAAAGTATACATATATGAATGAAACTGCGCGAAAAAAACATAATGTTGGGAAACATTGAACATTTAAGTAAAATTAGTTGGGAAAGTTGGCAAAATTTGACTGATTTTTCACCTTTTATTGACCTTTGATCCCAGGTTAGTATGTACTTACAAATCAGAGGCTTTGATTTTTTTGTTTTATAAGTATTGCTGAATATGTTATTTACAAAATTTGCAAACATTCCATCATAAAGTTCATTTTTATCATATTGACGACAAAAACATAACCCTACCCCCTCAACAAATTTATGCTACTTTTTACAAACCCTCCTGGTACAAATGTGTGAGAAAAATATAGATACGCACGGCTTTGACGCTTAAGAAATGGGTTTTCAGGTAGCATATGATATATCCTTTCAAAAAATATGCAAACTTCGTATGGCCTCATTTGTTGCAATAAAAGTCCACGGGCTCTCGGACTATGTGTTGAGGTGGTTTGCACTGTGTTGAGGTGGTTTGCACTGTGTTGAGGTGGTTTGTTCTGTGTTGAGGTGGTTTGCACTGTGTTGAGGTGTTTTGTTCTGTGTTGAGGTGGTTTGCACTGTGTTGAGGTGGTTTGTTCTGTGTTGAGGTGGTTTGCACTGTGTTGAGGTGGTTTGCACTGTGTTGAGGTGGTTTGCTCTGTGTTGAGGTGTTTTGTTCTGTGTTGAGGTGTGTTGTTCTGTGTTGAGGTGGTTTGTTCTGTGTTGAGGTGTTTTGCTCTGTGTTGAGGTGTTTTGTTCTGCGCTGAGGTGTTTTGCTATGTGTTGAGGTGGTTTGTTCTGTGTTGAGGTGTTTTGCTCTGTGTTGAGGTGTTTTGTTCTGCGCTGAGGTGTTTTGCTATGTGTTGAGGTGTTTTGTTCTGCACTGAGGTGACTTGCTCTGTGATGAGGTGTTTTGTTTTTTATTGAGGTGTTTATCATGCGTCTTTGTTTTGCGTCGTGTTATGTTGTTTAAATGTGTGTTGCTTTGTTTGGAGTTCTGTTATGTTGTTTTCATTGGAGAGTTGCATTGTTTTGATATGTGTTTGTTATGTTGTTTTGATGTGTGTTACATTCTTTTGAGTTAAGATGTGATGCGTGTTGCTTTGTAGTGAGTGTTGTTTAGATGTGTGTTGTTTTGTATTGAGTGATGTTTATATATGTGTTGTTTTGTATTGAGTGATGATTGATGTGTGTTGTTTTGTATTGAGTTATGATTTGATTGTGCTGTTTTGAGATTTGTTTTGTTGTTTAGATGTGTGTTGTTTTGGAGATGTGTTATGTTGTTTAGATGTATGTTGTTTTGGAGATGTGTTATGTTGTTTAGATGTATGTTGTTTTGGAGATGTGTTATGTTGTTTAGATGTGTGTTGTTTTGAGATGTGTTATGTTGTTTAGATGTGTGTTGTTTTGGAGATGTGTTATGTTGTTTAGATGTATGTTGTTTTGAGTTGTGTGTTATTTAGATGTGTGTTGTTTGGAGATGTGTGTTGTTTGGAGATGTGTTATGTTTTTAAGATGTGTGTTGTTTTGGAGATGTGTTATGTTGTTTAGATGTGTGTTGTTTAGATGTGTGTTGTTTGGATGTGTGTTGTTTGGATGTGTGTTGTTTATATGGGTGTTGTTTAGATGTGTGTTGTTTAGATGTATGTTGTTTAGATGTGTGTTGTTTGGAGATGTGTGTTGTTTGGAGATGTGTTATGTTTTTAAGATGTGTGTTGTTTTGGAGATGTGTTATGTTGTTTAGATGTGTGTTGTTTAGATGTGTGTTGTTTGGATGTGTGTTGTTTGGATGTGTGTTGTTTATATGGGTGTTGTTTAGATGTGTGTTGTTTAGATGTATGTTGTTTAGATGTGTGTTGTTTAGATGTGGGTTGTTTGGAGATGTGTTATGTTGTTAAGATGTGTGTTGTTTTGGAGATGTGTTATGTTGTTTAGATGTGTGTTGTTTAGATGTATGTTGTTTAGATGGGTGTTGTTTAGATGTGTGTTGTTTAGATGTATGTTGTTTAGATGGGTGTTGTTTAGATGTGTGTTATTTAGATGTGTGTTGTTTAGATGTATGTTGTTTAGATGTGTGTTGTTTAGATGTATGTTGTTTAGATGTGTGTTGTTTAGATGTGTGTTGTTTAGATGTGTGTTGTTTAGATGTGTGTTGTTTGGATGTATGTTGTTTAGATGTGTGTTGTTTAGATGTGTGTTGTTTAGATGTGTGTTGTTTAGATGGGTGTTGTTTAGATGGGTGTTGTTTAGATGCGTGTTGTTTGGATGTGAGTTGTTTAGATGGGTGTTGTTTAGATGTGTGTTGTTTAGATGTATGTTGTTTAGATGTGTGTTGTTTGGAGATGTGTTATGTTGTTTAGATGTGTGTTGTTTAGATGTATGTTGTTTAGATGTGTGTTGTTTGGAGATGTGCTATGTTGTTTAGATGTGTGTTGTTTAGATGTGTGTTGTTCTGATGTGTGTTGTTTATATGTGTGTTGTTTAGATGTGTGTTGTTTAGATGTGTGCTGTTTTGAGATGTGTTATGTTGTTTAGATGTGTGTTGTTTTGAGTTGTGTGTTGTTTAGATGTGTGTTGTTTTGAGTTGTGTGTTGTTTAGATGTGTGTTGTTTTGGAGATGTGTTATGTTGTTTAGATGTATGTTGTTTAGATGTGTGTTGTTTGGAGATGTGTTATGTTGTTTAGATGGGTGTTGTTTGGAGATGTGTTATGTTGTTTAGATGTGTGTTGTTTGGAGAGGTGTTATGTTGTTTAGATGTGTGTTGTTTGGAGATGTGTTATGTTGTTTAGATGTGTGTTGTTTGGAGATGTGTTATGTTGTTTATATGTGTGTTGTTTAGATGGGTGTTGTTTAGATGTGTGTTGTTTGGAGATGTGTTATGTTGTTTATATGTGTGTTGTTTAGATGGGTGTTGTTTAGATGTGTGTTGTTTTGGAGATGTGTTATGTTGTTTAGATGTATGTTGTTTAGATGTGTGTTGTTTGGAGATGTGTTATGTTGTTTAGATGGGTGTTGTTTGGAGATGTGTTATGTTGTTTAGATGTATGTTGTTTAGATGTGTGTTGTTTGGAGATGTGTTATGTTGTTTAGATGTGTGTTGTTTGGAGTTGTGTTATGTTGTTTATATGTGTGTTGTTTGGAGATGTGTTATGTTGTTTATATGTGTGTTGTTTAGATGGGTGTTGTTTAGATGTGTGTTGTTTGGAGATGTGTTATGTTGTTTAGATGGGTGTTGTTTGGAGATGTGTTATGTTGTTTATATGTGTGTTGTTTAGATGGGTGTTGTTTAGATGTGTGTTGTTTGGAGATGTGTTATGTTGTTTAGATGTGTGTTGTTTGGAGATGTGTTATGTTGTTTAGATGTGTGTTGTTTGGAGATGTGTTATGTTGTTTATATGTGTGTTGTTTAGATGGGTGTTGTTTAGATGTGTGTTGTTTGGAGATGTGTTATGTTGTTTAGATGGGTGTTGTTTGGAGATGTGTTATGTTGTTTAGATGTGTGTTGTTTGGAGTTGTGTTATGTTGTTTATATGTGTGTTGTTTGGAGATGTGTTATGTTGTTTATATGTGTGTTGTTTAGATGGGTGTTGTTTAGATGTGTGTTGTTTGGAGATGTGTTATGTTGTTTAGATATGTGTTGTTTGGAGATGTGTTATGTTGTTTAGATGTGTGTTGTTTGGAGATGTGTTATGTTGTTTATATGTGTGTTGTTTAGATGGGTGTTGTTTAGATGTGTGTTGTTTGGAGATGTGTTATGTTGTTTAGTTGTGTGTTGTTTAGATGTGTGTTGTTTGGAGATGTGTTATGTTGTTTAGTTGTGTGTTGTTTAGATGTGTGTTGTTTGGAGATGTGTTATGTTGTTTAGATGTGTGTTGTTTGGAGTTGTGTTATGTTGTTTATATGTGTGTTGTTTGGAGATGTGTTATGTTGTTTATATGTGTGTTGTTTAGATGGGTGTTGTTTAGATGTGTGTTGTTTGGAGATGTGTTATGTTGTTTAGATGTGTGTTGTTTGGAGATGTGTTATGTTGTTTAGATGTGTGTTGTTTGGAGATGTGTTATGTTGTTTATATGTGTGTTGTTTAGATGGGTGTTGTTTAGATGTGTGTTGTTTGGAGATGTGTTATGTTGTTTATATGTGTGTTGTTTAGATGGGTGTTGTTTAGATGTGTGTTGTTTGGAGATGTGTTATGTTGTTTAGATGTGTGTTGTTTGGAGAGGTGTTATGTTGTTTAGATGTGTGTTGTTTTGAGTTGTGTTATGTTGTTTACATGTGTGTTGTTTGCTTTGAATTGTGTTATGTTGCTTTGTTGTTTGTATTGACAAATTCATTTCACGATGTACAAAATTGGTGCTTATTGAGTCAAAGGGTCAACAATACGTTTGATTGTCTGTCAACATAAGTAGGATATGACATTTTATGTTTATGATTCAGAGAGCCTACATATGTGTATAAAAATTGCTTTAAATATAACAGTGATCTATAACAATTCAGTGACGATACTCAAAATAATATGTCGAGTAAGCTAGTTTTCAAGTATGTGTTATAGAAATACAACATGTTCAACTTATTTACGAAAACAAATACTAGCAGATAATAAAAACTGATAAGGCAAGTAAATGTTATTTATATAGTTACTGTTGTAAACCTATTTATACGTCAATTCTA
This sequence comes from Mactromeris polynyma, assembly GCA_032209605.1. Classification (NCBI taxonomy): domain Eukaryota; kingdom Metazoa; phylum Mollusca; class Bivalvia; order Venerida; family Mactridae; genus Mactromeris; species Mactromeris polynyma. The sequence goes on along the minus strand of JASFXZ010000004.1, from coordinate 5,138,341 downwards.
TTTTTCTTTCGAATAATTTTATGTTCTAATTAATTTTATAATTGTAATGATCAATGCTATTCGTTAATACTCGAACAGCTTCAGTCAATCATTAATTCATACGTTCTCACGTTCTGAAGATTACTTTTGTACCACATCACAGGAGAATGTCACGAGTTCTCTCCCCTTCTATATTCCTTTTATAGTGTTATTATATATATATATATAGTGCAAGGAGTCTGTCGCTTTTTACATTTGACCACTTACCGCGGCTAAAATCACACTTCAAACATCGAAATATACTCAGTACATTTAAAACGCACAAATAAGATTTTCTCAAGTTAGGCATACTAGAAATGAGCTGCACACTGTATTATTTCATGTTTAAGCAACGTTTACGATATAATTCATTGTAAATAGTGGATATTTCAAAATAAAAGCGCTAAAATGCAATAACTTTAGAATCACTTCGCATGACTATAACTGGGCATTTTTAAATGTACTGCGTATAAATCCATGAAGTACCACGAAATTTTAACATGAATGATTTATCTTTCAAACGACACCTTTTATGTGAGTCCAATAAGAATAGACGAAGTGCTCATCAGAAATGCACGAACATGAGCAACATCTCAGAACCTCGTCGATTTTCTTTAACACCAGAAGACGACAAACATCGCATGTTTTAGTTCGAATTTTCTATCATATCTGCCAATTAGACAATACACTATAGTTCTAAGGGATATAGCACGGGAGAAAACTCGTGACAATCTCTTGCGTACCACACTTAGGTGAAATAGCTGAAATGGACGACTGAAAGTACCTGGATGTACATAAAATTAACAAATACCCCTTTAAAAGCACGTTCCATTCTAAAAATAGAACAGGCTGATCCCTAAATTTTGTAAACAGTTTGTATAATGATTTCTATTTTTTAGGTGAATGAGATTGCCGGAGCATGTCATAGCTGTACATCAAAACATTATCTCGGCCGAGCTGTTGACCTTCACAACCCATCAGGGCAGTCCACTACAATGTTGAGTATTTGTACGAGTATGGGTGGGTGGGGTCAGAATGAAGGCGATCACGTGCATTGTCAATTCACCCACTAATTGGTTTAATAAAGATAGCGTTAAAAGCACTACTGTCGTGTTGTATTCATTCCCATGTTTTGTTTGTTTCATGATATTCCTCACACGTTATGGCTCTTGGAAAATTGAATAGAACCAGTTTATTCGACTCTTATTTCCAGTAAACGACGTTGTTGTCAGGGTTGTTGTCGGGGTATTTAGACGTTAACTAAGGGCTATGTAGTTTACAGGAATGTTATACAGTAAAACCTCACTTATAGTACACCTCAATAATAAGACCACCTCGAAATTAATCACACAATTTTCAAGTCCATTTTCACTGTTTTGCTCTTTAATCAACCTCAATATTAGGAGTACATCAATAAGAATCCTACTGTTCAAGAGTCCCATGGGTGGTCGTATTATTGAGGTTTTACTGCATTTGCCAATATTTATAACTAAGGGCTATTTAGTTAATGTATTTTATATTGATCATAGTGCCACCGCTTTTTACAAGGTCGGTCATGTCTGGTATATGAGATACCTACATTCTGAACACAATTACCTCCTGATTCCCATGATTTAATGCCAGGGACAAGGCGAGTAACACTTATTTAACGAGCTGAATGGTCAACGACCGGCCATGACGGAACGGATCTCTCCTTCGACCACTTGCCATAACCACACGACCACGTACTGGTGATGTAACCTACACGTAGATCTTATAATGTTCGTACAACGTGGCACTGCCGTGTTTGATGGATATTTTATTAATTGCAAAACGCACCAATGCTCATTCATATTAAATGTGTCATTCTCTGAAATGTAATTTTCCTCAAACTGGCCGTCTCAATGTTTACGGATAATTGTTTTATTTCTGCTCGCCGCTGAATCGTAAATCTAAAATGTTGCTAAACTAGCTGTTGCAATTAATGTGAAAACATGACGCCATCTTTATTGCGTTTTTCTTAGAAACGAGGCTCGGTGCATTTGGTCCAAACATCTCAGACACTGTCACAAAGGTATCTGTTTCTTCCTAAACCACTACCCCTACACTTAACATCAACATCAGTTTTCCGAAACTGTATATTGTTGATATTTAAGTCAAATGAAAGTCAACTGTTTATTTGGTTGAATAATATTTTATTGTATTGATACATATAACTATCATACTTGCACAAACATACATATAACTTGTTCATACATACAAATGGGTTGGACCAAAAATTAGGACCCTCCCCTACATATGGCAGATAATAACTAGCTAAAAAGTAATGATTTATTTGTGCATAAGAAATGTTAGAATTACGAAACTAACTACATGAAAAAGCTGTATACCATTACGGCCCCTGGGTATGGTATGATTCGATGTGTAGCAGACTGGGGTATAATTCGATGTATTGCATGTGAGAGTATGATTCGGTGTGTAGCAGACTGGGGTTTAAATTGATGTATTGCATGTTAGTGTGTGATTCGGTGTATAGCAGACTGGGGTATAATTCGATGTATTGCATGTTAGAGCCTGATTCGGTGTGAAGCAGACTGGGGTATAATTCGATGTATTGCATGTTAGTGTATGATTCGGTATGTAGCAGACTGGGGTATAATTCGATGTAATGCATGTTAAAGTATGATTCGATGTGTAGCAGACTGGGGTATAATTCGATGTATTGCATGTTAGTGTATGATTAGGTGTCAAGCAGACTGGGGTATAATTCGATGTATTACAGGTTAGAGTATGATTCGGTGTCTAGCAGACTGGGGTATAATTCGATGTATTGCATGTTAGTGTATGATTCGGTATGTAGCAGACTGGGGTATAATTCGATGTATTGCATGTTAAAGTATGATTCGATGTGTAGCAGACTGGGGTATAATTCGATGTATTGCATGTTAGTGTATGATTAGGTGTCTAGCAGACTGGGGTATAATTCGATATATTCCAGGTTAGAATACGATTCGGTGTCTAGCTTTCTGTGATGTAATTCGATATATTACTGGTAAGAGTATGATTCGGTGTCTAGCAGTCTGTGCTATAATTCGATTTATTGCAGGTAAGAGTATGATTCGGTGTTTAGCAGTCTGTGCTATAATTCGATTTATTACAGGTAAGAGTATGATTCGGTGTCTAGCAGTCTGTGCTATAATTCTATTTATTACAGGTAAGAGTATGATTCGGTGTCTAGCAGTCTGTGCTATAATTCGATTTATTGCAGGTAAGAGTATGATTCGGTGTTTAGCAGTCTGGGATATAATTCGATGTATTACAGGTAAGAGTATGATTCGGTGTCTAGCAGTCTGGGATATAATTCGACATATTACAGGTAAGTGTCTGATTCGGTGTCTAGCAGACTGGGATATAATTCGATATAAAGCAGGTTAGGTATATAGGTAATTCGTTATATATCAGCATGACGTATGTACTGGTAAGTTTAGATATGATTATATTTTTGCACCTAATCTACAGAAATATCCTGTTTCCTTCTCACTAACAGAAACCATCTAGATTACAGGATTTCATACTACATATGCAACAAGAAGTGTTGTTGTCGCCATACGTCCATTTCGTTGCGTGAATGGTTTATCGTACTCGACATCACAAAGTAATGGAGACAGATTCATTGGTGACCTGTACGGAGCTGAATCACTAGATTTCTCGTCCATTACAAGATATGCCTTTAGTGGGATTTGGATGATTTGATTGTCACAATATTTCATATCAAATTGTTGTTTTATCGACTTTTTATTGATTTGACTTGAATAAATTGGTATGGTGTTAAACGGCCAAAGGGTAGTAAATGAAACGCTCGAGTAGTTATTGCTTAAAATAATGTTTAATTCCTTAAAAAGGCATACAATGAAAAGAATAATTGTTGGTTTTAATGTAAGATTTAATTTTATATTATTTCACGCCACTCTTGAAAATACATATTTCTTTTGACCACTCGTGAAATAAAGTTCGATCTTCCATCGAAATCAACAAATGTCCTCTATATATTATTTAATTAATGTTACCAAACAAGTAGTTACCTCTTCCACTCTACCACTCACAAGAAATATACTCTAGGAAAGGTCCGACACAGGACATACACTCTACCACACAATCAGTCGCAAGAAATTGACTCTACAACACAATCATTCGCAAGAAATAGACTCTACGACACAATCATTCGCAAGAAATTGACTCTACAACACAATCATTCGCAAGAAATACACTCTACCACACAATCATTCGCAAGAAATAGACTCTACAACACAATCATTCGCAAGAAATAGACTCTACAACACAATCATTCGCAAGAAATACACTCTACCACACAATCATTCGCAAGAAATAGACTCTACGAAAAGACCGACACAGGAAATAGACTCTACCACACAAACATTCGCAAGAAATTGACTCTACGAAAAGACCGACACAGGAAATAGACTCTACCATACAAACATTCGCAAGAAATTGACTCTACGAAAAGACCGACACAGGACATAGCCTCTACCACACAAACATTCGCAAGAAATTGACTACGAAAAGACCGACACAGGAAATAGACTCTACCACACAAACATTCGCAAGAAATTGACTCTACGAAAAGACCGACACAGGATATAGACTCTACCACACAAACATTCGCAAGAAATTGACTCTACGAAAAGACCGACACAGGACATAGACTCTACCACACAAACATTCGCAAGAAATTGACTGTACGAAAAGACCGACACAGGAAATAGACTCTACCACACGATCATTCGCACAATCAGTCGTAAGAAATAGACTCGACCACACAATCAGTCGTAAGAAATTGACTCAACGAAAGGTCCGACACAGGACATAGACTCTACCACACAATCAGTCGCAAGAAATTGACTCTACGAAAAGACCGACACAGGAAAAAGACTCTACCACACAATCAGTCGCAAGAAATAGACTCTACGAAAAGACCGACACAATAAATAGACTTTACCACACAAACATTCGCAAGAAATTGACTCTACGAAAGGACCGACACAGGACATAGACTCTACAACATAATCAGTCGCAAGAAATTGACTCTACGAAAAGACCGACACAGGACATAGACTTTACCACACAATCATTCGCAAGAAATTGACTCTACGAAAGGACCGACACAGGACATAGACTCTACAACATAATCAGTCGCAAGAAATAAAATCTACCACACAATCATTTGCAGGAAATGAACTCTACCACACAATCATTCGTAAGAAATAGATTCTACCACACAATCATTCATAAGAAATAGACACGACCACACAATCAGTAGTAAAAAAAAGACTCTGCGAAAGGTCCGACACAGGACATAGACTCTACCACTCAATCAGTCGTAAGAAATAGACTCTACTTAAGGTCCGTTACAGGACATAGACTTTACCACTCAATCAGTCGTAAGAAATAGACTCTACCGCACAATCAGTCGTATAAAATAGACTCTACGAAAGGTCCGACACAGGACATGGACTCTACCATACAATCAGTCGTAAGAAATTGACTCAACGAAAGGTCCGACACAGGACATAGACTCTACCACTTAATCAGTCGTAAGAAATTGACTCCACGAAAGGTCCTACACCGGACATAGACTCTTCCCTCAATCAGTCGTAAGAAATAGACTCTACCACACAATCAGTCGTATAAAAAAGACTCTAGGAAAGGTCCGACACAGGACATAGACTCTACCACACAATCAGTCGTATAAAAAAGACTCTAGGAATGGTCCGACACAGGACATAGACTCTACCACACATTCAGTCGTATAAAATAGACTCTACGAAAGGTCCGACACAGGACATATACTCTACCACACAATCAGTTGTAAGAAATAGACTCTACGAAAGGTCCGACACAGGACATAGACTTTACCACTCAATCAGTCGTAAGAAATAGACTCTACGAAAGGTCCGACACAGGACATAGACTTTACCACACAATCAGTCGTATAAAATAGACTATACGAAAGGTCCGACACAGGACATAGACTCTACCACACAATCAGTCGTAAGAAATAGACTCTACGAAAGGTACGATACAGGACATAGACTCTACCACACAATCAGTCGTAAGAAATTGACTCCACAAAAGGTCCGACACAGGACATATACTCTACCACTCAATCAGCCGTAAGAAATGGACTCTTCCACACAAATTGTCGTAAGCAATAGACTCTTCCACACAATCAGTCGTAAGAAATAGACTCTACCACACAATCAGTCGTAAGAAATAGACTCTTCCACACAATCAGTCGTAAGAAATAGACTCTACCACACAATCAGTCGTAAGAAATGGACTCTTCCACACAAATAGTCGTAAGCAATAGACTCTTCCACACAATCAGTCGTAAGAAATAGACTCTACAACACAATCAGTCGCAAGAAATAGACTCTACCACACAATCAGTCGTAAGAAATAGACTCTACCACACAATCAGTTGTAAGAAATAGACTCGACCACACAATCAGTCGTAAGAAATAGACTCTACCGCACAATCAGTCGTAAGAAATTGGATATACCACACAATCAGTCGTAAGAAATAGACTCTACCACACAATCAGCCGTAAGAAATAGACTCTACCACACAATCAGTCGTAAGAAATAGACTCTACCACACAATCAGTCGTAAGAAATAGACTCTACCACACAATCAGTCGTAAGAAATAGACTCTACCGCACAATCAGTCGTAAGAAATTGGATATACCACACAATCAGTCGTAAGAGATAGACTCTACCACACAATCAGTCGTAAGAAATAGACTCTACCGCACAATCAGTCGTAATAAATAGACTCTACCACACAATCAGTCGTAAGAAATAGACTCTACCACACAATCAGTCGTAAGAAATAGACTCTACCACACAATCAGTCGTAAGAAATAGACTCTACCGCACAATCAGTCCGAAGAAATAGACTATACCACACAATCAGTCGTAAGAAATAGACTCTACCACACAATCAGTCGTAAGAAATAGACCCTACCGCACAATCAGTCGCAAGAAATAGACTCTACCACACAATCATTCGTAAGAAATAGACTCGACCACACAATCATTCGTAAGAAATAAACTCTACCACACAATCAGTCGCAAGAAATAGACTCTACCGCACAATCAGTCGTAAGAAATAGACTCTACCGCACAATCAGTCGCAAGAAATAGACTCTACCGCACAATCTTACACAAGACTCAAGACTTAGACTTACACGCGTAAAGAATGCAAATACTTTTTACATAGCATTTCGCTCGGGTTTAGCACTCGAGATTGTATTATAGTTTGCCTATACATATTTGTAATAATTGATGAAATACAACATATACGATATATAACAGTATTTACGTAATGCGTTCAGGCAATAGAGTTTGTCTATACATGTTTTCAATAATTGATAAAATACAACATATTTTCAGCAATATACTTAAACTATTTACAAAAATATATAAGTATTCAAATAAACGTAAGTGTATAAATTACGTCATCTGTCATTCCATACATTAGACAAATATAACAATGTGAACGTTTGATAAATAAAGTTAAGATAAAATTTCCAGCACTTGTATTTCACATTGTATTGTGTAACGTGATAGTTAACTATGTTCATTTTCTCCGAAATGACATTTTACTTTGTTTCAGCGAGTGGTAGGAGAGAAAACTGTAATATGTCATCCCTTTGTAATTGTCGGTACCTGGTGTGACGTATTGTCCGTTAAGGTTTGCAGCATAACACTTATTGTACCACCATGCACCATGGTTGACTGACGCACAATTCCCGGAGTAAGAATCAACATCATGATCATACGTACTGAATGCAGATCCATTGTGGTAAGGACCAAACCGCAAGCTGCTGCCAACTGAAGTAAAACAAAATCCACATTGACGTCAAGTGATAAAACACCCTGATATACAGCCAGGATGTGAGGCAATTTCTGGTTTACCTCAATAATAAGATAATACACTGTATTATAATTTATTGATTTATTTGCCAAAAACATATGAGGTTAAAAAGCGATTTGCTATATCATAATGTGCAATATTCGAGGTAAAACCTCTTTTGTACAGAATTCGATAGTAGGATTCAAAATATCGCAAATAGTTATACTCGAATGACAAAAGTCTGACAGTTCTAGAAACCTACACCAAGGTTGAAATAGTGATGGCAAAATGGTCCAGATAAATTAAACTATAGTTGGGATTGTACTGCTCGTATTGGAGAAATATATGTCCATTTCAACCCATTGCCTCGTCCGCATAACAAGCCAGGGATCGGTGAAATTAGGTAGCGACCGATGCGTGGATTTAAGAAAATACAAAGTATAACAAGGAGATGTAGCCTATACATGTATCACAATAACGAATAATAATAATATGTAAAGTATATACATTGAACAAATACAGTCTGTATATCCTTAATGCAAAATGTGCCAATATCTGCCTGGATTATAATTCATTATATAGAGGAAATTGAAAGAGTGTTGTGTTAGTATTGCATTTATCGAGTTGAATAAAATGATATGAAGTGAGCCTATATATTTAATACTAAACAACACGAATTTAATATTCTATTTATCACATACCCGACAAATTAAGGTAAAACACATTATTAAATTGACCTCTTTAATATTCACAGCTGCGTACCGAAAGTATAAATATTTTTTTATGAATTAAAGAGCCGAAAAAGTAGCCCCTTTCACAAATTTATTATTTCTAAAATTATCCACACATTTGTAAATATTTTATCATTTTCCAGTTTATGAAATATATCTTACACTATATATAACAACTCGCTAATACCAAATGTAACTGTAAAACGCAAATAAAGGAAAAACCTTTCCTCGAAAACAATGTCATCGATGATGTGTTTAATGACGTCATCACATAAACAAGACTCTGACGTCATTCAGTATACACGCGTTCAGGGAATCCGTTCCATCTACATGATTCGAATTTAGAATCTAGTTCATTTTGATTGGTTTCGGACTGAGCTCCTCAAACAAAGATAAATATAATTGTTACAAGTAGATTTGTACACTGTTGATGTGTTGATGTCGTCTGAATCACGAATCGTTTGAGATGGAATAAACTTACTGAACTGGATAGGTAGGTAGGGCGAATCTTGCTGGACATGCTTAATAGATTTGTCATAACTTGCATGTTAACGGTTAATGTTATCATATTTATTTTGGAGTTTGCAGCAGCACATTAGCATTCTTATTTAATACATCAAAAGTTGGCGATATGGATTTTTTTTATCAATACTCGTTTTGTTAATTGTAAACAAGCAGCGTACATGTATGTATTTCATTTAGGTATTTCCGCTCATTTGCATATTATGTGCACACTGTGCAAATTGATATTTATTGCAGTGTAGAAGCATGCACGAGCATGGATGATATATTATATCAATAAATAATGAAGTCGACAGGAAATACAACATACAAAGACATATGTAAATCACATGTTGTGTCCCAGAATTACGTAGACTTTTGTTATAATATCTTTGTTCACGCATTGGTTTTGATTTATAATTCTGGAACATTATTTCACCTATTATCTTTCAAACAATAGCAACACTCTACAGATGATATCCAGGGAACTTTTTGTTCTCATTCCCACAGAAACTATCCGGACTCTACGAGGCAGCGACAATTTTGCACAAACATCTGGAGAGATTGCAGTCCACATTTTCCTTAAGCGTGCTATTGTAAATGTGTGATTGAGATACATTTGTACAATGTAACGTGAACATTCTTTCCATATATCAACTGCATATCTGCAGTAATTGATTTTTTAAATTAAAACATACAAATGATGGTCGTAACTGTTATAACAATGATTATGCCACCTGATTATTAAGAACGTCTCGGTGTTGTATCATTCAGCGAGAAACTTCTGAATATGCCCTCGAAAACTAGCTAGAATGCTATATTCAGCAATCATGCTAAAATACGCATCATAGGCAATCAAACTTATTCCGTAGCTTCAAGAATATGGTATAGTAACATAGCTTTCAAATATAGTCAAAATGACATACATTGTGAGATACATGTATGTGCAACAGGACGCGAAATAGACAAGATAACAATTTACTGTACTGTATGCAGCGTTGTTTTTTAAGTAAATGACATTTATTGCTTATAAGATTTAGACTCTAATGTCAGACTGTAGTTGCAAGTAATTGTGGCTGAAGAAATAATGTGAAAATGACCTGCCCCGCTTCCTCTACCCCTGCTATGTACTTCAACAATTTACCTATTTTCTAACAAGAATGTTTCATTACCGCAAATTTGTACATTTATCCAACAAGAATTCTTCCAATCACTAATGAATTTATTTCTTTCTATCACTCTAATAATTCTATTATTTGAAAATCATCATAGTTTGAAGACAGTAAGCATGTAAGCTGATGACAGTGAATATATATATAATGGTCAAGTTGTACCCATGATATCATATCGATACATATTAAATCAAAGCGCTGAACGCGCAGAAAGACAGAGGCAGACGAACTTTCTTGTGTTCTGTAAATACTTATCAAAAAGAGATTGTAGAAGCATTGCACAGTCTCACTCGGGGAAGGAAAGAGGGATTGGTTCATCTACAAGCAATGTTAATTTCAAAACGTGCATGTATGACTAGTTTAAACTTGACCATTGATAAGACTGGGTTTAGTGTACCGGCTTCACTTTAAAATGATTTGTGTGCGGACGAGTACTCGCAATGTTTAACATTTCTTGTTTTTAAACAAAACTTGTCATAAATCATGTGATTGCCAGTTGGACAGGCTTGAAAGCAAGCATTACATATACGCGGTATATTAAAAAGACGCAGTTTTTGTGAGTTATGTTTGAACAATTTGAAACAAACTGAAACTATTGCCAACGATGTGTCAGATGTGTTTTCGGACAATACACATTTCGGACATGTTGAAATGTTACTTTTATTTTTTTAATGCATAAACATGGCTGATCAATACATCAATGTTTCACAATATCGGGAGTGCTTGCATCTGATACATCATTTATTCGTCTTATCTCAATTATAGATACATACATGTACCCCTAGTGACCTGGTTACAGGTTGATACTTGGTCAGTAGATATCTATTATAGAAATTATTGAATAGGTATTTATATACCAGGTCAATATATGACTAATATATATATACTAATTTACCCCATGATTACATGTACCATGTTTGTTTACAAATACTCACAAGGGTGACACCCCGGAAACATAGAAAATACCATGCAACATCTTGCATCTGCTACTAGGGTCCCCTCTAACATTACGCAGATGCTTTTTACAGCATTTTACTATTCTATGTAAACTCTGCAATGTTTCAGTTAATCTGGTCTTTCTGAACTTTTCAGAAAAATCCTTGCTCTAAAACGTATGGGAAGTTGTGATTGTAAACAACACACTACGCATACGCAGTTTGGCTCCAAATTGTGGAACTGTCAAAGCCAGAAGAATTAGTTCTATTTTAACAGTATGCGGACACCAGCGTATGTACACTTCAAATTTGATTTTAAATGTAATAAGGGATGAGGCGATACAACGAGATGGTCTAATGTTGCAACAAAATAGTTCCGTTATTCAGCACTAACTTTATATAGAATCGTTATCATTTGTAAAACGACTTCTTAATGGTTGATTTGTTTCTAGTAACCAAAAGTTTATATTGTACTAGAGCAGCGTTCAGTTTGATGAAAAATGCCGTTTATCGTTATCGTTCCTTGCAGGATATTATAAGTTAAATTGCATAGGAGGACAGTTAAAAGACGCTCAAAGGAGGAAGTGCTTCATGAAAGGTGTCGTTCTTGGAGGGAATGCAGTAGGGATAAGAAAATACTTAATTACTTAATTAATAATAAAATTTGGAAACAAAATTGGTATAAAAAATATTATTACATTATTTTTTTGGTAATTGAATTTAAGTATATGTATCGTATCGGAAAATCAGCATGTAATTTTATCGATTCATATAGTATCGTGTGATGACCGTATCATATCCTACATTTAATACCCGTTGAGAGTGACACAATGTTTTCGTTTCACACTCAGACTTTGTCTGCTTGTTATCCAGTTAAAACCCAGGAATTGTTTAAAATACGCTGAATAAGGTAGTGTCCGCATACTTGTAGTGTCGGCATACTTTTCAGGTCTAGCTTATAGACACCCAGACATTTGCCTGATCATGAGTTTAGCCGAAAAAGATATACGTTTCCATAAAACCTATCTTTGTTTTGTATCATCAGGTTTTCGTCATTTTTTCAGTCATATACAGCGGCAAAATGACCTAACCAGTTTTCCTGGAAGTATTTATCCACCAGTACTGCCAACTTCTCCACATGTGCAAGACATTGTCGTAGCAAGTGTCACTGAAGAACAAAGCCTGCTCAAACTGGGAATCGACCCGGATCTGCTGGGTGATAGTCTATTGCTCTAACAACTGAGCAAGCCCGGCTGGTTTCCTGTCTTTGTAAAATGCAAATTATAATACTGTCAGAAGTCGGTAGGAAAAACTATCAGACTCACATGAAAGACGATCTTAATTCGTCGTCCCTCCGATATCGAAGTGTCGGTATATTAACTTTGTTGATGGCCTGACTTATACAACAGGTAAACAATAAAAAAATCGTAATTAAGCTAGTATTTAATCTAATCTTAGTTAGAAGACTCTGCTCATAGTCATAGACATATCGACCATTTTCTTCCATGTCAGAGAACGCCATATGTATCTGCACGACGCGAGCGAACAACATCCTTTTAGACAAATGTTTCTCAAGTTTATACGAAATCCGGTATGGTTGAAAACATATGTATTCCTGTTTCCATTCGATATCTCCATTCATGCGTTCTTCTAGCGCGACCTCGAACTCTTCCTTGAATCGCAGCATCTCGGCAATTTCCGTACAGTTCGGAAATCAGACTATAGCTGAAGTGATCCAAATGCATTACCTTGCTCCTATCAATACGGAATCAGGGACATGGTTTATAAGTCCGCGACGGAATGAATTGCTTTTCAAAATTGAGATTAACAGTAACTGCGGCTATCATTTAATGATTTGCTACAGTCTTCAGTGTGCGGTAAAATAATGGTCAGAATCTATTAACCACAAACACTTAAACAATAATGTAAAAATATTTCTTGAACCAGATATTTAAAATGAAATTCTCACGATGGATTCGGAAACGAAGATCTATTTACTATCCGAACAATTTGCAAATGTATCAAAGACAAAGGAAAGTAGTACGGCGGTTAGTGATGTCACGATCAATTCGACATATTGATTGGTCGTATGCAAATCATGCACGGTGATACATCGGGAGGTATCAAAAGTAACGATTTCTGCGATGACTGTTTCGGTTACTAAAGACATGGGGCTCACACCCAAGTCCAAAAAGTCAAGGTCTAAAAAAAGAATTTTCATGGAACACCTGACTTGATATTGTATTTTTTCCACTTACATTACGTATTCACTCACAGGCTAAGTGTATATTTAGAAAGAGTGTTTAATATGTTCTGCTCACGGGACACCTTTTATTTAATTATATACAACCATGTATCTTATAACATTATAAACATATTCACACTTACGGTTGTTAAAGGATGTGGTTTTTCCGACATTAAGAACAAAACCTGGTGGTGACAGGGAAAATGCACTCAAGACTTCATAAGCTGTGTTACCATTAGCTGCCATCAAGTCAATGCGTAACTCATTCACAGTTTGTGATGACATTTCTTGTATAAAATCAAGTCCTGTTGACAAAAATATAAAGGCAAGGATTCAATATGTTATTGTTTACATGTAAATCCAATCATCATATATAGTATATATTGAAATAAGTGCAGGAAGTTACAGACGGATGGAAAGGAGAGGACGAGATATTTTATGATCATTGTTTATCACGGTTCTAACAGATCACCTATATGCATTACTATAGAACAGCTTTGTTACTAAAATGACTCATATAATGCGGAATACATTTTACTTCTGGAATCGTTTAAAAGGCATATCTTTGTGGAATGTCGTGCCACGTATTGCGGAGATACTAAACAACAGCTGTATGAGAGAAAGATAAACTTTTTTGAAAGACCACTTGCTTCATTATTGGAATTTGTGTAGAGACACTCATTGCCTGTTATATATACACACCTAACCAAAATTCTGTATGTAAATCACCAAAGCCTTGCACATATTGACTATAATTCCTGTAGAAGTCGACAGAACCATCGTGTCTATTCTGGAACACCTGTAAGATGACAATATATACAGCTACAACACATCGCCATAACTAAATGTCCGCACGTAGGTATATCGATATACATGTACATGTAATATACTTCATTTTGACCGTTTACAAGTGTTACCAAGCATTATAATTATTCCCTCTCCTCAACATTGTGTAAATTCACCATCTGGGAATGTTGTATTATATGATTTAATTAGAAAGGGTGAACTAAATACATTGAATGCATGAATTTGCATAAATTGTGTAATTGAATAGACAGATTCGTCAATAATACGATTGTTTATATTACGTATTAATTGCTGTAGCATATCACTATTATTTATTAGTTTTAGTTGAAATGTGATAATCCGCGAATCGTCCTACGAGATAGATTGTTCTTTCATAGTAATTTCGTCACGTGGTACATTGATTGGGTACATTTATAATACATTTATTTAATGCCCAAAGGTCGGAAAATTCATTGGGAAGCATAATTTTAAATCTTTAATATGGTCAAAATCTTCTGTTTAGAATGAAGAGTGATCTACTACACTCGCACTGTTTGTATATAAGAATAATGTATATACATGTACTGGCATATAGTGTGTATTAGAAGTTATCCTCGAGGAAATAGTGGATACGCCAGGTATTAAATTCTGTATCACAAAGTTATATAGATAACTATATATATATAAGTTATCTTGTGAAGCATGGATTATAATCATGTATACTTACCGTCCATCCACCACCGTCAGTGGTCATATCACAATATACTTGAATAGTACGATTTGTTTTCCATAGAACAACACCATAAACGCCATCTATTGCATTTGGTTCATGAAGTTTGATCTCAGAACAATCCGAATATTCTGAAACAACGACAGGCCTGAAGATAATTTGTGGTCAGTCTTATAAAACTCAAACCGTAAAAACTCACCTGGAGATAAGTAATTGTAACATGCCTATAATTAACACAGTGAGCATAATAATGAATACTTTTTAAAGATAGAATAGTTAGATGTTTGATAAACGTTATAACAAATAAACAATGTTTAGACTTAAAACCTGACCACTATTGTCGGTAAAATTTACTTCTGAATATAAATTTTCTATTCCTAACATTTACCATATAATAATGATGTGACCAACATTTTTTATGATATTCTAAATCTTAATCCAATGTTGTGGTTAATGGTCACATATCTAAAAATGTTTGATTTTATAAACTTATTAAAATAATTGTCCTTGTCTAATAGAGATATCTGTAATTTCAAAATGGCTGCAAGGGAAAATATGTTAATTTAAAGGTTTTCAGACCAAGACAAATTGTTCATGTTCAATTCAATATTGTTCAACTATTAATCCTGATAATGTATTGTAAAGTTGCAATATATTATGATACGAGGGGTATTCAATAAGTTCTGTCACTGGCCATATTACTGAAAAACAACAAAACGGTCATGGTTTAAAACTATTTTAATCCTTAAAATAAATATCCCTTTACACACACACCCCTTTGTAACCGACAAATTCACGTCAAGACAAGGTCTTTTTCAACCGCGGAAAAAGTAGACAGTCACAAGAGCTCAAATGCGGACTATATGGAAGATGATAGAGTTGAATAACTTTATTACGGTTCATTAAGTCCCGTACAAGTTCATATTTGTGGACGGCAGCGTTGTCGTGAGTAAGGCATATCCTTTTGATACCCGTCTTTTGACGACTTATTTTGTAGAATTTAATCACCTTTGATAAAACCGCTTCTTTGTTAAAACAGAGAGAATACGTAACTACGGGGAACGCCATATACACAAGACAATACCTCCCCACGCAGACCTCAGGAAAAACAACAATCCACAAAACATAACGCACCTAAGGAGGTCAAACGTTACACATATTAAGGAACAGAGGCACAAGGAACGGCCCAACAGACCATAAGGAATAATTAAGAGTATCAAAGTGGACAGTAAAAGGAGGGGGGGGGAAATTAATGGATGGAAAAGCTCACAGGACAATTCAAGACAACTAGCCACAATAGGCCAACATTGGGCAGGAAACACTCTGCCAGGCACTGTGCGTCCACGTGGAACGGGTATCTAAACAACAGCACCTTCCATATTAAAGAAGGTTGAGTACATACGTTTCTTGGCGATCTGAGTTGGCTATGATTTGTCTGTGGTCATGTTTAGCAAGCTATTGTTTATTTGTATTGGTCGCAGTGGCTCAAAATAATACATACAAATCTCAGAAACACATAATCTTTTGTTTTGGGAATGCAACATTACTCAACAGTTTTGGGCTGGAATTTAAATATTTCTCTCAAATAAAGGATTACTTAATTGTAGCAATGTATTCTCTCTCTTTTACAAGTAGGCAACATTGGTTATAAAAAAAACTTGAATGTTTTCATACTAAATACTAATAATATTATGCATTTATGTTACATTTGGCTCACTAGACGATCACAATATTAAAGTTCAATATTCATTCTACTCTCACACCCTTTACTTTTGTCATCTTCTTTCTATACTTCATACAATTATAAGATAACTGAACATTGTATTATTTGTCATTGTTATCGTTATTGTATTGTTAAGTATATTGCGAGATGCCCTCGACCCACATATACACAAAAAACTGTACTAACATGAAGAGGAAAAATGAAAGGCATCTTAACAACAAAACAAAAAACGGAAATACATTTTTGTATTTCCTAGGCTTTCAAGAAAAAAGGACAATACTCTGGTGATTGAATTATAATTATATATAGTTGGCTTACTGCACAAATCACAAGTATCAACACGTATTACATCACCAATACAATATTGTCCATTGATTGATGGTACTGGATTGTTACAAGCTCTGGATTGTGAACGTATACCTACTCCACAAGTTTTACTACATTTGCTCCAAGATGACCAGGATGACCATCCTCCCTCTGTAAGAAAAAAATAGAGGTATACACAATGATGCTAGGGTATGAACAAGAAACAATGAATTCGGTCACAATGATGCTAAGCTATGAACATGAAACAAGGAATTCGGTCACAATGATGCTAAGCTATGAACAAGAAACAATGAATTCGGTCACAATGATGCTAAGCTATGAACAAGAAACAATGAATTCGGTCACAATGATGCCAAGCTATGAACAAGAAACAATGAATTCGGTTACACTGATGCTAAGCTATGAACAAGAAACAATGAATTCGGTCACAATGATGCTAAGCTATGAACAAGAAACAATGAATTCGGTCACAATGATGCCAAGCTATGAACAAGAAACAATGAATTCGGTTACACTGATGCTAAGCTATGAACAAGAAACAATGAATTCGGTCACAATGATGCTAAGATATGAACATAAAGGAATGAATTCGGTCACAATGATGCTAAGCTATGAACAAGAAACAATGAATTCGGTTACAATGATGCTAAGCTATGAACAAGAAACAATGAATTCGGTCACAATGATGCTAAGATATGAACATAAAGGAATTAATTCGGTCACAATGATGCTAAGCTATGAACAAGAAACAATGAATTCGGTCACAATGATGCTAAGCTATGAACAAGAAACAATGAATTCGGTCACAATGATGCTAAGATATGAACATAAAGGAATTAATTCGGTCACAATGATGCTAAGCTATGAACAAGAAACAATGAATTCGGTCACAATGATGCTAAGCTATGAACAAGAAACAATGAATTCGGTCACAATGATGCTAAGATATGAACATAAAGGAATGAATTCGGTCACAATGATGCTAAGGTATGAACAAGAAACAATGAATTTGGTCACAATGATGCTAAGCTATGAACATAAAGGAATGAATGCGGTCACAATGATGCTCAGCTATGAACAAGAAACAATGAATTCGGTCACAATGATGCTAAGCTACAAAATGTATGAACATGAAACAATATATACAGTCATAATGATCCTACAAAAATGATGCTAAGCTATGAACATGAAACAATGAATTCGGTCACAATGATGCTAAGCTACAAAATGTATGAACATGAAACAATATATACAGTCATAATGATCCTACAAAATTGATGCTAAGCTATGAACATGAAACAATGAATTCGGTCACAATGATGCTAAGCTATGAACAAGAAACAATGAATTCGGTCACAATGATGCTAAGCTATGAACAAGAAACAATGAATTCGGTCACAATGATGCTAAGCTATGAACATGAAACAATAGATACAGTCATAATGATCCTACAAATAAACAGTGGATACAGTCTCAGTTGTACTAAAACATGAATGGAATACAACGGTTTTTTTTGTTGTAAAGCATTCCGATATTAATATATAAATTACCGAGATCACTGTCATTATAAGGCTGCTTGTCTTTTATTTTTATCTCGGCACTATTGTATTGTTATAATATTGTGAGTTATGGGTAATAGCTATTAAGGATTACTTACATTGTACCGTCAAATTAGTCACATTATGTGCATATGTTTGATGACAATATATAGGTTAGGTGATAGCTGTTAAATCGATTTAAACCCACAGTAGGATCTAGTATTACTGACAATACAAAGGCTGTAAATCGCTGTATACGTATCATTTCCTTTCATTTCTAGTTAAATATTAAGTTAATCATTTCCCTATGTAGGATTATTTAGTCTGATAATATGTTCATGGTCATTCGTCCCGTTTCTTAGCCTGATACATTTTTGCCCTAACGCCTCCCCAACTCTTTGTGTTTTGTGTTTGGATGCTTCCGAATATATGCACATAGAAGCACTGTCCAGTGAATGTGTGGCGTTTCTGTTGATATTTCATCAGACGAACTTAATGTATTTCAAGTGTTCTTGCTGATATTATTATGAGCATCGCAATTTTGTCAAGGATCATGTATGATAGTTGAATTGGTAGATGATAATGTACATGACCTGGTAAAATGTACATGAACATAGTATCTTGTCCATTGTTTAATAAATAGTTGTACAAGGTCAATTCTGAAAACTACAAAATTCATTTAGACAAAAATACATGCATATCTAATTATACATAAAGTTTTAGTTGTGCTGAACATTTTAAGAAGAAATCTCACATGGTTTTTAATTTATACAACTTTGAAGACCCACAAAATGGTCCGTTTTTACGTCTAATGTGTAAGCATCAGTTTTCTTTCCACCTTTTCTACACACTATTATGAGAAATCAATAGTTTTTCATAAGACATTTGCTTTTCCTTTGAAGAATTGCATGCTTTTTAGATTGGTATAAGGCATAATGCTGTAGCATAATTACTTCCTAATATTCGTTTGAAAAAAACAAAATATGTATCTATGTAATGGTCTCCCTTTTTATATTTCCCTATATTCTACTTTTTTAATTAAAAGGACAATATAAATAAAAGAAATCCACTGACTTTACATATTGATCAAGTCAAATCAAAGTATGATGTAATAAACATGCCAAGAATATCAATAACATTTTATAATTTTACAAGTTGTGTCCAAAAATGTGTAATGTCCGTCCACCATGTGATTTTTAAGAATTATGACAATTTAAAAAAACAAAAACGTACTCATTAATACATGGAATCATTATAATACTAGTACGTCCGTTTTTGCAGTTTATTCTAGGTTACAATGGAATTATTTGTAAAAAATGAAATGTTATGTTTGATGTCCGTTCCCGTAATGTCCGTCCCCTTATCTATAATGTTATTTAGTGTGAATGAAAGTCATCTTAGGCACCAAGTTTTTGTCAATTATTATGTTTATGTACATAGACAACCATTATTTTTTCAAAAAGAAAGAAAAACACAGCTTCATAGTGAAACATCTTATTGGTACTACTGTAACAAAAATGCACACAATTGACATATTTTTGGCAATACAAGGATATTTATCTATTGTAATTATCAAACAGATATTCAATATTGGCTATACTAAAAGGGATGATGATGGGGGACAGAGGATATTATATACAGATGTTAAGGAATACTTAACACTGAACAGAAAACCACATGAACCTAATATAAAAAGCAGCAATTTAATCAGCTGGTTAAAAGGAAAAGACAAAATAGAAAAAAGAAATAGATGGAAAGCCAGCATTCAGTGTGTGTAGTGTATCAGGGTTCTAGAAATCCACTAGCCCGACGTCCCGGATGCTGATCGGGCTACTAACGGTTGAGTTGTCAAGTTTGTCCCGGAAAAGTCTGTTTTTAAAGCTAACCAACACCAGCAAGTTCAGTTGTAAGTCAAATCTTAGAATCACACAAACACATACATGTGATTATTAATTTTAAATTTTTGAGCTATTAGTCTGTATGTTTATTTGTTTCAAAATTGTCTGATATTCCCGGACAACTTAAGCTTCATATGTTCCAAATTCCAATTAGTCCGGGAAATTAGTGTATTTGAAAAAAACATTTATAGAGCCCTGTGTATAATCATTCTTTTTCCCCCGTCACAAGGCAAATACAGAGAAAACGTCTTATAAATAAATTAAACACAGAAGATTCAATTGCGTCAGTAAAAGATATTTGTATTGCTGTTACAATAGCTTCTTTTTTTCTTTTTTTCGTATGTTCGTTCATTCACATATACATGTGTACAATTGTATAAATATTTATACTTGGACAGTAACATTAGTAGACAGCTTGTGTTATTTTTTATGAATAGTTAAATTAACATTTAATTATAATCCAATGTATGAGGCTATGCTATTTGAAACATGTTTGCAGATCAAACGATACTAATGAAATATTTTCTTAATGTACTTCAGTGTTTTTTTCTTCCTATAAATCAATGATTTTGGTAGTATTTTTATTTCAATGAATTTTGTAAAATTCAATAGTTATCACGTCTTTAAAATGAGCAGACCATTCATTTCTCTATCATATGGAAGGTGTAGTCTGATCCCTATGTTCTGACCACACAGACCAGTGTAGAGAGATTAATAGGGCCCTGCTGATAGAAATAAGTGATATCAATTACAAGCATAATAAACACTAAGCTGTGAAGAGAGGCTTTGAAAACTGGGGCAGTCCAGAAATATATAGCTATATATATATTTTAACTAGTTGTCTTATTGATGTTATAATTGATTCTTGTCATTTTTTAGTTATACAAACTAAGCCTTCATTACAAATGTATGAGGTAAGGTCCGTCCTGATAAAGAAAATGTACACATACTGGCTTGAATGCTGACATAAGTCAATTATTTAAGTTTAGAAAACTAATATAATGTTCCCTCAATAGCCAGATATATTGATGATTTTATTCATCTATATATATAGATATATATAAATTGCAACTGATTAAAACCAGAAGACGAGAAAGAGGTATCTTTGAGAAAACAACCGCTTTCAATTTATTGGTTGGAATGACATAATAAGCAAAATTGTTTGCTAAAAAAAATATTCTGAGAGTATGCTACTTCTTTGATAAATATTTTAAACACATACATTTAATTTGTTATTTTGTGTTTCTTCATCTTTTAGAGACTGACTTTAGAGTATTCAGGAGGGGATAGCTCGGTAGTGACTAATTAAGGGGGTATACGGACCAAATCCCCTGCGGAAAAAATTCCCTTCCCTCATTTGTACAAGGTGGACAAAATCCCCTTGACAGAATTGCACAGGGGAAAGGGAAATGTAAAATACTTTCAGTACAACAAACAGAAACAATAACAATTTAGCGAATTACAGCCTTGGAACTGTCAGAAAAAATACTGGAATTAATATAAGATTGTTAGGCACCTAATTGTACAGTTTACTGGTTAAGGATTTATCACAGTTGAGATCATACTAAATCGCTACTAGACATCTAATATGCAAACAATAAGTCACTCTATTAATACATGTATAGCTATTATTAGGTTTTTGTAAGATCCAGAAAAGAGTCACAATGTAGTTTGATGTGTCAGGTTCAAGTATCTCAAGGATGTGTAAGGTTCAAGTGACTCCAGCTATATTATTATCTATCATGTGATTACTCAATATTGCGTTCCTAAGTAGTGAGTCATGTTTCATAAGTGGCGTTTTGATTGTGTATATCTCATGTCATCTATAAGAGGTCAGTAACTGTGATTAAAATAATATAAAATTAAAACATATATAATATTTCGAGGGTTCAGTGTGTTTAAAAAGGAGATTGGATAGTTTTGCACTGAACCCTCGATTTAGTGAAACAAGATTATTAAGAAATAAGGTCGATGGCTGCGTAATGATTTATAAGTTAGAATTTAAAACTTGGGACCAATATATACAGGGAAAGGCATGAAAGCGATAAATCAATAATTGCTCAAAAAATGATGTCGTCGATTAAAAATCGATATTTAACGCTCGCGGTATCGCGTGAAAATCGACGCGTGCTCACTACAATACCAATTATTTTAAGACTTCTGAAGCAATTTTCACAATATAGGCATCGATAGAACGCTAATAAAATTGCCCTTATTCTGATTATAAATGTGTACATAACTTTTATTGCGAGTTAAAGTGATTCGGGTAATGCAAAGTTGGCAAAAAATAAGCTTGGTACGTTAGGTAAAATATCAATAATGACAACATTTTTGCGGTCAATTTCACAAAAAAATATATCCATAAAAAGTTAAGAAAAAAGACATTCATGCGATTATAAATGTATGCATTACTTAATCATTTTGTAACTTTTACGGCGAGTTAGAGCGATTCAGATCATGCAAAACCCGGTCCGTTTGCAAAAATACCAATAATATCAACAGTATTTAACTCATTTTTATACAATACACATCGACATAAACCCGGACAATTGCCATTGTGTTTGGTTGAACACTTGTATATCAGCTCAAAAATTCGAAGTTTCACGATACAGTAAAAATTGGGTTCATGGCGAAACAACACTGCTCGCGCAATAAAACGGAGTTCATGTTTACAAAAAATAGTCCTGTCAATTTATAGCGAATTGTTTTCAAAGCTGTAAATGTTCTTTCAATAAATTAAATATAAATATCATTAACATTCAAATATTCTGAAAGAATATGATGTTTTATGTTCCCCAAACAGAGGAACTTCTGAGTATTGCTTTGTTGTCAAACCTAATGACAATTATATCATTCTCGAAATTGTACGTTTGTCACACCTCTAGAGCATAATCTCTTAGTTGGTCAAATTTCAAATAGATTTGAGTACAATAGTCGTCGTTTAAATATGAAATATGTAATGAAGCATGCAGATAGATTCTAAGGGTATTGATCGGTTATAACTTACTATAATGGGCAATGCCAAGAACATAATAAAGCATCATCAGCTGTCAAAAGTTATAGTGTCAATATAAAGTGTCATATTGCTATCTAAACACACGACCCCTTTAGGACAGCCTTGGTGTGGATAAATCAACAGGAAACAAGGACAATGTCAGATTGGACACATTATATAATGTTCGCGAAAACAATATTGGCCCCTGCGTGCACTATCTAGAAGTCAATATTGTCCAGACCCCTAATCAGCATTTGACAGTGTCTGGCCAAGTTGGATTCCAATATACAACCAATATATAGGCATATTCTGACATCTATATACAGTAAGGTTGCGAAGTGACTTCTTCAATTTATATTATTTCACTTTTGTTGCCAATAATTGTTGTTGCAATTGTTTAAAGGTATAAATGTTTGAGTATCTTATATTTTTTTCAAATATCTTGTGAAGCAATTAAAATATACAAATACTTGCTTAAATGATTGTAAAGGTCAATTATTTTAGTTTAGACACATAATTGTATGTTCTCTGAACATGCATATATATTTCAGAGTGCATATAGACCAATATCTTTGAAACCATATTTTGTAAGAATATATAAATGTAAATAAAATCAATATCGAGGCGCCAGTATAGAATTTTTTCAAAAAGCTGCATACTTTCAACCAGTATTTCTTACACAGAAGTTGTAATAACATGTATCATGACACGTGTACATGTGTCATCAATCAAAAGATGCATTGTTCTATTCAAAAAACTTAAATATAAATATAGCTCTATAAACAATGTTTAAACCCGTCTCAAATCACAGACAAAATGGTGACTTTGTAAAAAATGCAATTTTTTTTTTAATAACATGATTTAGGCAACTATTTCACACAGATGCAAGTTAAAAATATTACATGGCACACATCTATATTTCATCTGTAAAAGGACACCAACATGATGATGCTAATACAACTATAAATGCATTTCCATAACCTAACTTTCGACTCGATTCAAATGAAAAAAAATCCGCCCAAAGTCGCCATTTTGTCTGATGTTCCAGGTCGGAAAAAGTCACGTCCCACTTTACAACAGGATTTACGATTTAAAAAATCGTGTATTGGACGAAACCTACTCGATCGAATGGTCTTAGGGCGAAACGCCCAACTTTGATTGGTTTACACTCTGATGATGTTTAGGTTGCACGTGATCTTATTCTAGAAAGGCGATCGTCTGCAGTGTTCATACACCTACCAGGCTGTAATTCGTAAAATTGGACTTTTCTCTGTTCTTAAGGAACTGCTCTCTTAAAGTATTTGTTTTATTTCGTTTCTAAAATACCTGTATGTAGATCTCAGGCCCGCCCCCACCCCCAGTCGGCTGTGGAGTGACCCTTTTCTATACCTAATATAAAATGATTTCCACTAATTAGGTCTAAAGGTTACTATCCGTTGAGCTCTTAAATGCAATACATTAATTTATGGCCGATTTTCTCTTGTATACTACTGGTACAATGGAAGGAAGTGCAATGAATGTTGGCTCCCTGTTGTGCTCATTGGTCTTGAGACCGGCTACACTCAATGGCCAAAATTGAGTTTCCAAAATTAAAATTTTGTTGAACGGTATGCTTAAGAGTAAATAAGTCTTTCAATACAATCTCGAGAGTAATGATTCTTCGTATGGTTAATGAGTCAATTTTGTATGACAACTGACGCTACGCACGTCAACCTTGGTGATGTGACAACAGACTAATTCCGCGAGATTTAATGACGGCACGCGCGGCAAAGAATCGACAGTGGAGGTAAAATATACGATTGTAAAGCTAGACAAGACGGGTAATCACAATAAAACAAATTACCTAAATATCATGGATAAACTGGCGAACAATTTGAATTCTTTTAAACGAACAGAAATCCAATGATATGTTAGAGATCAGGTTCCGAACTGAATGGAAGCGAAAAACGACGTCACATGACGCGATCTTGGACGTTTAATTTAAGCATACTGCTTTGTTTTGGTGGTGTTTGTGTTTTAACTGAGTACGTATCCATATTTCTATTAATTGAAATAAGAACAGTGGTAAATGTATTCAAACTCGTGATCAAAATGTGTTGCATGCATGAGCTAGATATTTTGCAAATCACAATTGGATATTCAGGATGACAATGTCCTATGTCATGGCTCAAAACTAGCAAAGAATGGGAAGCCTGATAATAATATTAAAATTTCATGCTCGTCATCATTAATTCCCGACCTTAATAAATTAAAAAATATATGATGGGAGCTCAAACTATTGAAATAAAAAATACTAACTGAAATACAGTCGAAGGCTAAGTGTGGTGCTGGAAATCCGACAGTCTACTTCTTAACACTACTTACAGTCGCTATGTGACATTATTCTTGTCCGATTAAACATAGTTAGAAAGTTCATATTTTCTGTTTCAATATATATTAGTAACAACTGGTAAGTCTACAAGTGGCTTTGTTAAATAAACGTCAATGCAAGTATATGCCTGGAATTATCAGATTAAAAATGACGTGACAATGTTGGCCATTGACTGTACATCACCCAGGCGCTTTCAATTTCCCTATCATGTATAAATATATAGATATAAATATAAGGAAAATTATTAAATTTCCTTATCATGTATATATACGTGATAAGGAAAATTATTCATATATGTTTTTCAAGAACAAGCCTACTTTCGTATTTGCACATTTTCCTTATAAGTTGTTCAAAAAACGATGTTTATATTAAAGCTACAATAAAATGATCATTTGACATTAGACGAATGTGCATAAACTTTACCTATAAATCTAATGTGATGATGGTAACTAAACTAACTGCTAACAACAGTTTAATCTCAACTAAATTGAAGTGCTTATGATATGCAAATATTTTGTTATCAGATATTACAAAAGAAATAGATCTTATAAAATATAAAACTATTTCCATGGTAGTCACTTCAGGCTTATTTTGCATTACCACCGGAAACCCATATATAGAGCGTACATTTCCCGGGTTGCTAACATGTGCTAGCATATTCTTCGAATTAAATGTAACTCGAATGGTTGGCTCGAACCGTGACCTCCTGTTCTGAAGGCCGATGCTCTATCACGTCAGTTATTATCGTTGACAATTATTTTATATTGGAGAAGATCAACACATTCAATTATTTCAGGGAGACATAAACCTGCTTTTAGTTTAAGTGTGTAGGATGTTAACAGTTAATACAATTATAAGTGTGCTCCTTGATCATGGTCATTTGGGACATAAAGATATACTCAACTTCTGCCAAGTCAGCATGAAAGTTTATATATATACTCTATTTTATCTAAACATAATAAACAGAGTTCATGACGAAATGGCTTCTTATTCACTTGTGACAAGGCTTTTTTTGTTTAAGGCTGACTTGGGTAGGTACAGGAGGGCTGTCCTCTGGAAACGTGTTAAAATGTTGGTATTTGTATGAATTGGTCGTTCTGTATTTTTAACAAGATAATACTAGTGGAATTCACATGAATGAGTCCTTAAAATTTAGACCCCGAAATGCATCAAAAGCCAGTACTTGACCTATTCGATAAATTAATCACACCTATTCTAAATTATTCATCCGAAGTATGGGGTTCTACTAGGCGACCGAAATCGATAAAAACGCACTTACATTTCTGTAACATTTCTGTAAGCGTCTATGGGAGTTAAACTGACGACTCAAAATGATGAGAACTAGCCAAGTATGATATGGAACCTACTAGAATGTACAACATTATTAAATACTAGCTAAAAATATGCTTTGCCCCAGAAAGAAAACATTTAACAATGTTGTTTATTTCTCAAAAGTGATTTTGAACTTAATCCGTGTAATGTTAATTGGGTCTCACGAGTTAAGTCTCTATTGTATAAGCTTGGTTTTAATGATGCTTGGTTGACTATTTAGAAAAGAATAAACAAAAACATAGTTTAAATCTCAACATAATAAAATTTCTAAAATTCACAAACCCAAATTACATGTTTTCTCGCCATTTGTCCAACTGCTTATTACCATTAAAATGATTATTGCCGCTTTGTAAAAAGAACTTTTCAGTGTTCAATATGCAAATAAATAAATATCTATCTATATTGTAAGTTCCCCCGGACTCCACTTAAGGGAGAGGGATACACCCTCCCGTACCTACCCCACTGAGCCTCAAGTGCGAGGAATTTGTCCTCATGTTTGACCCCCCTCCCCTTTCTGGAATATATGGATCCGGGCCTGTCTACTATGTATTTTGGACTAGATCTAGAGTAGTCCTTTAAAATCGGGCAAGTAAACATACGGAAGAAATAAATTTAAAAAATCGGCACGATAACTATCAATAATATAGAATCTACGGATTGATACCACCTTCTGTCTAATTTGTAGACTGAAATTACGGAACCGTTTTGGTGTGCTTAATGAAACAAATAATGATGAGATGAATTACGAAATCAATTGTTTGTATTAATAAAGGTCAAATCGTTTAAGGGTCGTTATCGGCCCTAAGGAAAACTGCAATTTCCACTTTAAGATGAATTTGTCTAGTTATAGTAGTAAGTGTCAGATCATTTAAAGCCTGATTATACTTTCTTACTATTTTCTTTTATATTAGATTGTAATGAGAGCAACTTATTGTCAGCCACAACTTTCTGAGAGTGAGCAAAGTCAGTGTTCCTAGACAAGTAAAACATTTAGTTCGCGTACATGGACTTCCCAAAAACATGTCGTTGAAACCAGTGAGAATCATTCTCAATCTCAGGCACACCCATACACATATGACATACTATGTCCGTGGTCTCAGGACATCATAGCAACACGTACGCTCCCTCACAGCGCTTTGATTCCACTATCGTTACATTCACACGCTGCTGTATTACCAAGTTTATTTTGATATTTGACCCTACGAAATCACCGTTCGTTCCTGATACTAAATTGCATGGTCGGCACGCTCACGTGACTACTGAGTTTATAATAGATTGGTATTTTCAAGTGTTAAACCAATAAAATGTGTACATAATGTTTAGCCTTTCGCGTCGAAGGAAATTATGACTATCTAGCTAATCGGTTTTATTTCATGTCATTAACAGTTTAGCATTTACAGAAGGCAGTGTTTCGTTCTTTTTGAACTTGTTCAGAATTGTACTGATACGTTTTACAAATTGCGTGGCGATTTGAGTAACAAGATGCCAAGTAACGATTTGACGCATTTTAAATATACGCAGATTCCGCATCGACAGTTGTTTAAATGACCTTAAATCACTACACATTTACAGGCATCGGAATAAGTTTGGCATGCCAACGAAACGATCGTCATTTTAGTTCGATTTATTTATTTCTTCTAGCTATTTCCATAGTCTCAGCGGCATTTCTATTACAGTGAAAGCTGTCTATTCAATGCACACTCGCATAAGCATTATTTACACATGTTAACTGTCCTACATTCGGGATATTAGCGAGTCGTTGTAAGTGGCTCGCTGAATGGCTGTGGACGCATGTTGATTCGCCTGTCTAAATATAGAAAATATCAGTCATGCGGGAGAGTAAGCAACACCGAATCCAGTCATGAAAGTCAATGATTACATTCCAGGTAATTAATATAGTATAGTTAGCATACTGTTCAATCACAACCGATCATAAATTGAGGTCAGTCTCAATTCTACTGTTGAAAATGTGATATTCAAATCACTCATTGTTATTGGGTGATTTAAAACTTTCATGAAATGAAAACCCTTTTTCGGCTTTTTGGTAACATTATATTTAATTTATGAAGAGTTTAGTCATAATAGTTTCTTAATTAAGATACTGTTATTACTGCGTATTTAGTTATACTCACAGGTACTTGAAACGAACTATTTTAATGTTCTATATTCCCAGACAGGGGTTCAACTAGGTGCTGAAATTCAAGAGTCATTTTGACCATTTTAACATTTTATAGTCAAATGTGCTATAATATTGAGAAAGATTCACCCTTCAGCCAGAATCCTGATGGTCAAAATGCGTTTTTTGAAATAGTTTGTTTTAAGTACCTGTGATTATATATGGGTGCAAATATTTTATTTTAATACTGTAATTTATGCACACTGCATTTAAATGTATTAAAACTATGTTTGTTTGGCATAATCCTACCCAGTAAAAATTAAGGGCTTGTTAATTTTCATTTTATCTGTTATCATCATTTAAGACTCATTTTATACAACCCATAATTCCCCACCAGGCGTCTCATTTCTTTAGTCACGGCCCTTTTCAGGAGTAGGTAGGCTATGCTAAACAAACAGTTTAAGGATAACTTCATAATAATATTTACTTATATAACAAATCTTAAGAGAACTCTCTTGTTCTTAAGGTTGATACACATTTAGCAAATCTCAAGTTATCAATGAACGGTTCAAAGCAAACTGTTAGTCTGTCTGTTATTAACAGTGAAATTGTTGCTCCTACACTTGGCCCGATAGTCAATACCGACACCTTAATTGTAGTGTAATGATAGTGTTCACACATCGGTAAAGGTCTGATGTTGGTCATTTTTGTAATAAGTACTGTTGCATTATATTAATGATTATAATCATTTGTTAATCTGAATTTCTTCGAGATAGTTTATGTTATTAAAGTGCAAGACTGTATTTTTATTGATCAGTATAGCTTGCTCGAAATTAAAATTAAAGTTTTAAAACATACAAACTAATTAAATCCTGCGTTTATTGAAAATTAAAATAAGATTAGTTTAGATAAGTATCACATTGCATTTATTTACCCACATCCAATCATCCATGTAAACCCTTCTTTCAAATATGAGAAACTAAGTACATTAGGTTTGTGTTTAACCATATGTGCAGGTATCTACAGCATAAGTATATTCTTACTAAAATCTTGTCACTTGCTTCTGTGTGCATTGGCATCAAAGTAAAACCAAGTAACTGTTACTTACATACAATTATGTTTTGACAAATTTACACCATAAATGATATAAATTTAATAGAATTTAAATATATATAAAATATTGCTCGTACTTCAATATTAATATGAAATACCGGTATATGGAACTCATTCTGTATCATATGTATACTGATAATAAGTATAATGGATTTCATTATAATAAAATTATTCATTATGATATGTGAAAGATTAACTTAATTATATTGTATGAATTGTTTCAAAAACTTTGCAATTTAATAATTTAATTATTGATGCATTTGATCACTTGATTGGTAAACAGTATATATTATTTTGGTAAATTTAGCAAAATGATATGTAAATTTATGAATGAAAATGTGCGTTGACATCATTTTCTTTTTGTTCATCTATGATCTTGATACAAATAAGTATGTATACTCCATATTCTGTAATTGTTTCCTAAGTACTCACAGGGAGCCTTTGAAGTGGATGTTTTATTGGGGGTCTAACAGTGTCACATTGTTGTTGTTGTTTTTACAACATATATCCTGTAAATTGTATGTTCCATGTCATTGGATTGTAAGTAGACAAACAACTAATTATGAAACATGTGAACACCATATGCTAATATTTTATTTTCAAACAAGTATCTATCCAGATGAAATTTATACAACTTCTGAGCATAGAATTTACCAAGCAGACCTCCTAAATTTCCGGGTCTCCATTTGTTGTGGTCAATATTAATATATTTTGAAATTCTTTCATAATCATATATGATAGATTATCACAGTCTCATCTACATTTGCAAATAGATCAACATCATATGAAGCAAAAAAACATGTGTACATGTTTAAAGAATTATAAGAGATGTGTAACAATACGATACGAATACTCCTGCAATATATTTTAAACTAAATGCGATGTTGAAACCTATCTATGTTGAAATCTATATACACATTAGTCGGAACTACTGTGCATACTTATATACTGTATTATTTGCGTATGGAAAGGCAAACAATTAAACGTTGTTATCTAATATTGAATGTACTGG
The DNA here is from genome assembly GCA_032209605.1 of Mactromeris polynyma. Lineage (NCBI taxonomy): Eukaryota > Metazoa > Mollusca > Bivalvia > Venerida > Mactridae > Mactromeris > Mactromeris polynyma. The sequence goes on along the minus strand of JASFXZ010000004.1, from coordinate 5,106,882 downwards.
TAAAATTTAAAATAACATTGGATTCCATTGTATAGATGGTTTTCATTTATGCTTTAATAATAAATATGCATGCATGTCATAAGCCACAGGTTTCTACAGCTTCTTTCACAGTAATATTAAATTGGACATAATATGATAAAAATAAATCCAGGATTTGTACACGTATACGTATGGAAAAGATCAATTAATGATGTCATTTCATTCTCTTAATCTTTTATTTTATTTCCAGCAATTCATAACAATAAAACAGATAGCATTGGGTTGGGATGAAAATGTTTATATTAGACTTAAAACTATGTCAACTCTTTAAAACAATTTTCAACAGATTTATTGAATACAAGATTAGAAACGAGGTCATCACTGTGGTGGACAAGTTATATTATGTTATATAATAACCAATATTATGTGTACTATCTAGATATCAATCTTATCCAACCCCTTAATCACTAGTTTTAAAATGTCTGACCCATTGGGACTCAAATATACAACCAATCAATATTTGCTATCACAATCACCACATTGTCTCAGTATGAACGTTAATTAACATCTTCATAACATAGCTTGTCTGATGTGTGTTGTATGTACATTTTATTTCTTTTATAGGATGTACATTTCAATTTTGTACTGTCGACGGAACATTTGATTCAGCACTAAGGCATTTCAGATTGTACAATTCACATGCTGATGTTTATCAATTGTATCAGTGGGAAATTAACTTGTATCTATGATTTGTTTTTTTAGAATGTTGTACCGTCAACGGAACATTTGAATAAACGCACTTAGAAATTTCAAATTATTCCGTTGACTGTGCATTTGCCGTATATAATTTTGTACCGTCAACGTAACATTTGACTTTACACTTAGAAATTTCAAATTGTTTCGTTGACGGAACATTTCTTTTGCAGGATGTACATTTTAATTTTGTACCGTCGACGGAACATTTGACTTTGCACTTTAACAATTCAAATTGTTCCGTTGACGGTACATTTCTTTGATAGGATGAACATTTTAATTGTGTACCGTCAACGGAAAATTTGACTTTGCACTTAGCAAGTTCACATTGTTCCATTGACGGTACATATCTTCGATAGGATGTACACTCTATGACCATGATTGAGTTCCTAAAATTAAGATTTTGTGGAACATTCTAAAGTATCAGAATGTATGAGAGTTAATAATTCTGTCAATACATGCTCGATTGTAATGATACTTCGTAGGATTAATGAGTCGGGTAACTGACGCTATGCAGAATAACAGAATAATTCCGCGAGATGTAGCGACGGTACGCGCGGCAAAACATCGACAGTGGGGGTAAAATAAACGATTGTAAGACTAGACAAGAGGTGTAATCACATGCAAAGGGTAGCTAAATAACGGGATAAACAGCCGAACAATTTCAATTCATTTAATCAAACAGAAATCCAATCAGGTTCCGAACTGGATGGAAGCGAAAAACGACGACAAAGGGCGCAATTTTGAACGTATATTTAAGGCTACGGCTGTGTTTGTGTGGTGTATGTGTTTTAACGAAGTGTGTTTCTTTATTTCTATGAATGGAAATACGAGCAGTGATAAATTTATTCAGACACGTGATCAAAAAGTGAAGCCCTAAGCAGCTAGATAGTTTGCAAAATTCAGGAAGACAATGTCCTATGTCATGGCTCAAAACTACCAAATAATTGGAAGCCTGATAACAATATTAAATGTTCATGTTCGTCATCCTTAAATTCCGACCTTGATAAATTAAAAAATATATGGTTGGAGCTCAAACTATTGATGTAAAAAATACTAACCGAAATACAGTCGAAGCCTTATTTTTGAAACCTGAGAGTCCACTTATTAACACTACTTACAGTCGCTAATATTTCAATTAGCAATGCTGATGCTGTCTGTTTATTTGTGTAAGAAGATTTTCATTGTATATGTTTTATGTAATTACAGTTTATATAAAATAATATTTCTTATTTTCAGATAGAAGACTTTGTACAGAAATCTAGGCCGAATATACCCAATGATTTCAACACTGGGAACTTGTAGAATTTTGTATCGTCAACGGAACAATTGTCTTTACACTTAGAAATATCGAATTGTTCCGTTGACGGTACATTTCTTTTATAGGATGTACATTTTAATTCTGTACCGTCAACGGAACATTTGACTTTGCGCTTAGACATTTCCGATTGTTCCGTTGACGGTACAATTTTTATCGAAATTACTTTTCATATGTATAAGTTTGTACCGTCAACGGAACATTTGATGTTTAGACTGTTCCGTTGGCGGAACTTTTACTATTAAAGGACTATATTATTATGAACTGTTTAATAAAAGAGGTGAACAATTCACTATGTATGTTATACTTTTGCCTGTATCCTGAAAGTGAAGCATGTTATTTCCATGTTTTAAAGGATAAATAGGCCATTCTAAATAAGATTCTGTGGACAATCCCTTTTTAAATTGGACAGGCTTTACTAGTAGTTGTGCGGAGATGAGTCAATATTTCAATTGAACGGTATAATGGTCAAAATTATTGTCATGTGCACTATGACAAGTTTTTACATGTAGCAGGTTTAATAGTTAATTAATGTTTGGTTTTATATGAAAATAAACTCCACTTACTTATATCCTTTTCAAGGTCTTTGACCGTGTTCTGAATCTCATTAAGGTCGGATCTAGTTGTTTCGAGTTCGATCGAAGTATTATTCATCGCGGTTTCCAACTCTTCTATGACATCTTGAATCTTTGTCTCTGAGTGTGTCATTAATTGGTGCACCGATTTGTTTATATTGCCTGCGTTTTCCTCAAGTTTTCTTCCCATTGTTTCACGCGATGCTTCAATGGTTGTATTCATCACATTTATCTGGTCACTCACTGCTCTCTGAAATTCAATCAACTTTGTCTCTGAGTGTGTCATTAATTGGTGCACCGATTTGTTAACATTGCCTGTGTTTTCCTCAAGTTTTCTTCCCATTTTTTCACGCGATGCTTCAATGGTTGTATTCATCACATTCATCTTGTCACTCACTACTCTCTGAAATTCAATCAACTGTTCTTCGTAATCTGTTAAAACATTTCTAACATAAATCTTCTCAGCTGCTAAAGCTTTCAGTATTCTATCGTTTGACTTCTTATTCTCTGGCTCTAGCATCTCGTTTGTTTTTCCTCGAACTTCGGTGCTGTAAGTGTTTGAATGTAACGGTGAGTTACTGATTTGTTCAATGTTATCAATGCGATCGTTTATTGCTGCCACACTGGATCTTATCTCTGATTTCAGGCTGTACGTTTCAATTGTTAGCTGGTCAAACCTATCGCTCAGAATGGAAAAAAATAAATCAGCCGTCATTTGACCACGAACCTCGAACCTTATGCTCATAATTGTCACAATATATAATATTAATCCAAACATTGCCATTTTAGAAACGATGCTTTCAATTTATCTTGTTTATTTCCAGTACACGCATAATATTATGATCCTGCACGTTCTCCAGTCAGTATATTGTATGAGTGTTACTGCGCGAAAATTTGGTTATAAGCTTCTACAAGAATTCGTATAATTAAGCGTTTACATACCTGAGTCAAGGAGATGCAGGGCGTGTTGAAGTACTTGTGGAAATGAACTAAATTTGTGGAGCTTTTCCATTACTTGAAACACTTCAAATCAAGTAGGCACTTCTTAGTATGAAGTTAGCTATCACATTAAGGCTATCATTCAAAAAATATTAGTCTGTCATAATTCAACCTTCCCCTGAGAATAGGCCCTACACAAAAATTCAATATGAGGGAATTTAATTTGTTGGTAGCGTATTAATATTCAACACTAGTATGAGCATAAAATAGTAAACAAAAAATTAACTACTTAAATATTTTGCTGGGTAGGGGTATCCATAATTACCATTTTTAAAGAAATTAACGAATATGATACCTTTTTATCTGTTAAATACATATTATGTTGTGTGTTTGTTTTTCTTTTGAATTGATCATTAATTCAAAATAAGCCATGAATGTTCTATGTTGCTGTTAATAATCCCAATTTTAATTAATTCCAACAATAATTAGATGTTGTAATTTGTCAATACTCGGTACACATTTACTTGACAGTATTTCATAATGCGCCTTGATACACATTCAAATAGTAGTGCGCAGGTGTTCTTAACTTCGGAGACATTTAGAATGTGTTGTATAATTCTGGTAAATGACTATCTGGTAATGAAAATCAATTTCACAATCGAATGGAAGTTTTGCGCTATTTTCAATGTAGTGTACCCGGTGCTTGAGATGCCAGTGCTTGAGGTTTAGTTTGTTTCATATACATGTACATGTCTAACCTTGTAAAACATACACGCCGTAAGTGATTTACGACGAAAAATAATCAAAGTAAGTTAAATATTGTTAAAAGTTCTACCTACATGTTTGCGAATATAACTTGCAAAGTGATGACATGTACTCTTTATCGAATGTTTAAAATGTAAAAAAAACAGTTATTTATTTTCTAACACGTGGCCAAGTCTCTTTACAAACAAATGTACATCATAAGTGCTTCAGCACAATGTTTATTCAGGCCAAATTAATTATATTTTGGGTTAAAAACTAATTGTGGTCGTTTTGTTAATGTCAGATATAACACTTCTGCGGAAAACGAAGAGCGATAAATCCACCGATTACTACAAAACATTATGTTAAGAGCCTACCTTGCTCACCCTTTAAAGTGGCAGGATGTCATAGAATACATAAGGGCTAACACACTTGATCTGCAGCCATCAGCGAGACAATTGTACCAAACTGCTAGCTACAAGCAGCTTCGAAATAGAATTTCAAATAATGTGTTTAACTGATCATGATAAACAAACAGGCTGAGGACATATCTAATCCAGAGATACTGTAACATTGACCATAACATTTACCACATACAATAATTTTAACAAAAGCAACAACAACAATTACAACAAACACAACGACACCAATAATATTAATACATGTACTAATAATAATCCTCATCATCCCCATTGTTGTTGACTATGATGATGAGGATGATGATGATAATGATGATATTGATGATATAGATGATATAGATGATAATGATGATGATGATAATGATGATAATGATGATATTGATGATATAGATGATAATGATGATGATGATAATGATGATAATGATGATAATGATGATAATGATGATTAAAGATGATGAGCATGATGATAATGATGATATTGATGATATTGACGATTAAAGATGATGATGATCATGATGATGTATTTGTCTTATATTTGTTAACTAAGACGTTGTTTCAGACAACTTGTTTGGCAACCCTGAGTATATGAAGGATGCTTGTTAAACCATATTTCCGTCAAGCTCACCAAACAACAACGAGCCTGTCCCTGGTCCTGCACCGAGACTGGAGCCATAACACAAGAACATACGTGCCGAAGCACTGGCAGCGCTCCCTCAACTTCTTTCGAAATCCACGAACGAGGAGACTGTGGCTCCGCCACATAGGCGAATGAAGCGAATTCTTGCCGAAATAGTCAGGGAGAACCAGCTCCGTACTACATTTCTTTGTAAAAAGATGCCCAAACTTCTTATAAAAAATTGGATCAGCAGTTTTGATTCTGATTGAATGAAAGAGTACTAAATAAATACGAGAAACAAACAGCGTTATGCGTTGTCCATTCAACAATATCATTTAATAAGGGTGATATGACCCCCATACTTTGTCTGTACTCCGATGTCCACCTTCACATCCGATCTCGGGTCACACATGTCTAGTATAATATCGGGAGGATAGTTTGAAAGTTTCAAAATTGCACAAATCTCGATGTAATGATTTTCTTAAATGAAACACGTTAGCTTAGGACCATGTTCATTTAGCGTTATGACTTTTTGTTCTTATCTATAGCATGTGAATTGTGTTTATAATTTGATGATTTCTTCAGACGATTCTGATGTACATGTTCATGAATCAAAGTATTTGCCCTCTCGGTTAGAATGATTGGTGCCAATGCAGAGGTCGTGTATTCGAAATCCGGGTGAGGCGGTATGTTCTTCCGTGACAATCAACAAATCATACATGTTCTATTTTGAGACATCACTAGTGTAGTTATAACTGATCAAGTGGAATGTAATTATACACGATTGAAGCGTTCAGGTATTATACACGATTGAAGCGTTCAGGTATTGTACACGATTGTAGCTTTCAGGTATTGTACACGATTGAAGCGTTCAGGTATTATACACGATTGTAGCTTTCAGGTATTGTACACGATTGAAGCATTCAGGTATTGTACACGATTGTAGCGTTCAGGTATTATACACGATTGAAGCATTCAGGTATTGTACACGATTGTAGCGTTCAGGTATTGTACACGATGGAAGCATTTAGGTATTATACACGATTGAAGCGTTCAGGTATTATACACGATTGTAGCGTTCAGGTATTGTACACGATTGTAGCGTTCAGGTATTGTACACGATTGAAGCGTTCAGGTATTATACACCATTGAAGCGTTCAGGTATTGTACACGATTGAAGCGTTCAGGTATTGTACACGATTGAAGCATTCAGGTATTATACACGATTGTAGCTTTCAGGTACATGTATTATACACGATTGTAGCGTTCAGGTATTGTACACGATTGTAGCGATCAGGTATTGTACACGATTGTAGCGTTCAGGTTTTGTACACGATTGAAGCTTTCAGGTATTATACACCATTGAAGCGTTCAGGTATTGTACACGATTGAAGCGTTCAGGTATTGTACACGATTGAAGCATTCAGGTATTGTACTCGATTGTAGCTTTCAGGTACATGTATTATACACGATTGAAGCGTTCAGGTATTGTACACGATTGAAGCGTTAAAGTACAAATGTATTATACACGATTGAAGCGTTCAGGTATTATACACGATTGAAGCATTCAGGTATTGAACACGATTGAAGCGTTCAGGTATTGTACACGATTGAAGCGTTCAGGTATTGAACACGATTGAAGCATTCAGGTATTGAACACGATTGAAGCGTTCAGGTATTATACACGAGTGAAGCATTCATGTATTGAACACGATTGAAGCATTCAGGTATTGAACACGATTGAAGCGTTCAGGTATTATACACGATTGAAGCGTTCAGGTATTGTACACGATTGAAGCGTTCAGGTATTATACACGATTGAAGCGTTCAGGTATTATACACGATTGTAGCGTTCAGGTATTGTACACGATTGTAGCGTTCAGGTATTGTACACGATTGAAGCGTTCAGGTATTATACACCATTGAAGCGTTCAGGTATTGTACACGATTGAAGCGTTCAGGTATTGTACACGATTGAAGCATTCAGGTATTATACACGATTGTAGCTTTCAGGTACATGTATTATACACGATTGTAGCGTTCAGGTATTGTACACGATTGTAGCGTTCAGGTATTGTACACGATTGTAGCGTTCAGGTTTTGTACACGATTGAAGCTTTCAGGTATTATACACCATTGAAGCGTTCAGGTATTGTACACGATTGAAGCGTTCAGGTATTGTACACGATTGAAGCATTCAGGTATTGTACTCGATTGTAGCTTTCAGGTACATGTATTATACACGATTGAAGCGTTCAGGTATTGTACACGATTGAAGCGTTAAAGTACAAATGTATTATACACGATTGAAGCGTTCAGGTATTATACACGATTGAAGCATTCAGGTATTGAACACGATTGAAGCGTTCAGGTATTGTACACGATTGAAGCGTTCAGGTATTGAACACGATTGAAGCATTCAGGTATTGAACACGATTGAAGCGTTCAGGTATTATACACGAGTGAAGCATTCATGTATTGAACACGATTGAAGCATTCAGGTATTGAACACGATTGAAGCGTTCAGGTATTATACACGATTGAAGCGTTCAGGTATTGTACACGATTGAAGCGTTCAGGTATTATACACGATTGAAGCGTTCAGGTATTATACACGATTGAAGCATTCAGGTATTGTACACGATTGAAGCATTCAGGTATTGTACTTGATTGTAGCGTTCAGGTGTTGTCCGGTTTGTTTTCTTGAGGGCGGTTATAAACAAGTTGTGAGGTGGTCAGCCAATACATTCGTTGTTTAGACAATATTGAACTACATACATAGTGTTCTCAACTAATATTTGAATCCACACTCACAGTATATTATTCCAAATAGATTATACAACCTGCTTGCATAAACCACAAAGTATTATATTTGTCAAGTATTCCATCCGCTCATAGGAATCGGTACAATATCGGAATTAATATCGATTTTACATCAAGTGATGATTGAAAATAAATGTGAGATTACTGGCAAACCGCAAAATAGTATGACGTTGATAGAGCAAACATTCTAGTCTGCTGTTTAAACCGTTGTTCTTACCTTGTGCGTGTTTGTATAGCTTGTGTGTTTTCAGAGAAATATCTGAAGTATATGTCTTTATGTATTTAGTATTTCTATTAAGTCAAAAATACGGTAGTTTTGCACATAGTTAAATATATGTTGTTAAAACTACTTATCTGTCCATCAATGATTATTAGAACACATTTATAAACAATACGATCTGTGACATGGACGTATTGCATAGACGTATATATATATTCTACAACGGTGCCTCGGCGACCCAGTGGTTATGGTCGCTAAAAAAAGGACTTGTCCCTCACCACTGTGGGTTCGAATCTCATCCGGGAAGTAGAAACAGTATGTGAGGAAACTATTCCGCTGACTACAGCGAATTGTCGGTGGTTCTACCCAGATGTCCATCTCCAATCTCTTAGATTTATAAGGGGCACATATCGACATCGTTTACTTGATACTAAGAATAGTGACTACACGACCCTGGCTGTTTCTGTGATTAAACCCATTACACATGTACAGTAAAGCAGTCTGTTAATTCAGTTGTGAAGTAGGTATCAACCACCTACATCCGCTGGTTGGATTATGTATTCGGAAAATGTAGTACCGTTCGGCTTCGATTTTATTTCAATTGACTACTATATGAAAACTTGTTGTTAGAATTACATGTAATAGCAACATATACCTGTAACACGGAATAGAGCAGAACAGAAGAGTGTAAATATGTCAGCACTGTTTTATTACAATCATAAAAATCGGTATTTTCGAGTTTATGACGTTTCTATTACATATAGCACAGTAACTAACCACACACTGTAAGAAAACAATGGTTAACCCTTTACACCATAGACCTCTTAAACCATTTACCTACTGTATCCTGATAAGAGACTGGCCACATAGCCTACTCTATCTCCATACAGGTTATTCGAAAATAATTCGTGATCGACACATATATGCTTCAACATGAACTAACAGTATAAAGTATTGGTTTAATCATTTATACATGAATGTAAGAGATGTAGGGAATTATATTTTTTGTATAATGATGTTAGATAGATTAGTGTAGGTTAAAAATCCTTGAAGATACACGAATAATAATTTAAGATATACATACATTTGGCACATTTCTAAAAAAGGTTTATGGTGAAGTTGGGATTATATTCCAAATTGAACGTATTAATTGGCAATAACAATTACTTATATACGAAAACAATTTATACTGCAGTCAGTGTTTCAGTCAATATGTCTAATTATTAAAATTTAAAATGAATTTATTAATGCAAAAATCACGTTCAAACTCACTGTAGATGTTCACATATATGTAAGTAAAACTGAGTGCCCAACACTTAAATGGTTGATCCTTATATTGTAATTAAACATCATAAGTATATCAATATTGCTTTAAACTAAGACTTTTGTGGCTAGTTATTCACCAGATGTTATAATATGACAACAAAAAACGTGTGGAAACTACCGGTGTTCTTCAGTGTAAATTTACAAATCGACTCAAAACCGAATTCGCGGCTAAAACTAACATCTCTATTAATTCTATTAAAAGAGAGAGAATACGTAACTACAGGGAAAGCCACATACATAAGACAATGCCTCCCCATGCAGATCTCCGAAAAAACAACAATCCACAAAACATAAGGTACTAAAGGAGGTCAAACGGTACACATATTAAGGAACTGAGGCGCAAGGAATGGCACAGCAGACCACAAGGAATAACTAGGAGAATCAAAGTGGATAGTAAGGGAAGGGGAGGTGGGAATTAATGGATGGAAAAGATCACAGGACAAGTCAAGACAACTGGCCTTAATAGGCCAAAAATGGGCAGGAAACAATCTGAACACTGTATAAAGTGACAGAATTGAATAGGGGAAAGGGAAATACAACACATTCATAACATAAACAGAAACAACAATCATATAGCGAATTATAGCCTTGGAACTGTCAGCATAAAATGCTGGGGGTTTAAATCGATTTAACAACTAGCTAACCTCACACCTTATCGCTATATGATCATTGAATTCCAACATATATACATAAATTGACTAAGTAGGCAGTAACTAATCATTAAAAACAACCAACCATCACGTACACAACAACAGACACTGTAATTAATCCAGTACGAAGGAACAAGCAGCCTCAGTCTGACCTTGCTCCCCGTAACTAAAATAGTAACATCAGAATAGAAGTAACCTTAAAATGTCAAATTAAAAATGCAGTTTATATGACGTTAATCAGAAGTATTTGCTTCTTTAAAGTATATCAACACATTTGCTCAAACTGCACTAAAAAAATCCACGTCATATTTTTTACAACAACAATAACTGCTTGTATAATTGTATAACTCGGACCCAAAACATCTCCCCAGACAGCTGTCAAAACAAAGAAAGGAATAAAACCAAGGGTGATCTACACAATTTGTTGATTGGCAAGGCCACTTACCATTTTTTATAATTTAGTCCCTTTGATTTTTGAAACAACACCGCACTCGTGTCACACTGACCGGAATGTGATATTGACAGTTTGCATCATGAATAGCGGCGGTGAAAGTGAAAGAAGATGAAATATTTGAAGTTCCTCTGATCTACTGAAGTCCTTGAAATATTTTCTTTGATCTGTTATATTCTGAGTATGCCTGTGGCAGAATGTAACATTTGACCTACTTAAAGATTTTGTTTACTAGTGAAGCAAATTGGAACATTGCCAGATGTCTGTAAATTCGGTCACATTGCATAATTGTAGAACAGTCGAGTGAGGTGAACATCTTTACCTGTGATTGTTTATGCGCTATTTTTGGAGAAAGTTTAAATATAAACACCACAATTTTACACATGCTTTCAAAAGATAAAAGATTGATGTTTAAAATGGAATAATTAAAAGTGATTGTACTTTTATAAAAATAGATTTATAGAGGTCTGAAAAGTGTGAGTGAAAACGCGTGTGTCGTTTTCACATGCAGTTAAAAATCGAATATTGAATGCTCTAAAAACTCAGTATAATGTGTGTTCTAGTTTAGTGTAATGCATCTGGTTTTCCTTTGTATGGATGTCAACGAATATTCGAACATTCGAACTTTCGAAAACTAATTCTGCATTCGATTGTTCGATAATAACTTTAAATGTTCAATATAAAATGTGAATGCAGGATTATTATTATAGTTTTAGGTGAATGAGATTGCCAGAGCATGTCATAGCTGTACATCCAAACATTATCTCGGTAGTTTTGTTCAGAAATGTTTCACATATTTGTATCTTTTTTCTACCCGGACAAAAGCATACACAAACACCAATATAACGAAACAATTATAATTATTTTATTTTATTATAACACCTAAATATCTTGTAAGTAAAGTAGGCCGTTTCGCCTGAGCCGTTTTGGCTTTGGGCGTTTCTTCTGTAATTCTGAGGGTCTAAGATGGAAATTATAGGTTTGGCCTCTGGTGAATGTCGTGTGTCAGGACGCCAGGACTTATTTATTGTCCTTGTGGTGATGGTTACTGGTGAAGCTAGTATGGTATAATTAAAACAGACACACATGTTGTCGTAAAAGGGCTTTATTTCTTAAAGCCGAAAACATTGTAAGACAGTATGTACCAATATAATTTTGAATTACAACATATATGGTAAGATATAGCGCAAAATGCATGTATGATGACCGAAACCAGGCCATTTGAAGTTTCCTTTCCTTTCACAAAGACGCCATTGCGAGACAGTTTGGTTGTAACAATACAACAATTTCCCGACTCGTGGCTCGTTATCAGCATACTGGAGGGGTGCGGGACCGACCTTGACCTGGCGACCAAGTCTTACGACTCTACGACAGGATATGCAGCTGAGGGTGTCGCGCCTGTGTAACCGTTTCCTGACCGCCACAACTTCAATTGGACGACTTATAGGCATCCTTAGGTAAGTCTGATGTCCAAAATGTTAATTTCTTTTTTAGGCGCAGTTTACATGTACATCCAAACACAGTGCGAAGCCGTCCACGAGCTGCAGGTTTGAAGGCATGACGACCCTCCACATAGCACACCGACTGACAGCTAGACATCGACGGGATTGATTTTAATGCGCAAGGACAAAGTTTCGGTTAAAAGGCGGCAGTGGGGAGCTGTCCTGTTTGCAGACGAATCTAGGATTGAGCTGAACCGCGCAGACGGCTGGGCGATATACAGGTGCGTGTACTATTTCCCTTAACTGTTGGGTGGTGGGTGTTCTGTTCATTTCTCAGCAGGCGTTACACAGTTTAACAAAACTCCATTGGTATTTTTTTATAGAAATGTGAATGCACATCTCTATATTAATGTGTAAGCACAAGTTGTCGTGTACATTTTCAACATAACTTTCAAAGAGGAGGTGGCATTTTGCAACATGATGGTACCAGACTACACACATCCCCTGGAAAATGTCACAGAATTCCGCGAGGCATTGTTGGAAGAGTGGAACAATAACACACAGAAGTGCATTGCATCGAAAGGTTTATCTATGCGTCATAGATGATTTGTTTGCTGCTCGAGGAGGCTACATGCGATATTGCTGATGTAAATTTCATTCACTGAATATGTGACTTTATGCATTTGTTTATGAATGAACCACTGATGGGATGTTCATTATTTGTTTTTAACTTGGCTCATTAAAGTTTAAATTTACACTTTAGCGGCGTTTGGGTGTGATATAGTTAATACGTTTCTAGGCATTCGATATTATCCAAAATTTGCTGTTTTAAATATCCTCAGTATATACGTACTACACAATAAACCCGAGTTTGTTTACATTTATCTACGGTCGTCTCATTTCGATTAAGTTTTACAAACTCACTTTGAATTAAAGAATGTTGAAAGACAAACACATATGATGGCACTACTCATCTTTGTTGATATCTGGACTGGACTGGCTGGGAAGTCGCAACCGCGCATTGTGCCATATCTACCTCTCAGAGAGGTGGCTCTGTAATTTCTCCTAGGGTAATTAGAAATGTAAGGCTTATATTTAATATTTTATCAAATTTATCATATTGAAGCAAATTTAATCCGTTGTAGACATTTCAGACTTCCCCCTCTAACTTAAATTCAAGGTCAGATTACCGCGAGTGGTAGCTTGAATGTAATTTGAGTACGGATAACACCTCTGTCATTCTTATACATTGCAGTAGAGTTAATGTTTTTTTCTGATGCACAGCTTTTTTCTCTGTCACAACAATAACGTTTATAAATGATACAATGGCATGCATATGTTTCTCTTTCTATTCAGTGTATTTGTAATTGTATACGTATTTTTTATTTATTTTAATAATTAATTGCTGCCTACTTAGTCCATTTATGTATATATCTTGTAAATCAACGACCATGAATTGATTAAGTATGAGGCTTGCTATTGGTTAAGTTGACACTCTGCTGACAGTTGTAAATCGCTGTGGTGGTCATTGTGTTTTTATGTTTTAGATGAATGCAAAGTTCTTATACTTGATTACAAATTGATGTTTTTTTCAATATGTGTCTATTTGTACTGACATTCCTGACTTGTTCCGTGATGTATTCCATCCATTTCCCCTCATGGTGTCCCCATTAATCTCCTTAGGTGCTGTTATGATCGGCCAGACCATTTCGTGCACCCCGATTCTCGTGCATGTTTACCTTTGCTTCCCATCAGTGCCTAATCGTGTGTAGCCTTAGTCAGTGCGTCTGTGTGGAAAGGCATTGTCTTGTGTATGAGAGTTCCTTGTAAAAACTTAATTTCTCTTTTATCTATGCGTTTGTATTCCTTAATTTAGGAATAACTTTAAATGAGTGATATAAAGAATGTACGAATGCATCTGCATGACTGTTACAGTAAGGTCATTCTGTGTAATTTATACATGTATTCATCCGTTCCTTAATGAAACGTTTAAGAAATGTTGGGAACATTGTATTTCATAATGTAACTTATTGTTTTTACAATCATATATTTTCTAAAACTGTGAATCATAGGCATATTGCCTTAATTTCTGAATAATTATCATATCATATATTCCGCACACATGTGTGTCAGTCATGAACATACATATATAGCTGTGTGACTACTTTATATCAAACATGTATCCTACAACGGATATCAATCGTCCACGGTTATGAATTTTTAAGTGCCACAATGACGAATATTAATAAACGAATATGAATCAGCCTATGCTAATCATGAACTAGTGTACAACATTTTTTGTCAGGCGGACAATCTGCAGGTACACAATTTCAGGAGTGTTTCTATAATCATAACAAAGCAGTTCAATACGATAACAGCGTTAATGTATTTACAAACGTAGAAACAACAATACATCTATAAGTATACACATAACGTACAAACTACAGTATATCTAGGTATACACATAAACGTAACTACATAAATTAGGTTATCTGTCATTCCATACATTATACAAATATAACAATGGGAACGCTTGATAAATGAAGTTTTATTTCCGCCACATTGTATTGTGTAACGTGATAGTTGACTACGTTTGTTCAAGGCGGAACGCCATTATACTTTGTTTCAGCGAGTGGAGGTTAAGCAAACCTGGTGTGAGGTATTGTCAGTTTAGGTTTGCACGATAACAACTATTGTACCACCATGCTCCGTGGTGGTCCCTTATCGCACAATTCTGGGGGAAAGAATCAACATTATGATCATACGTACTGAATGCGTGACCATTGTGGTAAGGACCAAACCGACCGCTGCTGCCAGCTGAAGTGAAACCAAATCCACATTATTGTAGATCCACGTAATGTGATAATAAAACCTAAGATATAAACAGAATTAGCACACATTTCAGATTTACCTCAATAATAATGGTTACATAATAATTATTTATTTGCCCAAAAACATGTGTGATAAAGACAAGTTTATAAAACAAATATAAGAATTATAATGAAATATAACAGAAGAGAAAGCTAATAAGAACATAAGTGTTCTCTAACAGTCTAAGAGGTCTTCTAATATTGTCTTCGTTTGGAGAAAATGTATTCATGACCAAAAGCTGGAGACACTTTGTATAATAAGGAATGTACCCGTCATGTTATAGTTATAACATCGACCGCGTCTACTTTATCATCGGACGCATATGTTTCGAAAACGCACGACTGATTTTTAAAACCAGTGTATCTTATGTAGTGCCAATCGAGTCAATGAGGTTTTTATAACTTATATAAACAAAAGAACTTTCCAACTCTGAGTCAATATAGTTTAGCCTTATAGTACGTCCATAACTATTATTCAGTAATATGCAAACAAAGAATATGCAGAGAGCTTCACTGCCATAAAATGTATATATCATCGTGTAAATGTAACTTTACAGAAAAACAACGACCATAAGTGAATATTTGGGATTGTTTGTTTCTTGTGAGCATCATAACGTAAATGGTATGCGTGCAGTATATTATTATTGCCGACGAGTTATAAATTCGCTAGAATATGAACATGAAAGCTTGATTATATTGATCACATAACATGAAACGGAACCGAACACACATACACACACTTATATTAAATGTACTCTAAATTAGAAAGAATTGACTCGGTCGAGAAACATCAGTTTCCAAAGAATGTTAAGAGGTGACAGTAAAAGCAAATATCGGCATATGTTAAAATCGAACAAAAACAAGAAAAACAGTGAAGCAGTTAAAACTTTAGTGCTCAATATAAATTATATTCAAAACACAAACAGAAGTTATAATCATACAGCGAATTAAATACAGTCAAAACACAATAACCATACAGCGAAGTACAACTTTGGAACTGTCAGTAAAATACTGGAAGTTTAAATCGATTTAACAGCTAGTTAACCTCACACTTAATCTTTATGTGGTCATTGATTCCCGACATATATACATAAACCGTGATAAGACCAGTTTCCTAAGTGCACATTTTTATCAACTGATTTAATTTTAAACTAGCAATCAATTTATATGACACAGATGTCCCCGCCAGGTGTTTTTAAATTGAAATATCATTATATATGTGTCGGAAAATGAACAAAGCACAGTTAAATTCTGCACCGTTACCATAACCTATTAGACATGGATATCGTTGTTGCATGCGACATATCATCTTATTATGGTGATCATTTATTTCTAAATATGTGTTGGAAAATGAACGAATCAAAGTTAAAACCCACACCGTTACCTTAATATTTTAGATATTAACACCATTGTTGCAGGTGACACATCTTATTATGGTGATCATGTTTGGCAAATTATTTCTAAATCCCACGTTTGACAACACAACCATGCACCACGACCATGACCTATCTGATGTGGGCACCATGTTTGCACTCGACACATCCTCTTATTGTGATAATCATCTTTGTCAGGTTAACCAACATTAGACAACTAAGCTCGAAAACGATTGCAATGCGGCCGTACGGACGAACTGAAATATGAACACATGATCAGAGATAACACTATATACTCTGACGCCACTTCATGGTTTGGACATAAAACAATATGCCTTCTACACTAAACAATATGCATTTTAAACGAAACGATATGTCTGTTACACCAATCAATATGCCTTTTACATTAAAACCATATGCATTTTTCACGAAATAATATGCCTTCCTTAATTATGATGAGTAATTGATGTCACAGCTAAGTATCTTAAAATACGTCTGCTTTGTCCAAATTATATTGCATATATTTCATGTTCACCCTATCACTTTAAACGCGGGCAAAACTTACGTCTGAGATATACAACCATTTCCTGAAACTATGAACTGAAATCTTCAAAACGATACATTCGTTACAAATGTACCTGTCAAAAGCCTTATGTTCAATTTGTCTGAAAATAAAGGTAAATGTATGTTAAGTAGTTGTAGAAGTTTGCATATAATGCTGATTCTGCTTGGTTCTGCTGATGTAGTTGATGGGAAAAACAGTGTGTATAAGATACTAACTGAGCAGTAAAATTCAAAATAATTGACATTAAAAATGCCTCAATGAATGGTAATACATTTTTTCTTGAAGAACTAAAACCAACAATAACAACATGTTTTATGTAAGAGTACGGCTGTCTACGAGTATATCATAATTGTTGTATATATTTGAGTTGAGATACCAGTTTTCACCCCCACAACTTCAGTAAACTAACATTTTATAAATTGCACATGCTGTTTCTATGGATGCAGCTACCAGTAGTTAACCTTGTGATAACAAAGTTTAAACACAAGTAGTGAAACAAGTTTATAACCTTTACTAATACTATATCTATTTATACTCTTGATGACTGCTTCCTGTTTACTATGGGTGTCATAATACATCAGACATATGGTGACGCCCCTACTGGTCACTAACAAGTACTTGTGCCAAATTTAGTGAGTGTGAAGTTCGTGGTTCAACCTCACCAAACCTCATATTCTTCCATGTACATGCTGTAATATGTGACGTAATTGGTTATATTATTCATCAAACAATATAATTGCCTGATACATCATGTTTTATTTAAATTGATAAATGATCAAATACATTATCATTAAGTTAAAAGTGTAATGTTTTAATGTGGTTGATAATGAACAGACAATGTTGTGATTTTTTAGTAAATTGTTATTCTATGACAACGTATCTGGGAACGAAGAGAATATTTAGCATAGCAAACGTGAACCCAACACAATAATCAATCATATTTCGTTAAAGCTCGTGATGTCACTGATTTACGTGTACCTTCTTACATTAGCAGATAAAGTTTAAAATGTTGACCGACATAGATTGTACACATCAAACTTCAGAAACAAGAGTTAACTGTAACATAGTGCATGCTAAGAAATGAGTACACTTTGCATTTATATTGAATCGTCTGCTAGTACAACACAAGTACGCGGATAATTAAGTTTTAGAGTATACTTAAGATAATGGTAATTTTGTAAAAATGCTGATATGCAGAAGCTTTGTAATTGAGAAATGCTTAAATAGTACCAGTGTGAAACTTGTTGCCCTAGCACCAGGGGTTACCAGAAGTGTCTGGCTGACTCCAAAACCAGGTAAACATTAAGTCGGTCCGGTAAAAATTATTGAAAGTTTAAGTAAAAAACAAGGAAGACAATACTCCTTAGTGTCATGAAATAAAGTCATGTTTTGAGGAACACGAACAATCGGTCAATGGCGCTACCGGGGTTCGAATCCGGGTCAACGGATTGCCTGTCCGTTATGCTAACCACTTCACCACAGCAACCTTTTTTCTAAACGCTATAACCATGTCTCACAATTGTCATATAGTGATGTTAAACTGGCCGAAAACAGCCCTGCGTTTAGTTACGGCTATCAACCCTATCGTTTTCTCGTAGATTCGTGCCCCTAAGCAGAACTGTTATTTCAAACTAACAAAACATTAATATAAACCATTAACAAGTATTTTGCTTATGTTTTGCAATTTAACACGTGCTTAAAAACAGGTCAGTGATCGGGATCGTCTGGAAGCTTTCTCATTAGATTCGTGCCCCTGGGAAATCTGTCTCAGTCTGGTTTGTAAACAATTTAATGACGTAAACAGACGATGCAATATCCAACTGAAAATGTTCGCACATCTTACGAAATCCCGTTTGGTGCCTCTTTGGTAAAACTATGATTGGTCAGAGTTTAAAAAGCTCACTTCTACAATATTTGGTTGGTGAAAAATGTAGGTCAAAATCAACGTTATGCAGCTACGCCGAAACATGGACCAGCTCCACTCCTTTCTCGAAATCGTAATTATCGTAAATGTCTTAGTAATAATCGATGGATAATCCAGACAAGAGGCAAGTGTGTCCGATGTGTTGGCAGGTGCAACTCTTTTGGATATTTTTTATTTATCAATATACATGTAACTATTCAAACTATCATCTAAATGACGAGAGGTATTAATGAAAGTGCCAATTACATCCATTTGCTTATCTTTCGATAAGGATAACATAAAGTCTCTTTCATAACATAATAAGAATAAGTCGGCTATAAAAGGAGCGCAATTAGTTCCCATAGGAATGTCAAGTTTTTGTTGATACATTGAGTTATAAAAATGAAGAAATATATTATGCAGTGAGATATTAAGAGCTTCGTAATCATCCAGACATGCCTAAGTGGTAAAGTTGCCCTATTTATTAGAAGTAAAGAACTCTTATCATTGCAGGCCAAGTTTATGTGTTGATTACGTGCAAGTCTGGTTGTAAATAATTCACGAGGTACTGAAGTATACAGAGTGGAGAAATAAAACGTTGAGATACGTGAAGCTTTAACATGTATATGAAGTGTATTTACAAAAATGCTTTAACCATAGTATACTATACGATACGTTTATTTGTATGAACAGCATACTACGCTTTGAATGTTTATCATAACTCTAAATATGATGAGCTCATTGAGCCTATATGACATCAGATTGACCCATATACACATTTCGCGCACACTGCTTTATACGTATAGTAACTATGAAGTACAGGATACAGGCACACTTCTATAAACTGTAAGTAGATCACGAACAATTGTTCAACGTAATCAAAGTACTGTGAGCGATGTAGGCATGGGGCTGCTAATAACTGAATTGTGGATTTGCTTGCTTGGTACATGTATATATCTAGAGACTTGTTTGTAAACAAATTTTCACATTATCTACTGTGTTTCCATATTACGTTAGCGGTAATGTTTTTGTTATCGTGTGTAGACTATATAAAACGGTATATCGTGTGCATCAGAGATTTTTGGTTAAAATTATAGTATTATAGTATAATTATAACTCTTACAAACTTGTCTATTACATTATTTTCGCAATCAATTCTAAGCGGTAAACATTAATTAGAACAATTACAAATTGAATAAACAAAAGTCATGACAAGCAGTCACTCTTTTATACGCTAACCTAAGTTTTACATTCACACGACACGCAGATCAACATTGCATGACCTATTTGTTACCCTTCTGCGCCGCTGTTAGGTCTGCTGTTTAACAACACATTGAAATTTGAATATATAATCAGTTATTAAATGAATGATATACTTTTCTGTTTTTAATGGATACTTTGACTGACGATGATGCGTACAAAGCCATTTGTCCTCCACCACAAAACTCTGTTCAGTTACTTGCGGAGGAGCAGGTTGGTACTAGTTGGTAACCCAGGAGCACTGGTTCGATTATCTTACCGCCGTGTATGACTGAAATACGGCTGCATATTATTCTTTATATAGTCATATATTGACCAGGTACGGGATGTTACATTGTGAGAAGAAATCGTACCACAGTGGTCAACAATCAAAGATTACGTAATTAAGCTAGCTAGCATTCAATCCATTCTTAGTTTCTCTTAGCAGCAATTATTAATTGTTTATATGGAAACCGGTATAGATATTAGTTTATCAGTTCAAGGTTTCGATTGATATTCACATTTAGCTAGGTTTAAAAGTGAGAAATGCATCCCGTGCGTCACGGCTAATTAGTCATGCTTACGGTTCTAACGCGACCTGGAACTCTGCGTCACATCTGAGTATACGGTATAATTATGCTTATTCTGTTTAAGCAAATAATACCATGATACTTTAAAGGATAGCATGGTTACGTACAAAACAATTTTGCGCGTAATAAATTACATGAACAAATTTGGGAAATGTAGTATAAATACTAAGGCACTTGCCTAAATTCTCGGGCCGAAAAAACAACTGTCATTCTACCGTCTCGCGTTGCATTCTATAATTATAAGGCGGACATAATAACACAACGTGTTCGTACGTTACGGTCCCAAACTCAGCATTTATCTCGCCTACCAGTAAATTGTACTATTTAAAGGGAGACCACTGAGTTTGGGTCAGGAACACATACTCCGCGCTTATCTCCCCTACCAGTAAATTGTATTATGTAAAGGGAGACCTCTCATATGTGGCAGTTTTATGGAAATTACGTCACTTACAGAAGTTGTTGAAAATCTCATAGCAACGCTCATATATAATTTAATTTCAATAATCACCTTAAGTTAACACTTTTGTTCTCGCTCGCTATGATATACGGTGCAATACATTTGAAATGAACATCTTTATAGGGCTCCCGTGGCGGAGAGTTTAGTCGGTTGGTGAGTCATCAGCTAGATAAATATTGGTTACCGCGAGCCCATCTGCATGATGTCTGGTATTAAAGGATACTACTCGGGAAGAAAATGTGCTTAGAAAGTCAGAAAAGGTAAATAGGGGTGACGCTGTATTATATAAACACTTTTCTTTTCAATACGTTTGTTTAAGGTGGTGAAGTCGCCATGTGTTTTGACAAGTTTATCAATATACACATTTATGGATTAACTCTATACTCTGTATAGTAAATTTGTACAATCATGTAGAATGAATTTCGATGATATTTAACATTCTGGCATATGCACACAAAAGTATGTTATGTATTTTTAATAACAAAAGTATTTTGGAAAAGAGAGAAAGTATATTAGCTCATGCTATCGAGTTTTTTTTCAAAATTATATCAATACAAATATTTAAGAAATAGAATTTCCATACTCACACCTTGTTTCTGTTGTTATTTTGGAATAACATTTAATTTTATGTTGTTGGTTTTTTTTAAATCTCGATAGCATTGGGTAGATTTTTATCTTTGAATACATGTGTTTCTTTTGCAAAATTAAGGGTTGTGCAATTAGCCTGATTTACCGGACCAACGTGTACAATTTGACAGTACCTAAAGTCTAAATAACTAATTTCTCAACATTTTTACCAAATTATAGCAGTATTAGTTGAAGGATTGTATAAAGATAAAACAGGGTGCATTGCACCTTATAATATATTTGTATACATGAAGTTTCAAAAATATTGCTAAAAAGCAAATATTGCTATTTTCTAGGACATATATGTATACAGTTTAAATACTTTTAACTTAATGCGTTATACGCCTTTATTAAACCATTTATGTAAGGATAAGCATGGTATAACCCCAATTCGTTGAGGCTTTCGTTATCGATGTATCCATTATATTGGGTAGGGTGGGAAAGTTGTTTAATTCATGTCATATCATTTTAACTCGCTGTATACAACACCCCTATAGTCGCTAATTAGGTAAACACGATAATGAAAGAAATAGCGAGTTATACGTGATCATTAAAATAACATGAACATAACTAAAGCTTAATTAAAATGCTGTTAGATTGACCGCGAACAGGTGTATGAACTTTCAGGACCGATCCATGTCAATGTAGGTAAGGAAATTCTCCCGTGCATAAAACTATAACTGCTGTTTGGATTAATTTTCTATCAAAACAGAACCGTGGCGTTTTCTCCGTCAAGCTTACGGCCAACACGAACATTTCAATACACCTATTTTGAAATGTAATGGTCCAGGTAATATATTCATACGTTCGCGGTTAATACAATCGCTTCATACAGTATACTTGTATGATGATGTGAAATTTGTAAGCCCTGGGTGGCTTGTCATGCCCCTCGTTGTCTTGTTTTTCGAGGTCGCCGGTTCCGGTATTCACTATTTCACACTTGAACGGTTTTTCAGTTACATGTTCAGCTTCAATGCTTAATATATGTCGGACACATCAAAACGCTTAGATTTCCATGATTTGTCTAACCTAGTTTTGAAAGTGTTAACACTCTCGGCACATACAATTTCACTTGCAAGATTATTCCAGTGTTTAACAACTCTATGTGAGAATGAGTTTAAACGATTTTTGTAGCACGTCTCTGAACATTTTCTATGATGCGTTTATTTTTCTTTGTAACTGGGTTATGCATGTGTGTATATTACCCGGCATGCACAGCTGCAGCGAGGATATAACACAAACAATAGTGAACTCTTTATTTCCATTGTGTTGGTGACAGGACGTGTAACACATAGTTTAAATCGCAGGTGATTGTCACGAGTTAGTTCCCTTTATCCAATCTAGAGTTATGTCCCTTTGTCTCTTCTATAGAATATTCATAGGAGTCTACACTTGTAGTATATATATATATACATAGTCCATAGAAGGTACAAAGGGAGAGAACTCTAGATGGGATAAAGGGAAATAAAGGGAAATAACTCGTGAAAATCTCCTGAGTTTTTAATTAATATCACAAACTATGAAAGACAGAGCAGTTGTACCACCGTGTTTGATGATTAAATTGATTAACTACATGCGTCCATAAAACACGGATGCTCCCGCTATGGGATTTTCAGTAGAATGCAAATACTTTGTTTGTTAAGCTTATACAATAGTGAAGCAATATGAATAGTATCCATCCATCCGTTCACGAGTTATTATTTCGAGGGTTCAGCGCAAGAATATCCTAATTGCTCGGTATTCATATAGGAGTAAGTATAGTCTTCCACTAAACCCTTGATTTGGAAATCATTTTTATGTACAAAAAGGGCGCAACTCCTCCAATATTGGAAGATTGTAATCTGAATCAAACGTGACTTGTATTTTAACAACCTATGCTTCTGTGTCCAATATGAATTCATACTATCTTAATGAGTTATTGATTGGAAATCACTTAAGTAAAAAATGGCCCATAACTCCTCCTGTCCATTACATATGTGCTGAATATGAACTGAATCCGTCAATTCTTTCAACAGTCATGGATAGTATCGGAAACCAATTTTTGCATGGACGTACGGACGGACGGACGGACATGGGTAACACTTAATGCACCTTGACAATTCGTCGACTGGCGGGGGCATAATTAAAATGTAATTAACATTTATCACAAAAATGTCTGAAAGAATAATAACAAAACCACACAAATGTCTTTATATAAGATTTATGCTTTATTTCAGTCATATAATTGTGAAAAACATGCATCATATGAATTGTTTATATATTGCTGTCTCAAATATATCACAATGACTTTTGCAAGGGTCAAGTCTGAGTGAGTTTCAATTTTCAAAGGTTTGTGAATAAGGCTCCAGGGGGCATGAACTGATTTAACACCTTGTTCTGGTGAAGCTCCGATATGTTGACGTCATACTCGCACACACTGTATGCCGCCTGGTACAGATAAGTCATTAGTCAGATCCCTAAATTCCAAAACAGATATTCACTGAGAGCTGTTTCTTTGTGGTTCCAACTCTGAAAATATAGAAAAAAATGGGTGCCGATTTTAATATTTTCTGTATTCTAGCGAGCTAATATCTGTACAAAATGTTGACGTCTTCAAGCTTGTCTTTATCATGACGTCATCGTAATACATATGACGACATTTGGCATTAACCAGGAAATTTTTCGGCGTAGCTGTATAACATTGAGTTTGACCTACATTTAAGACCAATCAAATATTGTATATGAAGCGGGTTGTTTAAAATTTGCAACAAATTAGACGATTTTATTGGTTCATATTTTAAGCGGAGAGGCACCAAACGGGGTGTCTATAAAAGATAATCACTTTCCCGTAGCGTAGCAGAGTTCCGAAATAGGGCGATTCTTTATACATCATTCTATATACGCCGCTAATCTTTTTTTAAATATTGTTTGTTTGCTATGTCCTGTTGTTTTACAACACAACTTATTTTTCCCTTGGGTACCGTTTTACTAACATACTTACATTTTGCTTAAATTGTCAACTTACGCATAACTTACCCAAAACTAAAGTCCGTTTTATTAAAATTGCGTAAGTTTGTTTTCCACTTACGTGAACTTTGTTCGTAACTCTTACAATCGGAGGTAATAACATAATAACGCGCGCGCCTGTCAAAATTGTAAACAACGATCGTCTGCAAGTATGTCAGAGCCACCTCTGTAGTGCCACATATATGCCTAGCCGCATTTAGTCCGCGTACGACCTTAATGCGGCGAACTTCACCGCATAAAGATCACGAACGCTTAATGCGGCGGTCATGCGCCTCGGCGCCGCATAAATATCACGAAAGCTTAATGCGGCGGTCATGCGCCTCGGCGCCGCATATAGTTCACGCAAGCTTAATGCGACGGTCATGCGCCTCGGCGCCGCATATAGTTCACGCAAGCTTAATGCGGCGGTCATGCGCCTCGGCGCCGCATATAGTTCACGCAAGCTTAATGCGACGGTCATGCGCCTCGGCGCCGCATATAGTTCACGCAAGCTTAATGCGGCGAACATTTGGTTCTTCGAGCGTTCATACGGTCGGCCATTTTTACGCAAAACGTAGAGATTTACGGTCGGTGATTTTATACGTAACTTTACGCTCGAACTTAATCAAATTCCTACGTACGCAAATATTAGTGAAACGCATTTACTTAGAAATGTTGTACGTGCGCAAAAACTTTCGAAAATCTTTGACTTACCCAAGAGCGTAAGTATGTTAGTAAAACGGTACCTTTGTGTAATACAGTAAAACCTCAACTAACGACCAACTCAATACTAAGACCAGCTCAAACTTCAGACCACATTTTTCTAGTCAGTTTTGACTGTTTTGCTCTATATTCAACCTCTATATTAAGACCACCTCAATAATAAGAACGATTTTCAAGGGTCCCAAAGGTGGTCTTATTATTGAGGTTTTACTGTAGTATATATTTTTCTCAATAAATATCATTTTATATTTCAGCTTTATTTGTACTTATTTTAAATATCCTTTTCCCGTCAGAGTATGTGTAATAAATTACTAAAACTATTCCTGTAGCCTCTACATAATATTATTTATTTACAATTTTGTGAATATTTCGAATTCTGATGTAAATATTTTATTTACTGAGAGCAAGTTCAATATAAGGTTGCTTGTATCTTCGTTTTGGTTTATATACATTTATGATACCTCACGTGACTTTATCTTGTTAAATTTCCATATACATACTCATTATGAGTCATTCCGTACTATTACCCTGACAGTACGTTTTTCACCGGGTAATAGTATACTATCACATGGCTAAAAATAGACAATTCTGGTTTCCCAAGTTCATGATGGTAGCCGCTTATTGAAATGCGTTGTAAATCAGTTCACTTTATGGAATATATATTACAAGGCTAAACTTAGTCCATCTTGAGTTTCATATTTTTTTCTTTGTTTTAACATAATTTCGTCAGTTTGGTACGTTACTAAGGTAGACCTACTTCACGACAATATAGCAACGCGTTACCATGACTAATAAATCTTCTTTGTGTCGATAGACACTATTAAGTACTTGTAAGCGTTTAAGCTGTAAACCGATGACATATTTGTTGTATGATAATCTTTATCTTTACAAGTATATTTGAATCGACAGTTTAATTACCAAATTGATAGACAAATACGCGTCCATGGTTTCGGCGAAACATTAAAAGTGAGTTGAATCGATTTAGAAACTATCTTCTAAGAAATGTTTATTTTTATTTTGAGATTTATATAAATGCTTTATCCGAATTGTATTTATTTGATTTCTTCTTGTCTGACTCAATTATCAGCATTTATTTTATAAAATATTTTTGTGAAGTTAGATTTTATGACTTTATTAATTTCAGATCAATTTTAGAAATATGTCTTTTTTTTATAATTATGTTAACTAACTGTGTTTCTTTGACAATTTCACTATGTAAGAGCCTATTGCTTGAATAGTTTTGTACTGTGAGCTTATATAATTTAACGAAACTGTACTATAAAACAAAATTGGAGGTATAATATATATTTCCTTATTCTCAGGAATCTGCGATATCAGGGTCTCTGCGACCAACATGCACCAACAGCAAAAACACCACAAAACGACGTGTTAATACATAGCACGCCGATAAACGCAACATCGCTCGAAATGGCTTCAGTTCACTCTATGGAATATAGTACGCCGATACGCGCAAGCGAGCTCGAAATGGCTTCAGTTCACTCTATGGAATATAGTACGCCGATAAGCGCAACAGAGCTCGAAATGGCTTCAGTTCACTCTATGGAATATAGTACGCCGATAAGCGCAACAGAGCATGAAATGGCTTCAGTTCACTCTATGGAATATAGTACGCCTATAAGCGCAACAGAACATGAAATGGCTTCAGTTCACTTTATGGAATATAGTACGCCGATAAGCGCAACAGAACATGAAATGGCTTCAGTTCACTCTATGGAATATAGTTCGCCGATAAGCGCAACAGAACATGAAATGGCTTCAGTTCACTCTATGGAATATAGTACGCCGATAAGCGCAACAGAACATGAAATGGCTTCAGTTCACTCTTTGGAATATAGTTCGCCGATAAACGCAAGCGAGCTCGAAATGGCTTCAGTTCACTCTATATAATATAGTACGCCGATAAGCGCAAGCGAGCTTGAAATGGCTTCAGTTCACTGTATGGAATATAGCACGCCGATAAACGCAAGCGAGCTCGAAATGGCTTCAGTTCAGTGTATGGAATATAGTAAGGGGTGTACTTACGTCAACTTTTTCACACACATCGTCCCGAACCCAGCCGTCAAAATCTCCAAACACTTGTGGCCGAATTCGTTCGTGTAACTTGTTGCATATTGCACAGGGCTGACATTCAGAACCTCTGAGTATATATTTCTTCTTCCAATCAAAATAACTGTTATACAATGATTCGTTTGCACTAACTGTTTTAATATATTCAGCAAGTTCTTGAATACTACCGAAATCATGAACACTGATATATGATCCAGGTATTGGAATGTTTTTATTGATGTTATTTAAATTCCAGTTCACGATTGGTATCTGGTCTCTTGATAGTGCACCCCAATACTTCTCCGTAACATAATCTTTGCAATAAGAGTTTTCCAGGGCAAGGTAATACTTGTACGTCTTCATTACATTCTCACAGGAGGTATAGACTTCAGGGTCACCACAAACGTTTTTGTAACATTTCCCATACAGGTCCATGTTTATATATTTAGATAATTCATCAATGAATCTATATCGTCTAGAAACATCCTTGCAATTACTTATAACTCCAATAATTTCACTGTCTTTCTCTTTAAAAATATTCCGCACATCTAATTTGAATTCGTCGTCGGAATTTTCTGGCGACAAATGTTTTTCTCCGTATCTCCCATAAGGGCGATGGATCGTAGCATCAGAACGATACCAATGAGTCCAATTAAAAATTCCATTAAAAACTTGAAGATTTCCGAACAAATGTGACGGTGGTTCAAAGTTTGATGCGATCCATACTTGGTCCTGTCTTCGATAAGATGGGAACTTTATCGTTTTTGTTGTTCCAATAGACCAGTTGTCTGGCCACAATGCAGTGAGCAAAAAATCCACGGCGTCTACATTCTCTATATCTGACGTATTAAATGTGACGTCACACTTCACGTGACAAGTTTTCATACAGTTCGAATTCGATTTAGATCGGGCGTTATTTCTATGCGGCCAAAATAAGATACGGGGGATCCTATCTCTTACATCTAGGGGTTCAATATCGTCATGACTGCCCCTTTCATCTAGGGGTTTAATGTAAACACCGCTACCAGAATTGAATGGTTGGGCTGATTTAAAAATAGCACCACCGTAATGTATACGCAGCAACGTATTGCTGCTGACTAGAAAGGTCAATAGTAGCAACACAACACCAATTCTGAACAAAATCGTCTTCAGTGACAGTCGACAATCTCTCTGGTGTACGACCATCTCGAATATTCGACAATCTCTCTGGTGTACGACCATCTCGAAAATTCGATGTACCTAAAAATAGAAAGTCATTTAGATGCCTGTGTCGTAGGGTAAACAAATCCAAGTCTTCGGCATTACAACGCTAAGTATGGAAAGCCGCAGTTCAAATTACCGAAATTTACTATATGATTTAAATAATATGTATATCAAATAAAATCACTCCTTCAGAAACATGGCTTGAACGGTATTTGGTTAAATCAATCTCCGCATAACATCTCTCATTAAACAAAGAATATAAGATATGTACTTCCAACAGTGGTATACTAATATTACCAATTCTAATAAACTTTCGACATATAGTATATTTAAACATGAAATTTGTTTTGAGAAATATTTGGATAATATACAAACATCGAAATATCGAGTAGCATTGTCGAAATTTAGAGTTTCGTCCCATGATCTTGCGATAGAAACCGGTCGATACGACAATATTACCTCAGATAGAACGAAAATGCATTTATTGCACAATGAAAACCATCGAAACAGAATACTATTTCCTCTTAGTTTGTCCTTTTTACAGAGACTTAAGACAACAATATTTAAGCCGATATTATTGCCATTAGCCAACTCTTACAAAATATTAAAATAGCATGTCTTCAAACTCAAAACGCCTCCAAATTTACTTGGCAAAATATATCTACTTCGCTGTGTCGAAAAGACATTCTACACTTCTGTGAAAACTACACTGTACTTATATTACTATTTATGTTTAATATTTGTCTGATTTTGTGTAACTATCATCATATTTTATTTTAAATCCTCTCTATGCTCTGATGACTATTTCTCTCTCATCGACTATATATGCCAAAAAACTTTGTAAAATGTTTAAATGCCGAAATAAAATGTATTGTATATAATTTATACCGAGCCTTACCGCGATGGTAACTTTCTTAAAAATCCGACGTTTATCTATTTGTCGTAAGAATCCGACCGGCCAATGTGTACCAGATAAGAAACCAACTTCAGCACTCTAAATCATTTTATTTTCGCGACATTAAATTTTCGCGAAAGTATTGCCCCAGAAGTATTTCGCGAAATGATGAATTCGCGTCTTTTCTCCGTCGCGAAATTAAGATTGACAGAAATTGTTTGTGTTGCTGTTGAAACATCTATTTACAAATCGAATCGTTATTCAAACACACATAGCATACTAAATTTCGGATATTCACTAAATTCGTATGTGCATTATTTTTATTAGTTATCGAAGTCACTCAAGGAAGAGGTTGGAAATCGTACAGCGGCGCTCAATTACAATACAATTTTAAATGACAAAATCTGATCTGACAAAATAACCACTAGCGGTTCCAATGTGGGGGGTGGCACCCGGCGCGCGCCATCCCTACAATTCCCCATAGTCATGTGTTATACTATATATAGTATTCTCACTCGCTCGCTCCACCGCTGCTAATGTATTTAATAAAGTCTTCCTGAATTGGTTTTATGTTCGATAACTTAAAAACAATTGCCGTTTTATAAGGCTTGAGCAAAACCAAAATAATGACCAAAAAGTTACAAATATTAAGAACACGATTTTGAAGGCAATGTTCACTTTTTTTTGGTCTTTATTCAACCTCAATATTAAGACCACCTCAATAAAAAGACCAGTTATCAAGGGTTCTTGTGGTGGTCTTATTATTGAGGTTTTACTGTACGCATGAAAAGTAATCTAGTACTTGAATAAAGAGCGAAACAGTCACAGTGGACTTGAAAAGTGTGGTCTTAATATTGAGGTGGTCTTAATATTGAGGTTGAATAAAGAGCGAAACAGTCACAATGTACTTGAAAAGTGTGGTCTTAATATTGAGGTGGTCTTAATATTGAGGTGGTCTTAATATTGAGGTTGAATAAAGAGCGAAACAGTCACAGTGGACTTGAAAAGTGTGGTCTTAATATTGAGGTGGTCTTAATATTGAGGTTGAATAAAGAGCGAAACAGTCACAATGGACTTGAAAAGTGTGGTCTTAATATTGAGGTGGTCTTAATATTGAGGTTGATTAAAGAGCGAAACAGTCACAATGGACTTGAAAAGTGTGGTCTTAATATTGAGGTGGTCTTATTATTGAGTTGGTCTTTTGATGAAATTTTACTGTTTATGTTTTCGCGTTAATTAAATTTATTGCCTTTGTTTCTAGGCGAATTCTTAAAATGCGAATATTTAAGAAAAATCGTTTAAACGTTATATCAGATTAAAGAAACAAAATTGTTATTAGTTTTCGTGCGATTTGATAGGTGTCGGCACGGACATATAAACCATGGATTCGAAACAGGCTGGAATTTGTGCTCAGACTTGTTTGAACTCTCGGCAAGACTGTGATGAACTGAACTGTAACTAAGGAACAAGACTGTGATGAGCTGAACTGTAACTAAGGAGCAAGACTGTGATGATCTGAACTGTAACTAAGGAGCAAGACTGTGATGATCTGAACTGTAACTAAGGAGCAAGACTGTGATGCGCTGAACTGTAACTAAGGAGCAAGACTGTGATGAGCTGAACTGTAACTAAGGAGCAAGACTGTGATGAGCTGAACTGTAACTAAGGAGCAAGACTGTGATGAGCTGAACTGTAACTAAGGAGCAAGACTGTGATGAGCTGAACTGTAACTAAGGAGCAAGAATAGTTTATCCAAAGATTCCTTTATTTTATTGTAGAATGATAGTTAACACAGTGTATACTAAGATGTATTACGTATCAACATTGCATATAGAAATACAATAACAAAATGCATGGGGAATAATAATATATGAAAATTAACTCGCTTATATTTGCATGAGAGAGGTAGTCCTTGACAACACTAATTTTAACCATATATAGTACATATAGATCTAAACGTATCATAATTAGAGTACACTAATTAAACATAGCATAATGTGTATACTACACATCTCATTTACCATAAAATATGTATGGTTGACTTTCACCAAATGAGCCAAAATAATACAGCCCTTTGATCAAACAGTCATTTCCAAACTGACTGTTTATAATGTAATATTGACTATAGCCAAATTAATTAAAATACAGTTGGCAAGAACGAAGCTATATAACATTTAATAACTAGCAACATTTACTATGAAACACGAAATATTCACATTTAATTGAGAAAAGAATAAGATGTAAAAAATTAATATCAACAGTTTAATATTTTCTTACAACAAAATATTTTGATTGAACGAAATGTAATAAAAACGCATTATACCTGTAAATAAGGAGCAAGAATAGCGTATCCAAAGATTCCTTTATTTTATTGTACAATGATATGCTGTTCTATGGATTTGCTTCAGTTTATATAAGCGTCATATTCTCAAAACAAACAAATTGAACATATAATTAAAAATTTCTTTTGAAATATTCGAGAAACTGTTTGACACCTTGAAAGGAAGTTTGCAGACCTTTGGGCAAACAACCTGATGTCATCTCAAAACAGATTGTTACTCACTTTGCTTGCACATTAATCAAAGGTGCGAAGCAGTCAGAGAGCCAAATGTCGAAATTGATTTCTTAATAGAGTGGCTTGACTATGGAGGAAATTCTCACCAAAAATTAATTACTTGAAATATCATATTAATATTTTTTAATCTTCAAAGTTAAAAAATGATAATTATTATATATTATATGGGGCATTATACATAAACTAACAAAATATGGGGCATTATACATAAACTAACAAAATATGGGGCATTATACATAAACTAACAAAATATGGGCCATTATACATAAACTAACAAAATATGGGGCATTATACATAAACTAACAAAATATGGGCCATTATACATAAACTAACAAAATATGGGGCATTATACATAAACTAACAAAATATGGGCCATTATACATAAACTAACAAAATATGTGGCATTTTACATAAACTAACAAAATATGGGGCATTATACATAAACTAACAAAATATGGGCCATTATACATAAACTAACAAAATATGGGGCATTTTACATAAACTAACAAAATATGGGGCATTATACATAAACTAACAAAATATGGGCCATTATACATAAACTAACAAAATATGGGGCATTTTACATAAACTAACAAAATATGGGGCATTATACATAAACTAACAAAATATGGGCCATTATACATAAACTAACAAAATATGGGGCATTTTACATAAACTAGTGGTTTTCTATCATTGTTGAATATTATGCGTTGAAATGCACAGTTCGATTGAAATAAAATTGTGATTAATGCTATAGTGTGTGTATTTCTTTTTCAACTTAGTTATCTAGATATGGCACTATATCTGCACTAGTCTAGTATTTATATGCTAATGACAAGCGCTAAGTTCTTTTTCATCTAGATTCGTTTTGCATGCTGTTGAGGAAAATTGCAGTACGTTGTATAAATGTGTCCAATCGAACATTGGCCTTGTGTTGACCTGCCTCTGTTTCTGAATTGTGTCGTGAGCTTTATTGGAATTAGCTGCAGTTTTAACACCAGTGTCTCCTTCATCAGACATTTCTAACTCATGTGTGGTGCAATCACCGAGAAAATAGTCGTAAATCATTTTTTTCCGTAAGCTTTTCTAATGTTAGAAAGTGAAATATCAGTCAAATGGGACGATATTATGGGTCTCACAATGTTACCGAAATTTTTGATAGTTTTGTTTTCCACACGTATTTATAATTGCCCAAAATATTAATTTGAAAAATCCGACGTGTCAAACACCTGTGACAATATATAGTAATCTTTATTTACATTTCATCATTGTACATGCATTAATTACAATAATCACAGAATACAGTAGCAATTAAAAAATACAATGCCACTCCTTAGTGGAGTTATTAGAGATGACATAAGAATCATATCACCAAAATGCTGACAGTTCCAAGGCTGTAATTCGCTATATGATTGTTGTTTCTGTTTATGTTATGAATGTGTTTTGTATTTCCCTTTCCCCTGTGCAATTCTGTCACTTTATACAGTGTTCAGATTGTTTCCTGCCCATTTTTGGCCTATTAAGACCAGTTGTCTTGACTTGTCCTGTGATATTTTCCATCCATTAATTCTCCCCTTCCCTTACTGTCCATTTTGATTCTCCTAGACATTCCTTGTGGTCTGCTGGGCCATTCCTTGTGCCTCAGTTCCTTAATATGTGTACCGTTTGACCTCCTTTAGTACCTTATGTTTTGTGGATTGTTGTTTTTCCTGAGATCTGAGTGGGGAGGCATTGTCTTATGTATGTGGCTTTCCTTGTAGTTACGTATTCTCTCTCTTTTATCATTATTACAGTATATATAATATAAAATTAAAAAATAGCCAAGATAATCTGGTAATATAACTATTGTTCTAAAGCTCAATAAAAGGAACACTGAAAGAAGCAGGGTTAATCCAGGTGATATAAAACGTATTTATCGATATATAGTCAATTAAAAAAACAAAAAAAATAAGTTTCTACGATGTATAAAAAACCATGATATGCACACTATGTGTACATTACCAATTATGGTTTGAACAAATACCAGAATATTCAATGATATTCTTACTAATTAATCAGTTACACATATACTCTTATTTATCTAATACTACTGCAGCTCTTAGAATCTACATTTTCCGTGATTCGTTTATTTTCCACATAGTGATCCGGTTCACTAAAATTACACCTTCAACAAACCTGCTTGTTGATTCTTAAAAATACAATTTCCTTGGATAGTTTGCTAACATTTTCTTATGTTTTGAAGATTTGTCAGGGATTCAACATGAAATAAACACAATTATGATATTTATTATCTCATTGGTAAATTACACGGACATAGGATCAACAGAGCTTACAACGGACGGAAATGAACGGAGATTGCCGATTTAGCCGATCGATAATCCACGATACTTACCGAGCGCGCTAAGGATTGTGGTTAAATTATTAATATTTATCGTTTCACCGATATCAGCCTGATTCGAATCCATGGTTTATATGTCCCAGGTGTCGGCTAAAACTTCTTGACAATATTAACATTATTATACTACTTCATAAGAACAAATAAAGCTGGACCAGAAATGCAATGTATAGTTTTATTGGTGACAATCACCCGAGCATTGAACAGACGGAATTGAACGGAGATTGTCGACTATCGCCGATCGATAAATCGGTGGAAATTCGCGAGACTTACCGAGAACGCGCTAAGGATTATGGGTAAATTATGTCAGGTTATCGTTTCACCAATATCAGCCAGTTTCGAATCCATGGTGTATATGTCCGTGGGCAAAGACCTAAATACCATCTTTGTCCGTGGGGTACAATTTACTGGTAGGGGAGATAAGCGCGGAGTTTTGGATCCTGACTCACACACAGTGGTCTCCCTTTACATAGTACAATTTACTGATAGGGGAGATAAGCGCGGAGTTTTGGATCCTGACTCACACTCAGTGGTCTCCCTTTGCATAGTACAATGACTGGTAGGTGAGATAAGTGCGGAGTTTTGGATTCTGACTCACACACAGTGGTCTCCCTTTACATAGAACAATTTACTGGTTTGTGAGATAAGTGCGGAGTTTTGGATTCTGACTCACACACAGTGGTCTCCCTTTACATAGAACAATTTACTGGTTTGTGAGATAAGTGCGGAGTTTTGGATTCTGACTCACACACAGTGGTCTCCCTTTACATAGAACAATTTACTGATAGGAGAGATAAGCGTAGATACAGAAGTATGTAGATGTACTTGTTTTTCTGTGTGATTGACGGTAAAAAAAACTAGGGCCGTGTTTGAATAGAGAAGCAGAGTTGCGTATTTTAGAGGTCGGGGAAGTGGTACGGAAATATCCGAGAGCTAACGAGAATGTATTTAAGAGGTCGGGGAAGTGGTACGGAAATATCCGAGAGCTGACGAGAATGTATTTAAGAGGTCGGGGAAGTGATACGGAAATATCCGAGAGCTGACGAGAATATATTTAAGAGGTCGGGGAAGTGGTACGGAAATATCCGAGAGCTAACGAGAATGTATTTAAGAGGTCGGGGAAGTGGTACGGAAATATCCGAGAGCTGACGAGAATGTATTTTAGAGGTCGGGGAAGTGGTACGGAAATATCCGAGAGCTGACGAGAATGTATTTTAGAGGTCGGGGAAGTGGTACGGAAATATCCGAGAGCTGACGAGAATGTATTTTAGAGGTCGGGGAAGTGGTACGGAAATATCCGAGAGCTGACGAGAATGTATTTAAGAGGTCGGGGAAGTGGTACGGAAATATCCGAGAGCTAACGAGAATGTATTTAAGAGGTCGGGGAAGTGGTACGGAAATATCCGAGAGCTGACGAGAATGTATTTAAGAGGTCGGGGAAATGATACGGTAATATCCGAGAGCTGACGAGAATATATTTAAGAGGTCGGGGAAGTGGTACGGAAATATCCGAGAGCTGACGAGAATGTATTTTAGAGGTCGGGGAAGTAAGCTTGAACAAAATCGCGTCTTCATTCGGAACACCTCGTACAATTCTACGAATCATATTATTGATCCGTATGAATGACCGAGGTACTCCGAATGATTGATTTTTGGGAGAGGTAGAATTCTTTTTTCCTACCTCTAAAAACGCGCCTCTATGTCTAAGTTAGTCGCTGATGATAATGATCAAGATACATTACATTTCATTTGGTTATAGCATGGAGCCAATATCGTTTATTGATTATTTACCAGTTTGACAAGTGTCATTTACGCCTGGAAGGTAGACAATCAAGGGAAGTCATTCTTGCTATTTTTCCACGAAAGATGCACCTGGATAGTTCTACTCAGACAGTTGCTTCAGCTCGTGACATACAAATATCCTCTATAAACATTTTTTTTTTAGAATTCATTATCTTAATGCGTGCGTGCGTGCGTGCGTGCGTGCGTGCGTGCGTGCGTGCGTGCGTGCGTGCGTGCGTGCGTGCGTGCGTGCGTGCGTGCGTGCGTGCGTGCGTGCGTACGTACGTACGTACGTACGTACGTACGTGTGTAGGTGCGTGTGTGCGTGCGTGCGTGCATATGTGCGTGTGTGTGTGCGTGCGTGCATAGTTGCGGTTTATTGCCGGACATACAAATTCAATGCACCCTATTCCCACACATGTTTACCCTTGCACCTCCCCGGTGCTTAATGTTGTGTAGATTGCTGTTTTCCCGGGGGTCTGTATGGGGAGGTTTTGTCTTATGTATGTTGCGTTCCCTATAAAAACTGAATCTTGTCATCAAAGTATTGCTGTTATACCATAGTTAACTTTGATTACTGGAGAGGAGAGTGTAATACACATAATTATATCCTTTATCAATTTATTACGAAAATTATGCACACAATCAACACACAAATGGATAATATATATATATATATATATTAGGTATAAGGAAACATCGATTGAGGGATGTAGCAAAAGTACACATAATATATACCCCCTGCTATTTACCTCAATTTTCACATTTTATGAACACCCATTCAAGTTTGTAACAAACTCATTTCTTATCAAGCCACATAACAGCAACATTCGTCCCGTTTAACTCTTACTGCAAGTTGTCTCCCTTCGATATATGATAGTAAAGTTCAACACAGAACACGTGACACTTAACACGGATCCTCCCCTGCTCATTCATTCACGACGAGTTACCAACAAGATTCGTTAAAATGTATCAGATTCAAGTGTCTAGTAAAGCATACGAGTCCTTCTATCTGTAGGTGTTATACAAGAACTATATTCACAATACATTGATATCATTTATGTTTACATTGTTTGAGTTTGTGATTTCATTTGCAGTACCAACTTCAATCTTTGCTGCAATTTTAACACTGGCGTCTGATACAGCAGCTTCAGAAACTGTCCCAACTTCAGTTACATGAGCTGTTTTACTGTCAGCAATGACAGATAGACCACCTACATCATGTTTAGTGATAGTTGGAACTACCACTGCTTCAACCGTAGCTGCATCTACAACAACTGCGACATCGATTGGCGCCACTTCTGCGGAGTGCTTAGCAGAAGCTTGCTCTATGCCAGAACTTGCGTGATGTGCATCGGCAACTGCGTGACCTTCTACATACACAGCCACTGGTTCAACAAGGTTCGAAGTTGTCGCAGTCTTTGACGGTAGAACTCTTTCTATAGCAACGGGTAAGTCTACAATGCCTGTGGTGTTGGCTGTTACGTCCGTATTTATGTTTATATTGACTGTATCAGCATCTGTAATTGTTGCATCAACTATAATAGCCGGATCAGCACCTACTTCCACTGGAGTTCCTAACGTTACTTTCGATGGTTCTTCTACAACTACTCCAGTAGGAATGTCTGCGATAACTTCTGTATGCGAACCAGATACTACTGCTGTCGGAATTTCTGCCACGACTTCAGCTGGCGTACCTGAAACTACTTCTATCGGAATTTCTGCCACAATTTCTGCTACTAGTTCCGTTGGAACTTCTGCAACAACTTCAACAGGCGTACCGGAAATTACTTCTGTCGGAATGTTTGCGAAGACTTCTGTAGGCGTTCCTGAAACTACTTCGGCTGGAATTTCTGCAACAAATTCCACTGCTTTTTCGGAAACTAATTCGACAGGTACTTCTGCGACGACTTTTGCTGGCGTTTCTGCAACTATTTCCGCCGATATTCCAACCACTTCAGACTGCATGACAGAAGCGGCGCTGTTACGAACAATTCTCTCAATATGCTGAAGTGTTGCTTGCTCTGGCGTCTGTCCACTTTTGACTGGTTCTGTTTTAGCAACAGTTTCAGACTTCTTGATTGGTGTTCTTTTAATACCGACTGACTTGTCGACAGTTTCAGAGAGCATTGGAATGCCAAGTGTGCCTATCCCACCTCCTGCAGTTTCATCAAAGCCAAATAAGGCAATAACGCCTTGGTCAGCACTGCTACCAGCTGACGGGTTACCTCGCTGAGTCTGCACCCGTCTACCGGAAGTACGAACACGCTGACTGACTCCTCTTAGACTGGTTGGTGCTTGTCTGCTTGACGGATGTGAAGCCCTTATTCTGATGGGATCGTCACGTGTTCCAGTTCCGGTATAACCCCTTGATAGTTGTTGTTGTAATTGCCTGTCAATGGAAGATAATCCTTGGCCCCTGGATAGAGTACGTAGCCTTGATGGCCGTCCAATGCTTCCTCCGAATGAGCGCAGCCCTCCTCGCATAGAAAAGGGGGCCCTGACAGGATTTCTAAGTCTTCTAGCAGGCCTACTACTCTGAAATAAGCGACTAGAAGTTGGCCTTGAAAACTCTGACATAAACGGTTGGCTTCGGAATAGCGAAGATCTGAGTCCGCCGATTTGTCGGGTAGTGAAAGGGTTTCGTTGCATTAAACCCCTAAATGGGGACATTCTGGACCGTGTATCGAATCCCGGAAACCTGGAGAGACGAACCCTCGGTGACTGGAACCGTCCCATTGATTGGCTTTGTCTTCTCACCCGGAAATTGCCGATGGATCGTGTCGGCTGAAATCCGTCGGCAAGACCTGCTCCCGGTCCATACGAAGGGTACCCATGTTGGCCCTGAAATAAAACGTTAATTGTATTGAAGTTCGCTTAATCAAAGCCACTTCGGCTGTATTTTTTTAACGAGCACTAGGTATATACATGTATATACTTGACGCCATTAAAAACCCAACTACACTTAGAAAAAGTTATAAGTACTCCCATAACAGTTTTAAGATTTTGCAATTGAATATGAATATATCAAATATAAATTTAAGACATAGAAAGTTCAATCTGTTCCTAGAAATTGTTCAGCGCAAAATATAGCAAATTAATTGAAATCAAGCCACACAGAAATATTTTTAAGTCACATATTAACTCAGCCGAGTGAGATCGCCGTTTGACTGGGTAATGTTTGCCGGTCAAAATCGTGTCTATGATGAGTAAACCCGTCGCAGAACAGGCCCCTAAAGATATCAACAGAAGCGTAAGCTAATTTCCAGAATTGGATTTATAAATTCATTATGTACAGGCAAACGGCGGTCACAATCGGTAATGACCAATTTAATTAATGTGTGATTTTTTTATATATGTGCGGTGTTATGGGCGCGATTTCAATTAATTGGCTGTATTTGGTGCTGGAAACTAGTAGACGCATTACAGACATGTTGGTATATGTGATATATTCATATTTAATTACAATATCCTAAAAATGAAATCGGAATACTTATAACGTATGCAAAGTGAATTTGAACTAGGCATCAATTTATATTTCTAACTGTCAAAAGCGTAGTACAGTTAATTCTTGTTCAAACCTTCATTTAACTCTACGCGAATTATTTTTTATTTCATTATTGATAAATATTATTAAATTATGCTTGAGAAATATAATATATTGGTGCCTTTGTAATGACACTTTATCTATATGCACAATTTTTGGTTGCGTTTTTAATAGCGTTTAGTATACATATGTATGTGTTAGAGTAATATTAAAATAGATGACACGAATAACTATGGGTGAATATGTATAATGATTTCTAAATTAGAAATTAAAAAATGGAACATTTATAAATACAGTAGACATTGTATTAAGAGACCACCCAAGGGACGGCCAAAAAGTGGTCGCTTAATAGATATCAACAAATTAAACGAAAGTTAAGTACACATGAATGTCCAACTGAACAATCAAAACGTATAAATACCATCCTCTTTCCATTCAATTGTATCTACGGTGTGATACAATGCTCGTAAATTTGTTCACACTGCTCGTGAATTTACAGTGCCTAATTCTTAAATTCCACGTAAGTTATCCAATAAGACAAGATTCATGTACTTTGAATAGTGTAGTTGCCTCCTGCTTAAAATTAAATAATTGTCTTAATACACGAGCGAATTTTTCTTACTGACGCGAAAGTAGAAGGCTAAACACAGACTTGTAATTAATTTGATTAAATCAAGTAGTAATAATATTTTTAGCTGTATACAAATGCATACATGTATTAGCTAATGTGGAAAAAAAAAAAACGTATACTGACTCCCTCCCTCCCCCACCCTATGGAATTTAAAAACGCGAGTTATTCATAAATGTTAATGTTTTATTATTATAAATTGATGCAGGTTAAAAGAGAACTTACTGAAAAAACATAAACAAAAACGTCACGTGTTCACCCACCCTGAAATAAGTTTAAACAAAGTACGACTTACCTGAAATAAGTGAGCACTGATAACTTTATCTATAACCAGCCCCAAAATAACACTCAAAAGGTACGTATGTATCTTCATACTGAGTTGTTTACGATAAAACTATACACTTAAGGTCGCCTTTTGAAACGTCCGACCTCGGTCCTTTTTTTTCCAGAATGAGTAAATAATGTGTCCTCGACTTTCTTTTAGGGACGCAGTTTGCTAGACAAGCTTAAGCAGACAGACATCGCCTCGGGCTGGAATATGGAAATGTGAAAATTAGGCATGATGGATGCATTTTGACGCGTTTCTGACAGTTAGAAGTGCAAAGTCACTCTGTACGCATCATGTAATGTTCATTATAACCCGATATTTTGATGTTTTGAATGAATTTTGAATGACGACTACATTAATTATGATGTTATGACGCTAGCGTTGTACTTGCATTAGTCGTTCGCGCATTAGTCAAAATGGCATCAAAGCGATCTGATTGGTTGATTTCAAATGACGTCAGGACGGAGGCGATGATTTCATCCGGATGTCATCTTCTTTCCTAATGTTATTCACACACCCTGCCATTATTGATACGCCTTTTACCCTTGATTAACCTATTTCGTTTCGCCCATTTTCGACAATCAACAAAATCGTTATTATAACTCGTAAAAGATGTAGGATTTAATACTTAACAAAAATAAACAATACATAGTCCCCACATCTACAATATTAATCTCCCTTGTTCTTAACTGTCGGCCATTTTGATAGGCAAAACTGATAAGCCCTAATAGGAGTAATTTCCAAATATGTGATAATTGAGAAAATACCAAGATAATTTTCATGTGACAAATGCCCACATGAGCATTATGAGTTAAGTTATTACTTCTACATCAGATTAGTTTTATCATCGTTTACATTATATTCCCCATAAACTTTAAGGAAATTTGCCTATCAAAATGACCGACAATTCAGAACAAGGGAGGTAAATATTGTAAATGTTAGGACTATGTATCGTTCATCAAAAACTGCGCATACTGAAACGCTTACAGAGATGGTCTCTTGTCTAAAAGAGAGAGAATACGTAACCACAGGGAAAGCCACATACATAAGACAATGCCTCCCCACGCAGATCTCCGGAAAAACAACAATCCACAAAACATAAGGCACTAAAGGAGGTCAAACGGTACACATATTAAGGAACTGAGGCGCAAGGAATGGCCCAGCAGACCACAAGGAATAACTAGGAGAATCAAAGTGGACAGTAAGGGAAGGAGAGATGGGAATTAATGGATGGAAAAGATCACAGGACAAGTAAACACAACTGGCCTTAATAGGCCAAAAATGGGCAGGAAACAATCTGAACACTGTATAAAGTGACAGAATTGCATAGGGGAAAGGGAAATGCAAAACGCATTCATAACATAAACAGAAACAACAATCATATACAATCTAGCGAATTACAGCCTTGGAACTGTCAGCATAAAATTCTGGGGGTTTAAATCGATTTAACAGCCAGCTAACCTCACACCTTATCGCTATATGGTCATTGATTTCCAACATGTATACATAAATTGACTAAGTAGGCAGTAACTAATCATTAAAAACAACCAATCATCACGTACATAACAACAGACATACAGTAACTAATCGAGCACGGAGGAACAAGCAGCCTTATACTGACCTTGCTCCCCGTAACTAAAATAGTAACATCAGAATAGAAGTAACCTTAAAATGTCAAATTAAAAATGCAATTTAAAATAAAGTCAACTTGATAATGTATTTACTAATTAAACAATTCTTAGATATTATTGATAGGGAAATGGAATTTATAACTTAAAGAAATATGTCTAATAAGAGAACTAAAACACAAAAACACGACTGCACCCAACGAATATTAAGAATAATAAACATTATTTGTAAAGTTAAAGCAAGGTTGGCTGAATCTATTATATTTTTTTCTTTAAAAAACATTTAAATACTTAAACCCGTTGATTTTTTGTTCAAAATGCATATTCTTGCGGAAAATACATGTATGCCCATATATATAAGTCAGTTACTCATCTGAACCCCAATTTTTTTTAATAAATAGTTGTTACATAGTCTAAAACATCATTAATAAGAACCATTGCCAAGAATAAACGTTTAAACAATAAATCTTAATCATATTACTAACAGACAAAACTAGTAAAAAAAACACCTGCTTCTTAAAAAAATGGAAGTTTTTTAATTTCAATGATAATACAAACGTCTTTTTTGACAAATACAGAGAAATACATCGTCAATGTATTCTGTGATAATGTATATTTATATAAGTTTTAACTAGATAAATTATAGTTTTCATATTTGTTTGAACAAATGAACATACACTGAGCAGGATATATATCTTTAACATGTTCTAGAAATCAAATGTTTGCTACTTAATTGAGTAAAATGCGTGGATATTTCTTGTTTTTAGAATGTGAGTACATATTTTTTATAGCAAAACTTTCGCTATTCCTGGGTTTTGTGTAAATCATTATGAAAAAAAAACCTAATTCTGACATTCGAAGC
Organism: Mactromeris polynyma; assembly: GCA_032209605.1. Classification (NCBI taxonomy): domain Eukaryota; kingdom Metazoa; phylum Mollusca; class Bivalvia; order Venerida; family Mactridae; genus Mactromeris; species Mactromeris polynyma. Next base: position 5,063,385 of record JASFXZ010000004.1, on the reverse strand, counting down.
CGCTCGGCCAAATATCGGTGTATCCATAATTTAGAAAAATAAACAAATTGTCATAAGCTTAAATGACATATTTTTATCAATATAATAGCGATTGCGTTCACAGTTCATGATATTAAATCAAGGGTCAATACCTTTAACAAAACATATAAGTGTGCAGGTATAAATATGACCGTATCTTGGTAATATTTGATATCAGTCTGATCTTGCTGAAATTTTCAACAAATAGAGCGTAGATAGTAGCTGGCATAATATTGTGTTTATATCATGTCATAAACACACAGATGGAACAAATGAAATCAATAAATGTGATGATGCGAAAAAAATATATTCCGCAGCTTCAACTTAAATATTATCTGGTTGATTTGAAAGTGTGCCCCCCCCCCCACCCCCCGGACTCGATACATCGTGTTTTTTAAACCGATACATTCGACCCGAGAACATAATCTCGAAATTTCGTGTAGAAATGTTAATCACTTAAAAAGTTATTCGACATTAAAAAAATGCACACTTTTAAGTTTTATTATGTGTAATACTAGGGCGTAGTTGAGCGCATTTCAAAAGTATTTGAAGACGTATCTGGCTAATCTGAAGGTAACATGTTTGAATGGGTTTGATCCAGTATCGTTGTTAAATCGGCTTATTTTAACTATATGAAATACGTTTTTCCTCTTTGGGTAGGTAAACAAATAACTCCGAAAATGAGCATAATATTGCTTTAAAAGTGTTCAGAGTTATTCAACAATTTGATACAATATTCAACTACTCAAAACAACGGTACAGATTGTGATGTGATGTAACGAATATGACGGAGATATTCCGAATCGGGTGTGAACATGTCTTCTGCCACAACACCGTGTCAATTATCACTAATTTTATTGCTAATTGTGTCATCTACATGTAGAGAACGCGTCGATGATGAGACGAAATTGACACGAAATTGATGACTAAATTTGTTAACTGTCAAAAACTGACGGGGTATTTATGCGGAGTGCCTCGTTTTGGCTAGCGGTCGTTGTCATGGTAGAGTTCGTTCTATTTCTTGTTATAGTGTTTGACGCATGCGCCGTGGTTGATCATTTTACACATAAAAATCTTAAAATATCGTATTAGATTTAAATCTAGTTAAGATTGATGGTATAAAACTATGCATAAGAGTGAATTATTGTATCTGATAGACTTGGTTTTGTATATTGACAAACTATATGTAAGTATTTTGTGTGGATGAGAATTAAGAAGCTGTTCGAATAAATCAGAATAAAATATCGTTTCCTGTTCTGTTCTGTACCGCTCCGTTCCACGCCGCGCCGCGCCGCTCCAGTCTATTCTGTTATGTACCGCTCGGTTCCACGCCGCGCCGCTCCAGTCTGTTCTGTTCTCTTCTGTTCTATACCGCTCCGTTCCGTTCCACGCCGCTACAGTCTGTTTTGTTCTGTTCCACACCGCACTGCTCCAGTCTGTTCTGTTATGTTCGGTACCACTCCCGGCGCGCCGCTCCAGTCTGTTATGTTCTGTTCTGTACCGCTCCGTTCCACGCCAAGCCGCGCCGCTCCAGTTGTTCTGTTCTGTACCGCTCCGTTCCACGCCACACCGCGCCGCTCCAGTATGTTCTGTTCTGTACCGCTCCGTTCCACGCCACGCCTCGCCGCTCCAGTCTGTTCTGTTCAGTACCGCTCCGTTCCACGCCACACCGCGCCGCTCCAGTATGTTCTGTTCTGTACCGCTCCGTTCCACGCCACACCGCGCCGCTCCAGTATGTTCTGTTCTGTACCGCTCCGTTCCACGCCACACCGCGCCGCTCCAGTCTATTCTGTTCCCGTTCTCGTTCCGTCACGTTACAAACAGGAATTGACATTAGGTTTCACGACAACAAAAAGCATTCTTCCTACACGTTTTCATGCCAGAAATCTCCACATTTAACAGTTTATACCTAGAGTTCTTTAGTTAAAGCAACGTTTCTTCGAAGAAGTTAGAAGAAAAATGTCTTACTCATAGCAAATTATGCCAATTGCATTGAAATAAAAATATTTCCGTCGAATATGTATGGTGCGATTTTATCAACCACAAAAGTATGAATGTATCACCTGGGCTATTACATTTCCTAATTGGTGTATTAAAATGTTCGTGTTGACCGTAAACTTGACAGAGAAAACGCCACGGTTCTGTTTTGATAGAAAAGTGAGCCAAACAGCAGTTATAGTTTTACGCACGGGAGAATATCCTTACCTAAATTGACATGGATCGGTCCTGACAGTTCATACACCGGTTCGCGGTCAATCTAATGGCACTGTACAAGATATTTTACATACATCCTAGTAATTACAGGAACTTGTCAAATTCAGGTCTCGACGATTCATGTTTCAGTCACGTATTTATATGATATTATTAATACAAAAAGCAGTATAGGTCTTCCGTAAAACATAATATATTTTCATAGATTCATACACTTTGATAATCCAAGATTGATTAAACTTAATTATATTTTATAGAATTAAAAGGAAGCAGAAGGAGGTAAAGTGCCCAACAGCTTCATTCACAACTCCGCCATCATCATCATCATCATCAGTTGTATCAGCACCACCAAAACCACTACAACCACCTTCACCTCTACAACAACCATCATAATCACCTTCACCATCACCAACAACAACATTACCATCTTCATCATCATTATCATAAACATCCTCATCCTCATCATCATCATCAGTTGTGTTAGCACCACCAAAACCACTACAATCACCATCATTATCATCAGCACCATCTTCATTATCATTATTAACATCATCATTATTATAATAATCCTCATTATCATTATCATCATCATCGTCATCATCGTCATCATTATTATTTTTTTTAACAGAATCATCATCGTCATTATCAACATAATCATGATCATCATCATTATCATCATCATCCCTAACACTAACATCATCATCATCATCATAATCACCACAAACACTTACATCATTATCATCATCATCATCATCACTAACACTAACAACATCATCATCATCAGCAACAACATAATCATCATCATCAACAACGACAACGTCATCATCATTATCATCAGCATTATTATTATTATTATCATCATCATCATCGCCTCATTTTTATTTACCACAAGCACTACAACCATCACCATCATCGTTACATCTCCTAGGAACACCAACATAATCATCATCATTAGCAGTATCTTTAGCTATACCGACGGCATCCTTGATGTTGCCTCATTCGTCATCAACGTCATCTTTATCACCACCATAATCGCTAGCATCTGTAACAACCACCCGGATCGTTTCCCTCGTCATTAAGTTGTTTTACATTTACCAATACAACATGTAAAAATCTGCCATCAAGGTCATGATCAGATAAAATTGGATCAATTTTTATATACAGCCTCAACTTAAAAAATGTATAGATCGCGTGAGAGAAATTCTATATTGCTTTTAGAAAAAAACCAACTGCTTTTAAGGCGTTTACAGAAAGCGGTGTTCAGACGTCTTTTCTAAATCTTGTTTTCCGTGTTCCTTTTGTCCAGCGCTAATTAGTCGATTAACAAATTGGAAAATAGGCTCCTGACGTTATTGATAAAAATATCTTAAAACCAAAAATATCTTCTGCCACTGTTTGACAAACGACGCATATAATAATTAGTCAAAATTTAATCAAGTAAATGGATTAACGCACATTGATTGTACATCCTCTGTATTTGAAACGATAAAATATCACATGCCATTTTTGTGACTTTGTAACCTTTTAAACGATAACTGTTTGTTAAGTTTTCCCAGGGGAAAACTCAGAAAATGTCACTTATTTTTATTTCTAAGAATCTTAACCTGTTTTGGACGACAGTCGGACCTCGTTCATTCGAATGCATCGGGTCCGAAATTTCATTTCGAACAATACCTGGTATCGACGTGCCTAAGACGATACATCAGGACCTGACATTCATTTCTGACGATACCAAGTATTCGGATAGAAGGTTGTCGAATAAACGAGATTTTACAGGTAAAAACAACACAGAATTGTCATAAGATCATGCATGTATGAAAAATACATATTTTTTCCGCGCAGCCGTACTAACATGGCTTTGCTATTTGCATATAAGTGTAGTGTAAACCAAACAGATCTTACATTAACCACTAAACCAACTTCTCTTCAACCGAATATCGCCGGTAACTTTGACGCGGATTGGTTAACCTTTCATTAAGCGGTACATATCTTATAGCAGAACTATACTGGAGGTCAGTTGCTGCATCTCTAACGGGTGGAATAAAGACTTTAAGAATCTTTCACTGGATTGAAATCCTGATTATTTGTAATACGTCATTTCCAGAAAACGTCGCATGTGACGTCACCATGTACTGACAGTAAGCAATATTTGCACCATGTTGGCAATATGAAAACGAAGTGACTATATGGAATAAATATTGTTTCCTGCTTGCAAATAGTGACGTCACATGTTGCGTTTTCTTGAAATGACGTCACTTACAGAAGAGGTTGTAAATCCCATAGCTGCGCTCATTTTAACTGTTATGTTCTTCATTCAACCTCAATATTAAGATCATATTAGTATTAAGACCCGTTTTCAAGAGTCCAAAGGGTGGTCTTATTATCGAGGTTTTACTGTAAATCATTGAAGATTCTTATTGTAAAACAAATTTCCGATATATTCGTCCTTATTCTTAAATGTTTAACAAATCAAATAAAAAACGAAATACAACGACCATTTTCTTAATTTATCAATGCTTATATGTAAGCATTCCTCGTTGATTTTTCGACAACCGTTTTAACCACACATCGAAATGATCTAGTCTCTTTTCGCTTTCTTTCTGTAATAGTATACTAGACTACATCTTCTCTACATACAAACATTTTTTGTCATATTGTCACATTTCATTTTTTTGGACTGTGTTTGAATATATTAACTAGCAATATCATAGATATAGAAACACGTACAATGTAACACATCTTTGAACAACTGCCACGTATATTATGTATTTATATGTATACATGTATATGCTTTACCGTCTATATGTTATGTATGTGTGTTTATAAAACGAAATAAACTACACATGTATACTATATTAAACAAAAATCTTCAATGCTTGAAGAAACTGTAGAATTCCGTGAAATAGTTCAGCAACAATATTGTCGATTCTACATTACTTAATAGATCAAAGCGTATACTCGCAACATGTATATTATTATCACATTTCACTTAAATCGTCTTAGCTTTGTTAAGGCGGACCAAGTGATTTGTCAGTAGCATTTACTTCTTCGGCTTTACAGAAATAATGCGCCTTAAATATATTTAACTCTTACGAGTTCACTTATTTAGTGAGTATAAGTCACATTTTTGTCTTTCATTTCGATTTCGTTAAGACTTTAATGTGTCAGGCGCTACTTTACTTTATTTCATTCTAAGCGAATTATCTAGCTATGAGCCAGTATTAAATTTTATTATAGTTATTCATATTATACTGAACTCGAGTCTACTCAAGACTGTAAGTAATAGTTATTTTGTTAATTTTGCTCCAATACAATGTTTATGTTTTATCTATGATTTCCTGTATCTACACACACATGCTTAGTTTTGTTTTCGATTTTTGCTTGTATATATTGTTCTGCTCTCCGTATTTGGAGGAAATAAAATAATCTATCTATCTATCTATCTAACTGGCAACAATCGTTTCCAACCATCTAGCGGACGGACGGACTAATTTCACAGTCAGTTATTCGTTAAAAATTACCTACACTAAATGCCGTACTTTTCCGTAGAAAACGGTGAATATTCTATCGACCAGTGTGTGGGCATGACATGGCGTGATTAGTTGAATATTCTGTTCTGTTTTATCAAATACAAAAATAAAGCAATTTAACTCGGATCAAGTCTTGTTCGAGCATTCTATACTTAACTAATTAAACTACACTATCACGTGCGAATTATCAATTTGAAGGTGCGAATCGCTGCGTGTACGAAATGATTTAGGTACGCACTAGTTGCTTTGACATTAGCAATTATTCTGTTATCTTACAAAATCTCGGCAATTCTATTGTTCATTGCCGCCATAACAAGTTATTTTTATTCGCCTATTGTTGTATTTTGATCAAACCCACTGCGCATGCGCGATTTATTTTATTTAAATTATCAGCTTCTAGGGTTTAAGGCTTAGAAATTTTACCTTTTCGGACGAAAGCGTCAGAACGTAAGTTGAGTACAGATATTATAAACTTTTCGTAAGCTTCTCATTTCTTTACGTTTTTCTAAAGTTTTGTCGCAAAGTATTTGTTTTAGTTCCATTTTAATTACCGTTAAATTTGTATAATAACTGTTTTTTTAAGATTCTCAATGCAAATTGGTAAAGTTAGATAAAATGTGTTACTTTGAAAAAAAACATTTATTGTAAGTATTCGAAAAAAATATTGTACGGTAACTTGTTTTAGAATAAACGTCAAGGTAGCCTAGCGACTTAAATAATTAAATAACGCATATTTTGTAGGATTTTTTTCTTGAAAATTGACACGGGTTCGAATATTATATGTACTTGGACAATTACATACATATATATAACGTATATATTAGTCCAAGGTATATATCTGTACAATTTTGCTATACGTGCAAATAAATTATAAAATTAATAAATTGTTGAATTTGTTTTGAATAACATAATTCTCTCCCCTGCTTATCAAATCATGGAGTATTTTTTATACTTCATACATATTCGGGTAACGTCGGCAAATTCCGTGACCTCTCGGTGTTTTCCGGTATGTATCGGAACCGTCTTCGGACGGTTATAATCTCTAGCGTATGAATAATACTATCTCAGATATTTTAAAGATTTATGCATGAATTGTTTACTAATATATCAAGGAGCTATTTCATTCATGTGTGTCTTTTAGTTTGTGATTTTGAAAGTACCGAAAAATTCTTTAAGAAATTTTCCAGAAGTCAAGTAGTGAAAATGGCTAAACTTAATTTGAGCACAGTCGTGAAAATTACAATATAAATGTTATGTATATATGGCAACTGAATTGTATGACGTCACGGAAGAGTGTTGGAAAGCTATTTAAACATAGAAATCGTCTGCATCACGAAACAATTCTTTTATTCTTATCAGTATAAGTCTGTTTTTTTTGTTTTTTTTCAAAAATATAAATTAGAGCGCTGAAATGAGATTTGCAACTTTTTCTGTAATAAAATCATGTTTTTGAGGAACACGAAAAATCGGTCATTGGCGCGCTACCGAGATTCGAATCGTAAGTGACGTCTTTTGAAGAAAACACATGTGATGTCACAATTTGCACGCAAGAAACACTATTTACTCCATATGGTTATCGTTTTCATATTGACATATTGGGCAAATATTGATTCCTGTCAGTACATGGTGACGTCACATGTGACGTTTTTTGGACATGACGTCACTTATAGAAGAGGTTGGAAATCGTACAGTGGCGTTCATTTAGTGACTACGACGCATTATTAAAGCCCAAATCCCACGGTCCCGGTTCTGGTCCCGGGATGAGCCGGGACATTTTTGCCGAAAAATCAATTGCATTCCCGTCGTTGTCCCGGAGTGCCCCCGGTTTAGAAGCAGTATGTCTCCGTTTGATTCCAGCTTACCCCGGTTAGTTCCCGGTTTGGCACGGTTCATTTACGGTGTCGCGCCGGCGTGTTTCCCGGTCCATCCCGGTGTGACCCAGGTCGTGTCCCGGTGGTCGCCGGTCAACCCGGTATAGCCCTGGTCATGCGCTGGTGGAACCCCAGAGGCACCCGTTAGGAACAGTAGGTCTACTGTGCGTGGAGTACTCCCGACCATCCCCGGATTACCACAGACTATCACGGTAGAGCAACGGTAGAGACCCGGCCCTTCATCGGCGTACATCGGCATTGTGCCGGACATGCCCGGATCACGCCGGTTCTGGTTATTTCTCCCGGTGTCTCCCGGTTGTATTAAACATTTTAAAACATCCGGGACGGGTCTGCCGGATCGAGCCGGAACAACAAGGTTCATTTTGGATCATCCCGAACTTCTACGGTGCCACCGCGGTTGTCTTCCCGGTTTAACAAGGTGTCTCCTGTACCATAATCCGGGACGTACCGGGGCGCCAATCCGGGACAGTGAGAATGGGGCTTTATAAAACCGTCCTATAATATCATATAGTATAAATATGGCTTTGTAACCTCTATACACCACGCCTAGTAATATTTACCTATCGATCTGCTCCAGAGTTAATGCGTTAAATTGGCTATCAACTGATTTTTCATATACAGTAAAACCTCGCCTATAGACCACCTCAATAATAAGACCACCTTAAATTAAGACCATTATTTTCAAGTCCATTTGCTCCTTATTCAATCTCTGTAGTAGTATTACCTCAATAAGAACACCAGTTTTCAAGGGTCCAAACTCGAGAGTTCAGCGCAAGACTATCCTAACTCCTATGTATCTATATAGGATAGTCTTGCACTGAACCCTCGAACTGTGATCTTATTAATGAGATTTTACTGTATTAGACATTTATAGTATAAATTTAACGAATGAGCGCAATTTGATAATATTTGTTAAAACAGCCTTGTTTGACAGGCATTGCATTCAAAGCAAACCAAAATCTAAATGTATAATGAGACTTAAAATATGTTAACCGGAAATGACTTTCAAATTGTAAAAATATGCAAAAACGGTATATTTTCAATCTGATCTTTTAAAATTCAAATAAAATTGCTTTTTTCAACTGGATGCATTATGTCATAGAACTATTTTTTCTTTTTTTACGCAGATATTTTGTCAACATGACTGGGAAAGAAACTCTGATGTTGGCATCACTATGCGCATGCGCGTTGAACATTTCCGCCCTTTATCAAACAGGTAAGAATGCGTTCGAAATTTTGCATAAAACTGAAGATTAGCATTTTGAGTAAATTTGCTAGTGGCTTATAAAGGAGTATTGTTTTAATACTAAGTCATGATAAAATTAAAATAATAAAAAATAACCATGGCAATTCATAATATCAATTTATTCAATGTTGAGATTAAAATGTCATAAAAAGACGTTTCCACGATAAAACCTGTAATAGTGACGTCGGTTTTGACGTCAGTTTTGACGTCGGTTATGACGTCGGTTATGACGTCAGTTATGAAGTCGGTTATGACGTCAGTTATGAAGTCGGTTATGACGTCAGTTATGAAGTCGGTTATGACGTCAGTTATGACGTCGGTTATGATGTCAGAGTATTTTTCATATGAAACCTAAGCGCTTCCTCAGAAGTGTCATTGGTCGCTTTTTTTTTATTTATAGAAACATATGAACATGAAAATGCTTGTAACTTGTTTGTTTGATTTTCTTTCAGTGAAAAACAATTTCTAAGAGTTAATGCACATTTGAAAGAAGCGTTTCTGAAACGACATAAAATTGTAGTTCTGTTTTTGCATTTTGTTCCCAATTTTTGAATAACCATAAACAGAAAAGTTTACGTCAGATTTTAAAATTGTTGGTATAAAATGAAACAAGAAAAATATATCTGTTAGAAAATGTAAAAATCTGAAAATAGTTGTGTTGGTCATTGTAAAAAAAATGAGTCTGCTTCAATCAAAAGTCCACCTCGTTTTAAAACATGGTATATATCTTTGTTCTAATAATTCAGCATCGTTTTACACGAGGTGGGTTTTAATGGTAAATGGAAGTAAGCGAGGAAAGTTAGCTGAGGTAGAAACGGTGTCTATAAACTTTTTCGAGAACGCGTCGCTTGAACATGGTGAAAACGAATACTTATAAAATGTGGAATAAATAATATCTGGTCTACTCAAGATTTTCCAAACCCAGAATGGTTAACAGCCTCCGTTCAGCAAACTGACTTATTTCTAAGTGAATGGTACGCAACTATAGATAATTCGAGAAAATGTTTAACTACAGATTTATTTAAACAAAATTCAAATACGAACATACTTAAGTAAAACTCCAAACAATATGTTTAAATATGTTAGGGAGGTTAATCTCGTAACTGTGGGAACAAGGATTCTATTAACATGTATGCTATCTTAGATATATTTATTTGCGCATTGAACACTGAAAAGTATTTTTTACAAAGCAGCAATAATCATTTTTACAGTAATAAACATCGTGACAAATGGCGAGAAAGCATGTAATTTAGGTTTGTGAATTTTAGAAATTTCATTTTTTCGAGATATAAATCATGTTTTTGTTTATTTGTTTTCTAAATAGACATAACATATTACAGATATTTTACATGCGTTCTCGGGAGAGACAGTGTATGCAATATACCGCAAAATTAAGGCATATATTACATATAACAATTATAAAACAACATATTTAAGCCAAAATAGTATGACATAGAATTAGTATAATGCAATACAACATATTGTTGAGCCATACAATTCCTGAGAATATATATTTACTCATACATATTATAATTCTTTTTAACCACAATGAGTTTAATTTTATCTTATTTTATTATTTTTATATTTTTTATATTTTTTATATTTTTTATATTTTTTATATTTTTTATATTTTTTATATTTTTTATATTTTTTATATTTTTTATTATTTTATTTTTATTTTATTTTAGACGATGATATTGTACAAGACGCCCTATCTCGTTGCTCTTCTCCACTGTACGACCTCATTCTCTGCCTGGCAACCAACGATAAAATTCTGGCACCGGGAGGCCAAAAGTGTGACAGTTTTTTCTCTCACGCACTCATATGTCTATCGAGTGGCACGGGTGAATATTTTACGCATGCGCAAGAGGAAGCGGAAGAGGATAACGAAGGAGAAATAGTTATTAAACGTGGACTGGGTCGGTGTATTCACAAATGTTTGAAAGGTCAAGGTCGAATGAACTTTATTCAGTGTAAATCAATGTGCCATCGATAAAAAACGAAAACTGCAAAAGAAAACAATTTAAATAATTTTCCATCACACTGAGTACGCTTAAATACATACCTGGGCACCGTGACTCAAAACACACGTGCTAAAATATTCAAACATATTTTTCAGTCTCTCACCGGAAGTAGCTTTCTAAATGACTTGTCTGAAACACAATCAAACTGAAACACTCTGTATCCACTCTTACAACAGCAAATAGTGCCGACCGTGTAATGTGGAAGTCACGTGTTGGAAAGGACCGCCCATATTGAAGTCACATGTTGGAAAGCACCGCCCATATTGTAGTCACGCGTTAGAAAGGACCGCCCACTTTAAAGACAGTTAAATAAAAATGTTGACTCTTGCGAAGTTGTCAAATCACGTATTAATAGTTCAAAGGAAATACTATGAATTGTAGAATTATATACATGCTAAAAAGTAATCAGACTTATTGATGATATGTTTAAGCACAGAGATCTCAAAACTAATATATGTAGGGTGTTAAAAAGTTTTGTTCACCAGTTTGAATTTCGATAAAATGAAAATAATTACGCTTACACTGGCTTTAATTCGCACAATGAAAACTACCGCTTTTCTTTAATATCTGTTTTTTATTGAACTAAGTAAAGTATTGGTATATAGCGACATAGATAAGACGAGCAATTAAACAAAAATCTAACTTTGTGAACGAACTTCTTTAACACCGTGTATATATATATATAATTAAACAAATATCAGCGAAGCTAGTTCCATGTAATGAGAACAAATATTAGTGACATAGATCTGTCAAAATTTTGGGCAAGACAGCCGATTTTGGTGCGAGAAGTGTGTCTGTGCGGCAAAATCTTCATTTGCTTTAATTAATAATTAATATACACCACGCAGAGTAAGGGTGTTAATTTTCTTGCGCAAAGTTAAGGCGTTATTTTGTTTCGCTAAGTTAGGGTGTTATTTTTCTTGCGCAAAATTAGGTTGTTATTTTTCTTGCGCAAAGTTAAGGTGTTATTTTTCTTGCACAAAGTTAATGTGTTATTTTTCTTGCACAAAGTTAAGGTGTTATTTTTCTTGCTCAAAGTTAAGGCGTTATTTTTCTTGCACAAAGTTAAGGTGTTATTTTTCTTGCGCAAAATTAGGTTGTTATTTTGCTTGCACAAAGTTAAGGTGTTATTTTTCTTGCACAAAGTTAAGGTGTTCTTTTTCTTGCGCACAGTTAAGGTGTTATTTTTCTTTCGCAAAGTTAGGGTGTTATTTTTCATGCGCACAGTTAAGGTGTTATTTTTCTTGCGCACAGTTAAGGTGTTATTTTTCATGCGCACATTTAAGGTGTTATTTTTCTTTCGCAAAGTTAGGGTGTTACTTTTCATGCGCACAGTTAAGGTGTTATTTTTCATGCGCACAGTTAAGGTGTTATTTTTCTTTCGCAAAGTTAGGGTGTTATTTTTCATGCGCACAGTTAAGGTGTTATTTTTCTTTCGCAAAGTTAGGGTGTTACTTTTCATGCGCACAGTTAAGGTGTTATTTTTCATGCGCACAGTTAAGGTGTTATTTTTCTTTCGCAAAGTTAGGGTGTTATTTTTCATGCGCACAGTTAAGGTGTTATTTTTCTTTCGCAAAGTTAGGGTGTTATTTTTCATGCGCACAGTTAAGGTGTTATTTTTCTTTCGCAAAGTTAGGGTGTTATTTTTCATGCGCAAAGTTAGGGTGTTATTTTTCATGCGCACAGTTAAGGTGTTATTTTTCTTGCGCCAAGTTGAGGTGTTATTTTTCTTGCGCAAAGTAAGTGTGTCATTTTTCTTTCTCAAAGTTTGGGTGTTATTTTTCTTTCACAAAGTTAGGTTGTTATTTTTCTTGCGCAAAGTTAGGTTGTTATTTTTCTTGCGCAAAGTTAGAATGTTATATTTCTTGCGCAAAGTTAGGGTGTTATTTTTTTCCAAAAGTTTGAGTGAATTTCTTTTCGTTGGTATATTATGATACAATACACAATATGGAAATAAAATAGTCAAAGAACTACACGTATATGTTGGCGTTACTATGTCTTTGTTGTGATAAACCGGTCACTTAGCTGGTATCCGCTAGTATGGTAGCCATGTTGTCAATGATTAAGATCACTATCATAAGTAGAACATCCAATATTTGATGGTTTGTCAGCATTGACTAATTACATTGTTTCATTTCTGAAAACTTTGGAAATTGACCAATGAATGAGTTTCTTACAAAAAAGTGTGTTAAAATCGACACTGAAATACTGACCAATGAATAAGTTTATTTCACGAAGTTTGTCCGAATTGACCAATGACAATGCTTTAGTCATGAAAGTACTATAATATTGATGAATGAATAAGTTATCAGCCGCTATAGCGGCTCAGAGGATTCGTAAATTGCCGTCCGGGCAATATAAAGTAAGGTTTACACAAGTTTAAACATAGGGTCATGCTTAATGTTGAAAAGGCATACACTACATTACTAATTAATGGCATCTCATGTACTACATTACTAATCAATGGCATCTCAGGTACTACATTACTAATTAATGGCTTCTCATGTACTACATTACTAATTAATGGCATATCATGTACTACATTACTAATTAATGGCATCTCATGTACTACATTACTAATTAATGGCATCTCATGTACTACATTACTAATCAATGGCTTCTCATGTACTACATTACTAATTAATGGCATCTCATGTACTACATTACTAATTACTGGCTTCTCATGTTCTACATTACTAATTAATGGCTTCTCATGTTCTACATTACTAATTAATGGCTTCTCATGTTCTACATTACTAATTAATGGCTTCTCATGTTCTACATTACTAATTAATGGCTTCTCATGTTCAACATTACTAATTAATGGCTTCTCATAATCTACATTACTAATTAATGGCTTATCATGTTCTACATTACTAATTAATGGCTTCTCATGTTCTACATTACTAATTAATGACTTCTCAAGTTCTAAATTACTAATGAATGACTTCTCATGTACAACATTACTAATGAATGACTTCTCATGTTCTACATTACTAATGAATGACTTCTCATGTTCTACATTACTAATGAATGACTTCTCATGTTCTACATTACTAATGAATGAATTCTCATGTACAACATTGCTAATGAATGACTTCTCATGTACAACATTACTAATGAATGACTTCTCATGTACAACATTACTAATGAATGACTTCTCATGTACAACATTACTAATGAATGACTTCTCATGTACAACATTACTAATGAATGACTTCTCATGTACAACATTACTAATGAATGACTTCTCATGTACAACATTACTAATGAATGACTTCTCATGTACAACATTACTAATGAATGACTTCTCATGTACAACATTACTAATGAATGACTTCTCATGTACAACATTACTAATGAATGACTTCTCATGTACAACCTTACTAATGAATGACTTCTCATGTACAACATTACTAATGAATGACTTCTCATGTACAACATTACTAATGAATGACTTCTCATGTACAACATTACTAATGAATGACTTCTCATGTACAACATTACTAATGAATGACTTCTCATGTACAACATTACTAATGAATGACTTCTCATGGACAGCATTACTAATGAATGACTTCTCATGGACAGCATTACTAATGAATGACTTCTCATGTACAACATTACTAATGAATGACTTCTCATGTACAACATTACTAATGAATGACTTCTCATGTACAACATTACTAATGAATGACTTCTCATGTACAACATTACTAATGAATGACTTCTCATGGACAACATTACTAATGAATGACTTCTCATGTACAACATTACTAATGAATGACTTCTCATGTACAACATTACTAATGAATGACTTCTCATGGACAACATTACTAATGAATGACTTATTGACATAATTTTTTGGGGACATATTCAGTAAACTACTTATTACTATACGTTATTTTAAGTATGCATTAAAAGTTGAGACAAATTATGTTTCATGATTATAACTGTTTGTTTCCTATGATAAACTTGTTGTTTTTCTTTTTAAAAATGTGATGAATGACACGAGTTATCACCCTTGAATTACGGGCACGAGTTGTCTCCCTTGACTGACGGGCACGAGTTGTCTTCCTTGAATTACGGACATGAGTTATCACCCTTGAATTACAGGTACGAGTTATCACACTCGAATAACGAGGACGAGTTGTCTCCCTTGAATGAAGGGCACGAGTTATCACCCTTCAAATTCGGGATGTTTACCCTGCTAAAACGTCTGGTAGAATCACAAATACTGTGGTATCACTTAAATTCGCGCAGGAGATATTTTCGCGTATTTCGCGCTAGAGACGAAGCCCGAATTTAAGTCCGCGCGATTATTGAACTTTCCGAAACTTACATGGCTATCCGAATGTTTGACTGTCCGAAAATGTGTGTATATGCACTTAGTTTTTCTTTTAAAAAAAAAATCTCCCGTTTTGAGTCTCAATCTCCCGCTTTTCAATGTCTCTTCCGATTTGCCTATAGAAAAGGTTTACATGATTGTACGAAATTATGACACGCGCTGCAATACCGTAATTTTTGTCTGGTTTTATTTTCTTTAAAAAATTAAAATGCGCGAAATAAGGCACGCGCGAAACGGCCTTTTGTGCCGTTTACGCGAAATTTGACCCCAGCGAATTTAAGTGATACCACTGTACACCCAAAACTTTACAAATCGATATAATGTGAAACCCCATGAAAAGCTTGTGCTCGAACAGTCCGTATTATCACTGTATTGTATACGCTACGCGAAGGCAAATATGTCACGCTATTTGTTGAAACGCGTGAAATTACTAATATCGACCGTACTACGAGGGCTTGTTGTGAAAAAAAGACCAGTCCACGGGCTTCGTGTAAAGCCGAGAGCGCGAAAAACGATCGAGGTTTTCAAGAAGAGGCCGTTATCCGACTTATCTGCGTGGGGAGGCACTGTCTTATGTATGTGGCTTTCCCTGTAGTTACGTATTCTCTCTCTTTTCTTTTCACACACCGTCAAACCGCTCAAAAAAACTCGATTTAACTGCGAACGGGTGACGGCTTTCACGCTGACAATATTGTTCTAGTTACAGCTCGAACGTGTAGCAAATATTCATATCCATACACTGAACACATTTTCTAAAAGTCCATGTAATAAAATACAAATTTATGAAAACGGTTTTATATGCCGGAATTAAAATTTCGCATTCTAGTATAGTGCAATTTTATTAACCGCGACGTATGAATATATCACCTGGACCATTACATTTCAAGATAGGTGTATTGAAATGTTCGTGTTTGTCCGTAAGCTTGACGGAGAAAAAGCCGCAGTTGTGTTTTGATAGAAAAGTAATCCAAACAGCAGTTATAGCTTTACGCACGAGAGCATTTCCTTACCTACACTGGCATGGATCGGTCCTGAAAGTTCATGACCTGTTCGCGGTCAATCTAACAGCACTATATTACTAGTATAAATAATACTCTATCGACTTTCACAAAGAAAATACTTATTTTTCGTCATCGTTGACCACGCGTTACGGTGAGTACGATTTTCAACTTTTGGCACGAGGATCACGTGCACTGTGTAGTAAGTGGTAAATCTCATTTCAATGCAATCCACGTTGTATGTCCAACACGAAAAACAGAAATGATGCCGACAAAGATCACCGAAGAACGCGCCCAGCCTACTCAACAATATCGCTTATCAGATAAATCCAGTCGATGCAGATCGATATCGATGGGGCTTTTGGTCAGCAGCCAATTTGTCTGTCGGTAGTTTCCGTGAGTGATCGTAAATTTTCCGATGCTCACCGATTGATAACTGGTATAACACATTAACATGTAGCCTCGGGCTATCTTAGATCTATGTATCCGATAAACGGTTAAAACATTATGTATTACATGTATCACCATAAAGAACTCTAACTCTCAATTATTACATTGGCTACAGCAGGATTATTACAAAGATTACATCCCTTTGTGTCACAACGCCAAAATGGCGGAAAAGTTAGACCCAGACTATTCATCATTCAGTAATTTTCTTAAAAGTAGGGGGATACCCGAAACGATAAGCTAAGTCCTAATTAGGAGTAAGTATCTCCTAATTAGGAGACAGTAAGTCCTAATTATGAGTTAGTATCTCCTAATTAGGACTCAGTATACTGGAAAATATTTTTCACCTTGGCACCTGGACGCTTCCATACGATTTTGTTGATGAAACCTGGGACCAATATATATGGGTCGTTCTCCAAGAAAACGGGGCTTGATAATTGTTCGATGTTCAGGTTTTCATAATTTCTGTTGCCTCAGACATTAAGAACCTTAAAAGTGAAAACCGTATGACTCTATACTACTTCATTGTCATTTTATAACGCAAACTGCAAATTACGGTGTTTATGAGGTCATCATCGCCGCGCACATTTGATCTAATGTTCTTAATGGTATTTTGGTCGACCCGGTATGTCCCCCGCACACCATAAACAGACTTTTTGAAACCGAAGGGGGGAATTTACCTGCCAGTAGAGCAGTATAGGTCAAACAGACAATTTTGAAGCCATAGACGGTCACTGCACAGTGCCAATGAGACCCATCGTACAGTTACCATTTTCCTGGCATCTAACCAGTACTTTCCTGGAATATACCCAGTACTTTCATGGTTACATGCCAGTACTATGTTAGGTTGGAAACACTGAAAAGCATTTCTGTTTTTTATCTGGGATCGAACCCACGACCTTCGGATTCGTAGTCAGCAGCGTTAACCACTGAGCCACTGGGCCACCTAAAACCATTTTATAACGTTTTAAAGACAACACGTGTCATGCTCACAGCAACGTCATTTTGTTTTGGCGACGTCATTTGAACATCATTGAATGCAAACTCCATGCAGCGGTTATCTCCCTTGCAGTACAGCAATAACCACTGCCATCACAAAAGTCACGTGATGATGGTTGTTTGGACAAAATGGCGGATCGGAAGAAGAAACACACGTGATGATGGTTGGTTATTTTTAAATATTTTTTTTTAACTTTTCATACCACCGAACATCTTATATGTTTGAAATTGAGATATATAGATATAAAATTATCAACTCAAATTTAACAAATGAAAAATATATTTCGTCAAAAATCTTGACGAAAAGTTTGTGATGGCAGAGATCTCCGATAACTATAAGGGGAGATCACTGCGTAGGAGATTGCATTGAGTGTTCTATGACGGAAGTGGTTTTTTTTGGCCATTTCATTTCACCCATGTTTTAACAGATCATTTTCATATACCTTTAGATGGAATAATCGTATAGCTTTTGTTTTTATACTTATTTTGTTCAGGATAGTATTCAGTGAGAGTATTTTAAAGGTTTATTCAATCCACAATAAGGAAATAAATGAAAGAAAATCAAACAAGGCGCACATGTTTATTTATCACTACTATACTACTATTACGAGAAAATTACAAAATCATAGACAAACAAAGTACAACAGTCAATAATATCGCTGGATTGTTGGAGCTGGACAAGTGATGTCCTGATACGCAGGTTGCACAGATGGTCTTACAACTTTGTATAAGTACTCCTTTCGTTCCTGGCTTAGTCCATGTGGTTGAATAACTAGTGGGAGTACATTTTGTGTGAAACTGTAGTCTCGACACCGAAGGATGTTAATTGTTGTTTCACAGGATTTACAGTTTTCTTTTACGGTTACACTCCCTGGTTCATCTAATGACATCCTGGGGTACTGCTATTTTCCTGTTAATATAATGTCACAAGAAAGGGAATTATACAATTATAAATATGAAATATAATAAAATCGTAATCAATTGTTATGTGTTGCTTGACATTTAAACAAACAATCTGATTATTATAGACACAGTACTAACAGTTGTTTAATTTTGAAACAGATATTCTTACAATTATGATATCAACTTGATGAGAACACTTATTAACTCATATAATTATCAGAATTAAGTGTAATTACATTGTTAATTCGAACCATAATTTTTGTATTTTTTTATATTTCGCGAAAACATATGTTGTTCAATAGAACTATATCTCAAATGTAACAAAATTTAGGTAATAGATTTCGAATACACACAGTTTAATATTTGTTTTATTTTGAATCGGAAGACATGATATTCTTATGAATTAAGGCTTTTACTCAAGCATGCTGTATTATTCATTATGACTTCATAATCCTCGTAATCCCAATGGTAAAAACAAATAACCTATAAGTACCTTATTCCACGAATTGGTTTGAAGATTGGTGTACGAAATGCTTTCCAATCACGGCATTGCCACGCTGGGTATCTGGCTGCTTCATTTGTGGCAGACGACTTGTCAACAACATTTTGAAGCTGTTCCAATGAGTCACAATCAGTACGGTGGTAAAGTTTCTTCATTGACGCAAAAAACTATCTACAGGACACCTTGCATGTACAATAAATATATTTTTTTGCGTGGACATTATTTAATTGTTTTAAATTATCATATTAATGCTATTTCTAATGTAATACAGATGTTGCAATTGTTTAGACAAATCACCTGTATAACTTATAAAAAATAAATTGAAAAGCATTAAAATTGATATTCATTTTATAATTTTTATATTTATTTTTTTTCTGCAAAAGAGAAATCATTTCGTGAATAACGCAGACGTAATACAATTCGCTTCAATATCGTATCTTCAATGTATAAGAGCGAAGCTCGATTTTTTGCAAAACTTTTTGTTGATAACTGATCATAATTATTACTAGTTATTAATTTATATATAATTGCTTTGCTCAGTATTTGAAATGATATAATACAATCCTTAAACTGTCAGTAGCAGGCATTAGTATAGTCAACGACGTAAACGGTAGAACAATCAAAAATAAAACTAGAATATAAAGTCCTACATGAATGATTATTATTATGTTTTTATGGATGCTAGGTTCATATTTCAGAACAGAGTAGATTTATGAATGTTGAAAGAGGCGTGAATAAGTTGATATACTATATTATATATTTTACGCATATATATATACAGGCCCGTAGCTTGAGGCAAAACTGATTTAACCGAGGCAATGAATGCGTGGTCTGTGAGTGTCCTTCCCCAGGCGGGATGCGTACACAAGGTTCACCTGCGTTTTCTGTTTATTTAATGTACCCATATGCAACAATTTGTCTTCTGCCGATAACTAAAAAATCGATAATCGGCTATATAGAAATAAGAAGGGACGTTTAACAAATTAGGGAATAACTTTCTTATTTATTAACATATTTCAAGTTCGCATTCAGATTTGGAAAGAACAAAATCTTAGGATTTCAAATATATAAAAATAAATAATAAGAGACAGAATTTAGGTGGGGGAATTCATACAAACATAGAGTGACCCTATATTCCTATTGAATTACATACAAAGTCGGTAATTTCACTGAAAAAATCCATCAAATTTTGTTGTTTAATTAGCTATAACTTTTTCCCTTTAAAACTTTTTTGAGGTTCGCATTCACTTTCATATAAAATATACATTTTTTGAAACAATGCTGTTTTTAAATGTGAAATTGAAAAAAAATTAGGCGGGGGAATTAATACTTTTGTCAAACCACCTGTAATTATTTTATATGTTCGGTTAAGTCCGTTAAACAGTAGCGGAAACTAACGGAAACTAACGAAGTTAATCGGGTTTGTGGTACGATTATGTTTTTATAGCACGGCAATAAAACTCCCTTCAGTGGGGATTATAGAAATCTTGACAATGAATGATTTAAGTTATAAAGCCTTTCGAACAGGTTCAGGGTAATAATAGAAATACTGTTGAATTATATTATAAATTGTTAATATCCTGAATTACATGTTATCTAAAAAGGTATTGAAATTGAAAAAAAAACATTTGGTAATATTTACTAATTTGTGTATTAGTCATTTGTATCAGCTAAATAATGTATATGTATGAAATTTATTTTATTGCAAAAAGGGGTTTCTTCTTACTTTGTCAAGTTTTGAAATTTCACACCAAAATAAGTATTGTCACACCTGTACCTTAATAAAAGAAGAACAAATGTAAGTATTAATTTAAGACAGTCATTATCAAAAAGCTTTAAGTATATTTAGCGAAAGTGGTCATATGCACATTTTACTAGAAGTAATATTTTACATGTACATTTGTATTTATTCAGGAAAAGTTCGTATACACTTTATATGACTCTCTAATGCACTTAGAAAAATATTGAAGTGTCGGGAATAGTTACTTGAAGTTACTTGTTTACGGTATGCTGTTATGTAATTGTACCATATATAGTCATCTATATGCGTGACTATGCAGTCCGAGATTCGATGCTATCAAGGAATATAATGATTACGTTCTATAGTTTCAGCATTTTATACACATACCATTAACTATTATACATGTATAAACGTGATACTTTTTAAAGCTATATGATGTTTTCATGTTTCTCTATAGTATTATTTATTAATTTTTAACGATGATAAATGTTGAAATACAATTACGTATACTATTCGGCTTAAACCCATGCACGGTCTATTTGGCACATATATTGCCGCAATTTCATAGACGACAATAATTAAAGGTATTAAAGTTAATCCGTAATTATCAATGCCTCGGGCTTATAAGAACGATGGTCAAAGTTTCAAGGGTCATTAGCGCATAGTACTGCAGTAAGATATTTACCCCAAGCAAAATGATAAATGGAAATGTTAAAATAATAAAATGTTTGTATCCAGACTAGGTAGTTTAATCCAGTTTTCTGGACAAGGTGTCGAGAAAACTAATGATATATTGAAGCAAATTCACCAAATGAAATCGAACAAGCATGATTGAACGACAAAAAAAGAACAAATAATAAAGACAATAGTGACTATAGGGAAAGTAGAATTTACATGTCAAGATCGGCCAAAAAACTTAGGATAAATAGGGAAATTGAAATCGCGCATGAAAATCACCAACAAGAAATATGTGTTCTAGTGTAAACTTTGACCGAACAAGAAATTAAGATTTTATTGAAAAAGAAGGGAGCCATTACAAAATTAAGAAAGAAAGAAAAATTGATTTACTGAAGAGCGTTATGAATTAAAATTAAAAGTGGAATAAACTAAAATATGCAGGAGTAGGGAAGTTAAATATATAACGTCACACTTTAATATGGGTTTGTGTGGGCCGTAAAATATAAATGTATATTGATAGTCATTAAAATATGTGTACAAGCGTTTGCTATATATTAAATAATAGAGACATATATTATGTTTGAAATCTGAGATTGAAATGTATAAAAATAACAACAATTATAAAACATAAAAATGCACTTCTGTTTTCTTATGTATAAATATCCCGCTAAAACCACTATAACTTAAAACACGGTAGGCCTAATACTATTGCTAATCCGGTGTTTATGACTCTGGGGTTTTATGACCCTCATTAATGACTTACGATTTGCGTCGGTGATCTTCCGGAAATTGCCGAAAGATACGGAACAGTAGCGATCGATTGCTTCCATTATCGATTAAATTTATCGGGTATTATGTGAGAAGACAGATTGTTGGATATGAGTGAAGTGATTTATCAAGTGCAATTTTGTTTAATTTTAATCGTATGAATCGAAAGCAATGGCAATTTTTGATCTCCCGGAGCGTCCCACAGCTGAAAAATGTCCAAGTAGTCGATTGGAACGTTTTTGTGTACAAACAAAACCAAGTGCCTAACCATTAAGACAATAGTCCTCCACGATTGTTTGGAAATTTTAACCAACCAACGCAGCTGCCTCGGTGTGCCTCAGCATAGCTACGGGCCTGGTATATAAAACTTTTCTTCCTCGGTTTACTAAAGAGTTACATATAAAAAGTACTATATCATTTAACCAGTAATACCAAGGCCTATAAAGACGATGCTTTTCTTTAATCATTGCTGCAGAACGATAATTGTCAAACTCATTTATATACTTGACTTAAACATAGCTAAAGAAATAAGTACCCATGATTGTGATTAGTAATGTATCCGGGTTATTAAGCACATGTTTATTGATCAATAAATTTAAATGAAATACGTTCTGCATTTCTTCAAAAGTTAAGAAATATTTAGTTAAGAAGTAAAAAAAATTCGATGTATAAGCTATCTCTTTCCAACCAATTTTTATGTAGAAACAAATTTCCATTTATCTGTGTTATGGTATTCCATATAATTTCTTTAGGAAGGTTGCTAATTGAATTTGTTTGATTGAGCACCAGGATGCAGAGAAATGTTACATAAAAGTTCAGTTTATCTGCATCGGTTTTACAAATATTATACGTATTTAAAAATATTTTTTAAGTTCAATATTATAAATTATTTTGCATTTAGCATTATTTCCGGTATGATTCTTTTGACGGAGATGATGTTGACTGAATTTAAGAATGAATCGATATCTAACATTTTCGGTCCTCCATTTTCATATGTTTGGAAAATCATATTTCGGGATAGTTTATGAGGTTAAGAATCTCACAGAAAGTCAAACATATGAGTTTTATTTTTTTCAACTCTCTTTTCTTTTGGATTATTTAAAACTAACCGAATCGGTATAACTCGCTGATCTTCGTGAATTTCCGTGAGATATCACGGAAACAATCTTCACATTGACAGGTACTTTATGTATCTCTAAATTCCCCCATTTTGTTTTCATAATAAATTACATCAATTGACACCGTTTGAACAAGCATAAACTGTCCTAACAGAATCTGCTTAGAACTTTGAATTCCCGTCTAAGCATAAGTTAAATTAATGATTTAAACACGTCGGACGTCCAGGAAAAACGCACCATTCACACTGATTTCAATAAGAAACTGGGTGGCTCAAGAAAACTGTAAATTCCCCGCATAAACATCTAAAAAATATCAATATTTTTATACAGTTGAAAAGACGATACATTGCGGTTTCTAAATCTGGTTGAAACTGTTGAATATGTTAAAAAATAATGAAATAATCATAATAAATACGTAGCGTTCCCCATCTAATCAATGCAAATAAGACGACTGGAAATATTTTTTTTTTTCCGATTCGATAATCGATATTGGTGGACATGCGGGCCGTCGGTATGATAGATGCTGGTACTCCGATTCGACAGGTATGACTAACTTTATAAATTAATAAATTAAATCAAATAGAATTTGGAAAATTATAATAAAAAAATATATGTTTTGTCTTATTTACCATTTTTTATTAATATTTCAGGTGGCCCGTCTGTTCAATAGGCGCAAATATGTATATTTGTCTCTGTTCTAATATGTCGACGAAGCACCTAATTATAATCCAAAACGGCTATAATTAAAAACTTATAATTTCTCTTTTATAATATATAGAATCTAGTATCAATTAATTAATGAAGCTAATTAAAGGAAAATGTGGAAATAAATACGACGGAATGAAAATTTCTCATAAATTAAAACATGGCAACGGATATTTAAATAATGAAAGGAGTCGACCGAATACATGTTTAAAACATGAATCGTCACTTCTCGGTGATTTCCGTGAGATTTCCGAAAAAGGCTCCCTCTTTGAAATATAATTATACTGAATAAAATATTTGTTTGTTTATTTTCATCCGGTTTTACTCAATTCTTCAAAATATTAGCCTATCAGTCATATACTGCGGGTTGATTGTCTAAATGAAATATTGTTTCAACATGTTAAAGTGTCGTGATTATACGATACCAATTTTGCCGATGTTTGTCGAGGTTTGCCGAAGTTTACCGGAAATTAACGAACATATACGATCGAAGGTTAAACTGACTTGACTGTATCGAGCGGATATATATAACAAGTTTAACAAGTTTAACAAGTTTATTTACAATTTACCTGTAGGCCATAAGGCCCATGAGGCTACAATACATGTTATGGCAAGCAATTATATGCAAACAAAACATACAGCGGAGAAGGTTATTAACTAACATAGCGATGGCAATTTATTACATACATATATTTCAAGGAATATAGTTATCTTACATGTACGCTTTAATCCGATACTGCAAAAGTATAGCCAAAATATAGTAATCAAACGATTTTTTCTTGTAAGATTTAAATGTATATGTACATGTACGTACTGCAAATGTCGGAAGATAAATATATAAACATGTAGATATATATAAATTAACATGACATTGGGCCGTGTCAACTTATTATTACAACAATGCGATATTATTTACAAAAGAAAATATTAGATAACTACAAAGGTAAATAAGCACAATGTATAGTTCTTCTTAATACATGTGGTTATAACAGTTACAAATATTATGTTGACCTTGCAGCCTCAAAATTGCAAGATCAACAAGATGTATCCTGTATAACACATTTGTCCATATCATGAAAGGTATGATATATTAATCAACAAATTGATAAAATAATAGCTGAAATTGTACCATTAATTAGTTGACCTTGGCGAAAGCGAAATTACAAGGACAACATAATGGTATTTATGTAATAAATAATATCAATGTTATAAAAGAATATAACCTACTGAATTATACAATAAAACCTAACACACAATGGTTTTTATATTACTTCAAATATCTATTCGAAACTTAACTTTCTTAAGTTGAATGCGTCATGTACAAATTTCCCTAAATTTCTAACTATGGTCTTGTTGTTATTATTAATTAGTTCAATAAATTTAATCATATTCGGTCTGATTCTGAAGTAGGATGGAATATGTAATTTTCTTAAGTCATGGTAAATTGGGCATTGCAAAACAAAATGGTATTCGTCTTCCAAAATATTGCATAATTCACATTTTCGTTCATTAACCGGGATACTTATAGGTTTGGCCCAACGGCCAGTTTCAACATTTAGTCTATGAGCAGAAACCCTTAGTTTAGTTAGTTCGATACGATATTTCTTAATATTGATGAATTCTAAATATGGTTGAAATCTAAATGTAGCAATGTTCTTATAGAGTAAAGCTCTGCTAGAATCGAATAACCTGCTTGACCAGTTTTGCACGAACTGGTCATTTAATCTTTGTTTAATAGTCATTAAAAATATGTCAGTATTTCCAACAGTCTGGTATAACCATGCTTCATAAACTCCTAATGAACACAATAGATTATTTACTAGTGAGCACCAGTTTATCTTATTTGGCATTCTCTCAAAATCACTCTTCAAAAGCTCATATACCTTTTTAATGTATTTGCTATTGTCTGTATGTAGTATTTTAATCCAGTATTTTAGTATATTATAAAAACGTTTGGTTTTAAATGAAATTCTCCCAAGTTCCCCATAAATAAAATCGTTCTGAGTAGTCTTTTTCACGCCTAATATTCTCTTACAGAACTGCATATGTACTTTCTCAATCGCAGCACCTTGATTAAATCCCCATATTTCGCTACCATAATTTAAAATTGGTGAAATTAATTTATCAAATATGTCAATATATATGTGTAACAGACATTATCTTCCTTGTTGTAAAGTATTGAATTACATTTAAAGGAAGCTAACTAACGTTTTATAAGTGTTAGTATAAAACATCAATAAATCGACATTTTTCGTCTGCTTTACCCTACCATCAATGCATATAAAATATTGCGTTAAAAAACAGATAGTCCTCCTTTAATAAGGACGATAAATATCACACGTGACCCAAACATTTTAATAAAGCTTTTCAAATGGAAATACATGTTTTAAGGCAGTAACACGGAAGTTTTTGGACAAGTTTCATATAGAGGTAAGAGAAATATATTTTAATCTTAACAAGAAATATCTTGAAAAAAAATGGTCCGCGCAATTTAATGGTTAAGATTTGTTGTGCAACATAAGAAAATGCCGAAGTGTTACGATAGCTGGTCACTCTAGATCCAAAATGGATTTCGGTAAATTCATCGAAATTCAGTGGATTTCGTTAAAGTTACGTGACCTTTATCGACAGGTTAACCAATCCGCGTCAAGGTTACAAACGTTTTTTCGGTTAAAGAGATGTTGGTTTAGTAAGACGTAAGATTTGATTGGCTTACACAAAACTGATTAGTTGCGCCGAAAAAGATGTTATTTGTTAGCAATTATAGGGAATGGTGATGTTACAAGACTGTCTCAGTTACTTACAACGCATTCGGAAAACCTCGGCCAACTACGTACAGTGCCTCGGATGTTCGTAAGGCACTACTTTCGGAAATACCATTCGAATATCATGTAAACAGTTATATGGCGGCGTGAACGCTGGAGTGCTGATGAAACGGGATTAGAATCACATATTTAAGCTTTATGAAGTCTGAAATATGTGAGTTTTTAACTAGAAATGACAACGATAATCCATTTCTTATGTGAATTTATCGAAGTTATTGAAGCTAAATCCGTTTTACGAAAACTATTTTTTGACCGCGAGAATGACGCACAACGGTCAGTTGATATATCTACACACAGCTGTCGGATATTTCCGTACCATTTCGTTACTCTACGAACATCCTCTAGTGTCATGCTCGACAGCTGTCGGATATTTCCGTACCACTTCGTTACTCTACGAACATCATCTAGTGTCATGCTCGACAACTCTCGGATATTTCCGTACCACTTCGTTACTCTACGAACATCCTCTAGTGTCATGCTCGACAACTCTCGGATATTTCTGTACCACTTCGTTACTCTACGAACATCCTCTAGTGTCATGCTCGACAGCTCTCGGATATTTCCGTACCACTTCGTTACTCTACGAACATCCTCTAGTGTCATGCTTGACAGCTCTCGGATATGTCCGTACCACTTCGTTACTCTACAAACATCCTCTAGTTTCATGCTCGACAGCTGTCTGATATTTCCGTACCATTTCGCTACTCTACAAACATCCTCTAGTTTCATGCTCGACAGCTGTCGGATATTTCCGTACCATTTCGTTACTCTACAAACATCCTCTAGTTTCATGCTCGACAGCTGTCTGATATTTCCGTACCATTTCGTTACTCTACGAACATCCTCTAGTTTCATGCTCGACAACTCTCGGATATTTCCGTACCACTTCGTTACTCTACGAACATCCTCTAGTTTCATGCTCGACAGCTGTCTGATATTTCCGTACCACTTCGTTACTCTACAAACATCCTGTAGTTTCATGCTCGACAACTCTCGGATATTTCCGTACCACTTCGTTACTCTACGAACATCCTCTAGTTTCATGCTCGACAGCTGTCGGATATTTCCGTACCATTTCGTTACTCTACGAACATCCTCTAGTGTCATGCTCGACAACTCTCGGATATTTCCGTACCACTTCGTTACTCTACGAACATCCTCTAGTGTCATTCTCGACAACTCTCGGATATTTCCGTACCACTTCGTTACTCTACGAACTTCCTTTAGTGTATGTGGCAAAATTCAACATTTTGAGCGGTAAAAAAATAGTTATGCATTCAAAAAGACAGTGTAAACATGTGTTGATCTTTTTTATAGGTTCATAAATAATGACGTCACTGAGGATGTCACGTGATCTGATTATGCTTATGATCTGGGCATTCATTTTAGTACTGACCGTCGCTGCAGGAACAACAGAAGTCAAACATGATAGTGGTGAGTAGTTTATTAATGTTGTTGTCGATGTTGATGTAGCTGTTGCTGTTACTGTTAATGATGTTATTGATGTGGCTGTTGTTGTTGTTCTTTCTGTTGTTGTTGTTCTTTCTGTTGTTGTTGTTCTTTCTGTTGTTGTTGTTCTTTCTGTTGTTGTTGTTCTTTCTGTTGTTGTTGTTCTTTCTGTTGTTGTTGTTGTTCTTTCTGTTGTTGTTGTTCTTTCTGTTGTTGTTGTTCTTTCTGTTGTTGTTGTTCTTTCTGTTGTTGTTGTTCTTTCTGTTGTTGTTGTTCTTTCTGTTGTTGTTGTTCTTTCTGTTGTTGTTGTTCTTTCTGTTGTTGTTGTTCTTTCTGTTGTTGTTGTTCAATATGCTGTTGTGGTTGTCGATGTTGATGTTGCTGTTGCTGTTGCTCTTACTGATACTGTTAATGATGTTGTAAATGTGGTTGTTGTTGCTGTTGCTTTTGATGTTATTAATGTTGTTGAAGAGACGTTAACTTGAAAAGAGTTTCTTGTAAGTTAATTGCTACAGAAATAAGTATTGTATTGTTGCAGAGAGGTTTTCGCTCAAGAGAGGTCTGCATTACAAAATAAAAGTTGCATAAATTATGATATAGTATTAAAACTTATTATTAGATGAATCGAGTTATTTCGGAATAGTTCCCTTGTTTAAAGGGGAAACCATGCGCCGAGAAAAAGATGTAGAATTTCCACTTGTTGAGTGAATTCGGAACCAAAAGTTCAAATAAGTTCATTAATTTTCAACATTTTTACAAAATCATAGCAGTATTAGTTGAAGGACTGTATAACGATAAAACAGTATACATTTCACCTTGCTATAATATGTAGTTTCAAAAATATTGCTATTTTCTAGGACATATATCGCCTTAAATGCAGTGGTGTCAGGCGTGTATCCAGTCATACGCTAATACGCCAATGCGTACAATTTGTCAGAAAAAGTGAAAACATAAAAGTTCTAAAAATGTAATAAAACCTGAAGGTTGAGGGGGGGGGGATGGGGTTATTCACCGGAATATATCAGTTTTGTGACACTGTTATTTGCCTTATTATTCCACAGTAATTATATTTTTGAATTAACAACGCTTTCGTTTGCTTGAAATATACTACGGTGTATTCTCGATTTCCCACCGGCGGGAGGGGAGTCCTCCCACACCGTACCCCCACTCGCAGCGTTGCTACTCGTTTCACACCATCGATGCTCACACCTGGCGTACACTTCAAAATTGTCCAGGTACGCCACTGGACTTCTCTACAATCCACCTGAGACTTATATGTTAGAGACGGGTTTAATGCATTCGTTAAAAAATCTTTCTCGAGGTGTTTTTAAAACTGTACACTGTAGTGCACTAAATTATAACAACATAACATATATGGGTAATCAAACAATTCAGTTATAAGTATGCAATGTAAAAACAAAACAGAAATAGTTGGCTAAACATTTACAGCGATGTTTGTTTATCCGTGAATGGTTTAAAAAGTTAGGAACATTTAAATATTTACAATGAAATCACGAGAAAATCGAAGGTCACGTTATAGCAATTTCATTGACAACTTGGAGATAGTACAATATATGTATATAATTGTAGATGGTGTTTTTGTTTTTCAATTAAAATATTTTGCGATATACGATATGAATAGACTTGTACTTCTAAGTAATTCATAAGTGTTACTGTTTAACAATTATTTATATTTGATTATATTTGGATATTAATTGAAATTTGTTAATTTTATTTCTCCTAATTTGTTAGAGCAAATTTAAAAGGACATTTTCGACCGTCATTTTAATGTACTAGATATACATATACTATAGAAGAGATAAAGGGAGAGAAGTCATGAAGGAATATATAGAGAGAACTCTCTCCTGTGGAGTTAAGTTTAAGTGTAATATGCGCCTACTTTCGTAAATATCGGGAAATAAATAAAACTGTTACACGGACGTGACGTCACACACCACGTGATTTTCCACACACCGATAATAACTGATAACGAAGGACAATAACACGAAATGTTTTGCCTTTATTTTCACACACAAATATAATGATACATGTAGTTTTAATTATTATTTCAAATAAATATTCCATAAAAAATGATTACAGTGGAACACGCTTAGAACGAATTTCTTGGGACCTGGAGATTGACTTCGTTATATCCAAACTGTGTTAAATCCATACAACGAAATTACGCTATATCCAAATTCAGTATAACCGAGTAGTTATGCAATGAAATATAGAAGAGCTTGTAGGGTAATGAAGATACAGTTCGTTATAAGCGTATTCCACTGTACATTGAGTCTTTTTTTATTATTTCATTTCTAGACAATCCAAAATGCAGCGATTCTGATGCTGAATTGTGGGCCTGCAAGTTACTGGCCTTGGCGGACGATGGAACCATTGTTTTGTGGAAGAAGCATCCGTCTGGTGTCCATGACAACGCGTATGCCTACAACAATATCCGGGACACGTGCCATGGATACGCTGCCGCAAGATCCAAGTAAGTCTTATAACAATTAATACAAAGTAGGACTAGAAGTTTCAAAATAGCCAATTATTTAGAGATGTAGATATTTATTACAGAATTTTATTTATTTACAAAAAATGCATTTTATAAAGAGAGGAAACTCTATATATGTATATAAATTTGTACTACTTTTACTAAATGGTTGCTATGGCAACTACTTAAATTTACGTATTAATTTATGTCAATAAGTCAATTAAGGTGAAACGTGTTATTTATTAACTTTACTATTGTATATGCGCAATATTCAATGTTATTGTATGATTGATGCAAATGTTGAAATAAAATAAATTCATGATCATTCCTTTAATGACTTTAGATTGGCCCAAAAGCAACTTTCCGTTTGACAATCACTCACCTCCCATGCTGTAATATCAAATAGGATTTGTTCTAAAACAGCAGAATAAATTAATAAATACAGTCAGACCTCGTTTATTCGACAGACTTCAATCCGAATATTTGGTCTCATCCGAAATAAATATCAGGCCCCGATATATCTTCTTAGCACGTCGAATTAAAATAGTCTATTCGAAACCATGTATGAGTTGAACTAAAATTTTGGATCCGATGAATTCGAATGAACAAGGTCCGACTGCATTTTGAATATTTTCCAACCATGATAATTGATACGTGTTTTAACAGTTCGTCATGTCGCCATCTATAGAATGAAGAAAGAATAACGTTACACGGAACTAATATATGTTTAGCAGAAATCTTTCATGAGCACATAAATGTTTAAAATAAGACATGTTGCCAATTCCCATCTCTGGTGAACAATTCATTAACCAATCTATGTTACATTAACCACTATATGTTACACGAAAGTCAGACATTACGGATGTATGCATGTTATTTTACAGTTACACGTGTAAGGAATGCCCGACCCCCGGAGCACCTGGAGGGTATGTCTGTCTGAGTGCCACCCTTGTACACTACATTTACAATGTGCACGAAAAAGTTGGTTTTATTCGGGTGAGTTTAGGTTGATGAAGTATCAACAATAATAATAATAATCATCATCATCATTATCACCACTTCCATTACGATCATCGTCATCACCATCTTTATAACATCACCCTCATTATTCTTATCACCATAAACATTATCACTATCTTCATTATCACTATCATCATTACTATCATCATCACTATCATCATCACTATCATCATTACTAACATCATCACTATCATCATCACTATCATCATTACTAACATCATCACTATCATCATCACTAGCATCATCACTATCATCATTACTAACATCATCACTATCATCATCACTATCATCATTACTAACATCATCACTATCATCATCACTAGCATCATCAATCTTAATCATCACTATCTTCATCATCACATTCATCACCATCACTATCATCATCATCACTATCTTCATCATCAATATCTTCATTATCACTATCACATCGTAATCATTATCCTCAACATGTTCATACTTATCACCTCTGTCTTCATTATTACTTTTATCCTTACCATCAATACCGTCATTATCATGCCCTTCGTTAACTTAATCATCATTATCATCACCACAGTTACCATCATTATCAATATCGAGCTATTTATTAACTTTAATATCATTATCATCACCACCAATACAACCATTATCACTATCAAGTTCATCATTAACTTAATTATCTTTATCATCTCCACCAATACCAAGTTACGATCCTAACCATCATTATCAACACCATTGCTATCATTATCTATGTGTTTCTGCATTCTATCTCTCTGTTCTCGTTGTTTCCTTCCATTATTGCATTTATCGAAACAATTTGTGACAAGAAATCGTAGTGAAAATCAACAGGTGTGTAATTTCTAGCTATCGTATGGTTGTTTTCGGTTTGTAAGCACAATGATAGTGGCTGCACAAGGTTATAGAGCTACAACTTATGTTTTGAACAATGACTTTACGAGCATTAAATATGTAGTTCCAGTCTGTCTGTTTAGATCAGCAATTGTGAAGTCATACATTACTGAAAGGATACAATATCCCTTTGATGTATAAAGTAGAAACTTCAAAAATGTGCTTCCCAAAATCTACTTGTACCCGGTTTTGATATAAGCGCCGCTGTACGATTTCCAAACTCTTCTTTAAGTGTCGTCATTTCGAGAAAACGTCACATGTGACGTCACCAAGCAATATTTGCCACGTATGGCAATATGAAAACGAAGTAACCATATCGAGCAAATATTGTTTCCTTCTTGCAAAACATGTTGCGTTTTCTTGAAATGACGTCATTTACAGAAGAGGTTATAAATCCCATAGCAGCGCTCATATAACTACATACTAATATTCTTTAGGTGTTTAGATTTTTTGGATTCGTTATAATAATTGGCTGCCAGGGAGCGGAGCTTTTTTTCTATATGTATATAGTGCAAATCTTCTTCATTTTAGCTATGTGCTCAGGGTGAATTTTTCCGAGTTTTCATAATCTTAAATCATACAAAAGGCGCATTAATACAAGATAAGTTATTTTGGTCGCGTGACGTTGAATGCTCCCCCCACCTAAATAGTTCTTTCAGTGCTTTGATTTATGTTTTTGCAGGTGAACGAAATTGCCGGAGCGTGTCACTCGTGTAAATCTAAGCATTACCTGGGAAGGGCAGTTGACTTACACAGCACCACCCCATCCCAGTCTACAATCATGTTGAAAATCTGTACCGATATGAACGGTTGGGGGCAAGATGAAAAGTCACATATCCATTGTCAATTCAACACTGTACGAAATTTGATGAAAACAAATGATAAAAGAGGAAGAATTTGAGGTACATAAATGAGGGTCGTTGACAAAGTTTATAATAGGGTTATAATTGATATTTCTTCCTGAAAGTTGTTTTTGTATTCTATGGTAACCATATTTATGTATCTAAGTATTCTCATTAACAGCCAACAATTTAAATGTGTGCTACGACGTCACAGTGCAGCAATCAGTGATCTTTTACCCAAACAGCACGAATTCCAAAAACATACAGGAATGCTGGAACTTTCGAGACGACCCTCTTATATTGTCAAAATGTGCGCAAAAACGCATAAATATCGGATCAATGCAGTGGATGAGTCTATTCATAGCGACCACCTGCAACTTTATATAACAAAAGGTATAAAAAAAATCCACAACCAGAGAGGACATTGCAAAACATGGCAACATGTGCTATGATCGATCTTGCAGACTTTAGTATTTATGTAATTATCTGACCATTCTAGATGCAATAAATGTGTTGATGCTGCTGCTGCTGTTGTTGTTGTTGTTTTTGTTGTTGTTGGCCCGAAGAACACACGACCTTGGTCAGTGCTGGTTTATCACACCGTCGAAGCGCAAACATACATCAGTCCTTTTAATATACTTGCATTATAATATATATTTGATGTGGTGGTAACGTTAACAGTATATCACTGTTGGTAAATATTCAGAAGTTTACTTGACTTGGTTATTATGAACCTCCTCGCCTAGCTACATACATTAAAAACAATTTATGTGTGTTATTGCATATTTGTTACACATACGAAGAAAGCTGATGTGCCTGGATACAAGAAATCTCACCAACCCGGAAACTTTTATATCATAACAATTTTTGTTACCCTCGGACCAGGGCTCTATAATTTTTTATGAAAGTCACTTGTCCCGGACTAGTGATACTTTAAAACAGACTAGCCCGAGTTTTGAAACTGGTTGTCCGAAGTTATATTTCTTTACATTACCTCATATTTTGTTAAATTTTATTAGATAATACCGCGGACATGGTTTATATGTCCGTGGTATTATCTAATAGGTATTAATTATTGTTGTTCAACAACCATCAAATTACAACAAAATTGGTTGTTATGAGAAGTAAACTAATAATAACTGTTTTAACAACATCATGTGTCCGATTGAGCGCGCGCCTAATTGAACTAAACCATCACAATCTCTACATGAATCGAGTTCATGTAACGTTGTTGCTAAGCGACTTAAGTTGTTTGTGATTGGCAAGATTTCACATTTCGACGTACCGGGACGAAATATGCGAGCTGTAATGTTTGTGTCGAATAATCGCCCGCTTTTATATTTACTTGAACGGTCGCCATGTCAATAAACTTCATCTACTCAATAAATAGAAATGGAGAGTATCAATAGAAAAACTGTTTTAAGGACATTTTATTAAGATATATTGTTGATCTACAAATCGTCATAAATAAACATGTCTGATAACATAATGTGTTGATATGAAAAGTGAAGGTTAATATAAATCTGGAATAATAATGAAAACAAACAAACAAAGATAACACAGATAGTAATATCTGACTAATCTAAAACCTACATGTCTTTCTACTATTAATATAACAATAATCTATTCATTGAAGTGCACCTCACAAATCACCCCCCCCCCCTGTTTGTCCTTTTTGATTCTCCTTGTTATCCCTTCTAGTCGGCCAGGCCATTCCTTGCGTCGCGTGCCTGAATCTTAAGTATGTACGATCGAGCCTCCTCAAATGCCGTATATTTCATGGAGTGTTGTTTTCCCGCAGGTCTGTGTGGAGAGGCACTGTCTTATGTATATGGCGTTCCCAGTGGCAACTAATTCTCTGTCATTTACTGTATCGTATCGTATACTATCGGATCGTACCTAGGTGTATCGTACCGTTAAGTACCGAATCGTTGAGTACCGTGAAATGTCAAATATTGAATCGCACCGCAGGGTATCGTATCGTATAACACTGGATCGTCGTCATACGGTACCTCAACCATATTTTAATGTATCACGACAATAATTTAGTATAAAGTCACATCTTTCTTAAATGTATGGTACTGTCTTATATTCAACCGTTCTGGTCACATAAAACAAAAACATAACACTATGTATATGCATGCTCAAATTAAACGAAAAATACGATATTCTGCCATATAAGATACATTATGATTAGATAATGATAAGCATTACAAGTGACATAAAGAAATAAAAAGTGCTAATACGATATACTAATTATAAGATGTTAAACCTGTCCTGTAATGTCTACATGTAAACAGAAAATCTACAAATCGCTTCAAATGCTTAAATATGTCTCATCTGTTTATTCTGATAGTATTTGGTATATGTTAACTTTTCTGGCTCCAATCGCAGCATTTGAGACAGCAAGTCTTCTTCTGTCCTTGGATACAGCAAGAAAACGAGGGTAATCCATATCTACCTGATATGATGACAGTACACGACCGCCGGGAGTAATCTCTACTAACGAGTTTGTATCTTCACTACTCACAAACACTTGATCACATGGACCAACAGCTACACCATGTGGTGCCTTGATCAACTCATCCTTGATGACAACCTTCTCACCTGTCCTAACGTCGTATATATATACAGTGTCTGCATCTCTATCAGTCAACACGATTTTATCCTGACCACGTATATACGTACAGGAGCTGGTGTCAATTGGATATTTCTTTGATGGAAATATAATATCAAAGTCTTTCTCTTCACCAGACATTGATACAATACGTACTGGTATATTGTGATCTACAGTACTGACAACAAAGTTCTCATCATCCTTCATGCTTATAGAGTCGTATTCAACATTGACCTTACATGTTCTGTTCAATGTTATTTCATTTGATTTACTTACATGAAGAAAGTCCAGTCTGTAGTTACTGCTCGATGTTATAGCAACCTCCTCATCAGACACAACAACTACACATTGAGGATGTTTGTATGGTAATTTGTATGCAGACTTCAGATTCAGATTCTCATCATAAATCAAACATTTACTATTCTTATTATCCACCACCACAAGTCTACCATCAGGTAGAAAATCTAAACCAGAGTAGACTGGCTCACCCACATCATCACCCGTCTGCTTTAAATCTATGGAAGCGATCGGTTCCAGCTTTGTTTTCTTAGGTACGCTGTATTTCATCTCAAACTCATCAGGTTTCAGAGCAGAAAGCAGACTTGATCTCAATGTATCAAATTGTTCGACAAAATTACACGAAACGTTTAATGTCCACAGGTCTGTGCATAACGAGTCGGCGTTTTTTACTTCATCTTGTATTGTTTCTGTCATACTGCGCGCCGTTATGAAATGTTGCGATGGTGTTCCATTTGTTGCTATATTACCAATCGTTTCCAAGGAACTTTCCATAGCCTTTATTTTGGTTTCACTTTCAAGCTTTCTTTTTGTCCAGTCTGTTGAAGTTTTATCTCGGAACGAATTCGCGACTTTTGTCACTTTCTCGGCGAAGTCGTCAAACATCTGAATAATTTTAGTTCTCATTTTTGAAAGTTTGTCTGGTACACTCTGAACGTCGTTGGATAAACACGATTCTACTTTCTTTAAATTTTCAACAGCTTTATTCGTCGTTGTTATGGCAGCTTGTAGTTTTTCCCTCAATCTGTCACACTGGTCGTCTTTGGTGATATTTCCAATTTCGGACACATCATTGCATTTTCTATGATCTATAATAGCACACGTACTGCAGGCTAGTGCTTTGTCGTCTTCACAGTAGAATTCAAACGGTTTATTGTGCTTTTTACAAATATCAGTCCCTTTCATGTCAACATTATTTGTACTGACTTGGGCCAAACCTTCTTCAACACTTAACAGTTTGTGATCTCCCAGGTAAGCGTACTTTTTATGTATGTTTGTACAATCATGACATTGAAATTCATTGCATGTCGGACAAAATACCTCAGCTGAACGCTTGATGTCTGTGTATAAACACGGTTGACACATTCTTTCAACACGCCCACCTACTTCCTGTTTGCTTTCCGCCATTTTTAAGAAATTTGTGACTTTCCGTATATCCTTAGTTTTAAGACACTCCTACCACCTTTAAACCATACATATGCTGTATATATCAAAATCTGTGTAATTGAACGTACACACGCACACACTATTTAATCCAGTCATTGTTTAGGTTAGCGGTGTAAACTCCTGTCCAAACTATATAACGACTGTAATATTCATAGCATACACCTATATTATTTCAAACTACAAACATATTTAATCAAGGTCCAAAACTTCCTTTATGATCCTACATTATGACCACTGACGTTATAAATGTATCCACATATCAATATCTAAGATAAATTTAGCTCAGACATATGAACACAGTTTTCTTATCATGCGTGATTACAGAAAGTACAGTCTACTTTCGGTTTCGTCTCATGCATGTATAACATACTTTTGATATATTCTACATATATCGCTATTAGTGCATTGTTCTACAAATATAGTCGACATATGTATATGTGTGTAATGTCACTGTATAAAGTAAAGTTATAAAACTAATTTAAACACATAAAACCCACATAAAAAATCAATTAAAAAAGAAAATATTTATATACTTCTATATATAGTATTCTTTAGAAAATAAAGTTGTATTTATCATGTCAGGTGCGTATCAGACATACGCACGTACGCCAATGCATACAACTCGTCAGAAAAAGTGAAACAATAAAAGTTCCAAAAATTCAATAAAAACTGAAGGCTGGAGGGGGGGTTATGCGCAAATTCGCCCGAATATGTCTGGTGTGCAAACCGTTAGACTCCTTGTATATATATATACAATACAAAATACTTTGTTTTTGTCATGGTTACAAGTGTATAACTGAATTTCTCCATTTCTTGCATTATCGTGTTTATCTAAATATCGATTATAGGGATGATTTATACAACATATTCATCCGTTCATAATTAAAAATATAATGAATAAATCGATAATGAAAGCCTTATCGAATTGGGTATATAACAACAGACAATGTTATGACAGACATAAAACATACATAGTTGACTGAACATTTATAATATGTGTATAATTTGATATGGTGTTTTGTTTTTCAATTAAAATATTTTGCGATACAAGATATGAATATACTTGTACTCTAAGTAATTCAGCAGTGTTACTAAGTGTTTAACAAGTCTTTATATTTGATTATATTTGGATATTGATTGAAATTTGTTAATTTTATTTCTCCTAATTTGTTACAGCAAAAAGAACATTTTCGACCGTCATATTAATGTACTAGATATACATATACTATAGAAGAGATAAAGGGAGAGAAGTCATGAATGAATATAGGGAGAGAACTCTCTCTTGTGGAGTTAAGTTTAAGTGTAATATGCGCTTACTTTCGTAAATATCGAGAAAGAAATAAAACTGATACACGTACGTGACGCCACACACCGATTATAACTGACAACGAAGGACGATAACACGAAATGTTCTACCTTTATTTTTACACACACAAATATAATGCTATTTTTTTATTATTTCAATTAAATATTCCATAAAAAATTGATTACAGTGGAACACGCTTATAACGAATTTCTTGGGACCTGGATATTTACTTCGTTATATCCAAACTTTGTTATATCCATACAACGAAATTACGCTATCTCCAAATTCATTATTACCGTGTACATATAGTTATACAATGAAATATAGAATAGCTTGTAGGGTAATACAGATACAGTTCGTTATAAGCGTGTTCCACTGTATATTGATTCTTTTTTTTCATCTCTAGACAACCCAAAATGCAACGATTCTGTGGCTAAATTTTGGGCCTGCAAGTTACTGGCCTTGGCAGACAATGGAACCATTGTTTTGGGGAAGAAGCATCCGTCTTTTGTCCATGACAACGCGTATGCCTACAACAACATCCGGGACACGTGCCATGGATACGCTGCCTCTAGATCCAAGTAAGTTTTTAGTGTAGTTAACCTTAATCGACTTCAAATAAGTTAAATTTACACTAAAATGGCGTTATGCCGCTGTGGTGTAGTGGTTAGCATAACGTACCGGCAATCCGTAGACCCGGGTTTGAATCCCGGTAGCGCCATTGACCGATTTTTCGTGTCCCTCAAAACATGACTTTATTGTACTTATTAATACAAAGTAGGATTAGAAGTTTTGAAAATAGCAAAATATTCAGAGATGTAGATATTTATTACAGAATTTTATTTATTTACAAAAACTGCGTTTTATAAACAGAGGAAACTACATATATATAGAGAGATTTATACTACTTTTACAAAATGGTTACTATGGCAACTACTTTCTTCTGGTTTACTAAAAAATACGTATTGAATACAATCAGACGTCGTTTACTAGACAACCTTCAATCCGAATATTTGGTCAATATCAAGCCGTATCTTCTTAACACGTCGAATTAAAAAAGGCTATTCTAATCCATATATGATTCGAAATAAAATTTCACATCCGATGAATTCGAATGAACGAGGTCTGACTGTATTTTAAATATTTTCAAACTATGATAATTAATTCGTGTTTAATGGTTTATCATATCGCCATCTATAGGAGGAAGGAAGAATAAAGTTACACGGAACTAATATTTGTTTAGCAGAAATCTTTCATGAGCACAGACATGTTTAAAATGAGACAAGTTGCCACGTGTCGGTTCCATCTCTAGTGAACAACTTATTAACCATTCTATGTAACATTTACACGAAAGCAATTACAATCATCAATACATCACCCTCATTATTCTAATCACCATGAACATAATCACTGTCTTCACCATCACAATCATCATCACTATCATCATCATCAATACCATCATCACTAGCATCATCACTAGCATCATCATTACTATCATCAACACTTTCATCACCATAACTATCATCATCATCACTAGCATCATCAATATCATCATCATCACTATCATCATCACTATCATCATCATCATCACCATCACTATCATCATCATCATCACTAGCATCATCATCACTATCATCATCATCAATACCATCATCACTTTTATCATCATAACTATCATTATCATCATCAATATCATCATCATCACTATCATCATCATCATCATGACCATCACTATCATCATCATCATTATCATCATCACTAGCATCATCACTAGCATCATCATTACTATCATCATCACTTTCATCACCATAACTATCATCATCATCACTATCATCATCAATATCATCATCATCACTATCATCATCACATCACATCATCGAGGTCGTTTGTTGTTATAATAATCATTATAAGTTGCTACATTCCATTATCTTTCTCTCTGTTCTCGTTGTTTCCTTCCATTATTGCATTGATCGAAAGATTTTGACAAGAAATCGTAGTGAACTTATTTTTTGAACAATGACTTAAGAGCATTAAAAATGTAGTTCCAGTCTGTCTGTTTAAATCAGCAATTGAGAAGTCACATTACTGAAAGGATACAATATACCTTTGATGTATACAGTGCAACTTCAAAATTTTCTTCTCAAAATCTCCTGTTTATATGAGCGCCGCTTTACGATTTCCAACCTCTTCTTTAAGTGACGATATTTCCAGAAAACGTCAGATGTGACGCCACCAAACAATATTTGCCACATATGGCAATATGAAAACGAAGTGACCACATCGAGTAAATATTGTTTCCTTCTTGCAAAACATGTTGCGTTTTCTTGAAATGACGTCATTTATAGAAGAGGATGTTAATCACATAGCAGCGCTCATATGACATCATACTAATATTCTTTAGGTGACCCTCTACCAAGGTTGATCAGATTATTTGGATTCGTCAATATAATTGTCTGCCAGGGAGCGGAGCTATTTTTCCTATATGTATATAGTGCAAACTTCAAAAATCTTCTTCTCAAAAACAACCCACCCATTTTTAGTTATGTGCTCAGTGTGAATTTTTCCGAGTTTTAATAATTTTAAATCATCGTACAAAGCGCATGAATACAAGATAAGTTATTGTGGTAGCGTGACGTTGAATGCTCCGCCCACCTAAATAGTTCTTTCAGTGCTTTGATTTATGTTTTTGCAGGTGAACGAAATTGCCGGAGCGTGTCACTCGTGTAAGTCTAAGCATTACCTGGGAAGGGCAGTTGACTTACACAGCACCTCCCCATCCCAGTCTGCAATCATGTTGAATATCTGTACCGATATGAACGGTTGGGGGCAAGATGAAAAGTCACATATCCATTGTCAATTCAACACTGTACGAAATTTGATGAAAACAAATGATAAAAGATGAAGAATTTGAGGTTCATGAATGAGGGTCGTTGAAAAACTTTATAATATTAATATTTCTTTTTTTGATTCTATGGTAACCATTTATGTATCTAAGTATTCTCACACACAGTAAACAATTTAAATTTGTGTTACGAAGTCACAGTGCAGCAAACTGATTTTTTGCCCAAACGTCATGAATTCCAAAAACATACAGGAATGCTGGAACATTCGAGACGACCCTTTTATATCGTCAAAATGTGCGCAAAAACGCATAAATATCGGATCAGTACAGTGGATGAGTCTATTCATAGCGACCACCTGCAGACAAAGACCACAGAAAATTCCAAAACCAGATAGGACATTGCAAAACATGGCAACAAATGCTATCATCGATCTTGCAGTATTTAATATTTATGAAATTATGACTATTCTAAATGCAATAAATCTGTTGTTGTTGTAGATGTTTTTGTTGTTGTTGTTGTTGTTGTCAGCCGGAAGAACAAACGATTTGGGTTAGTGCTGGATTATCACAACGTCCAAGCGCCAACATACATCTGGAAAGAATGAGAAACTCATAAACCCTCCATCACTCAACTTTCTTTGTTGATGAAATTAATAACAAAAATATGTATTCAATTTTATCTTTCATTCTACACGAAAACCTATTTAAGTAGACGAAAAGGATTAGATCTAGATCTATCTAGACTTAAATCTATATACATAATGATAAAATTCGGCGATGATGTTATTACAATAAGGGGTGTGACAAGGCTATTTTAAGACTCAGAAATAAATCTTACAGATTGGCGTAAAATTTTCCATCCGACCCGCAAACGATTTTGAAATCAAAGCCACATGATATCGAATAACGGTTTTGGCAGTATGACGGCGTTGTAAGTGACGTAATCGATGACGTCACTTTGGAACTAGAACTCGTGGTTGGTGATGGTGACGTGGTTGTCGAAATTCTTGACTCTGTCGTCGTTTGTCGAACCTTTGTTGGAACTATGAATCCGTTGTGTGTTGGCTTTTCTGTCAGCGAAGTTGAAACAACGGTGTGTTGATGTGGATGAGTTGGTGACTGCACATCGACGGCAGCAGACTTACTAATACTGTAAGAATGGGAAGTCGCTGTTGTCCTTGTAGAGTTAGATTCTGCTAATTAAGGCAATAAAAACGAAAAACATGAATAGAACATATGAGCGCCGCTGTACGATTTCCAGCCTCTTCTTTAAGTGACGTCATTTCAAAAAAACGTCATATGTGACGTCACAATGTACTGACAGTAAGCAATATTTGCCCCACATGGCAATACGAAAACGAAGTGACCATATGAAGAAAATTATCTTTCCTTTTTGCAAATAGTGACATCACATGTTGCGTTTTCTTGAAGTGACGTCACTTACAGAATATTTTGTTGCATTTATCAATTATAGATCTTAACCTCCTTTTATGTACAATTAAGATTTACAGGGCGAAAAAAAATTTGTTTCCAAATTTTGAATTTGGGTTGAATAAGAATAATGCTGTGTACAGTGGCTTTATTTTGCATAATGAAATTTACTGCTTTTTTATGAATATCTGTTCTATTTAGAACTCTCACACAGAAGAAAACTATTGGGCCAAAGTGACATTGATGGATAGAGAATTTAAAAAAACACTAAAATTCAAACTTTGTGAACGAACTTCTATAACACACTGTATATAGAGCGTCCCTTTCTTCATCAACGTTATCAATATTTATGTAGTAAAACATAACTTTTAATCTCGCAACAATACCAAGAATTTAAATCTGCAAAAGTGTGTTGCTTGTGAGAGTTTGCGGTGTGATGAACAAAGGCACATTTATAAGTAATATCAAATTCTATTTTAAAGCAAGAACTATCTTGAAAAAAGATGGTCGGCGCAATTTGAAGTTAAGATTTGTTGTGCAACATAAACACTACCGATATGTTGCGATTGCTGGTCACTCCAGATTAAAAATGGAGTTCGGTAAATTCACCGAAATTCAGTGGTAAGGTAGCTAGAAAATTACGAATACAACTTAGCAGAAGCCGACGGCGTCTCGTCGGAGGTTCGTCGGATAGTTTTGCTCATAGTTTGAAAGTACAAAACGATCAACTGCACTCACCGGAAAGCAGAAATCGTCGAGATAAAATGTCTACGAGGCGAGCATTGTCGTCTGTAAGTGTATTCTCTTCGCAGCAGCAGACGATGATTTGGACAAACACTGAAACATAACATCAATTTTGGCGGTAAAGGTATGCTTGTCATAAATGATGGCGCGATTATCGAAAATAATCGAAAAACCATCGCTGGACATCAGACGTCGGCGATAATCGATTATGATCTGCAATACTCGATTATAATCGGAAATTTTGACTGAAATGTTATTTCAATAATATATTTAAATTTAAAGTTATACATAATTGCTTTAGATGCATTCAGTGGAATACTAATATACAAATTAAACATACAAAAACAATATTTATTGAATGATAAAATGGTCTTTATAATAGAAGAGAAATAAATGAAATTAACTGTAAGCATTATACTTGCACTAAAAACCTAGTTCGATTATTTTCGATTTGATTATCGGTTAAGAGTTATCTAACCGATCCGATAATCGATTATAAAATGTGTTCGATTATCCATCACTACTTGTCAGTCATTGGTCAGTACAGACACACCTTCATAATTTATTCATTTCCGGGTCACATTGACCTTAACACTTTTGGAAGTAAAGCGAATATGTTCTCTTATTTAAATCTGCATTTACACATATATAAACAAGAAATATCTTGAAAAAACACGATCGACGCAATTTGAAGGTTAAGATTTGTTGTGCAACATATCCGAGAGAAAAATCCGAGATGTTACCATTGCTGGTCACTCAAAATGGATTTCGGTAAATTCACAGAAATTCAGTGGATTTCGGTAAGGTAACGTACCATTTATCGAAAGGTTAACAAATCCGCGTCAAGGTTACAAACGTTGTTCG
This sequence comes from Mactromeris polynyma, assembly GCA_032209605.1. NCBI lineage: Eukaryota > Metazoa > Mollusca > Bivalvia > Venerida > Mactridae > Mactromeris > Mactromeris polynyma. The sequence continues at coordinate 5,018,474 of JASFXZ010000004.1, read as the reverse complement.
GCTGAAGAGAAATTGCCTTGGTGGTTAAACGTCTGCTTTGATTGGTTGACACAACACTGATATGCAAATAGCAAAGCCATATTAGTACGACTGCGCCGAAAAACATTCTGTCACGCCTTCTACAGAACTGGATCAGAATTAGAACATCACGTTCGGTGCATTAAGATATACCATGACAGACTGTTATCAACACATCTACGTATATCAGCCATTTTGGATTCTTCCAAAGCTTGTTGGCCACCACACGAGATATTTACAATAAGAAATGTTAAAACGTGTTATTTTAGAGCAGAAACACAATCTTACCTACAACTGTACTGAACACACGTGACCGCATTGTCGTCCGTGAATGACACTGATAAACACATCCTTATCAAAGACTGAAATCAAAGTACTGTATGTCCCTTAAACCAAGCTTAAATTTAGTGGTCTGATGCCAAAGTGAAATAACCCACAGTGTCATGAAGATTGAGTTATCTACTCATTGTTATTGTTCAAAAGGGATTTTTATTTTGGTCTAGTTTCCAGCTTTCTAAGACGTCTATAGCAGAAGTATTATTTCAAGTTTTGAAGTGAAGTATGCATGTCAAAATATACTATCCCAAAAAATCCTTTCTTTTAAAAACTGCAAATAAATATCATTTGGAACTAAATAACAATTTGTGACTATATCACCAAATAACAGCATGAATACTCCATAATTATGTTGTTTAGAAATTATCGTCTTTTTATGTGAAATTCAAAATACTTTAAATTCAATTTTACAGACACTTGCTGGAAATAAATGATGTTCTTTTTTATTGTTAATTATCACTTAGTTTGTAAAAGAAACGAAATTAACTAAGCTACTATCTCCAAGGCGCCGTCTTGTTAGTAATAAATATCATTGATGATTACATATTTCTTGATAGCTTCACAAACTTTATATGTCGGATTTATAGCAATGCAAATCGACGACCTTGCGATTAGCTCAATCAAGAGGTCGTGGGTTTGAAACACGGACAAGGTGTATGTCTTCCTGATGACTGTATTCAGAGTCACTTGTCCTTCACATCTGGGCCCGTATTCACAAACACTTGAAGACTGAAACTCAGGCTTATACTTTTAAATGTAAAAAGTTCTTTTTGCTCCTGTGTTTTTATTACCGTATATATCTTAATAAAAGTTGGCAAAAATGTAAAAAGTTCGTTTTGCTCCTATGTTTTTATTACCGTATATATCTTAATAAAAGTTGGCAAAAATGTAAAAAGTTCGTTTTGCTCCTATGTTTTTATTACCGTATATATCCTAATAAAAGTTGGCAAAAATGTAAAAAAAAGGCCCCTGAACTTCAATCTATGTTAAGAAGTTGTCAGTTGGTTGCACCGTAGCATGGTTGGAACTGGTTGGTAAATATCAGGTCAAGGTTATTGTATGAACACACATCAGGTCAAGGTTATTGTATGAACACACATCAGGTCAAGGTTATTGTATGAACACACATCAGGTCAAGGTTATTGTATGAACGCACATCAGGTCAAGGTTATTGTATGAACGCACATCAGGTCAAGGTTATTGTATGAACACACATCAGGTCAAGGTTATTGTTTGAACAAACATCAGGTCAAGGTTATTGTATGAACAACCATCAGGTCAAGGTTAATGTATGAACAACTCTCATGCCAAGGTTATTGTTTGAACAACCATCAGGTCAAGGTTAATGTATGAACAAACAACAGATCAAGGTTATTGTTTGAACAACCATCAGGTCAAGGTTAATGTATGAACAAACATCAGGTCAAGGTTATTGTTTGAACAAACATCAGGTCAAGGGTATTGTTTGAACAAACATGAGGTCAAGGGTATTGTTTGAACAAACATGAGGTCAAGGTTATTGTATGAACAACTCTCATGCCAAGGTTATTGTATGAACAACCATCAGGTCAAGGGTATTGTTTGAACAAACATGAGGTCAAGGGTATTGTTTGAACAAACATGAGGTCAAGGGTATTGTTTGAACAAACATGAGGTCAAGGGTATTGTTTGAACAAACATGAGGTCAAGGGTATTGTTTGAACAAACATGAGGTCAAGGTTAATGTATGAACAAACAACAGATCAAGGTTATTGTTTGAACAAACATCAGGTCATGGTTATTGTTTGAACAAACATCAGGTCAAGGGTATTGTTTGAACAAACATGAGGTCAAGGGTATTGTTTGAACAAACATGAGGTCAAGGTTAATGTATGAACAAACAACAGATCAAGGTTATTGTTTGAACAAACATCAGGTCATGGTTATTGTTTGAACAAACATCAGGTCAAGGGTATTGTTTGAACAAACATGAGGTCAAGGGTATTGTTTGAACAAACATGAGGTCAAGGTTAATGTATGAACAAACATCAGATCAAGGTTATTGTATGAACAAACATCAGATCAAGGGTATTGTATGAACAAACATCTGGTCAAGGTTATTGTATGAACAAACATCAGATAAAGGGTATTGTATGAACAAACATCAGATCAAGGTTATTGTATGAACAAACATCAGATCAAGGGTATTGTATGAACAAACATCAGATCAAGGGTATTGTATGAACAAACATCAGGTCAAGGGTATTGTATGAACAAACATCAGGTCAAGGGTATTGTATGAACAAACATCAGGTCAAGGTTATTGTATGAACAAACATCAGGTCAAGGGTATTGTATGAACAAACATCAGGTCAAGGGTATTGTATGAACAAACATCAGGCCAAGGGTATTGTATGAACAAACATCAGATCAAGGATATTGTATGAACAAACATCAGGTCAAGGTTATTGTATGAACAAACATCAGGTAAAAGGTATTGTATGAACAAACATCAGGTCAAGATTATTGGTTGAACAAACATCAGATCAAGGTTATTGTATGAACAAACATCAGATCAAGGTTATTGTATGAACAAACATCAGATCAATGGTATTGTATGAACAAACATCAGACCAAGGGTATTGTATGAACAAACATCAGATCAAGGGTATTGTATGAACAAACATCAGGTCAAGGTTATTGTATGAACAAACATCAGGTAAAAGGTATTGTATGAACAAACATCAGGTCAAGATTATTGGTTGAACAAACATCAGATCAAGGTTATTGTATGAACAAACATCAGATCAAGGTTATTGTATGAACAAACATCAGATCAATGGTATTGTATGAACAAACATCAGACCAAGGGTATTGTATGAACAAACATCAGATCAAGGGTATTGTATGAACACACATCAGGTCAATGGTATTGTATGAACACACATCAGGTCAAGGGTATTGTATGAACACACATCAGATCAAGGGTATTGTATGAACAAACATCAGGTCAAGATTATTGGTTGAACAAACATCAGATCAAGGTTATTGTATGAACAAACATCAGATCAAGGTTATTGTATGAACAAACATCAGATCAAGGTTATTGTATGAACAAACATCAGATCAAGGTTATTGTATGAACAAACATCAGGTCAAGGGTATTGTATGAATACACATCAGGTCAAGGGTATTAAAAAAATATAACTAAATACTGATTTGTTTATTATGTTTATTGTTAACCCCGTATATAACATTCCATAACCGCAATTCCAAATAACAATGTTGTAATTTATGTTCAATTTTCCTGAAACAAATAAAAGACTGGCTTGAATAAGGCAAGTCGTGACACTTTTTGTTATTTATCCATCTCATGCAAAAGTCTTCAATGTTTCATTTTGAAAGCAACGTTTAAAGAGCAATACTCAACTCTCATTGGTGGAGACTTGAATGTCATAAGAAATTGCTGATTCTCATTGGCGGAGAATGCCACACCCACAGAAATAAATGTCTCTATGGTTACTGTTATGGCGGTAAGTAAGTGATAGATATTTATAAATGATGATATTAATTTTTTAAACATAACGACTAGACCTAATGTTTTAGGGACTTTTTGTTATAGTAGTGTATATTTTCCAAATTCTTTCAAGTGACTATTCGCTGTTGTCTTACGTCATTATGTTACATCATCAGCACGATTTCAACTTCATGAATTCATGATTGAAATTTAAACCAACAGATAAGGTGTTTTCTATTTGCGGATAATGACCCACTGATAGATATATTGATTTTTATTTGAAGAAGAAATACAGTCGGACTTCGTTTATTCGACAACCTTTTTATCCGAATACTTGGTATCATACGAAATAAATATCAAATCCCGATGTACCTTTATGCACATCAAATTGAAATGGGCTGTTCTGAAATATGTATTATTCGAAATAAAATTTCCAACCCGACGAATACCAATGAACGAGTTTTGACTCTACATTGTACTTATAAGTTGAAACATTTCTTACGCTTTGCCAAAAGATCATGGCGACGGAGTTTGGGTAATACCCAGTAATTCGGCCCTAAACCCGGCATTTCTCCACATCACTTCGCCGCCTGTCTTGGGGATCACACCACTCATTAATGCGGCTTTACAGATGCTGGAAGACTGAAATGTATTTAATGAATATAAGTCATATACAAAGACAAAGTCTGGTTTCTTCTAATGCTATTCTTTACTATAATACAGACATACTTAAATGGAGTTTGGAGACCAGTCTCGGAATGCAGCCTTGTCATTGGTTAATTATAAAACCAGTATCGGAATGCAGCCTTGTCATTGGTTAATTATAAAACCAGTATCGGAATGCAGTCTTGTCATTGGTCAATTATAAGACCAGTATCGGAATGCAGCCTTGTCATTGGTTAATTATAAGACCAGTCTCGGAATGCAGTCTTGTCATTGGTTAATTATAAGACCAGTATCGGAATGCAGTCTTGTCATTGGTCAATTATAAGACTAGTCTTGGAATGCAGTCTTGTCATTGGTTAATTATAAGACCAGTCTCGGCATGCAGCCTTGTCATTGGCCAATTATAAGACCAGTCTCGGAATGCAGCCTTGTCATTGGTCGATAATAGAACCAGTCTCGGAATGCAGTCTTGTCATTGGTCAATTATAAGACCAGTATCGGCATGCAGCCTTGTCATTGGTCAATTATAAGACCAGTCTCGGAATGCAGCCTTGTCATTGGTCGAATATAAGACAAGTCTCACAATGAAGCCTTGTCATTGGTCAGTTATTGATCTCGGAATTTACTATTTTGAGTCTGATGGGGACTCAACTTGAGTGGGAAAAATGTGTGAAAATGTTCATTTAGTACTAAATATCATGTGTGGCCCATTTCCTTAGAGATTTGATTGTTATATGAGATTTGGGAGTAATTATTACATCTAAGTGTGGAGTGTGGCGTGTGGTGTGTGGAGTGTGGAGTGTGGAGTGTGGAGTGTGGAGTGTGGAGTGTGGAGTGTGGAGTGTGGAGTGTGGAGTGTGGCGTGTGGCGTGTGGAGTGTGGCGTGTGGCGTGTGGAGTGTGGCACTCAAACACAAATATTTCTCCCATAAGTCATAATTACCATAAACTATCAAAGAAAATGGACGAAAAAGAATATTCAGGACTAATTTGACATTTTCGAGCAATTTGCTCAAATTTCCTCGATCAATCTCATGAGTTTTATTTTGGTGATTTTAGATTTGAGTACTGAGTGTAAGTATCCGTTATAATTCCGGACCCTGGTGTTAGATTTGAAAATGTATATACCAACAAAAACGCACTTTAAGACCACCTCAATATTAAGACCATCTCAATAATAAGACCACCTCAATATTAAGACCACATCAATATTAGGACCACCTCAATATTAGGACCACCTCATAACTAAGACCATCTCAATAATATGACCACCTCAATATTAAGACCACCTCAATATTAAGACAATCTCAATATTAAGACCATCTCAATATTAAGACCACCCCAATATTAAGACCACATCAATATTAGGACCACCTCAATATTAGGACCACCTCATAACTAAGACCATCTCAATAATATGACCACCTCAATATTAAGACCATCTCAATATTAAGACCATCTCAATATTAAGACCACCTCAATATTTGGACCAACTCATAACTAAGACCATCTCAATAATATGACCACCTCAATATTAAGGCCACCTCAAAATTAAGAGTACAACTGTCACGTCAATTTTCACTGTTTTGCTCTTTAAAACCACCTCAATATTAAGACCAATTTCAAGGGTACCGAGTGTGGTCTTATTATTGAGGTTTTACTGTTTACGTAGTATTTGTCTCCATACCTGTGTATACTGCGTGGCCCCGAGTTGTACAGCCGTCGTCGGCGTACTGGCACAATCAGAAGGGCAATTCGCACTGCAAAAGGGGACACACCAATAATATATGCTCACAAAGATGAATAAGTTTATTTCTCAACTCATTACACTTTACTGACAATGAGAATACATGGTTTACAATGATTTTATGCTTTCTGATGGTTTACCATGGAATATGCGTGAATCATTTCCGAAAGTGATAATGACGTCATATAAAATATTGAGGCACTCAAAGGGGAAATTTGAATAAAATAACGAGAACAAAACTAAACAAATACCAGAATGAATTTGATTGACAGGCCGATTGGCCAATCAGATAACGGGATTTCGACACACCCCCAGCAGCTCGCTTCACTAATGACTATGCCACTTGTGAAAATAGTCCGTCCGCTACTCACTCGGTGAAATAACGTTCGACCTTTAACCGAAACACACCGAAATATCCTCCATTAAATGTATGTAAAATATTTTGTTTCTCATTTCAAATGATATGTAGGTATACATGGCAAGATTTCTTTTTTAGAATTTATCAAACGTGTGACATATGTTATTTTCTCACAAGTCAGAAATACAAAAACACCTGTTTAAACAGTTAACCGTTCCAATGACAGCTGACACAGTTGTATTAACAGCAGGTGTTTTTAAAATCATGCTGCTAGTCACATCACTGTCAGATGTTCAAACCTTCACATAGGCGATTTTATGCACGCTTATAACGAATTTCTGGGGACCTGGAGATTATCTTCGTTATATCCAAATTTTGTTAAATCCATACAGCGAAATTACGCTATATCCAAATTCATTATAACTGTGTAGTTATACAATGAAATATAGAAGAGCTTGTCGGGGAATAATGATTACTTAGTATTATCTGAGTGTTCGTTATAACCGAGTACATGTTCGTTATAACCGAGTACATGTTCGTTATAACCGAGTACATGTTCGTTATAACCGAGTACATGTTCGTTATAACCGAGTACATGTTCGTTATAACCGAGTTCATGTTCGTTATAACCGAGTACATGTTCGTTATAACCGAGTACATGTTCCTTATAACCGAGAACATGTTCGTTATAACCGAGTACATGTTCGTTATAACCGAGTACATGTTCGTTATAACCGAGAACATGTTCCTTATAACCGAGAACATGTTCGTTATAACCGAGTACATGTTCGTTATAAGTGTGTTCCACTGATATGTGGCAGTCTCTGAGATTTTTGGCCAAATGCACTGCGCATCGTTTTTGAGAAAAACGCAATGAAGATGACGTCATGTTTTCGCATTATGACGTCATTTGTACACATTAATTGCAACAGCTAGTTGAAACATTACAGTAAAAGATTTATGATTAAGCAGCGAGCAAAACAATCATCAATAAACATTGAGACGCCCCTTTTCATAAGCAAAAGAATTTTACACATTCATTCGTAAAATATTATTGTATCTGAAAACTTGTTTGCTATATTGAAACGGTGAAGCTCAGATTTTAATGTAGATCTAGTCTTGATGACCATATTAAAAGTGCTGTAATTCTCTAAAACATTGTTGTTTTGCAATATTTTTGTTTTGTAGTGACCTACAAATATCCATGCATTTAGAAATGTTAATAACTCAATTTCGCCCAGATATGTCATTTGGGCCAAAAATCTCAGAGACTGATACATTATCTCAAACATTTCTCTACTTGCCTGCAGACATGTTCTGTACAAGCAGCAAACGTGGTAGGACATTGAACGTTTCCAGCATCAAAATATGCTAAAATGAAAACAATGATCAACAAATGGAAATGTGTTTTATGACAAAATATGTAAACCACACTACCTGTAATAGCAGTGCTTTGTCCGTCATCAACATGGTGTTTTGATGATGCTGATGACAGACAGAACAAGGCTTATAGTGGACAGCACCATCCTGATGACAGACAGAACAAGACTTATAGTGGACAGCACCATGCTGATGACAGACAGAACAAGACTTATAGTGGACAGCACCATGCTGATGACAGACAGAACAAGGCTTATAGTGGACAGCACCATGCTGATGACAGACAGAACAAGGCTTATAGTGGACAGCACCATGCTGATGACAGACAGAACAAGGCTTATAGTGGACAGCACCATGCTGATGACAGACAGAACAATGCTTATAGTGGACAGCAACATGCTGATGACGGACAGAACAAGACTTATAGTGGACAGCACCATGCTGATGACAGACAGAACAAGGCTTATAGTGGACAGCACCATGCTGATGACAGACAGAACAAGGCTTATAGTGGACAGCACCATGCTGATGACAGACAGAACAAGGCTTATAGTGGACAGCACCATGCTGATGACAGACAGAACAAGGCTTATAGTGGACAGCACCATGTTGATGACAGACAGAACAATGCTTATAGTGGACAGCAACATGCTGATGACGGACAGAACAAGGCTTATAGTGGACAGCACCATGCTGATGACGGACAGAACAAGGCTCATAGTGGACAGCACCATGCTGATGACGGACAGAACAAGGCTTATAGTGGACAGCACCATGCTGATGACAGACAGAACAATGCTTATAGTGGACCGCACCATGCTGATGACAGACAGAACAATGCTTATAGTGGACAGCACCATGCTGATGACAGACAGAACAATGCTCATAGTGGACAGCACCATGCTGATGACGGACAGAACAAGGCTCATAGTGGACAGCACCATGTTGATGACAGACAGAACAAGGCTTATAGTGGACAGCACCATGTTGATGACAGACAGAACAAGGCTTATAGTGGACAGCACCATGTTGATGACAGACAGAACAAGGCTCATAGTGGACAGCACCATGCTGATGACAGACAGAACAAGACTCATAGTGGACAGCACCATGCTGATGACAGACAGACCAAGGCTTATAGTGGACAGCACCATGCTGATGACAGACAGACCAAGGCTTATAGTGGACAGCACCATGCTAATGATAAAAAAGAGCAAGGCTCAAGGTTAACAGCACCACGTGTCATTGTTGAGATGTTGACTGGCACAAAGAAACGCATTTATTAACCGGAGCTGTTGATTGATAAAATTGATATGTTTCAAACTGTCTTGACTGTACGTACTACAAAATCATAAATAAATGAAGTTCTATAAAATTGCTTTTCTAAGCATACAGAAGACAATGTTTTACCTAAACCACTAAACGTCTTATATCCACGACGAGTGTTGTACAAAAATAAAAAAGTCTCCGAGAACAAAACTTATCTATTTCAATGATTCAAAAGCAACTGTTTGGATGGTATAATCCAAACCACTAATAAAAACATCGCGCATGCGCATACGAACCATATGACGTAGCCGTTGCAGATCCCAGGGCGTTCGAAGCTCTGCAAGTGTATACTCCAAGATCAGCTGAATTAGCTTGGTTGATCAAGAGGACATTTCCAGGCAGTACAAACACGTGACCACTTCTATAAATAGAATGATAAATTGCATGTTTTAGTACGAACACGTGACTACTTCTATAAATAGAATGATAAATCGCTTGTTTTAGTACGAATACGTGACTACTTCTATAAATAGAATGATAAATTGCATGATTTAGTACGAATACGTGACTACTTCTATAAATAGAATGATAAATTGCATGTTTTAGTACAAATACGTGACTACTTCTATAAATAGAATGATAAATCGCTTGTTTTGTACGAACACGTGACTATTTCTATAAATAGAATGATAAATGGCTTGTTTTGTACGAACACGTGACTATTTCTATAAATAGAATGATAGATCGATTGTTTTTAGTACGAACATGTGACTATTTCTATAAATAGAATGATAAGTCGCTCTTTCAGGTCAACTACATGTATTAATTTGACAAGACGTTAGCATAGATATGTTGGAAAATGTCACAATGAGCGACAGTCTTTTACGTCGTCGTATTTACATAGCAAGTAAATATAACTGTCGCCCATAGATACAGTGAAGGGTGGAATTTCGATTAAAAATATACAGTCAGACCTCGTTTATTCGAACAACCCTCTGTCCGAATACTAGGTATCATTCGAATAACATATCAGGTTCTGATGTATCTTCTTAAACAAGTTAAATTGAATGTTTTTTTCGAGACCATGTATTTTTCGAAATAAAATTTCGGACCCCATGAATCCGAATGAACGAGGTCCGTTTGTAATTTTTTTTAATACGCACTTTACACGTATTGATATTTGAACTAAATCATAATTCATAGCTAGAAATCTTCTTTCTTATTTTTATGTAGCCATTACTTTTTATGTAAGATGATATCTCATTTTCCAATATTGCCACGTTAATCGATTGACATAAAATACAGCGTCTCAAATTTGGCAGAGTAAAAACATAACAACAACAACAAAAGGTTACCCCGCAACTGGTATTCCGTCCTTAAACCATTCAACAGTTAAGGGACCGTCCCCTTGTGGTGCACACTGTAATGCAATCGTCGTCTTCCCGGGGTCCACTGCAATCTTGTCCGGGGTCACAGCCACTTCCGCCGGAACTGGAAGGAATTGTTATATAACAGGAATGTCGTTTATATTCGTTGTACAATAAAACCTCACCTAAAGACCACCTCAATAATAAGACCACCTCAATAACAAGACCACATCAAAATTCCTAACCATGGTATTAGATTAAAAAATATATATACAGTCAAACCTGTCTGTAAATACCACCCATGGGAACAGCAAAATGTGGTCTTTGTTTACAGGTGGTCTCTATTAACAGATATATATGGGAGATAAAAGTGGTGGTCTTGGCAGACAGGTTTTGCAATAGTGGTCTTTGTTCGCAGGTGGTCTTTAACACATGTTTTACTGTATATAGTAAAACTCCACTTAAAGACCACCTCAATAATAAGACCACATCAAAATTAAGAACACAATTTTCAAGTCCCTTTTCCCTGTTTTGCTCTGTATTTAACCTCAATATTAAGACCACCTCAATAAGAAGTCCAGTATTAAACGGTCCCAAAGGTGGTCTTATTATTGAGGTTTACTATACATCGACAACGTTAGAATCCCATGTTCAATACTTTGTATCTGATTGCTTTTTTATATATATATATTATAGTTTATTTCGTTTTTTTAAACATACATACATAACATATAAGCGATAAAGCATAAACATGTATATATACAGTTAACTTCGATAACTCGAGGATGCTGGGGTCCATCCGAAATGCTCGAATTACCCGATGTTCGAGTAACCATCATGTCCTTGTAGTGTTTTATGAATGCCTTTTTTTCTTAGTTTTTTACACTTGTACCAGTTGTTTTATATTTGTTTCATAGTATCATATTTCTATTCACTACATTTCCTCATTAAAATAAAAGTAAAGTCAAATTCTTAATAAGAGTTGCATTACCTATTACTGTTTGCTTCACGCTTACACCGTTATATTTATGCGTCGTGAAAATCGCTCCTAAGTAGCGATCACATGTTTTTTACTCATCAGCGATCTCATTATTAAATTCTCATAATGTAAATGTATAATATACGTGGCAGTTGTCTAAAGATTTACTATTTGTTTTTATATCTATTATATTGCTAGCTGTTAATATATACAAACACAGTCCAAAAATTTAAATGTGACAATATGACAAAAAGGTTTGTATGTAAAAAAGATAGAACCAGATATCGTAGCTACGACATGTCTTATCTTAACTACAGTAACTTAACAATCTTTAATAAACATCTCCCTTTAACCATTTTCTTAATTATGACTGTGTCCCATTTCAAAATCCTTATTAAATGCTAGGGTCCCGTTTCATTTATCATTCTTATCTTAAATTTTCGATTTTAGAAGATTTTTTAAGAATTTCGTGAACCCTTGCAGAAAGCGTTTCTTAAAGTGATTTTCTTGTGCCCCTAGTCTGTTTACATTATAGATAAAAATGGCGTCATTATTTACGCAAGAAAGGTATAACATCATCTTAAAGTTACGCAACAAATTAAGACATTCTTAACTCAGAAAAGTTTACAGAAACGCTTTTCTTATAGCAAATATTTTTTTAAGAACTAAGCTAAGAAGTTTCTAAAGAAGGTAAATGAAACGGAACACTGAATTGTACAAACTTTCTTCAACGCTCACATTTTACGACGACTGTTAACTGTTCTTGGTCTGTTCCATACTTGTTCTGAGCTGTACAGATGAAGTAGCGCGAGTCACGTGAGTTTGCGTTCAAGATAACCAATGAGCCGTCACTGTCTACATAGGCGTTCGTAACGCCTGGCTGGAAAGGTGAATATATAATAAGGCGTTAGACATAGAACAGGCGACCAGGCATGCGTAAAGCCTGGCTGGAAAGGTGAATATATAATAAGGCGTTAGACATAGAACAGGTGACCAGGCATGCGTAAAGCCTGGCTGGAACGGTGAACATATAATAAGGCGTTAGACATAGAACAGGTGACCAGGCATGCGTAAAGCCTGGCTGGAAAGGTGAACATATAATAAGGCGTTAGACATAGAACAGGCGACGAGGCATGCGTAACGCCTGGCTGGAACGGAAAAATATAATAAGGCGTTAGACATAGAACAGGCGACCAGGCATGCGTAACGCCTGGCTTGAATGGTGAACATATAAGAAGGCGTTAGACATAGAACAGGCGACCAGGCATGCGTAATGCCTGGCTTGAATGGTGAACATATAATAAGGCGTTAGACATAGAACAGGCGACCAGGCATGCGTTTCGTACGTAAAGACCGCATTGCAATTGATATTCACCTTCAATATCGTTGGATTGAAACAATGGCAAGTCACAGTTTTTCTTGTTTTAGATACAGTAAAACTTCACTTAAAAACCACCTCAATAATAAGCCCACCTCGAAACTAAGAACGCAATTTTCAAGTCCATTTTTACTGTTTTGCTCAACCTCAATATTAAGACCATCTCAAAAAGAAGTTCATTTTTCAATGGTCCTAAAAGTGGTCTTATTATTGAGGTTTTACTGTATTACTAGATATTTATGGCGTTAACTACATAACATTTATCTAAAATATATTGTCCGTTCTGCAACATAGGTAAGTGAGGGCAATTGTGGGCACTTTCGGACAATTTTTCGTGTTAAGATATTCATCTGGTATGAAAATTTATCACGATACTTATCAAGTTATCCACATATTGTTCCAGTTAATTAAGTAGTTAACTGGTGGCAGAAATATGCCACCTTACAAAAACACCGTTCCGATATCAATACAGTCTTACATGCTGTCATATTGGCCTACTTTTACATGTTCTAACATGTAAACAAATCGAACACTATGACAAATGCCCCGAAACATATACAGTCAAACCTGTGTTAAAGACCACCTGCGAACAAAGACCACTATTGCAAAACCTGTCTGCAAAGACCACCAATTTTATCTCCCATCAGACCATTTTCAATGATATTTAATCTGTTAATAGAGACCACCTGTAAACAAAGACCACATTTTGCTGTTCCCATGGATGGTCTTTACAGACAGGTTTGCCTGTATATTGAGTGTTCGCTTGTTTTACTTCAAATCTGAACATACATATGTATAAGTAATTGATAATTGTAATGGCTATAAATTCTTACAGGGTAAGTCCAAGTGATCGTCGCCGGCGGCTCGGCGTCGGCTTGGCACTTAAGTCTGCCAGTCTGTCCCTTCAACAGAGTTATCTGCCCCTGGGGCCGGATGTGTGGAGGTCCTGAAATGATAAAATATCAAAACTTGTGATTCAGGAAAATCTCTCCATTTATACAGAACAAATATTCTAACACAAATGATATAAAGATTCTAATACATGTACACTGCAAAAAAATACGAGACAATACAATATAAGCTTAACAAGAAATATCTTGAAAACGACGTCAGCGCAATTTGAAGGTTTAGATTTGTTGTGCAACATAAAAATGCTGGTCACGGTAATTTCACCGAATTTCAATGGATTTCGGTAATGCTCCGTTCACACCAACGGCGAATGCCGCGCTTTTATCAGCGAGCAAATCGCCGTCATTTTTGTTTACTTTTCCAAAAATATCACGATCTCCTAAGTAATGTTACGCCCTGATAAGCTCTGATAAGCTCTGATACGAATTGGTTGCCGCTTTGGGGGATGAATTATTCCCCGACTTGTTACGTTTCCTCACGATTTGATCCCGCTTTGATGAGGCTATGTTACGCTTGAAATCACGCTTTAATAAGCTTTGATAAGCTTTATTACGCTTTATTAAGCTTTGAATCGATTATGACGCTTTAAATCAGGCTCTGATACGATTATCAAGCTCTGTTGTGCATTGTTACGCTCTGTTAAGCTCTGTTGTGCATTGGGAAATGTCGAGATCGCCGATTTCATGCCGCTTTTGATCCAGAGCCTATATAAATATGCAGCAGATCCACAAAATCATTGCATCTTCGACTCCAGAACACGATGGCAGAACAACAAGATCCAGTAGTTCCAGATGTACCAGGTCACTGGCATATGGATTCAGATGTGGTATATCCACCATATCAGAGCTTATTCCAGAAGTGTGCACGGCTATTGTACAGGCGTATAAAGATGAGGTCTTCAACCCACCTACCACCCCTGAAGCATGGAGAAACCTTGCCCAGCAATTTGAACAGAGGTGGAATGTCCCCCATGCAGTTGGTGCCTTGGATGGAAAGCACATAGCCATCAAGAAGCCAGCTAACACAGGCAGTCTCTACCACAACTATAAGGGATTCTTTTCCATACCAATGCTGGCCCTTGTAGATGCAGAATACATGTTCATCTGGATTGAGCTTGGAGCCAAAGGACACATGTCTGACTCCCAGATATTCACAGACTCTGAGCTCTTTGAATGCCTAGAAGATGGGTCCTTAGGGCTGCCGCCATCATGCCCTCTCCCTGGGGAAACTGAGCCAGATATTCCATACTTCATCCTGGGTGATGATGCTTTTGCCCTGAAGAGCTACATGATGAAGCCATACAGTAGAAGAGGGATGACAGATGAGGAGAGAATCTACAACTACAGGATCTCAAGGGGTAGAAGGGTGGTGGAGAATGCCTTTGGCATCCTGTCCAACAGGTTCAGGTGCCTGCTGGGAACACTGGAACAGAAGGTAGAGAACGTTAGAAATTTGGTTGAGACTGCTGTGGTGCTGCACAACCTACTGAGGCAGAGTGTGGTGATGGCAGCCAATGAGGTGGACCACGAGGATGAAGAGCACAACTTCGTACCAGGGGCCTGGAGACATGGACCTCACTGGTTCAGAAGCGAGCGCTCTACCACGAGGCTAAAACATCCGGACCAGTTAGTCTGGTCAGTAAAGCACCCAATATACTATATACAAGGCCGTAACTACTACACACCTTTACCTTTCTTGGGTCCCATCTTTGTGTTTTTATTAGTTTTCAGGGTTCACGATACTTCTTCTTCGTTTGGAAACAATGCAATGAGTGGTACTCAAGTCGCAGCGCTATTTATAGGGATGGAGACAGAGCGTGGGTATCGTAGGAGAGCGTGAAAGAGCGTGAGAGAGCGTGAGAAAGCTTGTCAAGCGTAAAAAAGCCTAACAAAACGTGTTAATCCTTGATCAAAGCGTCTCAATTCGTGTGAAACCGTGAGAGTCCTTCATGAAAGCGTAACAAATCGTAACAAATCGTGTCATATCTTCATGCCAGATCGTAGCAAATCTTGAGACATCTTAACGAAGCGTGTCAAGTGGTGACAGACCGTGAAGACTGGGGTCCCCGCTTTGAACCAAGCTCTGTTAAGCTTTCCTACGCTTTGAGTCCAGCTTTGCTGAGCTTTGTTACGCTTTGTTAAACTTTGATACGCTCTCGGCGCTTTAATCAATTGGTGGCAGAGCGCCCAAAATTTTTAAACAGTTTAACATTTTTTGGCGCTCTTGCCGAATGCCCCGCTTTACTCCAAGCTTTCCCACGATCTATTACGACCCTGCCGCTTTAATCAAGCTTTGTTACGCTTTGGTGCCGCTTTGCACGCCGCATTAAAGCGCCGTCAAAGCGCCGTTGGTGTGAACAGAGCATAAGGTAACGTACCGCTTATCGAAACGTTAACCAATCCGCGTCATGGTTACAAACGTTGTTCGGTTGAAGAGAAGTTGGTTTCGTGGTTAACGTAAGATTTGATTGGTTTACACAACACTGATATGCAAATAGCGTAGTCATGTTATTACGGCTGCACGGAACAACCGTCTAATGATAGAACAAAACGATTAAGACAGGGAGAGAAAGTATACAGTGGAACACGCTTATAACGTACTCGATTATAACGAAAAAAATCGGATATTACGTGGTATTTTTTATTCCCCGACCTAGCTCTTCTATATTTCATTGTATAATTACTCGGTTATAGTGAATTTGAATATAGCGTAATTTCGGATGTAACGTAGCAATGTCTGGGTCCCAAAGGGCACATTATAACGCAAACTTGCTCGGTTATAACGCAATACACAAGGTGTGAACGAATGCGATAATTTATCATGGCAGACAAAACACTTTAATCGTCCAACTTGTTATTTGGTAATGTTAAATTGGACAATGAACTGTTTTGTCTGTTTAGTATCACCAATTCAATATTCATTATACAGTCAAACCTGTGTTAAAGACCACCTGCGAACAAAGACCACTATTGCAAAACCTGTCTGCAAAGACCACCAATTTTATCTCCCATCAGACCATTTTCAATGATATTTAATCTGTTAATAGAGACCACCTGTAAACAAAGACCACATTTTTCTGTTCCCATGGGTGGTCTTTACAGACAGGTTTGACTGTATATATAACATGTTAATGCAACGACAACAATTTTATTATTTATTTCATCCATTAATAAATAAATACAATGCTCTGTATTACTACATGCACACATCTAGTTCTCGTTCAGTCAAAGTACTGGATGCTCTAATGAAATTTGCTATATCCATACATTTATAACGAAATTTGCTATATCCATACATTTATAACGAAATTTGCTATATCCATACATTTATAACGAAATTTGCTATATCCATACATTTATAACGAAATTTGCTATATCCATACATTTATAACGAAATTTGCTATATCCATACATTTATAACGAAATTTGCTATATCCATACATTTATAACGAAATTTGCTATATCCATACATTTATAACGAAATTTGCTATATCCATACATTTATAACGAAATTTACTATATCCATACATTTATAATGAAATTTGCTATATCCATACATTTATAACGAAATTTGCTATATCCATACATTTATAACGTAATTTGCTATATCCATACATTTATAACGAAATTTGCTATATCCATACATTTATAACGAAATTTGCTATATCCATACATTTATAACGAAATTTGCTATATCCATACATTTATAACGAAATTTGCTATATCCATACATTTATAACGAAATTTGCTATATCCATACATTTATAACGAAATTTGCTATATCCATACATTTATAACGAAATTTGCTATATCCATACATTTATAACGAAATTTGCTATATCCATACATTTATAACGAAATATGCTATATCCATATATTTATAACGAAATTTGCTATATCCATACATTTATAACGAAATTTCGTTGTATGTATATAACAAAGTTTGGATATAACGAAGTAAATCTCTAGGTCCCCAAAAATTCGTTATAAGCGTGTTCCACTGCACATTCAGACAGGCAGGAAGATCACAGAACTCACCAAAAGTTTTCAAATATGCCGACATCTGAACATTTTCGACTCCATTATGCCCTTCACACTTATACTGTCCCTCCACAGCGCTGTTCACGTGGTCAATATGAAGCTGTGATATGTTCTGTGATGTTGTAACGATGCCATTGGTAACCAACGACTTGGATCCGTCAGGCAATACCTACAACATTTTAGACAATATTTAAATTTTCTGTGCATGAGACAGCAGCCGATTTGATGTGAAACCCATTTTTATGTAACATCCAACTTGATGTAACGCCCATTTAATGCAACACATAATTTGATGTAACGCTGATGTAACACCCATTTTGATGTATCGTACAAATTGATGTAATGCCCATTGATGTTACAACGCCCATTAATGAAACACCCATTGATGTAATGCCCATTGATGTTACAACGCCCATTAATGAAACACCCATTGATGTAACGCCCATTGATGTAACGCCCATTGATGTAACGCCCATTGATGTAACGCCCATTGATGTAATGCCCATTGATGTTACAACGCCCATTAATGAAACACCCATTGATGTAACGCCCATTGATGTAACGCCCATTGATGTAACGCCCATTGATGTAACGCCCATTGATGTAACGCCCATTGATGTAACGCCCATTGATGTAACGCCCATTGATGTAACGCCCATTGATGTAACGCCCATTGATGTAACGCCCATTGATGTAACGCCCATATATAGAGTTCAGTGGGTAACAACAATTATTCACACAGAATTCCATTCCTTATGCTTTTATGAAAACAAAATTCTGGTAAATATTAATTTTGCAAATTTAAGTCTAAGTCTGAATTTGAGACTTAAAGTGCTTGTGAATACATTGTGGTTAGCACAATGTCTTAGCAAAACTGTCAAATATATACCGAACAAGAAATATCTTGAAAAAAGATCGTCGGCACAATTTGAAGGTTAAGATTTGTTGTGCAACATAAAAAATGCCGAGGAAATACGATTGCTGGTCACTCAAGATCCAAGACGGATGTTGGTAAATTCACCTAAATTCAGTGGATTGCATTAAAGTAACATACCCTTTATCGAAAGGCTAACCAATCCGTGTCAAGGTTACAAAACGTTGTTCGGTTAAAAAGAAATAACCTTGGTGGTTAACGTAAGATTTGATTGGTTAAAACAACACTGATATGCAAAAAGCAAAACCATGTTAGTACGGTTGCATTGAAAAACAAGGCTTTTTTGTTTTTTGTACGAAATGTATGACATTACCTTATACCAAGTTATTTTTGGATCTAAGGGGCCGTCGATTTTGCATTCCAATGTCACAGGGTTTCCGGTCATTACAGTGTAATTTTGAGGTAATAAGTTAAACTTCAGATGTTCTGAAAATATAAGGAAATGTTACCATGACTACCTACAGTAATAAATTTCTACACAGACCAACGCTCACATCGCTAAATGGCATAATTACATACATGTGTCTAGTTTAACCCCTGTAAAAAGTATTTCAATTTAACCCAGTAAATAAGTCCAATTCAACTCATGTAAAATGAGTTCAATTTAACCAAAGTAAAATATGCCCAATTAAATTTAAATAAAAATAAGGCCCATTTGACCCAAGTAAAATAAGTCCAATTCAACCCAAGCAAAATAAGACCAATGTGACCCATGTAAAATAAGTCCAATGTTACCCAAGTAAAATAAGTTCAATTTAACCCAAGTAAAATAAGACCAATTTAAGCCAAGTAAAATAAGTCCAATTTAACTCAAGTAAAATAAGTCCAATTTAACCCAAGTAAAATAAGTCCAATTTAACCCAAGTAAAATAAGTCCAATTCAACCCAAGCAAAATAAGACAAATGTGACCCATGTAAAATAAGTCCAATGTTACCCAAGTAAAATAAGTTCAATTTAACCCAAGTAAAATAAGTCCAATTTAACCCAAGTAAAATAAGACCAATTTAACCAAGGTAAAAAAGTCCAATTTAACCCAAGTAAAATAAGTCCAATTTAACCCAGGTAAAAAAAGTCCAATTTAACCCAAGTAAAATAAGTCCAATTTAACCCAAGTAAAATAAGTCCAATTTAACCAAGTAAAATAAGTCCAATTTAACCCAAGTAAAATAAGTCCAATTTAACCCATGTAAAATAAGTCCAATTTAACCCTAGTAAATAAGTCAAAATTAACCCATGTAAAATAAGTCCAATTTAACCCAAGTAAAATAAGTCCAATTTAACCCTAGTAAAATAAGTCAAAATTAACCCATGTAAAATAAGTCCAATTTAACCCAAGTAAAATAAGTCCAATTTAACCAAGGTAATATAAGTCCAATTTAACCCAAGTAAAATAAGTCCAATTTAACCCAAGTAAACAAGTCCAATTTAACCCAAGTAAAATAAGTCAAATTTAACCAAGTAAAATAAGTCAAATTTAACCAAGTAAAATAAGTCCAATTTAACCCAAGTAGAATAAGTCAAATTTAACCCAAGTAAAATAAGTCCAATTTAACCCAGGTAAAAAAAGTCCAATTTAACCCAAGTAAAATAAGTCCAATTTAACCCAAGTAAAATAAGTCCAATTTAACCAAGTAAAATAAGTCCAATTTAACCCAAGTAAAATAAGTCCAATTTAACCCATGTAAAATAAGTCCAATTTAACCCTAGTAAATAAGTCAAAATTAACCCATGTAAAATAAGTCCAATTTAACCCAAGTAAAATAAGTCCAATTTAACCCTAGTAAAATAAGTCAAAATTAACCCATGTAAAATAAGTCCAATTTAACCCAAGTAAAATAAGTCCAATTTAACCAAGGTAATATAAGTCCAATTTAACCCAAGTAAAATAAGTCCAATTTAACCCAAGTAAACAAGTCCAATTTAACCCAAGTAAAATAAGTCAAATTTAACCAAGTAAAATAAGTCAAATTTAACCAAGTAAAATAAGTCCAATTTAACCCAAGTAGAATAAGTCAAATTTAACCCAAGTAAAATAAATCCAATTTAACCCAAGTAAAGTAAGTCCAATACTATCGAGTCTAAAGAAGAATTCTTGGAATTAGAAAACAGTTGAATGCTAGACACATACGGTATACGCTGAGAACATAATTCTTCTGCGATGTTCCGAGAACATTTTTGGCGAGGCAAGAAAACGTCTGGCTATCAGTTGGACGAACATTGGACATTGTCAGAGTATTTGGTGTCATTGACGCTCTTGGGTTTATTCCTGAAATAGAAATATTTGATAAAATTATGGATAGGAATATTCGAATGCTTTGCTAATCGGTTAACCGAAAATTCAATCAAACGGTTAACCGGTCATTCGAAGAAGAACACAAACGTTAAAAATGAAATCCATGTACCTAATTTGAGAATACGGATTATGAGGATAAGTTGATAATTATATGTAAATGTATTTGTTCCGTTTTAAAACGTTTTAAAATACCACCTGGCAACTATATACAAGAGCATTTTTTCCTTTTTTTTGACAGCAACTGATACACGTTCTTTCAAAGGATCTTTTTGTTTATTGTACTAACTATATCTTGTATGTACGTACAGTTCAAATGTTTGATTCGTTTAATACACACATTCTGCCCTGCGTTCAGTTACGGCTAACCGTCTCGAACGAACGAAACTGTTTAATGTTGTATCTCTTGCCCATTGTATCGCAATCATTGCACAAGGGGAACCAAATTGCAAACGTTACGAAACGTCAGCCGCAAACACCTTTAATGAACGCACGGCAGCCCTGCGTTCAGTTACGGCTATCAGCCCTATCGTTTTGTAACGTTTTTCAATTTGGTTCCCGTGTGCAGCCAATGTGATACGGTGGGCAAGGGATACAATACAAAACGTTCGCCACTGTTAGCCGTAACTGAACGCAGGGCTGGTATTGTATATGTGTAATGTTTTCTTTTCTTTTGTTTATTCACCTCATGTCACATTTGTATACAAATCCAATTCGATAAGGCTTTCATTATCGATTTATTCATTTTATCGGGTATAGGGTGGGCAGGTTGTTTAAATCATATTTTCAATTATGAACGGATGAAAAGATTGTATTGAACACCCCTTTAATCGATATTTAGGTAAACCCGATGATGAACGAAATAGCGAATATAAGTTATATCAATCTCATTGAAATCAGCCCCTAACTTTAGCTCCGTTTTTTTCCGCTGTTAGGATCTGACTACACTCCGTAAGAGGTCACGTTCATATAACCTCTCTAAAAATAGATATGCGTAATCAGATGCTCGTTTGTGGTCCAATGAAATTTCTCGTAACAAAACCGTTTTTGTCGTCTTTCTCAATATGGCTTTATCGTTTATTCGGAGTTTCTGTTTATACTGTTTTTTAACGTCCTTCCGGCTGCTTCCGGTTATAAATACTTCCAAAACCGAAACACCACACAAACAACACTGATCAACCAAAGAATGTTGCCGTGTAGGAGTTGCGGTTGTGTCCATGGGCGCAGTCATATTGAAAGGGACGAAAATACGTAATCGGAACGTCTTGGAGATCTACGCTCAAATATAATTTACGGAGCTCGCCGGAGATCGACGAATAACTCTATACCAAAGCATTTTGCAGCCGACGATTTGATTGGCTACTCAAAGGTCACAAGAACGTGACCTGTATTGTGCAGACATCAGATCCAGTTAGCGTATAGTATAGGAGCGTGCGACTGGAGCTGAGTTTAATGAGATTAGAGTTATATGTGCTGTGAATAATTAACATTCTTGAATCCTTGGAGATATATATGGCAGATGTTACTCACTCGTAATCGAGGGTGTATTAAAACAATATTTCAGTGAGTCGTTTATGTAAATGTGGAATGAAACAAGTCTACAGAATTATTGACTTCTACCAATGCAAATATATCAGCTGTTACAAACAAATAATGAATTATATTCTGTATTTTTTCTTAATGAGTTGTTCATGTAAATTATCAGACATATTTAATCTGGACTTATTTATTTTACATCGATTGTGAAACAAGTTCTTACAACTTATACTAATCACTCTCGATGACTGCTTCCTGGCTACCAACCTGTACTCGCATCAAATGCAGGGATTTTGAAGTTCGTGATCACACTCCGCTCATCGCAGGGCTCGAACTCACGACCTTCAGATCAGGAGTCAGTCGCTCTACTCCTCGACCACTATGTCTGCTACATATTTAAGTTAGCATCGCCTCAACAATATACATAAGTGTATTGGTTTAAATCTAATACCGTTGCCCCATTCAGGTAGGTGGCCGAATTGTAACCGCGGACTGGAATTTCACATCGGACCGCGTTCATTCGAAATCATCGGGTCCGAAATTTTACTTTGAATAAAATATAGTTTCATACAGCCCATTCCAATTCGATCTGAATACAAAGATACATCAGGAATTGATATTCATTTCGGATAATACCAAATATTCGGATAGAAGATTGTCAAATAAGCGAGGTCCGACTGTACTTGCTCATTATACGAAATTAATAATTTTACCATTTGGATCTGGGGTCCACGTCACTGAGGGCACTGGATATCCTCTTGGGTTACAAGCAAGGGTCACGTTGGACCCTTCTGTGATCCTTATTTCTTGTAACTGCTCTGTGAACTTGGGAACACCTGCAAAGTATCACCCATGTATTAGTATATCAACTTGTTATCAGATATCAGCCTCTCCCAGAAATGACACCTTGTTGTACGAAGGACATTGTTCCTATAGAGAGGATGTAGCTGTAGAGAGGTGTAGCTGTAGAGAGGTGTAGCTGTAGAGAGGTGTAGGTGTAGAGAGGTGTAGCTGTAGAGAGGTGTAGCTGTAGAGAGGTGTAGCTGTAGAGAGGTGTAGCTGTAGAGAGGTGTAGCTGTAGAGAGGGTGTAGCTGTAGAGAGGTGTAGCTGTAGAGAGGTGTAGGTGTAGAGAGGTGTAGCTGTAGAGAGGTGTAGCTGTAGAGAGGTGTAGCTGTAGAGAGGTGTAGAGAGGTGTAGGTGTAGAGAGGTGTAGCTGTAGAGAGGTGTAGCTGTAGAGAGGTGTAGCTGTAGAGAGCTGTAGAGAGGTGTAGGTGTAGAGAGGTGTAGCTGTAGAGAGGTGTAGCTGTAGAGAGGTGTAGGTGTAGAGAGGTGTAGCTGTAGAGAGGTGTAGCTGTAGAGAGGTGTAGGTGTAGAGAGGTGTAGCTGTAGAGAGGTGTAGCTGTAGAGAGGTGTAGCTGTAGAGAGCTGTAGAGAGCTGTAGAGAGGTGTAGGTGTAGAGAGGTGTAGCTGTAGAGAGGTGTAGCTGTAGAGAGGTGTAGGTGTAGAGAGGTGTAGCTGTAGAGAGGTGTAGGTGTAGAGAGGTGTAGCTGTAGAGAGGTGTAGCTGTAGAGAGGTGTAGCTGTAGAGAGTTGTAGAGAGGTGTAGGTGTAGAGAGGTGTAGCTGTAGAGAGGTGTAGCTGTAGAGAGGTGTAGCTGTAGAGAGCTGTAGAGAGGTGTAGGTGTAGAGAGGTGTAGCTGTAGAGAGGTGTAGCTGTAGAGAGGTGTAGGTGTAGAGAGGTGTAGCTGTAGAGAGGTGTAGCTGTAGAGAGGTGTAGGTGTAGAGAGGTGTAGCTGTAGAGAGGTGTAGCTGTAGAGAGGTGTAGCTGTAGAGAGGTGTAGCTGTAGAGAGCTGTAGAGAGGTGTAGGTGTAGAGAGGTGTAGCTGTAGAGAGGTGTAGCTGTAGAGAGGTGTAGGTGTAGAGAGGTGTAGCTGTAGAGAGGTGTAGCTGTAGAGAGGTGTAGGTGTAGAGAGGTGTAGCTGTAGAGAGGTGTAGCTGTAGAGAGGTGTAGCTGTAGAGAGGTGTAGCTGTAGAGAGCTGTAGAGAGGTGTAGGTGTAGAGAGGTGTAGCTGTAGAGAGGTGTAGCTGTAGAGAGGTGTAGGTGTAGAGAGGTGTAGGTGTAGAGAGGTGTAGCTGTAGAGAGGTGTAGCTGTCGAGAGGTGTAGGTGTAGAGAGGGTGTAGCTGTAGAGAGGTGTAGCTGTAGAGAGGTGTAGATGTAGAGAGGTGTAGAGAGGTTTAGCTGTAGAGAGGTGTAGATGTAGAGAGGTGTAGCTGTAGAGAGGTGTAGCTGTAGAGAGGTGTAGCTGTAGAGAGGGTGTAGCTGTAGAGAGGTGTAGATGTAGAGAGGTGTAGCTGTAGAGAGGTGTAGATGTAGAGAGGGTGTAGCTGTAGAGAGGGTGTAGCTGTAGGGAGGTGTAGCTGTAGAGAGGCTGTAGCTGTAGAGAGGTGTAGCTGTAGAGAGGGTGTAGCTGTAGAGAGGGTGTAGCTGTAGAGAGGTGTAGCTGTAGATAGAGTGTAGCTGTAGAGAGGATATAGCTGTAGAGAGGGTGTAACTGTAGAGAGTGTGTAGCTGTAGAGAGGATGTAGCTGTAGAGAGGGTGTAGCTGTAGAGAGGATGTAGCTGTAGAGAGGTTGTAGCTGTAGAGAGGATGTAGCTATAGAGAGGTGTTACTGTAGAGAGGGAACAGCTGTATGGAGGGTACAGCTGTAAAGAGGCTGTTGCTATAGAGATAATTTTCTTTTCAAAAAATGATTGTGCGGATGTGCGTCGCTGTATAAAGAGGGTGTTGTTATAAGACAAATTGACAATTTTTATAAACAGGAGATTATCACACTTTCTCATTCAGGTTTCTTATACTTACTTAAACTTGTACAGCACTGAGTTGATGATGGTAGAAATGAAGGGGTCGGGACATCTGCTGAGTCCCCTTTGTCTCCCTTGGGGCCTCGCATACCTGTAATATATACATGACATCATTAGTTTCTTTATATAGTAAGTGTTGTATAATTGTACCAGGCGCTGATTTGATTGGTTCAGAGATGTCACGTGATGGGTCATATTGACCAGATATGTCCTCATGGCTAGAAATATCATAAGTTTGATCCAAATTTATATTCAACTAAACATATTTATCAAATTGACCAGGATACTGGTTTAAAAATAAATAGCGACTGATTCAATATAAACAGGGGCATCAACCCAAACCGACAGTGGAGTTATCAATAAATCTCGAAATTCCAAGACTTATTTGCATTTTTTTTTAAACTTTCAAAATTTCAAACTTTCATATCGTTCCTGATTTTCGTGTCCAAATATGTCAAGCAGCAAACGAAAGCCAAGAAAATGTCGTAATTTTCAATTTTATCATATTTCCGACAATGACCGTTTTGCAAATGGCGCGGAATGTTGAAATACTTAGCTCACTGACCAAAATGGAAATATATGACGTATTTACCTTGAACGCCATTTGTACCATCTAAACCCGTGTCCCCTTTACCTCCCTTTATTCCAACATGTCCGAATTCGCCTTTCATTCCTGTCAAAATAGTGTTGATAAATCAAAGTACTGTAAGCGTTTATTTTTAGAACTCCAAGAGAAAAAAGACGTTAGTTTCATTAACTGAAAAAATCTCCCGTAAAAGCAAGTAATTTGGTTCAATGGAGATTCGGCAACAGTATTGTGCTTTGTTTAATCTAAAGGGAACAAAAGAGGAAGAAAAATTCAAGAAATTTTATAAAAAATATCACCATTTAAGTAAAGGCCCACCAGTGGTCTAGATTGGAGGATCATGACACTTCCTTAATAAATAAATACTTTTCAGTTACCAGCCGCAATACGTAATCTATTTATTGACTTGCAATTTTGAACCAAAATTTATACTCTGTACAATGCATTACATAATTAAACTAACAGTGTCTATCTCTTCTTTGTTCCCAAGAGCTAACAATATGATTTTATATGCCATTGGTTTGAGGAAATGTCGCCACAATATTTACTTTCAGGACAACAATATTGTATAGACTGTCTTCATCTAAGTCTAGGAACGTTTCTATCCTGTACATGTGTGGTTTTTAAATTCAAATAGTGGACGCTTCCACGACAAAACCTGTATTAGTGACGGGTGTTATGACGTCACGTATTACACGATGAAAGTATGACGTCACCAACTAAGTGCTTTCTCTTTTGTCGCCAAATTTTGATTTATAGAACTAAATGGGTATAGAAATGTTTATTTGAGTTATGCATTTTTTTTCATTTGAAAAATATAAGTATTTTTTCACAATTAATGTACATTTGAGTAAATTTCGCATTTCTGAGGCGACGCCATTTTGTAGATTATCTTTACATTGTTTTCCTTAATTTTTGAATTGCTATAAAAAGAAAAGTAGACGTACGGTTTTAATTTTTTTGGAATCAAATGAAATTAGAAAAATCTAGATCTATAAGAACCTGAAAATGGATGTCAAAATAGTGTTGATAAATCAAAGTACTGTAAGCGTTTATTTTAAAAGGGTCCAATTTACCTTGTGGTCCCATTACGCCTCGTTGTCCCTTTGTACCCGGTACCCCGTACAATCCTGGTTCGCCTTTAGGTCCAAAGTCCCCTTTTATCCCTAGAAAAGTAAGTTGCTATTGTAATATAAAGTTATTTCTAACTTAATTTGAATGTAATCTTAAACATTTGAAAAGCTTAAAATATGTTTGAATTTTAAAGCCTTGTAGTTCATAATTTATGCGTTCAAAGTGCCCCTTTAAAAATCCCTGCTTTGATTTTATGTTACCCTTGAGTCTCCTCAGGTGCCGTATATTTTGTGGATTGATGTTTTCCTGGAGGTCTGTGTGGAGAGGCACTGTCTCATGTAAGTGACGTTCGCTGTGGCGACTTATTTTCTCTCTTTTGCAAACCCAGGTAGTAGAGACCAGAAATACAACGAGTGCTATTTCTTATTTGAACGAATTGACGTGAATAAATTGTGTATACATAAATGTGTAAGGTAGAGTGACATTTGATATCGACTGCAAACGATAACAATATTTGTATAGTTTGTTTAAGCTTATAATGCATAGTGTCACTAATTAGTAGTTTATATACAGCTATAAATCTATTTTTAGCCCAATGATGTAATATAAAAATTGTCACAATGACGTCATTTTGGTTTCACGATGACGTCATCATATCGAAAAGACGTCATAACCGTATGTCAGCATACCTAGTGGTCCCTGAGGTCCAAGCGGACCTGGGTCTCCCTTTAAGCCAGCCATACCTGCATCCCCACGATCTCCTTTTAGCCCTGAAATGTAGAAGAATCATTATATATATTTATAGGTCCACCTTTTCCATAGATTTTGATAGATCTAAAGCTATAAGGGTTCTTCTGGCATACCCGAACGCTGACCCCTTCCAAGAAAAAAATGGGATCGATTAAATGTATTTCAGACAAATTGGGGATCAGTAATACGACCCCATTTTATTCAATCACAGGCAAAATATTAACCACTGTATAAATGTTACGCTGAAGAAAATGTAATTCTTGCACGCCATACTTGGATTTCCAGCGTTAACGCCGGATATGACTACAAATAAGCTTTCACTAGCTTCCGGTACGGATAAAAAAGTACGACACGAGAGTAAATGTTTTGGCGGGAAATGCGTATTAAAATTTCAGACCGGAAGTCAGAGAATGATTCTAATAAGCTCTATATTCATGAGTTTTGCTTGAGTTGAGTCATATCAAGGACCCTAAGAGTTTATCTACGATGTTCGTAGAATAAGTTGTCATTACACACGGACCGTTTTAATAGGTTATTTACTATAACGTAAAATATTACCTAAAGACCATCTCAATAATGAGATCCACTAACAAATTAAGAACACAATGTGCATGACCATTTTCATTGTTTTTGTTCTTTATATAACCTCAATGTTAAAAACCCCAAAAAAGACCAGTTGCCAATGGTCCCCAATGTGGTCTTATTATTGAGGGTTTACGGTACCTTGGACCCCAGCTGTTCCCTGTGCTCCATTTATTCCAATGAGTCCAGCGTCTCCCTTAGCACCTTTCTCTCCTGCAAAATAGGGAACACATTTAATCAGTAACCAACAGTATTGTGTCAATTATATTCTCACAGTTAAAAGCAATCTGAAAATGGACAACGCTCTGTCAGCCAGACAAAGTCCCGGACAAAAGTCTCGCGCAAAGTCTCGGACAAAACTCTCGTGCAAAGTCTCGTACAAAAGTCTCGCTCAAAGTCTCAGATAAAAGTCTCGTGCAACGTCTCGGACAAAAGTCTCGCTCAACATCTCAGACAAAAGTCTCGTGCAACGTTTTCAAAATAAGAATATCTACCTTTAAACGTTCAAATTCGACAAAAAGTAAAACAGGCCAGTGTATTTGAAAGGCCACAATCAAATAAAATGAAACGTTAGTACAGTCTGACCTCGTTTTTTCAACAACCTTCTATCCGAATACTTGGTATCATCAAAAATAAATATCAAGTCCCGATGTATCTTCTTAAGCACGTTGAATTGAAATGGGCTATTCGAATAAAATTTCGGACCCGATGAATGCGAATGAACAAGGTCCGACTGTGTATGAATTTACCTGGTAGACATATGTGACTGTTGTTTCCACAGTATTGGCTCAAAATATCCACCTGAATATGGAAAAGAGAGTCAGTTCCATTAAGCCAGAATGTTATTCAGTATTATTCTTTGTTTTGGTTTCATGTTAACTAGACCTTCCAAAATTCGAAATAAATTGCATATCCTAATTATAAAATAATTGCACATTACTATAGCAAATAATCACAAACAAATATATCAAATAATTACAACATGCCTATCACATAATTATAAATGTATGCAAATAATCATTAACAGATAGATTAAATAATTATATATGTATACATCAAATAATCATAAACAGGTAGATCAAATAATCATAAACAGGTAGATCAAATAATCATAAGCTGATTGATCTAACAATCATAAATGGATACAGTGTATATGAAATAATCATAAACTGATATATCAAATAATCATAAACTGATATATCAAATAATCATAAACAGATATATCAAATAATCATAAACAGATATATCAAATAATCATAAACAGATATATCAAATAATCATAAACAGATATATCAAATAATCATAAACAGATATATCAAATAATCATAAACAGCAGGAAAAAAAGAACCAAAGTATCAACAAAATTTTAATGTTTACGGAATCAAAGAACTGGATGGATTTTTTCAATAAATCAAAATTCTTCATCGCTTGGCTTACTGAATCAAAGTAAAGATTAAATTGGTAGAGGAAGAAACATCACATTCATAAGACAATGCAAAAGTACTTGAAAATGTGTTTCAAATCCAATCAATTAAACCACCCTCATTCAAGTACAATTACCCACTGTCGTCTAGACAATATACATACCATTCACATGGTCTAAATCTTGGCTCTGTCTATTCTACAAACATCAGTTTGACAATTCCTTCAGACATGCATGTCATTACCACTAAATTGCCATGCACATGACTCAGAGAATTTTTATATATTGGCATACCTCTGTTTTCGCGATTTCTCCAAAGATGGAGGCCAGTTCATTTCCGGCCGCGTTTGTTTGTCGTTTGTGTTTATTTGAAGATTCCAATGGCTGAATATAAGTAAGTGCTTCTTTCAAAAGTTTAATGACGTCATCCTTAGCAACCAATCGACATTCTTCCAACAGTTTTTGTTTCTGAATCAGAAATAAGGCGAGTTGTGACAAAGTTCAATGCCTATAGCGTCAAAATCTCATCTAAGACGTTGTGTATACATAGTTCTCACATCTACAATATTTACCTCCCTTTGTTCTGAATTGTCGGCCATTTTGATAGGCAAATTTCCTTAAAGTTTATAGGGAATATAACGTAAACGATGATCAACTAATCCGATATATAAAACATAACTTATTCATTATGGCCATGTGGGCAGTTGGCTCAGTTAGTTGAAGAAAAAGTGGTTGGCACATGCAAATTCTCTTGTGTTTTTTTCAATTATCATATAACAAGGGAGGTAAATATTGTTGATGTGGGAATTATGTATGTGTTACTGAACATTTTAGCCTTTGTACATCGGGTATAAACAACTAGAACATGCAATTTACAAGTTTCTGGCCCACATATTGATTCTAAATTACACATAAAGCTCCTGTATTCATTGAACTTTTTATTGTTGCCATAAATGGTAGGAAATGAACGTATTATTTATTTCTGTTAATTCCATGTTCAAATCATTGTTGTTGTTTTTTGTATTTGCGTTTATTTATCGTCTCCACCGGTTTCCCATTTTAGATTGTTTGGAGGAAAGTGCATGATACAGGAGATGCCCCAGTCCCAGAAGCACACCTGGTTCTTTTACGTGCCCGATGTAAAGCATCATACACGGGACCTCGTCCGAAAGACTGTTAGTACTGCAAGTGGTGGAGCGGGGAATCGAACCTGCGATCCCTGGATTACATGCCCATTGCGTTACCACTGGACCAAAGATCCGCTACAATGTTTTTGCAAATTGTTGTTCTGTAGACTTCTAGAATATATATTAAGTCAAACTACAGCCCGATGCAATTTCAACATTCTGTCTAAACATAGCGGGGTGGATTAGTTAGTCGCTAACGATAGTGATCAGGAGACGTTAATATAGAGTATTAAATCGGTCATTTTATATGAAAGTAAATGCGAACCTCAAAAACGTTTTAAAGGGAAAAAGTTATAGCTAATTAAACAACAAAATGTGATGGATTTTTCAGTGAAATTACCGACTTTGTATGTAATTCAATAGGAATATAGGGTCACTCTATGTTTGTATGAATTCCCCCACCTAAATTCTGTCTCTTATTATTTATTTTTATATATTTGAAATCCTAAGATTTTGTTCTTTCCAAATCTGAATGCGAACTTGAAATATGTTAATAAATAAGAAAGTAATTCCCTAATTTGTTAAACGTCCCTTCTTATTTCTATATAGCCGATTATCGATTTTTTAGTTATCGACAGACGACAAATTGTTGCATGGAGCTGATATCTATCAAAAAACACCAACGCTTAAATGCGCATCAATGCGTCGTAATCGGCTAATTGGGCACAATATTAATTGCATTGGACAAATATTACTTAAAATAAGTATACATATATAAATACTTATAGCAAATAAAAGACCAAAACATAAAACTCATATAGTTGATGTATAATCATACGTTTGTTATTACATGTAGTTTTATCAAAAATAGTTCACTAAAGCCAAACGAAATGGAAAGGGCATCGGATCAGGAAGTAAATAAAATGAGAGATGACTTCAGGTGAGTGCGTACGACAGACGACGTATTTAGAACAGTTCACACTGTTTGTAAGGACAGTTGTCGAGATGTTCTGAATGAATGTTGTCTGGTGATCTGTCTTATCAATGAAATATGTGTTATATACGTTTGTCCTTGCCGTGGGATAGATCGGCGTCTTTGAGGACAGATAAAAACAAGAAATATGTTGAAACAAGAAATATCTTTAAAAAAGATGGTCGGCGCAACTTGAAGTATGCACATTTGTTGCAATCTGAAGGTGAAAATGTGTTGTACAACTATAAAATTTGCCTAAATGTCACGACTGCCGGTCATTCAATTACGCTATACTACAGAAACTCCGAGACATGTAAGGGGGGATCACTGCGTGTGAGACTGGATAAAAATAACTCCGCAGTGTGATTAGTCCTAGACACAGTATAGTCTGTTTCAATATAGTTCATCATTACGTATTGCATAAGTCGTGACTCACACATTCATGTTAATTAACTTGTTACATAGCGATTTATCTGATTAAAACAATATAAATGTTCGCTGCTGGTACTTAAAGAGAGTCTTCTTAATTCCAACACCGGACAATTCCCGGTGGGGTTGACTAACAACACTACTCACTGGATAAATCTTGAAATACACTATACGATTCACTTTTAGACGCAGTTGTTAAGGCAAACATGTTCATACAACAATGTCATGTTTACAATAATAAAAATAACGCCTATATGGTGGCCAAGATTTGTTTTGGCACGCATAACACCATTTACGCAATATTTGTGTTCATTACTTTGCTTCGGAAGAAAATATTCATTACAATGAACAAGTATATATTTTTTGGTTTGATAAAGGCCTCAACGAAATGTTAATCAATCTGCGTCAAGGTTATACATGTACTAAGTAAAACATGGTTCGGTTGGAGAGAAATTGCCTTGGTGGTTAACGTCTTTTAATGGGGGTCTTTATCAAGAGCAAAGAACACAATATTTCACAATGTTTATATATAATAGTTTTGTAAGTCTATTCAACAAAGGCAAAACAAGTTTTTCATTGATGAGTTTTGCATTTTGATGAGTAGACTTACAAACCTATTTTATATAAATACTGTGAAACATTGTATTCTTTGCTCTTGATAATGGCCCAGAGAGGACGAATATTGAGCTTGAGTGAATTTTTATACCAGACATTATATAAAATTGTTCACGATTTACAGTAACACATTAGCAATTAAGCATCATAAAATTTTTAAAATCTGCGAAAAGTGTATTTTTTTTTTTTTCAAAATATAGATCAAATGCATTGGATCAATAACGGCCACTTGCATTTTGGAGATTTTACTATCCGAGTAATTGACGTTTTAATTGCCGGTTTTTTTTTGTACGGGAATTTTCTCAAAAAATAACCGCCAGAAGAGAATAAAAATAAAAAGGAGAAAAGTGAGCATCGGAGGGGGGGGGGGGGGATAAAAACAAAATTAATATTTTCTCATTTTTTTAATTTTGAAAATCTTTGTAGAAAATTTGGTTTGAAATTCCGCTAAGTTGCACTAATTTTATTTTCTATTGGAGGTAGACGGAGCGGGCGGCGGAAGAAATAAAAAAGTCACGAAATTTTAATTTTATTTGGTTGTTGCAATATTTTTGTAAGGCGCTCCCGTAAAACGAAAAGTATAACTCTTGCCTTACACTGTCTATTTCACTCACCTCATCTTGTAGGATATTGTCTAGCTCGAGCAAGTACTTGGTCCCTTCTCTTTGTTCGGTATCTCGTCGGCTTTTCCCGTTAAACAACTCTGTGATGTCATATTTTATCTCTTGAAAAAAGCTTTCTCTCAAATTATCCTGAAATGAAATTATGACGTCATTAAATGTCACATGTTCGGTGGAAAGTAGGGATGCCACGATATATCGGTGTATTGCAATATTACACGCTGGCAATACGATATACCGGTTTCAGTTTTATATCGCAATATTTTCCGATATTCGGACGATTAGTAAAATGCGCTTTCATCGACTAGTTTCCGTATTTTGGACAGCGACGACAACACTTAGCCCAGACACAATATGGCGGCACCCGGGCACGCCGCCATATTGTTTACATTATATTCGAATGGTATTTCCAAAGTAGTGCCTAACGAACATCCGAGGCACCTGGCGTAGTTGGCCGAGGTTTTCCGAATGCAGAGGCCTCTACTACTCAGCCTCATCATGAATTGAGAACGTAACTCCTCGTTGCAGTTAAAGTGTTAAATGGCGTTGAAGATGTTTAGTGTACAGTAAAACCTCAATAATACGACCACCTTTGGTATCCTTGAAAACTGATGAAGGGTGGTCTTCTTATCGAGGCTGAACCAGTGGAAATGGACTGAATTTTGAGGTAGTCTTATTATTGAGGTGGTCTTTAAGTGAGGTTCTACTATATATGGGTACTCAATAGACCTGTGTTTTCTGTGTTACCATCAAGAACTAACTGGGAGTTCCGCAGTAACTGTCAACTTTTCCTACCATGAGTCAGATGTCAAGGATGCTGGATACTACATGTGAATATTTTTGTTATATGACGCTTTAACCACGACCAGTTTATCTGACCATAGTTTCCGAAAGCTTAACCATGGACCTGAGCATGACGTCATAAAACTGATTTTCAGACCATTATCAGAATGCAGCTTTTCCATTGGTTGAGTTAAAATGTGAACACATCGAAACCAACCAATCAGGTGCTTAGGTTTGAGACTTTACTTCAAACCCAGATGTTTAACCTAAGAACAAGTCTTACGAGGTTTGTCTCACAGAGTGAGCGATCGGGATTTGGAAGTTTAGATATGGAAGAATCACTCAAGCTTATACATGTATTATAGTTAAATAATATTTTATTGTATATGAGCTCCGCTGTATGATTTCCAACCTCTTCTGTAAGTGACGTCATTTTCAGAAAACGTCGCATGTGACGTCACCATGTACAGACAGTAAGCAATATTTGCCCTATATGACAATGTGAAAACAAAGTGACCATATGGAGAAACTATTGTTACCTGCTTGGAAATAGTGACATCACATGTTGCGTTTTCTTAAAATGACGTCACTTACAGAATAATTTGTAAATCCCATAGCAGCGCTCATATACACTTAACAAAACGTATAAGTGTGCAGTTTTTAAATGTCAAATAACTTGTTTACTGTATATTTGCTATTGGCTACGTGTAGATCATGATTCTCGGGTCGAATTTATCGGTTAAAATAACACGATGCGTCGAGTCCGGGTGGGCACACAAGCTATTAAACTCTTTCGAATCAATCACACCATCAATACACGTGTAATTTGCTTGCTGAAATCTTCATAGGACATTACCGATTGTCCGATAATGTTGATTAATCGCATCGGTTGGGTTACCCGATTATGCCGATTAATCGATTGGTTAGTCTGCAATGTTATGCCGATTAATCGATTGGTAAAACTGACCAATAATGCCAATTAATCGATTGGTAAAACCACCCGATTATGCCGATTAATCGATTTGTAAATCCGTCCGGTTATGCCGATTAATCGACTGGTAAATCTGCCCGATTATGCCGATTACTCAACTGGTAAATCCGCCCGATTATGTTGATTATTCGATTGGTAGATCCGCCCGATTATGCCGATTAATCGATTGGTAAATCCGCCCGATTATGCCGATTAATCGATTGGTAAATCCGCCCGATTATGCCGATTAATCGATTGGTAAATCCGCCCGATTATGCCGATTAATCGATAGCTGTTATAGAACGGCCTAAACCCCAATCACCTATCTATGTCATGCCATCAACACGTAGGACCACAATGGAAATAAGAGTTTACTCTTTATTGTGCTATCCTAGGTGTCAGTGTGTATGGCATGGATATTATGCACATGTCATAATTATTATTTTAATATTATTGCATGTCTTAATTATCCATGTACCATGTATACTCAACTACCGAAATAAATATATATATAGCACAAAAGTAGGAATTCCGAATATTTACAAATGTGTGGTTGCAATGGGTATTCTGCAATGTGTTCTCACATTTGACAAAATATCGGTCATTATTATTATGTTTGTATGATATATATACAACGTGACCTGAACAAACACGACAAAGTTAAATATAACAACGACAAAAGATAAGAGCTGTGTACGTTTATGAATGAAAGACTTACGTCATTATTGTCAGAATTTTATCAGCATGATACAGATAATATCCCTAATTTTACTATTGTGGTAAACTGAGGATTGAACATAGTACCCCTCCTTGCTATGAGATGATTTAAAGGTGTGTTCACTACAAGCGTCGTCTCCTTACAAGAAGAGGATTGAAAAATGTCTACCAGCGTTGAAGTTTTCCTGATTTTAGTAAATCGAGGTGACCGCTATCACGTTAACAAGGCTCGTTATGTTAGCAATATATAAACGATAAGGCAAGAAAAATCGAGGGTTTAATGTTCGATCCCTGCGTACATTACAGTGCACCCTCTTCAAGGCTTCCCTCGCTTAAACAACAACCTCTCTTTCACAGTAGTACATATATCAATGTTTCATTTAGCAAGAATTGACTATGCCTTCAACCTCTCTATAGCAACCGTCTCTAAGCAACAGTTTCTTATATTGTTTCTCTGGAGACATTGCAATAAAATCACTGTTTCTAGAGAAATTACTTAAAACTAATACTGATATAATAAAACTTTTAAAGTAGAAATATATCACCCTCTACCCGTGTGTGGCGCATTGATTTATTAACTGATGTGAACACTTAAGAGGTAGTTCGATCAGCAACTATAGTGACTATGGTGACTATGGTTGGATGATAAAACTAAGTCTAGTTCATCTGTGGTCTAGTTACTCTGGTCACTCTTCGAACTTGGAGGTTTGAATACTGTATAGACGTGTTCCGAACATTAACTATGGTTCAACCACCGATTTAGTACGGTTGAACTATAGTCGATATTCGGAACACCTCTATAGGATTTTCAACTCTCCAAATTCTAAGAGTGACCAGAGTAACTAGACCATAGATTAACTAGACTGAGTTTTATCATCCAACCACAGTCACCATAGTTGCTGATCGAACTACAAGTAATGAATGGTCGCTGTACATGTCTAAAACTCCGTCAAAATCGACATTTATAACGGAATTAAAGAGTCGTCTCGGCGATTTCATCGTTTATACAGTATATAAATGAACACATACCTGTTTTGTATCAATGTTTGCATAATGTACGTTGTAAACTATCACACAACTTAACGCGACCAAATTAAATAAACTTAAAAACAACAAAAAATACGATCCGGTGCCTTGGTTGGCCATTTTTGTAACTAGATGCACACGATTTGTTAGACTGACCTCAGATTACAAAGGTCTTCCATTGAGGGGTGGTTCGAAAGTTACAAAATATGATAGAGTTCAATGAAAATTTGCAACAATATCAATATTTCGGCTAAAAGCATTGGTCAAGAATTAGAAGTATCAAGATTAAAATGTTTGTTGGGCGAAATAATGATATTGAGTGAACATTTCATTGAATTATGTTATACGTGTAATTCCCAGAGGAATCATTTTTTTCATCAAATGTGTGTGATTTTTTTTTGGGGGGGGGACGAAGTTTTATCGCTTCATTTTGTTTAGATCACATGGGGACATTGAATATGTTCTGTTGGTGGACGCCCTAAATGGGC
This sequence comes from Mactromeris polynyma, assembly GCA_032209605.1. Lineage (NCBI taxonomy): Eukaryota > Metazoa > Mollusca > Bivalvia > Venerida > Mactridae > Mactromeris > Mactromeris polynyma. The sequence continues at coordinate 4,980,745 of JASFXZ010000004.1, read as the reverse complement.
CTACTTTCAGGTACAAAAGGAATGCTGTGTAAAAACACTGCCGGTTATAACTGCCGATTAAAAATGCCGGTTAAAACTGCTGGTAAAAACTGCCGGTTAAAACTGCCGGTTAAAAATGCCGGTTAAAACGGCCGATAAAAACTGCCGGTTAAAACTGCTGGTAAAAACTGCCGGTTAAAACTGCCGGTTAAAAACTGCCGGTTAAAACTGCCGGTAAAAATTGCCGGTAAAAACTGCCGGTAAAAACTGCCGGTTAAAACTGCCGGTTAAAACTGCCGGTTAAAACTGCCGGTTAAAACTGCCGGTTAAAACTGCTGGTAAAAACTGCCGGTTAAAACTGCCGGTTAAAACTGCTGGTAAAAACTGCCGGTAAAAACTGCCGGTTAAAACTGCCGGTTAAAACTGCCGGTTAAAACTGCCGGTTAAAACTGCTGGTAAAAACTGCCGGTTAAAACTGCTGGTAAAAACTGCCGGTTAAAACTGCCGGTTAAAACTGCTGGTAAAAACTGCCGGTTAAAACTGCCGGTTAAAACTGCCGGTTAAAACTGCTGGTAAAAACTGCCGGTTAAAACTGCTGGTAAAAACTGCCGGTTAAAACTGCTGGTAAAAACTGCCGGTTAAAACTGCCGGTTAAAACTGCTTGTAAAAACTGCCCGTTAAAACTGCCGGTTAAAACTGCTGGTAAAAACTGCCGGTTAAAACTGCCGGTAAAAACTGCCGGTTAAAACTGCCTATTTCCATTTTGTGTTGTGTTGGATCTATTGACATAAAACAGAATAAATTAACTCCACATTGCATTGGGTAAGGCAAAATGTTTCAAACGCATAAAACGTCTCAGGGGCTCCACTAGGGGCTGAATCTCAAGGGTCAGTCTGATAAAGTTAGACTGGATTTTACCATTTTATAGCCAGATTACCTATAATTTAGAGAAAAATTGAACCTTCAGCCAGAATCCTTAGGGTCAAAATGTGGCCTTTTGGCAAATTCAGGGGTCAAAAGGTCAACTCAAGGGTCAAATGGAACCCCTGATTATACACGTCAAACCCACTTTTTTGTAAAAGTTCAATAATTCCAGAGGTAATAACTTCTCAAAATCATCAATAAAAAGTTCCCCAGAGTAACAAGAACAGCAAATTATGTTATGTACAGGGGCGTATATTACATAGGCCGTGTAGGCCGCGGCCTTCACTCTTTTTCGAAAAAATCTCTGACGATCTAGCTTAGCTACATTTTTCCTCTGGACCTTCTTAAGGTAGCTCACTCCTGACGTTTATGCGTCATCTGCGCATATTTTCGCGCAGCCCGTTTGCGGATGTTGTAAAATGTTAGGGGATGTTAAAGTCGTCCCAATAAACTATGAAATGCAATTAAATAACGGACCGTAGCATTACTGTAGCGATTCGCTTCCATTTTGTTAATTCTAAATCATATTCCGATATTATTTACTTTCGCGACAATCGTTGTTATAAGGAATTTATCACTTTCAGGAGTTAGCTACTTTAAACTAGACCTACACATCAATTTCAGCTAAGCTACGCCCCTGATGTATATAGTTCAACATACCAATGGTTTCTACATAAAATTGTCACGGTTTATATAATGTCTACAGATCTCCGTCTTATGGTGCATATATACCAGCCCTCATCAGGTAGTGTAGAATTTAAAGATATAGTCCAACCTGTTGGAGATGTGAGCACTTTAAACTGGAATGATCCGAGTTGATGGACAGTCATTTCATATAGCGTCTTTCAAATGTAAAGATTTTGCTATAATATTCGATGTGATAAAAGGTGAAAATAGATGGTCGGCGCAATATGAAGGTTAATATTTGTTGTGCAACATAAAAAAAAGCCGAAATGTTACGATTGCTGGTCACTCCAGATGCAAAATGAATTTCGGTAAATTTACCGAAATTCAGTGGATTTCGGCATTTAACTGACCGCTTAACCAATCCGCGTCAATTTTACAAACGGTGTTCAGTTGAAGAGAAGTTGGTTTAGTGGTTAACGTAAGATTTTATTGGTTTACACAACACTGATATGCAAATAGCAAAGCCATATGTTGGAACAAATTGGAAGCAAAAAGATGTTAGAATAAATATTGGTACACTAAAGCGTAGAATACTGTCATAACTGTAAAAATATTATAGTAATGAGTTTGAAACGTTTAAATTTGAATCTTTCCTTATAATATAATCTAATGCTTAAAGTTGGTAGAACTGGAAACTCGATATTGATTTTATAATCTATTGCTCAAACTTGGTAGAACTGGAAACTCGATATTGATTTTATAATCTATTGCTCAAACTTGGTAGAACTGGAAACTCGATATCGATTTTATAATCTATTGCTCAAACTTGGTAGAACTGGAAACTCGATATCGATTTTATAATCTATTGCTCAAACTTGGTAGAACTGGAAACTCGATATCGATTTTATAATCTATTGCTCAAACTTGGTAGAACTGGAAACTCAATATCTATTTTCGGGTCATTTTCAAGGGCGACAATCCACTGTGTAAAGCCAGTAAAAAGGCATTGGAAGCTGGGTATGCACCGAAGTTTTTGATTGAAGAAAGGTGAACTAATGCAGAGTAGGAAATTACACATTTACTTATCAGAACTTCCCGAGACAGTTATAGACAATAAAAGAGGGGAGGCGCACGCTTGGGGGGGGGACAAGACTGATTTTTTTTAATTTAAAAAGCCCACACATTTAACGTTATTGAATTTACACGAAAGGTGCGATTCGGTGAATTTTGAGGAAGTAAGTTTTTTTTTACAAAGTTAGATACAAAAAAGATTTAAGGAACTAGGGATTCTTTTCAGTTGAGTCAAAGGGATGAAATGAAGATTATACATGTACGCAGTTTTTTTTATTGATTTCATTCCAGCTGATTTTAAGATTTTGGTAATTTTCGTTAATTTTAGGTTATTTATTATTATACATGTAAAAATTTTATATGATAGAAATGCGTGGTGGTCGAAGAGACTTCAGAATGCCCAGAGTAAGAGCCCCACAACAGAGTAGAGTTTGACCACGAATTGCACAGCCCTTAATAAGGGCATGAGGACTGGTGTGTAACCCAAGAAGAAGTCATCAAATGTGTTTAGTATAAGTTGTATTTTATTTTCACAATCAATGTAAAATCAATAAGATAAAACTAATGTTTTATAGAATATATGTGATAACAATTATGAAATATATGTATACATGTAATTATAGATAATGTAGTCTGATTGGTTCAAATTCAAGCAAACCTGGTCCGAATAAACTAACTATTGGCCTTTTGTGGCTTCGTAGGCATAGCAACCTGTACTATAATATGACTGGTTCACAGCAGTGTAAAGCCGGTCCCATAAACAAGCACAATGATATAAAAGTGCTAACCTCTGACCTCTTATCTTAATAAATGACGTCACGTTTTAACTTCCCATTATTCTCAGCGTGAACTCCAGGTCAATTTACTCAGTTACTTTCCCCTCTATTGTTAGACAAGATATATCTTGAAAAAAGGTGGTCGGCACAATTTGAACGTTAAGATTTATTGTGCAACATAAAACAATGCCGAGATGTTATGATTGCTGGTCAATCCAGATCCAAATAGATTGCGGTAAATTCATCGAAATTCAGTGGATTTCAGTAAGGTAACTTACCCTCTTATCGAAAGGTTAACCAATCCGCATCAAGGTTACAAACGTTGTTCGGTTGAAGAGAAGTTGGTATAGTGGTTAACGTAAGATTTGATTGGTTTAGACATTACTGATATGCAAATAGCACATCCATGTTAGTACGGCTGCGGCGAGAAAACATTCACTGTGGTAAAACAAAAACTTATTTCATGAGTTTTCTATAGATTCCAGTACATTCCCGAAAGTGACCAGCAGACAGACGACAAGGCGCCCCTTCTTTCCTCGTGCTTGACTTCTCCTGAAGTAGTCATTTTCCTAGACAATAAATTAACCATCGGCCGATTAGAAGGTAATGATTGTAACGCTATGTTGTTGACGATCTGTGACGTCAAGTGACGTCTACACATCAAGCATCAAAGCTCTAGACATTTTGGTTTGGGACAATAATATTTCAAAGTTTACACTTTTAAAATCTATTTTTAGCTCCTGTCACCTACTTATGCAACGGACTGGAACCATTTATGCAACTTTGAAAGAGATCCACCCAATGATCATTCCGGGGAAGTTTGGACAAAATCCATTCAGTAGTATAGGAGGAGATGTTGACGCACGATTCACTACGCACGACGCACGACGCACGACGCACATCCAAGGATCATGTGAGCTAAACAGATTTTGATGTTTATGAGTAAGTAATCGGCATTTGGTTGATTATAGAGCGGTTATTGTTTTTTTTTAAAGTGGAATACGCTTATAACGTACTCGGTAATAACATACTCGGTTATAACGAACAATACGATAATACGTAGTTTTAGTAATCTTTATTCCGAGACAAGCTCTTCTGAATTTCATTGTATAACTACACAGTTATAATGAATTTGGATAAAGCGTAATTTCGTTGTATGGATATAACAAAGTTTGGATATTACGAAGAAAATCTCCAGGATCCCCATAAATTCGGTATAAGCGTGTTCCACTGTATAACCTTGTGGGGTCGGAGTTTGGAACCCCCAGGACACATTATAATCCTTCATATTATCACAATGTCGGGGAATATGTCCCCTGGTTTTGGTTAAATATTCCCCCTCCTCGGATGCATTAATGTGTCCGTGTTTCGAACCTTTTTCGAAGGAAATATATTAAGACTTATTATTTCAAAAGGCCTTCTTTGTTCTATGAAATACCATACTTAATGTTAGAATGAATTGAGTTTATTCCTATTTCTTTTGTTTTGTTATAATCAGTTTATACAACTATATGTAATACTTATCTCTACATCTTACTATGTAATTGATGTTATTCAATATTTATATATATAATATTTTTTCCACATCACGTAATGATGTATTTGTGTAAATATGGGTTTATGACGATGAGCTGTAATTGCTCAAGTCAATAATAAACTTTATGTTCTATTCTGTTCGGACTAATTTCGAAACTTAACAGCTTTAATGTCAACCACACTCGCATATACCTTGGCGTGTGGTTCTTTTGGCACATATCTGACTGTACAAGTCTTATCTATGTAGAACAATTGTTAGTGCACCTTTGTTATGTGACTGTGTATATCTGATGTGTTCGCTTAGATGACCCAGTTAAAGCGGCTGGCTTGCATATTTAAGTCAAAATATCCAACCTCTTTTTAAAGTGACGTCATTTCCATAAAACGTCACATGTGACGTCACCACGTACTGACTGTAAGCAATATTTGCCATATATGGCGATATGAAAACGAAGTGACCATATGGAGTAAATATTGTTTCTTGCTAGCAAAACAATGACATTACATGTTGCGTTTTCTTGAAACATCGTCACTTAAGAGGTTGTTAATCCCATAGCAGCGCTCAAGTATGAAATATTAGAAAGCTGTCAGGACATGTCTTTAAATTTATCAAATAATCAAGGATATTATAAGTTATACAGGTTGTTGACAGGGTAAATGGGGGAATATAACCTGTCTGTGTGCCATATAACCCGAGGAGTTAGTCCCTTTGTCGAGATCGCACCTGTCATCTGGCACAGTGGCAATCAACCAACAGAGCTGCCATCAATACAGCTGGTTGTACGGGGTGATTAATGCGCGGTAAGTGGCTAGGAATTAGCCGGAAGTTACACATCATAGCTATAAACTTTTACGATTTATTCGTAAGCCTAAAGCTTGCATGACCTTCTGACGAATTTACGATTATGGACCAATTTCATACGATTTCAAATTCGCGTCTACGATATTTTTTGTAGGGACACACAACAACTCGACTTTCGACACTGCGTATGTATTAAACCCTATATTATGAAATATTCACCAATTAACAATATCGACTATTGGCCATTAGTGCAGTATATTATTCAGACAGACGACAATTTATCCAATCAATTACTTCGATATTTAAACTGAAATTGATGTGAAAATATTTTTCAGTCGCCATTTGCAATTTGTCTACTGCTAGGATAAAAACTGGTATCTTACGGTCCATGGCGTATTTCTAAGTCAGTAAATAGGATTAATAAATATGCGTTTTATGGTTATAATAATGTTATTTGTCAAGTATTTGCTGACTTATCAAGTTTTTACACTAATTGTGATCGAAAAAAGACTGTCAAATGTAATGCTCACTAAAAAAAGTGTACTGATTTCGGACAGTGTCATAAATTCGGACTTCATATCAATACAATAGTCTTGTGTAAAAAAAACATGTTTTATTGCAAATTAATCAGCTAAACCTCGATTAAATTGTTGTATATATAATGTGTGCAGATCCATTAGTAATGTGTTAATGTTTTATGTGTCAATATCCTACTGTGATATTCTACATGAAACACTGCAACTGAAACACTAGTGCCTTGGCATAGAGACTGCATTACTGGTGAGTTACTCAGTTAGCGCAGTTATGATATAATTTAGAGTTCCATATGAGCGCTGCTGTACGATATCCAACTCTTCTTTAAGTGACGTCATTTCCAGAAACGGCACATGTGACGTCATCGTATACTGACAGTTACCAATATTTGCCTCATATGGCAATATGAAAACGAAGTGAGCATATGGAGTAAATATTGTTTCTTGCGTTTCTAGAAATGACGTCACTTACAGAAGAGGTTGTAAATCCCATAGCAGCCCTCAAATGTTGACAAGAACACAACCTTACGTCCTGTGTGTATTGTGGTGTAAGGCGATCATTTGAAACATGATCCATCTTGTAGTGGGGTATGTCCTGAATTAGGTTACATATCACTGAATTGTTCTATACACATGTAGCATGTAAATCTACAGTTTCCTTGTTACGATACTGGCAGACATTGCAATTAATCTTGTCACAAAAACCGTTAATATTTTGAATCTGAAAAGGCACGGGCGTAGACGAATCGAATAAATAAAATGGCATAAACTGCAATAAGAGATTAAATGTACGTTTTTAATGTGTATGTAAGCATTTTTCCGGGACGTAATATATACTAAAACGCATCTGTGACGATCAAGCTACAAAATATTTCCGGGGGACCATGCCCCCATACCCTTCTAAGACTAGGCCTATAAATTAATTTCAGCTAAGCTACGCCCCTGAACGGTTGACAGGTTAGGTCATTTTAACACACAAAAATTACTTCGTTATATTTCGACTAGCGTATAACAATGCATATTATACAATTATCAGATCTTAATGAAGGTATTGGGTCAAACATGTATTAAATAGAAAGCCTTAGTTTAGTTTAATCATATTTTATTGTATTTATACATATAACTATCATATTTGCACAAACTTACAAGTAACTTGTACATACATACAAAAGGGTTGGGCCAAAAGTTTTAACAAAATTATCTAGGGCCCTTCCCCGTATATGGCATATTATAACTAACTAAAAAGTAATGGTTTATTTGTGCATAACAAATTTTAGATTTATGAAACTAAAAAACAAAAAAAACTTCCTACTGTTTTTCGATTGCTGCCATTACCTTCCGAAATTCCTTATTTTCAGGCTGCAGGCGAGAAAATGTTATGTCTTTTTTGAAGAATATAAGTCAGCGTCAGACGTATCTAGTGAGACACTTTACGATACGAGTTTTCATCAAAGTAACTGGAACTTCTAATTTGTCAAGTAAGATAACATAAAAGTAGTAATCCAAATTGGCAATCAATATCAATAAACTTAACTGCGCATGCTCAAATGACTTTGTCTGTAGGAGACTTCTCTGCGCATGCGCAATGTACCACTAAAGTAAGTTTAGATCTGCATCAGCTGTCCTACGTTGATATAACAGGTTGCCAATAAGAATATTATACGCAAGTCTAATTGATAAGAAGATCCAAAAAAAAAATCGATCAAAAACGGAAGCAACAATTTCCCACGTGACGTCATTCCTGTCGTCTGCTTTCTTTACAACATAATCATTCATATGGTGTTTTCGTTTTCCATTTCTACGAATCTTCACATTCCCAAGGTCAATGTCGAAACGTGCGTTTATTGCTGGTAAAGCAGTTTCCTTGATCTTTAGGGTTTCCGTGAAACGTTCAAGGTCATGACCTGGCTCTGGGCTCACAGAATTCTTCTTATTCGACATTTTCTTCTCGATTTTCTTGAGATTGTCGGTTGGAATTGTTATAAACGATTCTCGGTCTTCTTCTGTGACTTTATCTAGACGATACAAAAAAATAGTAATTTATGACGGGTGTGAAGTTAGCAGTCATACTGCTGTAATTCAATGATAACAGCAGTCACAGCAGTATTACAGATGTAAATCAATGATAACAGCAGTCACAGCAGTATTACATATGTAAATCAATAATAACAGCAGTCACAGCAGTATTACTGATGTAATTCAATGATAACAGCAGTCACAGTTCTACACTTTGACCAAGTTTATTCTACATACAGGCAATATGCGTTCTACACTTTGACCATATTTATTCTACGTACAGGCAACATGCGTTCTACACTTTGACCATATTTATTCTACATACAGGCAACATGCGTTCTACACTTTGACCATGTTTATTCTACATACAGGCTACATGCGTTCTACACTTTGACCATGTTTATTCTACATACAGGCAACATGCATTCTACACTTTGACCATGTTTATTCTACATACAGGCTACATGCGTTCTACACTTTGACCATATTTATTCTACATACAGGCAACATGCGTTCTACACTTTGACCATATTTATTCTACATACAGGCTACATGCGTTCTACACTTTGACCATATTTATTCTACATACAGGCAACATGCGTTCTACACTTTGACCATATTTATTCTACATATAGGCTACATGCGTTCTACACTTTGACCATATTTATTCTACATACAGGCAACATGCGTTCTACACTTTGACCATGTTTATTCTACATACAGGCAACATGCGTTCTACACTTTGACCATATTTATTCTACATATAGGCTACATGCATTCTACACTTTGACCATGTTTATTCTACATACAGGCAACATGCGTTCTACACTTTGACCATATTTATTCTACATACAGGAAACATGCTTTCTACACTTTAACCATGTTTATTCTACATACAGGCAACATGCGTTCTACACTTTTACCATATTTATTCTACATACAGGCAACCTGCATTCTATATTTCGGTCTATATGCACTTTACAATTGACGGAGTGCATTCCATGAGGCCTTCGCAAGAAACAAAAATATGAAGTGGTATGGTGTTATTTTAGTATCACCGTCATAAGTATTTAATACATGTGGTATTTTATCAGTGTGTGTCACACAAGTCGAGGTTATGTAATTTTATGCCAAAGGTAGAATCGGTCCTTTCTGAATGTCAGCCATGTACAGATATTTTGTACGTGCTTATAATTGTCTGCAAGATAATGTTCATAGAGTTTGACCTAAAACAATGGTTCAAATAAAGCAATTATTGCTGATAACAGAGTATACTGTAAAATCACCAGCTTTGGGACCCTTGAAAACTGGTCTTAATATTGAGGTTGTCTTAATATTGAGGTGGTCTTAATAATGAGGCGGTCTAAATATTGAGGTGGTCTTAACATTGAGGCGGTCTAAATATTGAAGTAGTCTTAATATTGAGGCGGTCTTAATATTGAGACGGTCTAAATATTGAAGTAGTCTTAATATTGAGGCGGTCTTAATATTGAGGTGGTCTAAATATTGAAGTGGTCTGAATATTGAGGCGTTATTAATATTGAGATGGTCTTAATATTGAGGTGGTCTTAATATTGAGGTGGTCTTAATATTGCGGTGGTCTTAATATTGAGGAGGTCTTAATATTGCGGTGGTCTTAATATTGAGGAGGTCTTAATATTGAGGCGGTCTTAATATTGAGGCGGTCTTAATTTCGAGTTGGTCTTTTCTATCAAAATGGCCCATAGTTAGGAACAAGGGAGGTAAAATAATGAAGATGTGGGAACTAGATGTTTACCATACTGGCTAAATGGCGACTATGGCGTTGTAGAATACGGCGGCAATACGCTACTCTCGGGGTTTTACCTCACTCACTAACTGCCGACAGATGGCGCTCTATGAAATGTGCCAACCGATGGAACAAAATGAACAGAACGATTGACAACATACCGGTGGTATTAACTGGAAAACACAAAATTGTCTTCATGAACATTGTGACTCCTCTGACACACCATCCGACTTGTTTTTGGTCCGCAGATTTATAATGTAGTCGCGCTAGACACACAGTTACTAGAACAATGACGTAATCGAGACACAGGGAACCAGTCAGATAGACCCCTAAAACAAACAGAAAAACAGTCTCATTTTAAACAAAATATTACACCACTCTGATCACCATAAGTCAATACATAAAATGATACAAAGATCTCGGGGAACCAGTCAAGTCAATACATAAAATGATACTATGATCTCGGGGAACTAGTCAAGTCAATACATAAAATGATACAAAGATCTCGGGGAACCAGTCAAGTCAATACATAAAATGATACAAAGATCTCGGGGAACCAGTCAAGTCAATACATAAAATGATACAAAGATCTCGGGGAACCAGTCAAGTCAATACATAAAATGATACAAAGATCTCGGGGAACCAGTCAAGTCAATACATAAAATGATACAAAGATCTCGGGGAACCAGTCAAGTCAATACATAAAATGATACAAAGATCTCGGGGAACCAGTCAAGTCAATACATAAAATGATACAAAGATCTCGGGGAACCGGTCAAGTCAATACATAAAATGATACAAAGATCTCGGGGAACCGGTCAAGTCAATACATAAAATGATACAAAGATCTCGGGGAACCAGTCAAGTCAATAGATAAAATGATACAAAGATCTCGGGGAACCAGTCAAGTCAATACATAAAATGATACAAAGATCTCGGGGAACCAGTCAAGTCAATACATAAAATGATACAAAGATCTCTGGGAACCGGTCAAGTCAATACATAAAATGATACAAAGATCTCGGGGAACCAGTCAAGTCAATACATAAAATGATACAAAGATCTCTGGGAACCAGTCAAGTCAATATATAAAATGAAACAAAGATCTCTGGGAGCCAGTCAAGTCAATACATAAAACGACAAAGAAAATCTTCCGTATTTGCAAAATATTCAGATACAGTAAAACTTAAATACCACCTCAATAATACGACCACCTCAATAGTAAGAATACAATTTTCAAATAAATTAAGACCATCTAAATATTAAGACCAGTTTTCTAGGGTCCCGAGGGTGGTCTTATTGTTGAGGTTCTGATGTAGTAAACAACTCTATGAAATATTTACATTACAGACTTCCAACTACAAAATTAAGACCACCTCAATATTAAGACCAGTTTTCTAGGGTCCCGAGGGTGGTCTTATTGTTGAGGTTCTGATGTAGTAAACAACTCTATGAAATATTTACATTACAGACTTCCAACTACAAAATTAAGACCACCTCAATATTAAGACCAGTTTTCTAGGGCCCCGAGGGTGGTCTTATTGTTGAGGTTCTGATGTAGTAAACAACTCTATGGAATATTTACATTACAGACTTCCAACTACAAAATTAAGACCACCTCAATATTAAGACCAGTTTTCTAGGGTCCCGAGGGTGGTCTTATTGTTGAGGTTCTGATGTAGTAAACAACTCTATGAAATATTTACATTACAGACTTCCAACTACAAAATTAAGACCATCTCAATATTAAGACCAGTTTTCTAGGGCCCCGAGGGTGGTCTTATTGTTGAGGTTCTGATGTAGTAAACAACTCTATGAAATATTTACATTACAGACTTCCAACTACAAAATTAAGACCACCTCAATATTAAGACCAGTTTTCTAGGGTCCCGAGGGTGGTCTTATTGTTGAGGTTCTGATGTAGTAAACAACTCTATGAAATATTTACATTACAGACTTCCAACTACAAAATTAAGACCACCTCAATATTAAGACCAGTTTTCTAGGGTCCCGAGGGTGGTCTTATTGTTGAGGTTCTACTGTAGTAAACAACTCTATGAAATATTTACATTACAGACTTCCAACTACAAAATTAAGACCACCTCAATATTAAGACCAGTTTTCTAGGGTCCCGAGGGTGGTCTTATTGTTGAGGTTCTGATGTAGTAAACAACTCTATGAAATATTTACATTACAGACTTCCAACTACAAAATTAAGACCACCTCAATATTAAGACCAGTTTTCTAGGGTCCCGATGGTGGTCTTATTGTTGAGGTTCTGATGTAGTAAACAACTCTATGAAATATTTACATTACAGACTTCCAACTACAAAATTAAGACCACCTCAATATTAAGACCAGTTTTCTAGGGTCCCGAGGGTGGTCTTATTGTTGAGGTTCTGATGTAGTAAACAACTCTATGAAATATTTACATTACAGACTTCCAACTACAAAATTAAGACCACCTCAATATTAAGACCAGTTTTCTAGGGTCCCGAGGGTGGTCTTATTGTTGAGGTTCTGATGTAGTAAACAACTCTATGAAATATTTACATTACAGACTTCCAACTACAAAATTAAGACCACCTCAATATTAAGACCAGTTTTCTAGGATTCCGAGGGTGGTCTTATTGTTGAGGTTCTACTGTAGTAAACAACTCTATGAAATATTTACATTACAGACTTCCAACTACAAAATTAAGACCACCTCAATATTAAGACCAGTTTTCTAGGGTCCCGAGGGTGGTCTTATTGTTGAGGTTCTGATGTAGTAAACAACTCTATGAAATATTTACATTACAGACTTCCAACTACAAAATTAAGACCACCTCAATATTAAGACCAGTTTTCTAGGGTCCCGAGGGTGGTCTTATTGTTGAGGTTCTGATGTAGTAAACAACTCTATGAAATATTTACATTACAGACTTCCAACTACAAAATTAAGACCACCTCAATATTAAGACCAATTTTCTAGGGTCCCGAGGGTGGTCTTATTGTTGAGGTTCTGATGTAGTAAACAACTCTATGAAATATTTACATTACAGACTTCCAACTACAAAATTAAGACCACCTCAATATTAAGACCAGATTTCTAGGGTCCCGAGGGTGGTCTTATTGTTGAGGTTCTGATGTAGTAAACAACTCTATGAAATATTTACATTACAGACTTCCAACTACAAAATTAAGACCACCTCAATATTAAGACCAGTTTTCTAGGGCCCCGAGGGTGGTCTTATTGTTGAGGTTCTGATGTAGTAAACAACTCTATGAAATATTTACATTACAGACTTCCAACTACAAAATTAAGACCACCTCAATATTAAGACCAGTTTTCTAGGGTCCCGAGGGTGGTCTTATTGTTGAGGTTCTGATGTAGTAAACAACTCTATGAAATATTTACATTACAGACTTCCAACTACAAAATTAAGACCACCTCAATATTAAGACCAGTTTTCTAGGGTCCCGAGGGTGGTCTTATTGTTGGGGTTCTGATGTAGTAAACAACTCTATGAAATATCTACATTACAGACTTCCAACTACAAAATTAAGACCACCTCAATATTAAGACCAGTTTTCTAGGGCCCCGAGGGTGGTCTTATTGTTGAGGTTCTGATGTAGTAAACAACTCTATGAAATATTTACATTACAGACTTCCAACTACAAAATTAAGACCACCTCAATATTAAGACCAGTTTTCTAGGATCCCGAGGGTGGTCTTATTGTTGAGGTTCTGATGTAGTAAACAACTCTATGAAATATTTACATTACAGACTTCCAACTACAAAATTAAGACCTACTCAATATTAAGACCAGTTTTCTAGGGCCCCGATGGTGGTCTTATTGTTGAGGTTCTACTGTAGTAAACAACTCTATGAAATATTTACATTACAGACTTCCAACTACAAAATTAAGACCACCTCAATATTAAGACCAGTTTTCTAGGGCCCCGAGGGTGGTCTTATTGTTGAGGTTCTGATGTAGTAAACAACTCTATGAAATATTTACATTACAGACTTCCAACTACAAAATTAAGACCACCTCAATATTAAGACCAGTTTTCTAGGGCCCCGAGGGTGGTCTTATTGTTGAGGTTCTGATGTAGTAAACAACTCTATGAAATATTTACATTACAGACTTCCAACTACAAAATTAAGACCACCTCAATATTAAGACCAGTTTTCTAGGGTCCCGAGGGTGGTCTTATTGTTGAGGTTCTACTGTAGTAAACAACTCTATGAAATATTTACATTACAGACTTCCAACTACAAAATTAAGACCACCTCAATATTAAGACCAGTTTTCTAGGGTCCCGAGGGTGGTCTTATTGTTGAGGTTCTGATGTAGTAAACAACTATATGAAATATTTACATTACAGACTTCCAACTACAAAATTAAGACCACCTCAATATTAAGACCAGTTTTCTAGGGTCCCGAGGGTGGTCTAATTGTTGAGGTTCTGATGTAGTAAACAACTCTATGAAATATTTACATTACAGACTTCCAACTACAAAATTAAGACCACCTCAATATAAGGACCAGTTTTCTAGGATCCCGAGGGTGGTCTTATTGTTGAGGTTCTACTGTAGTAAACAACTCTATGAAATATTTACATTACAGACTTCCAACTACAAAATTAAGACCACCTCAATATAAGGACCAGTTTTCTAGGGTCCCGAGGGTGGTCTTATTGTTGAGGTTCTGATGTAGTAAACAACTCTATGAAATATTTACATTACAGACTTCCAACTACAAAATTAAGACCACCTCAATATAAAGACCAGTTTTCTAGGGTCCCGAGGGTGGTCTTATTGTTGAGGTTCTACTGTAGTAAACAACTCTATGAAATATTTACATTACAGACTTCCAACTACAAAATTAAGACCACCTCAATATTAAGACCAGTTTTCTAGGGCCCCGAGGGTGGTCTTATTGTTGAGGTTCTGATGTAGTAAACAACTCTATGAAATATTTACATTACAGACTTCCAACTACAAAATTAAGACCACCTCAATATTAAGACCAGTTTTCTAGGGTCCCGAGGGTGGTCTTATTGTTGAGGTTCTGATGTAGTAAACAACTCTATGAAATATTTACATTACAGACTTCCAACTACAAAATTAAGACCACCTCAATATAAGGACCAGTTTTCTAGGGTCCCGAGGGTGGTCTTATTGTTGAGGTTCTGATGTAGTAAACAACTCTATGAAATATTTACATTACAGACTTCCAACTACAAAATTAAGACCACCTCAATATTAAGACCAGTTTTCTAGGGTCCCGAGGGTGGTCTTATTGTTGAGGTTCTGATGTAGTAAACAACTCTATGAAATATTTACATTACAGACTTCCAACTACAAAATTAAGACCACCTCAATATTAAGACCAGTTTTCTAGGGCCCCGAGGGTGGTCTTATTGTTGAGGTTCTGATGTAGTAAACAACTCTATGAAATATTTACATTACAGACTTCCAACTACAAAATTAAGACCACCTCAATATTAAGACCAGTTTTCTAGGGTCCCGAGGGTGGTCTTATTGTTGAGGTTCTGATGTAGTAAACAACTCTATGAAATATTTACATTACAGACTTCCAACTACAAAATTAAGACCACCTCAATATTAAGACCAGTTTTCTAGGGCCCCGAGGGTGGTCTTATTGTTGAGGTTCTGATGTAGTAAACAACTCTATGAAATATTTACATTACAGACTTCCAACTACAAAATTAAGACCACCTCAATATTAAGACCAGTTTTCTAGGGCCCCGAGGGTGGTCTTATTGTTGAGGTTCTGATGTAGTAAACAACTCTATGAAATATTTACATTACAGACTTCCAACTACAAAATTAAGACCACCTCAATATTAAGACCAGTTTTCTAGGGTCCCGAGGGTGGTCTTATTGTTGAGGTTCTGATGTAGTAAACAACTCTATGAAATATTTACATTACAGACTTCCAACTACAAAATTAAGACCACCTCAATATTAAGACCAGTTTTCTAGGGTCCCGAGGGTGGTCTTATTGCTGAGGTTCTGATGTAGTAAACAACTCTATGAAATATTTACATTACAGACTTCCAACTACAAAATTAAGACCACCTCAATATTAAGACCAGTTTTCTAGGGTCCCGAGGGTGGTCTTATTGTTGAGGTTCTGATGTAGTAAACAACTCTATGAAATATTTACATTACAGACTTCCAACTACAAAATTAAGACCACCTCAATATTAAGACCAGTTTTCTAGGGTCCCGAGGGTGGTCTTATTGTTGAGGTTCTGATGTAGTAAACAACTCTATGAAATATTTACATTACAGACTTCCAACTACAAAATTAAGACCACCTCAATATTAAGACCAGTTTTCTAGGGTCCCGAGGGTGGTCTTATTGTTGAGGTTCTGATGTAGTAAACAACTCTATGAAATATTTACATTACAGACTTCCAACTACAAAATTAAGACCACCTCAATATTAAGACCAGTTTTCTAGGGTCCCGAGGGTGGTCTTATTGTTGAGGTTCTACTGTAGTAAACAACTCTATGAAATATTTACATTACAGACTTCCAACTACAAAATTAAGACCACCTCAATATTAAGACCAGTTTTCTAGGGTCCCGAGGGTGGTCTTATTGTTGAGGTTCTACTGTAGTAAACAACTCTATGAAATATTTACATTACAGACTTCCAACTACAAAATTAAGACCACCTCAATATTAAGACCAGTTTTCTAGGGCCCCGATGGTGGTCTTATTGTTGAGGTTCTACTGTAGTAAACAACTCTATGAAATATTTACATTACAGACTTCCAACTACAAAATTAAGACCACCTCAATATTAAGACCAGTTTTCTAGGGCCCCGAGGGTGGTCTTATTGTTGAGGTTCTGATGTAGTAAACAACTCTATGAAATATTTACATTACAGACTTCCAACTACAAAATTAAGACCACCTCAATATTAAGACCAGTTTTCTAGGGCCCCGAGGGTGGTCTTATTGTTGAGGTTCTGATGTAGTAAACAACTCTATGAAATATTTACATTACAGACTTCCAACTACAAAATTAAGACCACCTCAATATTAAGACCAGTTTTCTAGGGTCCCGAGGGTGGTCTTATTGTTGAGGTTCTACTGTAGTAAACAACTCTATGAAATATTTACATTACAGACTTCCAACTACAAAATTAAGACCACCTCAATATTAAGACCAGTTTTCTAGGGTCCCGAGGGTGGTCTTATTGTTGAGGATCTACTGTAGTAAACAACTCTATGAAATATTTACATTACAGACTTCCAACTACAAAATTAAGACCACCACAATATTAAGACCAGTTTTCTAGGGTCCCGAGGGTGGTCTTATTGTTGAGGTTCTGATGTAGTAAACAACTCTATGAAATATTTACATTACAGACTTCCAACTACAAAATTAAGACCACCTCAATATAAGGACCAGTTTTCTAGGGTCCCGAGGGTGGTCTTATTGTTGGGGTTTTACTGTATTTGTTGTATTTGTTGTGGTATTATTCTTGCTACAGTAAAACCTCAGTAATAAAACCAACATTGGGACCTTTGAAAACTGGTTTTAATAGTGAGGTGGTCTTATTATTGGGGTTGAATAAAGAGCAAAACGGTAAAAATGGACTGGAAAATGGTATTCTTAATATTCATGTGGTCTCACTATTGAGATGGTCTTATTAATGAGGTGGTCTTTAAGTGAGGTTTTACCGTACATGTATTATTTTTACCTAAGATAGCCGTCGTGGTTGCAATGTTTGGAATCTGTTGCATGAAGATTGCCAGCAATAACGTGTTGATGACCAGAACCAGGTATCCTGATACCAGTCTCTCTCCAGTCTATAGAACAGAAATTAACAATAACGTGTTGATGACCAGGACCAGGTATCCTGATACCAGTCTCTCTCCAGTCTATCAAACAGAAATTAACACTAGAGATGGATAATCTGACAAATTTCATAATCGATTATCAGATCGGTTTGAAAACTTATAATCGATAATCGAATTGGAAATAATCGAAATATTTAGTTTTTCAGTGTAAGTATAATGCTGACAGTTAATTTCATTTATACAACTTTTATTTATCTCTTTTTACTACATTTAATATCAATGGGGTTTTACATTACTCTTATATCATAAGATCATTTTATCATGCATTAACCATTTTAGAACTTATTTCTCCGCTGAAATATTGACAGCATGATTACGAGATTAAAGACTTTTAATTTTGCCTTGGAAGTCACGTGGGAGAAAATAGTTCCTAAATGGCTGCCGACGTGAATGTTACCTAGTCTCTGTGGAAAGTATGATGTCCAGTGATATGTTCAATGATAGTAAGTGAGGTGTTTTTTTCAAAACACACACTAATATTGTGAGTGTTCAGAAAATACAAAATTCCCAACTTTTCCCCATATTTTGCTCTTTCTTTTAAATTCAAGCACTTTTCCAGTGCTGGAAAATGACATGAAAAAATCAAGGCCTTTTCCAGTTTTCAAGGAAGCGTAGGAGCCCTGTACGTGTATCATAATATCAACCACATTTGTCAGCTAGCACATAATATATGAATACTTACCCTAAGAGGTATCAAATTTGTAATTGTCATTTGAAATGACGATATCATGATGGGAACCAGCGTGTTAAACACGTAGTTTCCTGGTTTCCGGATCATATTTATTGTGAATATTATCTTGGAGAAATATTCAGTGTTGTTATACAAATTCTTCTGCACTCGTGATTTTGTCACCCCCGTGCTAAGAATCGTCCAAGTATCGCTCTCACTAAAACGAGAACATGCGTTAAATTTGGGAACCAAATTCGCTCGAAAATTTCAGAAATGTTGATAGTTATGCATAACAAATATTTGTTGACGGTATTGAAACAAAGCCACGGGCGTAGCTGGACAAGTTTGCAGTATACGCACGACTTTCAAGGGGGGTGGGGCTCGGGGACATTGACCCCCCCCCACACGGAAAATTTTGAAATTATATTTCGTCGCAACTACATTCTGGGGGATTTTTTACATATTTTATCGGGAATCGAACCCGGGTCTACGGATTACCGGTCCGTTATGCTAACCACTACACCTCAACGACCTGACATCATTTTTGTGTAAATTTAACATACATTGTATATATATAAAGTTGATTAAGGTAAACTACACTTTGGACGAAGTATGGGGCGAATTTTTACATCCGCCACACAGAACTTTTTGTCATGCTAAACATTTTAAAAGCTTACACTCCGATTTTTCACCATTTTTGGCAATTACATTTTTTCACTTTTCCGCGTGCGTATAAGCGTATCACTAGCTACACCCTGAAAGCATTGCATCTTTCCGGCCGGATCATGGCAACGATTGCACACGGTGTCCACAGTCATAATTTAACAACTTCCACCCCACAATAACCACGGCTAAAATATATTTGTAACATCGTGTCTCTGTGCAGTCGTATTTATTTCTTTGAAACGGGTATAATCGCCGTTTCCAGCAATATTTCATCTACACACGACGGACAGTAGACATCATCAGCAGGAAGTATACAACTTTCCAAAATGAATCAGAGGTGGACGAATGACTTAAGCCAAGTGTCACGGATTGGTATGAGCCGCTCAGCCAAGGAATTGAACCCGGATCTTCCAGACGGCAGTCTAGCGCTCTAAACAGTGAGCTAACCGGATGTAAATCGTTGCGATTGGTTCAAATATCTTCATGAAATCATCAAGCGACCAATGAAAAGGTACCATTGGCTTCAACCGGGAGATGCAAATGTAAAACATAATAACACATCCATGGGCAATAACAGGGACGTTCAACTATGGATATGAAGGTATGTTTAACATAGAATTTTTGAAGTAAATAAGAAATAAAAAATAAATATTTTGAAAAAAATAGGTCAAATTTGGTACAAGCTAAATTACCTATACTCATCAAACTTTATCTCACTCTGAAGAGGTTGGAGATTTAATTCTGTGTCAGGTAATCCCCAACTGGTCAATTCTACAGAACATTCTTGTGTATCGAATGGAAAATATGTGACGTCAATTTCACAATCAACCTGTAATAAACGATTTGATTGGTTGAAACTTACCACATAAACTTGTCTTACTCCCGCAGCCCCGCCCACCCGACACGCACCGCCCGACACGCACCGCCCGTCCGTTCGTCCATAATAAACATGTGATTGTACAACACAAGAAAGAGAATAAGTTGCTACAGGGAACGCCACATACATAAGACATTGCCTCCCCACACAGACCTCCGAGAAAACAACAATCCATAAAACATAAGGCACTTGATGAAGTTAAAGGTTACTAAAGACCATAATGAATATCTAGGAGAATCAAAGAGGAGTGACTAGGGGGGGGGGGGGGGGGGGGGGAGGGGGGCTTAATGGATGGAAAAGTTCACAGGACAATTCAAATCCCAATCAGAAGCACCTAAGAAAAATCATCTACCGGAGCGACGTGGTATATCTTGAAGCTTTTTGATTAACTCTCGCCCTTGTGTCATAAATGTGTGTGGACATTTTAGGTGTCTTTTTGACAGTTGATATAAGAATGCTTGTTTATACAAAATTAAGATATGAAAAGCCTGTTCTTTTAACTATGAAAATTCCCAAAATTGGAGTTGAAGCGATTCAAGTTTTCCCAAATTTGCAAATTTTATGACGCAAATTTTCCCAATTTATTTAGAGTCTTTTTCCCAAAATAGATAGAAATAGGCAATGGCAGGACACCATACTTACAGTAGTTGACACGAGCGGCTCCCATTCGACGTCTCCAGTAAAATTTAGATATGCAAATCCTGTTCTTTTAACAATGAAAATTCCCAAAATTGGAGTTGAAGCGATTCAAGTTTTCCCAAATTTGCAAAGTCTTTTTCCCAAAATGGACAGAAATAGGCAATGACAGGACACCATACTTACAGTAGTTGACACGAGTGGCTCCCATTCGACGTCTCCAGTATATTTGATCCTGTATATAAGATGATCATCACTCACCAGTCCGACATCTTCTAGTCTGAAATAACATACAGTCGGACCTCGATCATTCGAATTCATCGGGTCCGAAATTTATTTCGAATAATACAAGGTTGCGAATAGCTTATTTCAATTCGACGTGCCTAAGATGATATATCGGGTCAGACATTTTATTTCGAATAACACAAGGTTGCGAATAGATTATTTCAATTCGACGTGTCAAAGACGATACATCGGGTCCGACATTTTATTTCGAATAACACAAGGTTGCGAATAGCTTATTTCAATTCGACGTGCCTAAGACGATACATCGGGTACAAAATTTTATTTCGAATAACACAAGGTTGCGAATAGCTTATTTCAATTCGACGTGCCTAAGACGATACATCGGGTCCGACAATTTATTTTGAATAATACAAGGTTGCGAATAGCTTATTTCAATTTGACGTGCCTAAGACGATACATCGGGTACAAAATTTTATTTCGAATAACACAAGGTTGCGAATAGCTTATTTCAATTTGACGTGTCGGGAATTGATGATATCTAGTATTCGGATAAAAGGTTGTCGACTAAATGAGGACCGCCTGTATGAGGATGGAAGCCCACCATTGGTTCATGTATTTCAAGGTCGATATTGACATTTAAATGTTCCTGACAATTTTAAATGTAATTCCATGGGCGTAGCCAGAGCTGGTAGAATGTGTTTACTTGAAGAAAAAATGGTTGTCACATGCAAATTCTTTTGGTATTTTCTCAATTATCACATATTTGGAAATTACTCCTGTAAGGGCTTATCAGTTTTGCCTATCAAAATGGCCGACAGTTAAGAACAAGGGAGGTAAATATTGTAGATGTGGGAACAAGGGAGGTAATTATTGTAGATGTGGGAACAAGGGAGGTAAATATTGTAGATGTGGGAACTATCTATACAAGGGAGGTAAATATTGTAGATGTGGGAACAAGGGAGGTAAATATTGTAGATGTGGGAACTATGTACTACATGCACATTGTGCACAGCTTGTCATATGCTGAATAGTACATGACAATGAAGACAAATAAATATTTTGACTTATTTGGAGATTGGCTCGAGAGTGATAGCAAGGGAGTTTTCTCAGTGTTGACGTTGATTGCTATAAAATTGTTTTGAAGTTCACAATTTATGTCTAAAAGTGCTTGTTTTGATATGAAAAGGGCTAACATTTTCTTCTCAACTGGAAATTAAACAATTCTTGTCTAAAAGAGCTTTGCTTTTAATGAAAAAGGGGCAAAAATAGACCGGGTCGACACATTTCTCAATTTTCTACTCAACCGGAAATTAAACATAAGAGTAGGATGTATGCGCACGCATTGCTTATGAGTATTTCCGGTTTCCATATTTCCTCTTCTAGAGCGTGGATATATTCTGTATTATCGTAAATCACTGGATTCCACACCAATCGTTCGTCGTTCCATAACTGTAGATAAAAGAAATAAAAAAACAGTTTTAAGTTTAAATGCAGTAAAAATTACTCCAGAACTCTTAAAACGTCTCATCGATTTGTGTTTATTTATTAAACGTCCAGCCTTTTTAGCAGCCAGAGAAATGAAAATGATCTAAAACATACGGACAAAATGCTGAAAATTCAACGACTAGGGCGAGTTAGATATTGTCCTACTTACCAATGTAAACCATCCTGTACAAGTCAGTGATTGACTGCTTAGATCCTACAATAATAATAATAATAATAGTAATAATAATAATAGTAATAATAAAGACAATTATAATGATAACAATAATAATAATAGCAATAACTGTAATAATAATGACAATTATAATGATAACAATAATAATAATGACAATAACTGTAATAATAATGACAATTATAATGATAACAATAATAATAATGACAATAACTGTAATAATAATGACAATTATAATGATAACAATAATAATAATGACAATAACTGTAATAATAATAACAATTATAATGATAACAATAATAATAATAATAACAATAACTGTAATAATAAAGACAATTATAATGATAACAATAATAATAATAACAATAACTGTAATAATAATGACAATTATAATGATAACAATAATAATAATAACAATAACTGTAATAATAATGACAATTATAATGATAACAATAATAATAATGACAATAACTGTAATAATAATAACAATTATAATGATAACAATAATAATAATAATAACAATAACTGTAATAATAATGACAATTATAATAATAACATTAACTGTAATAATTATGACAATTATAATTATTACTATAATAATAATAATAATAATAATAATAAAACAATAATAGTAATAATCATAATGACCATAATGACAATTATGATAACAATGACAATAATAAGAATAATAATGATAATAGTAATAATAAGTGCAATAATAATAGATGAAAATAAGGACAAAAATAATAATAAGGATAATAATAATAATAAAAAGAACAGACATAATAATAATAATAATTAAAAAAAAAGAGAAGTAGAATTTTTTTATATTGATCCGAGGTGCAGTCATCAATATTTTTACCGGGCAATATGTAAAAAATAACTGAAATAGCTCATTTAAATTTACGTGTCATATAAAAACGAGTTAAAAAACTCGGTTATTTAAGCATGTGATAATTTACGATTCAGCAATTAAATTTTGTATATTATTCCATTTACTAAACTACGTCGATAAATCCACATATTGTCCGCTCAAATAGGCAATACATTTTGTGTATATGTACATTACTCACCAAGTTTTTAATTACCCGGATGTTATAACCCACCAAAGCTGTGGTGGAGGCAGTTGGCCTTGACATTCGGTCGTATGCAAATGAGCTGAGCACGGAAGTTCGGATTGACCTTTCACCTGTGTAACTGTATCCGTATGTCACAGTAACCATGGTGACTGAAAAAATGACAAAAGTAACTCAGTGAATAAACCCCTCCAATACAAAAGCTTGTTTCCAAATACAAGAGTTTTTTTTTGTGAGCAAATGTGCGTAAACCATGGCGATAGTAGCAGGTTAAACAGTGAAGAAATACAAATGATTGCTCCCCAAACACCGAAAAATCGATATAAAACAGAGATAATACGTAACCACAGGGAACGCCACATATACAAACAATACCTCCCCACGCAGACCTCCGGAAAAACAACAATCCACAAAACATAAGGCACTTAAGGAGGCCAAACGGTACACATATTAAGGAACAGAGGCACAAGGAATGG
Organism: Mactromeris polynyma; assembly: GCA_032209605.1. Lineage (NCBI taxonomy): Eukaryota > Metazoa > Mollusca > Bivalvia > Venerida > Mactridae > Mactromeris > Mactromeris polynyma. Next base: position 4,956,496 of record JASFXZ010000004.1, on the reverse strand, counting down.
CCCAGCAGACCACAAGGAATAACTAGTCACATAAACAACCATGTTCATGTAGTGACTGTTCCAGTTATTAGGGTGAAGGAATACCTAGTTGCACCTTCTAACATTATTTGGGTGTTTGTATAGATAGTCCCCACCATTCGGAAAATCTCGGCCAACTACGTCAAGTGCCTCGGATGTTCGTTAGGCACTACTTTTGAAAATACCATTCGAATATCATGTAAACAATATGACGGCATGACCGCTGGAGTTCTGATGAAACGGGATTAAAATCACATATTTAAGCTATATGAAGACTCAAATATGTGTGAGTTTTTAATTAGAAATGACAACGATAATCCATGTCTTATGTGAATTTATCGAAGTTGTTTTGAAGTTAAATCTGTTTTACGAGAACTATATTTTGACCGCACAAAATGTTGAATTTTGCCACATAGTGCTCCGCCTGACATAAACTAGAGGATTTTCGTAGAGTAACGAAGTGGTACGGAAATATCCGAGAGATGACGAAAATGAGTTCCACATCTACAATATTTACCTCCCTTGTTCTCAATTGTCGGCCATTTTGATAAAAATAAGATAACTTATTCATAATCCTCATGTATATGGAAATTACAGTTTTGCCTATCAAAATGGCTGACTGTTAAGAACAAGGGAGGTAAATAGTGTAGATGTGGGAACAAGGGAGGTAAATATTGCAGATCAGGGAACAAGGGAGGTAAATAGTGTAGATGTGGGAACAAGGGAGGTAAGTAGTGTAGATCAGGGAACAAGGGAGGTAAATAGTGTAGATGTAAATAGGGTACCTGGGTAGAAGCACCGACTTTACAGTACGCCAACTAAACAGCTTCCTTATATACGACATAACTGAAATGTCGGCATTTCTCGAGCTTTGAAGAACTACAGACTGCTGCAATGTCCGTGCTAGGAGGTTTTGACAAAATCGTTCTATAAAGACACCTTCAAACAGTGGGTCCATTGGCATGAATATTGTGTGTCAGCTAGTGGAGCGTATTTTAAGCAAATGCGACGTTAACGTCAAATAAACAGGATCTGTGGTGATCGCCAATACATGGTTGCAGGGTAAATGTTTATAAGATGTACACCTGTTGTAATATTGATATGAAATGTTTACAATGTTATAGATTAGACATTCATTAACCTCACTCTGGGGTTATTCACATTCATTATCTTAGAAATTCTTTATACATGTATCACAAGTTGTCCACGAACTTAATGATCAGCCCTCGTACAAATTCAAAATTTCGGATGAGGATCGAACCCATTGCGGTGAAGGGGGAAAGGATCAGAATTCATCGACAACAACGACTCGGCGACGGAACCCTCCCCTTCAACCCTTTCCTCACTCTCACAGAGACGGGATTTTGAGGTCAACGTGACATTTATACCTTAACCACATGTTCTATAAATAACCATGCAAATTGATGCTTGTCGCCGACGATAGTCAACATAAGCACGGTACATTTGAATAGTTTTTCAGTCCCCTGATTTTTTACAATTACCACAAACGTAGGCAATGGTTCTATTTGACATAAACAATTGCACAATATCATTTACCAAGTAGATAAATCACTACAAATTCTAGGGTAAACTGTAATAATATTGTCTGGAGTAAGGAACGTGTATTCCGATGATCGTTTTATATCTCAACAAGAAAACAATACGTACCGCTTAAAATAAGAATATACACAAAAAATGAGTAAACACGCATTTTAATCCGAGAATTCATTTTAAAAGTCAAAAGTGTAAATGCACAGTGTTGTTAGCTTTAGCTCATGTTCCATTTCAAAAGAATTATGATTGTTTTCAATTATTGAAGAACAATTAAAATTTCTGACACGGAACATTGCGTTCTATTGTATGAATTCAAAGCGTTCTAAATATGATATAGATCTAAGTATAAAGGCAAAAATGTGACTGTATGATCGTTATTAGTTATCTCCCTTTATCCGTTCTAGAGTTCTCTCCCTTTATCTATTTTATGTTCTATATATGCATATACCTGGGACCAGCATATACTATAGAAGGGGTAAAGGGAGATAACTCTAGAAGGGATAATGGGAGAGAACTCGTGGTAATCTCTTGTGAACATTCTCGACAGCTCTCGGATATTTCCGTACCACTTCGTTACTCTACGAACATCTGGACGTAGTTGGCCGAGGTTTTCCGAATGCTCATGTGAACTGGACGAATCCATTAAAATACTTACGGAATTTTTTTTTTAAATTTATACATTATCAAAGACTTAAATGGTCAATTTATGTATATATGTTGGAAATCAAGGACCATATAGCGATTTAGGGTGAGGTTAGTTAGCTGTTAAATCGATTTAAACCCCCAGTAATTTTTGCTGACAGTTCCAAGGCTGTAATTCGCTATATGATTGTTGTTTCTGTTTGTGTTATGAATGTGTTTTGTATTTCCCTTTCCCCTATGCAATTCTGTCACTTTATATAGTGTTCAGGTTGTTTCCTGCCATTTTCGGCCTATTGCGGCCAGTTGTCTTGACTTGTCCTGTGATCGTTTCCATCCATTAATCCCCCCCCCCCCTCCCCCTACCTTCACTGTCCACTTTGATTCTCCTAGTTATTCGTTGTGGTCTGCCGGGCCATTCCTTGTGCCTCTGTTCCTTAACATGTGTACCCTTTGACCTCCTTAAGTGCCTTATGTTTTGTGGATTGTTGTTTTCCCGGAGGTCTGCGTGGGGAGACAATGTCTTGTGTATGTGGCGTTCCCTGTAGTTTGGCCTACGTATTCTCTCTCTTTTGATATTAACCTTGTTGAAAACGCTCAATTATAAAAAAGAGGAAATCTTATGATGAAACTCACCTTCCAATGAAGCCGACATGATCAAACAACTTTCTTTTCACACATTTATGTACAATTAAGGAGAAATCAACTAAAAAGGGGCAGATTTCCACTCCGTATCGTAATTTGTATTCCAGTGAGGAACATTTTGAAACAGACTACAAGACTAAATCTGTCAAATATGACACGTTTAATTCAATGGTTTTCTACATGTTTATTTTATAGCAAGGCAAAAATATGACACAACAAACACGAATTGTTGATCACTTGGTCATAATAAGCTTAAAATACGGGGTTGATTTCATGGAAGCACTAGAATTATTAATAAACGTACCAAAGTACGTACCAAAACGGTGACATCTGGGCTTTAGCTAAGAAGGACGAAATCGGTTACTTCCCCTTGTAAACAAAACCCCATCTGTAGACAAAATTTTCATTCCACAAGTTTACGTTTAATAGCTTGATTTTTTTTTTGATGCGGTAGTAATAAGTGTGACATCCGACTTAAATATGTCTGACGACAATTGTGATCCAGATTTTGACAGCATTGTCCATTTTCTGATCCAGCACAAATGGATTTACGATTTTAAACTTACACGATACATCATCGACAGAGCTTACGTTAATATCCCTGATGAGGTAATGTAACGAGCAGAATAGATCGAATTGAGTTCGTCTTTGAGTGTTTAACAGACTTGACAATTATTTACTAAGTGTCTGTGTTTAATAGTAGATTAATGGATGTTTGAGAACTTTTGCTATCTAACCCGTTGTACTATCTAGGATCTAACCACTACCATTCTTTGTTCTACAGGTTAATTACTGCAACCAAAGACTAATACAAATGCTCATTCCCCCTGGATTCTTCATCAATGGAACAGTCTACCCCACATATCCCATGTCTACCCACCCTAGAATAGTTTAATGTTGCAATTAGCAACATATATATCAACATTCTATCACTAACATAACCTCATTCTCGGTACCCAGGCTATTCATAGCATACATGAAAAACTGGGAAAATTGCCTAGCAAGACTTCATAATGCATGAATATTCATAAGCATTTCTTGACCAATGAAATGGACGATAACAAAAATGAAGGAATCTCTTTTGTGAAGAACTATCAGCTAATTCGATTTGAAAGCTGCTATCTCATTGGATCGCTTAGAACTGTTGCCGCCATTTAAGTAAATCAAGGGAAAAGTGAGCCTGATGTTGGACTCAAACCCAAGACCCCTAAACACTTGTTCAGTGCTCTAGTGGTTATTTTGGGAAGATGACCCATACCCTTCAAATTGCAAATTTTTGGCTGTTAATCTTAGAAATTGTGGAAAAAAGTCAAGAAATTACAGCAAAATTTAAGAATTAAATTAAAGGATGTTATGATCAATCAAACAATTGCTATATAAACTGCCTATGAAAGAAAAGCCTCTAACTTTGTCAATTTTGGGCTGAATTGAACCAAATCTTTTTTTAATTCAGATTTATTGGGAATTTTAACATTCAATTTTGAAAGAATGTATACTTTGTGTCATTGTGAATATAGCAGAATAACGCCTATAAAAACAGTTGAAAATAAATGCTGTCATTGATTCTATTTACAGTGGACAGAAGTGTTGAAGACTTTGTCATTAGAAGAGTTGGCTGATCTACCATTTGGAAAGTTGAAGGTAAATTTAAAAGAAAAGTCATGGTTTATTCCACTTTATGCAGTTTATTATGCCCCCCTTCGAAGAAAAGAGGGCATATTGCTTTGCACGTGGCGGTCGGTCCGTCGATCGGTCCGTCGGTCTGTATCCTTTTTGTTTCTGATCAATAACTCAAGAACCCCTTGACCTATCATCCTCAAACGTGGTCCACACATTTATCTTGGGTAGCTGAGGAACTATATTGGGGTCACAGGGTCATAATATTTTACAAACGTCTACATTTTGTTATAAGAATACAAACAATGAAAGAAGTCGTGAATGTACCATTTTGGCAATTTTCTTGGCGATTGATTAAGTACTGACATGAGAATGCAAAATTTCAAAATCAGCTGAAAATTCGGCAAGGGGTCCAGGGGGCTACTGAAGCTCCTGGCTTTTAAGCATTTAAGATGCCTGGAATTGTCTCTAAAACAGCCCTTGCGAGCATCAAAAGCAAAAGTCTCATGCCTGTAAGTAACGTTAACAATATCTGGTATTGTGGATTTACCTTTGACTTGGAATAAAGTTAATAAACTGATAACAATGTGTAATATGTAGTAGTGGGCCAATTATCGGCAATAGTCGATTAATTGTCGCCGCTGGCTAAAAGTCTACGATCGGCGACAATGTTTTGCCGGTATCGATTAATCAAAGAATATGTGCCGTGTACTCTAGGGCCGAATCCGCATTCAATATCTTTCCGTTTATTCTATTTTCTCTTTCCGCTCTAATATCTTTTGCCTATTTCAACAAGGGAAATCACTCTGACCAGAAGTAGCATCACTTATCTATTTTATTTATATTTAAGCCTTGCAATAAGTGTGATTTTATTTACCAGTGCTCACTGACTAGATGCAAAATGACACAAAATGTATTCTTTTAAATTTTCTGATAGTTATCGATTAATCCGATTAATTAGTTGGTCTGTCTGTTCGATAAATCGATAATGAAAATACAGCCACATGCCCATCACTAGTAAAAAGCGTTTTATTTTATATAAAAATAAATTTCCTTGCGTACCAGGCTGGCATTTCCCGTGTTTACACCGGTGCTGGAAAACTCTTACACACCTCCCACCTCATGTGTGGATGGGATATCCGGCTGTCGGTTAGATGTTTTGGCTGAAACTCGACAGAGCCTCTTACCCACCAAAACGGTAACCCTCTGTCCGTTATTTCTATCAATACCGTAAGCAAGTGAAAGATCATTTTCAGTCTTCACGATAATTTTTTGGAAGGACTTGCCCGTTCGGGCAGACAGCTGACAATTTCCACTTGCCCAAATAAAATTAACAGCACCATCAAAATAACGAAGATGTTTTGATGGTTGTTTTGACTTGTTAAATCAGAAACGAAGACTGGTAACGATAGTTGATGAAAAAGGGCTGTTACACAAACAAAATTGACAAAAAATGAAAACCAGTCGAAGTATTGCGTACTACATCATCAATTTCTGTGACAGCTTGGATAAAAGCTAGTCAGACCATGCCACGAACACGACTTGCCCATTCGGGCAGACGAAATGGATTTTTTACTTGACCGATGGTAATTTTACTTGTCTGGGATTTGAGCAAGTGGGTTATTGTAAATAAAGACTATATTTAAACTGCTTTCTTGGCCAATGCCAAAAATATTATACTGTTGATTTTCAGGATGATTGGCCGAGTACATTTAAAGATTTTATTAGAAATTGCTTGGATTATTCAATACCACGTGATCAGGTGACCTCGTTACCAAGGAAACAAGGTTCATACTCCTTGAATGAAGATTGTAGCAAACAAACTTCCTGTTGTTGTTGTTGTTGTAATAAATCTGACGATTCGGCCAACGGAACAAGTTGTGATGTTAGATTGTCTGAAAATGCTGGTAAATGTGACAAGCAAATATTAGGATATTCAGAGGAAATGAATCCAGCAGTGAGGTTAGGACTTATAGATCATTCTGAGTTAGAACATAAAGGAGAATTTCAACCTTCATGCAAACTGCTTCAATCAAGGGAAGTAACTCAGAATTCTACAATGACCGCTGGAGCATTTCTGGACCCGGAGATTCGGAGGGGTATGTCGGCGAAAAAATGGCATGAAGTAAGTCACATGACCGCCATTATTGATCATGTGACCAAATTAGGTGGTAATGATGCAATTGTGGATGTGGGATCTGGTTTGGTAAGTAAGAATTTGCCAAATTTTTTAAACACTTCTAAAAAAAACAAAGCCCACCCAGCTAGCTCAGTTGGTCGATCGTTAGACTGTCACCTGGCACTGGATCGGGTTCGATTACTGGGTTGTAAGGTTATGTTCTTCATGACATTGGTTGCGGTCACCTCGTCCACATGTGGAGAAGTTGTCAGTTGCATGTGGAAGAGCAAGTTAGTACGGGTTGATAATTAATTCCAGGAAAACTGGTTATGTCGTTTTGCCGCCGTATATGACTGAAAATATTTGAAAAATTTTACCTAAAAAATAAGAATGTATGAAATGTGTTTTAGGCGATAACTTGACCTTCATGTATAATGTGTTGCATACACATGTTTTACTTGTTTCTTCACTTGCAGGGATACCTCGGTCATTTTCTTCATACCATATATGGGCATAGCGTACTTGGATTGGAAGGTAAACAGGGACATTCACAAGGCGCCAATGAAAGACTGAAAACATCAGGTAATGTCTGACCACATGTACTGAAACTCTGTGGAACGTCTGACCACATGTACTGAAACTCTGTGGAACGTCTGACCACATGGTACTGAAACTCTGTGGAACGTCTGACCACATGTACTGAAACTCTGCAGAACGTCTGACCACATGTACTGAAACTCTGTGGAATGTCTGACCACATGTACTGAAACTCTGTGGAACATCTGACCACATGTACTGAAACTCTGTGGAACGTCTGACCACATGGTACTGAAACTCTGTGGAACGTCTGACCACATGTACTGAAACTCTGTGGAATGTCTGACCACAGGTACTGAAACTCTGTGGAATGTCTGACCACAGGTACTGAAACTCTGTGGAATGTCTGACCACATGTACTGAAACTCTGCAGAACGTCTGACCACATGTACTGAAACTCTGCGGAACGTCTGACCACATGTACTGAAACTCTGTGGAATGTCTGACCACAGGTACTGAAACTCTGTGGAATGTCTGACCACATGGTACTGAAACTCTGTGGCAAGTCTGACCACAGGTACTGAAACTCTGCAGAACGTCTGACCACATGTACTGAAACTCTGCGGAACGTCTGACCACATGTACTGAAACTCAGCGGAACGTCTGACCACATGTACTGAAACTCAGCGGAACTTTAGTCATTTTTGAAGCACTTTAGCGTCTCATTGCTATCATCGTCAACTCAGGCCTTTTTCGGTCCATTTTGGGAAAAAGTCCCTAGATAAATTCGGAACATTTTCGTCGTAAAATTTACCAATTTGGGAAAACTTTAATCTCTTCATCTCCAATTTTGGGAATTTTCATAGTTAAAAGAACAGGCTTTATCTAAATTTTATATAAACATACATTCTAATCTACAATTCTTATATCAGCTGTAAAACAACACAAAATGTCCACATTCGTTTATGACACAAGGGACAACAATGGCCAGAGTTATTCAAAGAGCATAAGGATATACCAGGTCGCTCCAGTAGATGATTTTTCATAGGTGCTTCTGATTGGGATTTATTTTTCTGATTGGGAAAAAAATATATATTTGGCTTTGGGAATGGGTCAGATAGTCTGACCCGTGGGAACTATAGAAAAGGGCCTGAAACTGGGTGGTATACTCTAAGTACCGCTATATTCATCATTTCAAGAAAATAGTACCTGTAAAATCCTGTGAGTTTATTATAGATTTGATGAGCATTATGGCTGATTTTCAGGAATATATCAATTGTGGAATGGCGGGAGTCTTGATATAAATGGCTTTCATGGATTATTTGTGTCATTTTTGGTGAAGGAATTCACTCGAATAGTCGCGTATAAATTACTAATACAATAAGATAAAAACGCCTATGAAGTGCCTCTCAGGACCTTCAGTCCTTTGATTGCAACTGCTACATGTATACCAGGGCTGACATTGATATGTGGTAGATATATCAATTATATGTTTAAATTCCTTTAATAGACTATTAAACTCCTATATTTCTGAATGTGTATGCGTGAATGCCCTACATATTTAAATGTTCAGCTTGTATTTTCTGTAACAAGATATCATTTTAGTACTTAATACATACTTTTTAACTTCACAGTATTATATTACATTGCCAACATTTGAAATGCACTATTCACTAGAGCCTTGTTTAACAAGCGGCCGACTACAAAGTGATGTGTCGCTATTTTAGCACATTTTTAGACCGTACCCATTTTCCTTCTTGGTTAATTGCAGGGGAGATAATTTGATAAAAAAAATTGAATTACCTCCCTTTTTTATTTTACTTTTCAGATTCCTGTCATATGCTTCAGAATGTTACATGTGAAATTTATGACAACGACCAGTCCGAGTCTGAATTTATTCATATTGTACTTGACTGGTTTTCTAACTTATCAAGTCATGGCAATGTTTGTAACCATTTTGTAAACCAGTCTAAAAATAATAAATCCAATGAGACGAGATCAAAAAATTATCGTATGGGACACAGTCTGGAAAATGAAAAGCAGACGGCAAGAAATGTGAGTTGTGAATCCACTTCTTTTGCCAGAAATGAAACTTCAGACCGTTCAAACTTTGATTCGTGTATGATCGCTGACGTGTCGGCTCAGGTTGATTGTGGACTGGTTGTATCTGGCAATGTTTCCAGACTGGTCGGTCGATTGTGCAAAAAATGTGATTCCAGTGAACTGAACAAGCTTGATACAAAAGTGAAAAGTGAAACACCCAATGTATGTATGGTTGGGCTTCACTGCTGTGGAGACTTAACTCCTGCCATGTTGAAGTATTTCATGCGGATAGACTGGATTACCTCCCTTTGTTTAGTCAGCTGTTGCTACCACAGAATGAGTATTGAAGGTACGTGATAATGTCTGGATTACCTCCCTTTGTTTAGTCAGCTGTTGCTACCACAGAATGAGTATTGAAGGTACGTGATAATGTCTGGATTACCTCCCTTTGTTTAGTCAGCTGTTGCTACCACAGAATGAGTATTGAAGGTACGTGATAATGTCTGGATTACCTCCCTTTGTTTAGTCAGCTGTTGCTACCACAGAATGAGTATTGAAGGTACGTGATAATGTCTGGACTACCTCCCTTTGTTTAGTCAGCTGTTGCTACCACAGAATGAGTATTGAAGGTATGTGATAATGTCTGGATTACCTCCCTTTGTTTAGTCAGCTGTTGCTACCACAGAATGAGTATTGAAGGTACGTGATAATGTCGGGATTACCTCCCTTTGTTTAGTCAGCTGTTGCTACCACAGAATGAGTATTGAAGGTACGTGATAATGTCTGGATTACCTCCCTTTGTTTAGTCAGCTGTTGCTACCACAGAATGAGTATTGAAGGTAAGTGATAATGTCTGGATTACCTCCCTTTGTTTAGTCAGCTGTTGCTACCACAGAATGAGTATTGAAGGTACGTGATAATGTCTGGATTACCTCCCTTTGTTTAGTCAGCTGTTGCTACCACAGAATGAGTATTGAAGGTACGTGATAATGTCTGGATTACCTCCCTTTGTTTAGTCAGCTGTTGCTACCACAGAATGAGTATTGAAGGTACGTGATAATGTCTGGATTACCTCCCTTTGTTTAGTCAGCTGTTGCTACCACAGAATGAGTATTGAAGGTACGTGATAATGTCTGGATTACCTCCCTTTGTTTAGTCAGCTGTTGCTACCACAGAATGAGTATTGAAGGTACGTGATAATGTCTGGATTACCTCCCTTTGTTTAGTCAGCTGTTGCTACCACAGAATGAGTATTGAAGGTAAGTGATAATGTCTGGATTACCTCCCTTTGTTTAGTCAGCTGTTGCTACCACAGAATGAGTATTGAAGGTACGTGATAATGTCTGGATTACCTCCCTTTGTTTAGTCAGCTGTTGCTACCACAGAATGAGTATTGAAGGTACGTGATAATGTCTGGATTACCTCCCTTTGTTCAGTCAGCTGTTGCTACCACAGAATGAGTATTGAAGGTACGTGATAATGTCTGGATTACCTCCCTTTGTTTAGTCAGCTGTTGCTACCACAGAATGAGTATTGAAGGTATGTGATAATGTCTGGATTACCTCCCTTTGTTTAGTCAGCTGTTGCTACCACAGAATGAGTATTGAAGGTATGTGATAATGTCTGGATTACCTCCCTTTGTTTAGTCAGCTGTTGCTACCACAGAATGAGTATTGAAGGTACGTGATAATGTCTGGATTACCTCCCTTTGTTTAGTCAGCTGTTGCTACCACAGAATGAGTATTGAAGGTACGTGATAATGTCTGGATTACCTCCCTTTGTTTAGTCAGCTGTTGCTACCACAGAATGAGTATTGAAGGTACGTGATAATGTCTGGATTACCTCCCTTTGTTTAATCAGCTGTTGCTACCACAGAATGAGTATTGAAGGTACGTGATAATGTCTGGATTACCTCCCTTTGTTTAGTCAGCTGTTGCTACCACAGAATGAGTATTGAAGGTACGTGATAATGTCTGGATTACCTCCCTTTGTTTAGTCAGCTGTTGCTACCACAGAATGAGTATTGAAGGTACGTGATAATGTCTGGATTACCTCCCTTTGTTCAGTTAGGATGAATGTTGAAGGAATGTGAAAATATTTTGCTCGGAAATGGAATAATGACTTCTGAAAACAGCGTTGTTACAACCCGTATTGCAATAAAAACGCATTTTGCAGTAAAAAATTAAAAATTAAAAACTTAAACAGTTGTATATATGTGAATTCAATATGTATGATAATACAAAAAAATATATGTGCGACGTATCCTACAATAAGGCCGTTTTTTTCTAACGCAGAGATTTCCTTTAAACTTTTTATATTTGATTTAAAGTGTAATGTCTATCTAACCAAAATATGAAATAAAAATGATAGGTCACCTTGCTCAATTTTATGATAATGAAGATTTAAAACATGAATATTTCATATGAATACAGAGCAAAATCGATACAAGTTTACTATATTTTTTTCTAGCGCTGAGATTTTCTTACAACTTGGTATACTATATGAGAGTCAGTGTCTGAATGAAAATATGAAATAAAAATAATAGGTCACCTTGCTTGATTTTAAGATATAGATTGTTTTATTGTGTTTCAAATGTAATATACAGTGGAACCCCTCTAAACCGAACCTCGTCCGGACCGGATAAAAAGTTCGGTTTAGAGGGGTTTCCGGTTTAGAGGGGTTTTAGGAAATGCATTAAACAACAACATAATTAATGACTTAGTGTATTTTATTCATTCCTTATACATGCACTATATATATATACAGTACTTATACTATATTATAACACTGTTCCCTGTTGCGGCAGGTCATACCCATGACAATTTGACAAATATGTCGATTTTCCTCCACATGTGGAGAAGTTGCTGGCTCCTTGTGGAAGGGTAAGTTAGTACTGGTTAGAATTCAGTCCAGGAAAAACTGGTTAGGTGAACCGGCCGCCGTATATAACTGAAATATCGTTGAGAAACGGCGTTAAACCCGATGAAACAAACAAATATAACACTGTTATTTTATGCATGCACATGTATTTATAAATACTTATACATGTACTATATTATAACACTGTTATTATGTTGATTGTGTGAATGATAAAATCAATGTGACAGAAACTGATTGATAAAACAACAAAATTGTTCCACATTATTGTTAGTTTAAACAACAATACCTGCATTCGTCTTTACTCTGCTAATACGCTCATTAACTAGAATGATAATTTGATTCTTTTAACAAAAGATCAATTGAACAGTCACCTACTGTAGCATTCATCATTAAATAAATTATTGAAAACATCGATTGATGTGTATGGTCGGCAATTAAAAGTTGTTAATGATGTTTGCAAACTGTCACTTTCTTTCGTCGTTACTCGGTTAATAATTGCGATTATCACACTGTACCTATTTACCCGCGTTAACACATTTATTGTCTAAACACTTTAGGTGTCATAAATTGCTGTTCAGTTTAGAGGGGTAAATTACTGTTGAAATTGTTTAGAAATAATGGAAATCTTGTTCGGTTTCCGGAATAGAGGGGTTCCGGTTTACAGAGGTTTTTACACAATGAAAATAGAACAGAAAAAATCGGGACCACGCAAATTGTTCGGTTTAGAGGGAATTCCGGTTTACTGAGGTTCCGGGTTTGAGGGGTTCCACTGTATATGGAAACTGAAAGTTGAAAAAATTTACACTTAAGGCCAAAAAAAATAATATCTGTGTTTAGGGTAACGGTCTCAAAAATGCTAGGTAGGGTAGGGACAAAGTTTTTTTTTTATTTTTTTATTTTTTTTCAAAAACAATTAAAAATCAAAAAAAAATCGAAAAAAAATTCTCCAGGGTCGTAAAAAACTCTAGGGTCGGGATTTTTCGACAGGTAGGGTCGGGTTACCCTAAACACAAATATATTTTTTTTAGGCCTAATACACTTGGTAACCCATTATCGTTTTACATTTTCATAAAATGTGTTAGTTTAAATATTTATTGAAGATCATTTTATAATTTCAAATGTAGAATTTTAAATATCGATTACTTTTTTAGTTTTTAATGATAAAGTATATAGAAAAAGAAAGTAGAAGGAAAACTGCAAAACTAAAATGAAATCCTTCAATTAAACAAAATGATATCATTATTTGTATTGTGCTTGGTGACTATAAAGTTCAGAAAAAATCTTTGCATCGTAAAAGAAAATAGTAAACTACTCCCTTGTACGTCTTTAACCCAATGCAAACACTACTATAATCGAATAGAACATGTGCAGTAAAGTTGCGCAATGGCAACTCCCAAATACGTCTTTAACTTAACCATCGCAATCGAGTTCATGTAATGTCGTTGCTAAGCGACTTACGTTGTTTGTGATTGGCAAGATTTTACATTTCGACATCCCGGGAAGAAATATGCGAGATGTAATGCTTGTGCCAAATCGCCCGCTTTTATATTTACTTGAAAGGTCGCCATGTCAATAAACTTCATCTGCTCACTGAGTGAATGAAACTAGCCAAAAACATCAAACAATTTTACTATGTGTTCAAAACTTATGTTCTGTATGTGACAATCAAAATGTGTAAACACGATATTGTACTTAGTTTCGTATATAATTATTATTATTATTAACACGCTCTGTAAAATCATTGCATTATGAAAAAAAAACATTTATTACTGTCTGCCTGTTTCAAATTTGCTCTTCGAATGTATTTGAGCAATATTCCAGTTAATAGCTGTCAATAATGCGTCATCACTGCATTAATGGCGTCACGCCACGCGCAGATTCGTGTTACTGTGACAAGTACTTATTTATAGATTGAAAGCTGTGTGTAAATGAGTGCGTCTGTGTTTTGCCTTTTATTTTCTCGTGTGTGAATTTCATGCACGAGGCAACTACTCGTATTCAAAGAAGACATGAACCTTGTCACAATGGATAAAGTTCTTAATTTCAAATTACGCACAAGGGATACTGAATCTATTAAATTAAAATCAACTATTCTTCTTCATACAAATGACTAATACACTCACACAATCTTATTAAGCTGCCTTAATCAGTTATTTTGACAATATCATATGATTCAACACTTCAACAATGGATTAATTGACCGATTTAGCTTTTACCACGTGTTGATTTTTCTATGTAAAATTTACAGTTATTCCGGTATTTCGGTAGTATTCGAACGTACATTTACTCCACGAAATTTGATTAGCTGGATAAAATGTGCCGAGCACTCCGATTGGATACTGTGACATACGATCGTTATTGTAGAGTAGGCGAGGGGCGGTGCTTGCTACACGCAAAATTGTCGACATGGGGCCTGATTCAAAATCTGATCAGATAAGCATGAGTGAAATCTGTTAATTGGACTGTTAATTTGTCACTTGTCCGATTTAAAGTCTCCAAATTTAGACTAGCCCGGGACTAACACTATTTTACTGGCCGATAGCCGGAAGCTATTTTAGACTAGCCCGGGACTAACACTATTTTACTGGCCGATAGCCGGAAACTATTTTAGACTAGCCCGGGACTAACACTATTTTACTAGCCGAAAGCCGGAAACTATTTTAGACTAGTCCGGGACGTCGGGCTAGCCGATTTCTCGAGCCCTGGTCATATATACGAATAATAACACAAACAATATATGTGCGACTCATATAACTCACATATACTATAACAAATAGACGAGATTCATTTTCAAAGCATTTTGCAATAAAGATTTCACACCAATCAAGCATTTTGCAACAATAATTTAAAACCGCTAAGAACGCTTGTGTGATATCTTAAACAGGTATATATTTTTTAATAATAATAATTAAAAAAATATATGTCCGACACATATAATCCGTGATAGATAACATTTAGACGAGATTCATGTTCAAAGCATTTTGCAATATAAATTCCTCACCCTTCCGCGTGTTTTGCAAGAAAATTTTAATTCAATCAAAATGCAAGTGTAATGACTTAAATAGGCATATATATATATATATGTTTAATGGGACAAATTACATATATATGTGCGACACATTTCATTGATAGTACATGATATATAGACAAGTCTGATTCTCAACATGATTTCTGAATATAAACTGAGTATTTTCTACGAACAGACATTAAGTGCTATTGCTGCCGACTGTCTTGAGTTGTCCTGCGATCTTTCTCATTGGTCCCCCCCCCTCCTTCACTGTCCACTTTGATTCTCCTAGTTATTCCTTATGGTCTGCCAGGCCATTCCCTCTGCCTCTATTCCTTAACATATGTACCCTTTAACCTGCTTAAGTGCCTTGTGTTTTATGGATTGTTGTTTTCCCTGAGGTCTGCGTGGGGAGGCACTGTCTTATGTATGTGGCGTTTCCTGTAGCTACGTATTCTCTCTCTTTCATTAAGCATACACGTACATCAATAAACTTATTCTGTTAGCGTCTCATTTCAGAGAATGTCTCATTCAATTGCATATCACAAAAACAAATTGTATTCCACAGGAAAGTTTGGAGTGAAATTTATTCTTTCTCGCAAAAAACGTATTAAACATTCAGTGGCATAAAAATAAGAGTAAATGACAAAAGTTGACAGTTGAGTCCATACATGAATAGTTGTTGTAAATGTGCCACCTATCTGAATTTAATTAACAAATGTTTTGGTCATGGCACATCTTACCTGGACAGACTCTATAAATGTAATGATAGGGTCGACTACCTTCTTTTTCGTAGGAATATACCGCACGATCGGGTCGACTACCTTCTTTTTCGTAGGAATATACCGCACGATAGGGTCGACTACCTTCTTTTTCGTAGGAATATACCGCATGATAGGGTCGACTACCTTCTTTTTCGTAGGAATATACCGCATGATAGGGTCGACTGCCTTCTTTTTCGTAGGAATATACCGCATGATAGGGTCGACTACCTTCTTTTTCGTAGGAATATACCGCATGATAGGGTCGACTGCCTTCTTTTTCGTAGGAATATACCGCATGATAGGGTCGACTACCTTCTTTTTCGTAGGAATATACCGCATGATAGGGTCGACTGCCTTCTTTTTCGTAGGAATATACCGCATGATAGGGTCGACTACCTTCTTTTTCGTAGGAATATACCGCATGATAGGGTCGACTACCTTCTTTTTCGTAGGAATATACCGCACGATCGGGTCGACTACCTTCTTTTTCGTAGGAATATACCGCATGATAGGGTCGACTACCTTCTTTTTCATAGGAATATACCGCATGATAGGGTCGACTACCTTCTTTTTCGTAGGAATATACCGCATGATAGGGTCGACTACCTTCTTTTTCGTAGGAATATACCGCATGATAGGGTCAACTACCTTCTTTTTCGTACGAATATACCGCATGATAGGGTCGACTACCTTCTTTTTCGTAGGAATATACCGCATGATAGGGTCGACTACCTTCTTTTTCATAGGAATATACCGCATGATAGGGTCGACTACCTTCTTTTTCATAGGAATATACCGCATGATAGGGTCGACTACTTTCTTTTTCGTAGGAATATACCACATGATAGGGTCGACTACCTTCTTTTTCGTAGGAATATACCGCATGATAGGGTCGACTACCTTCTTTTTCATAGGAATATACCGCATGATAGGGTCGACTACCTTCTTTTTCGTAGGAATATACCGCATGATAGGGTCGACTGCCTTCTTTTTCGTAGGAATATACCGCATGATAGGGTCGACTACCTTCTTTTTCGTAGGAATATACCGCATGATAGGGTCGACTACCTTCTTTTTCGTAGGAATATACCGCATGGTAGGGTCGACTACCTTCTTTTTCGTAAGAATATACCGCACGATCGGGTCGACTACCTTCTTTTTCGTAGGAATATACCGCACGATAGGGTCGACTACCTTCTTTTTCGTAGGAATATACCGCATGGTAGGGTCGACTACCTTCTTTTTCGTAGCAATATACCGCATGATAGGGTCGACTACCTTCTTGACACTGTCATAATCGATTTTGCGTCAGTGACTATAACAAGTTGATAATAACGAACTGCTATTCGTTGTTTTTTATTATCATAACAATTGGACTTCCAGGAGGTCTGTCTGTAGAAAAAACATACTTCTAATCAAATGTATAATCAAAGTACTGAATGCTATTCTGTATTCCTTTCTCAAGAGAGCTTCTGAAGTTATGGAGGGGAATGCAACTCTCTCCGACAACAACGTGTGTTCCGACAACAACGTGTGTGTGTCTTTTTTATTATACCGTACTAGCTTCACTAGTGAAGTCACCATCAACTCGTGGACCCTTATCTGTAGGACAAGTTAGTAGCCTAAGGTCCTTTTTTGCTTAGGTTAATGCCCTGTATAAGTATTACTAGTATGTTGGCATAAATATTAACGAAGCTTTTAATCGAAGTGAGTTAGCATAGGTAAAGAACTGTTGCAAGGTATGTGATGGATATGAGACGCAGTATCCGAACTGTCGTTACTGTGCATCACTGCTGACGCAATGTATATAA
The DNA here is from genome assembly GCA_032209605.1 of Mactromeris polynyma. NCBI lineage: Eukaryota > Metazoa > Mollusca > Bivalvia > Venerida > Mactridae > Mactromeris > Mactromeris polynyma. The sequence continues at coordinate 4,938,862 of JASFXZ010000004.1, read as the reverse complement.
CAATGAATAAATAACTCGAGTATGAATGGACACATACAAAGTGCACAGCCATTCAAAAAGCACATTGAAACATGAACGCATGCACCTAATTCAAAAGCAAAATACACTCATAATAATTTTACATATGAAACATGTAACATAACTGCTATAATCGCTAATAAAAGGATTTTACTAAGTAATAAGGAGTGGATTTCTGGAAATCGTCCAGGTCAGATCGAATCTGTTTCCTGTTATTCTGATAAATCATGAATAAAACCACGTAAGCATTTATAATACTAAGCTGACTTCCGAATTAATTAGATTTCAAGTTACACCAGATACAGATTGCAATCAAGACCACTTTCAAAGCCATACTGTGTAGATTGTATCAGCATGTTCAAGTTGGTGTGAGTTATCTACAGGATACAAGCATGCTTATCAGAGTGAATTTATCAAAGCATTCAAGTTTATTTTCAACAAGAATCCGGGTTGACTGAGATGTTCGTCATATCACTTAGTAGCTTTCATGACTCATCTCTTGACAATACCTAGAAAGATTTGTTTCTAGATAGGCCAAAGTCAAAATTTAAAATCAATTGTAAATTTCAAATAGAGGTTAAGATTTAAACCTTATGCTCGACTTCATCATTCACTATTCATCTATATATACTGTTTTACCACACAAATATAAAGACGGGCCCGTAAATTTTAACTCCTAGATCAGCCACCTTATGTTTATTGAAGATGCATTTGGTCCATCTGAAAGTAAAATATTAGAACTGGCCGTATTTCCTGTATTGTTGCTACATTGGTTAAGGCATCTTTAACATTAACAATTGTAGTGTAATTCTAGTATTTTATCATAAGTTATGCAATGTCATAATTCATGTCTTAATTATACATTGGAGAAATGAAATTATACGGCTTACTTAGGGAAAACTAAAATAAATAATTATATATTATTTACTATTACTTACATGTTTCTGCGATAGAACTATTTCAGTTCGATCAACATGTATATAAATGATGAACGAGAAACTTACACAATTATATAAATACAAATGTAGACAAGTTTACACATACATCACAATCATTTGTAATTGTCTAAAGAGAACTAACCGCACAACATGAGCGTAAGTGTCGACAGGGAACGCCACATACATACGCCCGGGAAAACAACAGTTCACAAAACATCAGGCATTTGAGGAGGTGCAAGGGTAAATATGCAAGGGAACAGGGGCCGACCATAAAGGACAACTTAGGAGAATTAATGAGGACAAACGGTGGGGTTTAATGGATGGGATACATCACAGGACAAGTCAAGACAGCTGGCAACAATAGGCCAAAAGGGGGGGGGGGAAATAACATCAACACAATATAAAGTAAAATGATTACATATTGGGAAAGGAAACTTTAACATACATTTAAAACACATACAGCGATTTACAGCCTTGGAACTGTCAGTAAAAAATCTGGGATTTAAATCAAAACTATCATCACACTTAAACGCTATATGGTTCATGTAATTGTTTTCCAATACATACACATAAATTGACTAACTGGGCAGTAACTAATAGTTAAAAGTAATTAATCATTACGTACATAACAACAGACAGACTGTGTATCATTCAGCACGAAGGAAACGTCAGCCTAATACTGACCTTGCTCTCAGTAACTAACCAATGACAGACTGTGTATCATTCAGCACGAAGGAAACATCAGCCTAATACTGACCTTGCTCTCAGTAACTAACCAATGACAGACTGTGTATCATTCAGCACGAAGGAAACATCAGCCTAATACTGACCTTGCCCTCAGTAACTAACCAATGACAGACTGTGTATCATTCAGCACGAAGGAAACATCAGCCTAATACTGACCTTGATCTCAGTAACTAACCAATGACAGACTGTGTATCATTCAGCACGAAGGAAACGTCAGCCTAATACTGACCTTGCTCTCAGTAACTAACCAATGACAGACTGTGTATCATTCAGCATGAAGGAAACGTCGGACTAATACTGACCTTGCTCTCAGTAACTAACCAATGACAGACTGTGTATCATTCAGCACGAAGGAAACGTCAGCCTAATACTGACCTTGCTCTCAGTAACTAACCAATGACAGACTGTGTATCATTCAGCACGAAGGAAACGTCAGCCTAATACTGACCTTGCTCTCAGTAACTAACCAATGACAGACTGTGTATCATTCAGCACGAAGGAAACGTCAGCCTAATACTGACCTTGCTCTCAGTAACTTACCAATGTCATAATGCTAATGTTCTACTGAAAAAGGCCCTATTAAGTTGTGTTTCCTGGGTAGAGAGGGGAACTTAGCTCTACGTGCACAGCTTCATAGGCTGATACATGTATATATTAAAAGTCAAAATGCTATAAGGGCCCGTAATTTTTCCCTGATTGGAGAGGGACGCAGGTGTACCAGATGCACAATTGTACATGCTAACATAAATTTCTATATACCTGTAGTCCGAAGACTGTATGGCCAACGGTCAGGAGATACGTTTGACAAGAGTTTCGTGGGGCACAAAAAACAGGACATTGCTTTTAAGCCACGGAAAAATCTGTATAGTATATAAATTCATGTACATACACTTAAGTTTAAATTCAAGTTAATTGACGATAGGAATAACAATGTCTACGAACATGAATGAAACAAATCAAGCAGAAAATGCCACATACGTATTGCACAAAAAAACCAATGCATCTTTATTGCATGTAAACAATTACAATGTCAAATAGTACATAAGACACGAACATAAAACATGAGTAAATATAATAGTACCGACCTGTGTACCGACCTGTGTACTGACCTGTGTACCGACCTGTGTACCAACCTGTGTACAGACCTGTGTACCGACCTGTGTACCAACCTGTGTACCGACCTGTGTACTGACCTGTGTACCGACCTGTGTACCGACCTGTGTACCGACCTGTGTACAGACCTGTGTACCGACCTGTGTACAGACCTGTGTACTGACCTGTGTACCAACCTGTGTACAGACCTGTGTACCGACCTGTGTACCAACCTGTGTACCGACCTGTGTACTGACCTGTGTACCGACCTGTGTACCGACCTGTGTACCGACCTGTGTACTGACCTGTGTACCGACCTGTGTACCGACCTGTGTACCGATCTGTGTACAGACCTGTGTACTGACCTGTGTACAGACCTGTGTACCGACCTGTGTACCAACCTGTGTACCGACCTGTGTACCGACCTGTGTACCGACCTGTGTACCGACCTGTGTACCGACCTGTGTACCGACCTGTGTACCGACCTGTGTACCGACCTGTGTACCGACCTGTGTACCGTCAGTGGCAACACACTATTGGGGTTTAAACTTCGTATAAAAGAACATCCAACCTCACACAATCATACCATTACCCAAATAAACAAACATGACCCGGTTTCCAAGGCAACCACAGTAGAACATAGATACACTCAACAAAATTCCTAATCGGTCAGTTTATCATGAAAATCCTTTTTGAAAAACACGAAACATGGCGAGAATGACTGAAGAAGAACGCGCCCGAGCCGTCGGAATGATACAGGCCGGAACTCATTTACGACAGGTGGGTTTTATTTTTTGGAATTTCATAAGAATATTAACATTATTTGTTTGTAGCCATTATATTGAAGGTTCTTGCCACCTGAAATAAGTTGAAAATGGAAATAACCACCAATATAATGGCTACAAACCAAATAATGTCAATATTGTTATGAAATTTCAAAAAATAAAACCCACCTGTCGTAAATGAGTTCCGGCCTGTATCATTCCGACGGCTCGGGCGCGTTCTTCTTCAGTCATTCTCGCCATGTTTTGTGTTTTTCAAAAAGGATTTTCATCAGCAATGACAAAAGTGTACACGAACACGTGCAAATATGTGTCCATGCCCCGCACGTGCAACACGTGCTATAAACGTCAATACGCCTAATACGATTAATTTCATAGCGAGCCGGCTAAAAAAAATCAATAATTCGCTGCATTACCTGTTCAAATATCTGTATGTGAAATATTGTGTGAATACATGCATTATTAGAAAAATAATGATACAATATAAACTGACCGATTAGGAATTTTGTTGAGTGTATCTATGTACATGTATAAGACAAAATGTCTTTGACGCCATTTAAATATGTTTGTGATGATTTCTCAGAAGCGCAAGCACTTTAAATTCCCGCTGAATAACTGTCATGTGGTGACAGCATAGGCCCAATGATACCTTTAACCGCCTTACAGGTACCGCGCTATAAGATCAAACGATGCTCGCTTGATGACCATGCGATCATCATGTGGCGGCTGTCAGGCGAACTTTTATGGAAATTTTTCATTGCAAAATGCGTTGATAATCAACCTTGTTTCTATGGAAAATAGTATGAGTGATATGTGTCACACACACGTGTTGTTTGTATTATAATACAACAAAACAAATTGATACATCAATTCACACACAACTAGTTGGATTACAGTTGAAAATCGTTGGATAATATTATTATTATTTATATATCAGACTGTTTAAGACAGTATAGTTTTTACATGCATTTTTAGCGATTTTAAAATTTTATTGCACAACGCTTTGACGGGTGTGAAATATTTATTGCAAAATGCGTTGAAAATTATTCTTGTCTATTGTTGTATTATATGAGTTATATGAGTCTCACATATTTTTTGTATTATTAGTTATATATATATATATATAAGGTATTACACTTGCGCTTTTAGCGATTATAAAATTTTATTGCACAACGCTTTGACGGGTGTGAAATATTTATTGCAAAATGCGTTGAAAATTATTCTTGTCTATTGTTGTATTATATGAGTTATATGAGTCTCACATATTTTTTGTATTATTAGTTATATATATATATATAAGGTATTACACTTGCGCTTTTAGCGATTATAAAATTTTATTGCAAAACGCATTGACGAGTGTGAAATTTTTATTGCAAAATGCGTTGAACATAAATCTCTTCTAAGTGTTGTCAATCTATGGTTATATGAGTCGCACATATATTTTTTGTATTATCATACATATATACAACTGTTTAATGTACTACATATGCATTTTTAGCGATTTTAATTTTTTATTGCAAAATGCATTTTTATTGCAAAACAGGTTGTAACACAGGATCATTTTATCAGGGGTTTCAAAAAAGTGATTTCCTGTGCATCTACATTCGTACAGTTCACAAGATGTTTGTCCTAACATGACATGTATGGTCAAAATACCGACCTTCTGCTAATGGTCGCAACATCGTCAGAGACTCGCTTCATATCATTTTTATTCAACTCGTTCAATATACATGTATATACAAATGTGCAACACTCATTCAATATCCTCTATATATTTCCTTGTTCGTTTAATTCTATAAATCACAATTAGGTCTTCAAAATATCTTCCGTCATAACCAATGTCACTAATACAGGACAAATAACAGGGCCAATGTCAAATCACTTATTTATTGACAATTTTATTAAATAACTTCATGTACTTATAAATAAAGGATTCAAAATCGTGTTTTTTTCTGTATACTCTAAAACTATGAATTAGTTCCGTGCTGAAAACTGTCGACGAACGTTTAAATACTGACTTTAAAATAAAATGGCTGCCGTTTCCGAATTTCCAGCTGCGAATCTATATCATTTTTTGGCCCTGTTTAATTAGCCAATCAAATTCTTTAAAATGCGGGCCAATATCAATATCAGTTAGCGGCCCCGGGCCGAAAAGTGATATAGATATTGGCACTGTTATAGAGGAGGCCTTTGTATTATTGGACGAGGCAAATGCTGTGTTTAAGGGCTAATAATTAATAGTTATTTAATAAACTGCACATAAAGTCATAATCTTCCAGTTCAGTTTTAGAACCGAGGACCACGGTCTTGACATTTATTTTTAAGTTTAAACCCCCAGTGTTTCTTGCTGACAGTTCCAAGGCTGTAATTCGCTATATGGTTGTTGTTTCTGTTTGTGTTTTGAATGTGTTTTGTATTTCCCTTTCCCCTGTGCAATTCTGTCACTTTGTATGGTGTTAAGGTTGTTTTCTGCCCAGTTTCGGCCTATTGCGGCCAGTTGTCTTGACTTGTCCTGTGATATTTTCCATCCATTAATCCCCCCTCCCTCTTCCTTCACTGTCCACTTTGATTCTCCTAGTTATTCCTTGTGCTCTGCCGGGCCATTCCTTGTGCCTCTGTTCCTTAACATGTGTACCCTTTGACCTCCTTGAGTGCCTTATGTTTTATGGATTGTTGTTTTCCCGGAGGTCTGCGTGGGGAGGCACTGTCTTGTGTATGTGGTGTTCCCTGTAGCTACGTATTCTCTCTCTTTTAAACAGCTGTGATTTCTGATTGGTGGGGAGGGGGGGGCATTAAATGCATTGTACCAATATTTCACATTGTTTTCTGCACAGTAGATTGAAATAATTGATCTAAGAAATCTCTCCATATGAGAAATTTCGTCTGACACTCAAAAGTTTTTATTTTGCAGAAGAGACGAATCAACATTCAAACTTTCCACTGAGCGAGCGTTTGAAGAAGGCGGTAGTCAATGTACGGAAATTGTTCCCTGAATTTACATTTTCGACATTTTGTCTTCGACTAGCGGCTCAAGAAACCAGGTAAGTTGAAAGGACACGATTGTCAAGAGTTCTCTCCCTTTATCCCATCTACAGTTCTCTCCCTTACATATGTATATATAGGATAAAAGAATAAAGGGAGAGAATTCTGGAAGGGATAATAAAGGGAAAGAACTTGTGACAATATCCTGTGTATATATTAGACCTTAAACGGTATATATAGACAATACATGGTGTATATATTAGACCTTAAACGGTATATATAGACAATACATGGTGTATATATTAGACCTTAAACGGTATATATAGACAATACATGGTGTATATATTAGACCTTAAACGGTATATATAGACAATACCTGGTGTATATATTAGACCTTAAATGGTATATATAGACAATACATGGTGTATATATTAGACCTTAAACGGTATATATAGACAATACATGGTGTATATATTAGACCTTAAACGGTATATATAGACAATACATGGTGTATATATTAGACCTTAAATGGTATATATAGACAATACATGGTGTATATATTAGACCTTAAACGGTATATATAGACAATACATGGTGTATATATTAGACCTTAAACGGTATATATAGACAATACATGGTGTATATATTAGACCTTAAATGGTATATATAGACAATACATGGTGTATATATTAGACCTTAAACGGTATATATAGACAATACATGGTGTATATATTAGACCTTAAACGGTATATATAGACAATACATGGTGTATATATTAGACCTTAAACGGTATATATAGACAATACCTGGTGTATATATTAGACATTAAACGGTATATATAGACAATACATGGTGTATATATTAGACCTTAAACGGTATATATAGACAATACCTGGTGTATATATTAGACCTTAAACGGTATATATAGACAATACCTGGTGTATATATTAGACATTAAACGGTATATATAGACAATACCTGGTGTATATATTAGACCTTAAACGGTATATATAGACAATACCTGGTGTATATATTAGACCTTGCATGGTAAATATTTTACCTTACACAGTATATATAGACAATACATGGTGTATATAAATTTGTCATTACACAGTTTATATTTGAACTTACAAGTTGTTTATATTTTGAATTTACAAGGTATATATTTGACCTTGTGCAGTATATATTTGACCTTGTGCAGTATATATTTGACCTTGTGCAGTATATATTTGACCTTGTGCAGTATATATTTGACCTTGTGCAGTATATATTTGACCTTGTGCAGTATATATTTGACCTTGTGCAGTATATATTTGACCTTGTGCAGTATATATTTGACCTTGTGCAGTATATATTTGACCTTGTGCAGTATATATTTGACCATAAACAGTATATATTTGACAATACACTGTACAGTAGACATTGTATTAAGTGGTCGCTTAGTAAGTGATCTCTTAACAGATATCAACGAATGTTAAGTACAAATGAATGTCCAACTGAACAATCAAAACGTATAAATACCATCCTCTTTCCATTCAAATGTATCTATGGTGTGATACAAAGCACTCTATCAGCTCGCTAGACAATAGAACATTAAGTATGTTCAAGTACCTAATTCTTAAATTCCCCGTAAGTTATCCAATGTCACAAGGTTCATGTACTTTGAATAGTGTAGTTGCCTTGTGCTAAAAATTAAAGTATTTTTTTATCACGGGCGCGCCTTTTCTTACTAACGCGAAAATTAAAGGCAATCACAGATGCACACATTTACACTGTTACATAATAGTTTTCAGTCTATAAATAAATAACTGTACAATGTACTCATCACAGTAACACGAATGTGCGAATGACGTGACGTCATGAATTCAGGGATGACGAAGTTGTGTATAAATCACCACTTTAAACCGGACAAGAACTTTGGCCCGAAATGGATATTTGCACTATAAATCCCCCCTTTAAACCGGACAAGAAATTTGGCCCGAAATGGTTATACGCACTATAAATCCCCCCTTAAAACCGGACAAGTATTTTGGCCTGAAATGGATATTTGCACTATAAATCACCACTTTAAACCGGACAAGAATTTTGGCCTGAAATGGATATTTGCACTATAAATCCCCCTTTAAACCGGACAAGAACTTTGGCCTGAAATGGATATTTGCACTATAAATCCCCCCTTAAAACCGGACAAGAACTTTGGCCTGAAATGGATATTTGCACTATAAATCACCACTTTAAACCGGACAAGAATTTTGGCCTGAAATGGATATTTGCACTATAAATCCCCCCTTTAAACCAGACAAGAATAAAGTCTCAATATTAATTTTCACATCTTGCACAAAACCTTTTGATGGAAGAGTTTGATACAGAGCACTGTGAGTATCAGAAGAAAGGATTTTCAAATGCAATTGGAATCATAAGTTTAAATTATACAGTAAATAAAATCAGTCATTATTATTTTTAACTTTTCACACCTAATTAGTGTTTGGCTAGGGCATCTGTCTGTTAGCAAAATATTATTTTCTTGGCAAACCTTTATAGAGGATAATTATATTATATGATTTATTATTCATTTCTCCATTACAAGACAGCTCTATGTCAACAATAATTATATATATTATTATATGTGGTCCATACTCTATGTCTTTGTTTCTGTACTATGCATCTGTAAATATATGTATGTAAATATATGTATGTAAATATATGTATGTAAATATATGTATGTAAATATATGTATGTGAATATATGTATGTAAATATATGTATGTAAATATATGTATGTAAATATATGTGTGTAAATATATGTATGTAAATATATGTATGTAAATATATGTGTGTAAATATATGTGTGTAAATATATGTATGTGAATATATGTATGTAAATATATGTATGTAAATATATGTATGTAAATATATGTATGTAAATATATGTGTGTAAATATATGTATGTAAATATATGTATGTAAATATATGTATGTTATGGTTGGTCTTAATTGCTATGACAAACTGATTAATGATACTTGATAATTGAAGGGTACATATGACTGTATTTTCACAATGCTTTGTTGAAGTTATGACCCCTGTAGTATTTGACAATGGACTAGTGTCTTTCAAGGGGTCTCCTCCATCCTATTAATTATTGTAAATCATTTGAGTAATTGATAATTTGCAAACAACGAAATTGGTTTTTAATTTGAAATCATATCTTTTAGAGACATTACACGGTATATATTTGACATTACACGGTATATATTTGACATTACACGGTATATATTTGACATTACACGGTATATATTTGACATTACACGGTATATATTTGACATTACACAGTATATATTTGACATTACACAGTGTATATTTGACATTACACAGTATATATTTGACATTACACAGTATATATTTGACATTACACGGTATATATTTGACATTACACGGTATATATTTGACATTACACGGTATATATTTGACATTACACGGACTGAAATGTTGTGCATCAGGACTGCTTTTAATGACATTTGTGTACTCACAGGGCAAGATGGCACGAACAGACGTCCAGCGATCATAATCTTCACATGCGTAACGTGGCTTACAGATCCGTGTTGGAATTCTGTACTGAAAACTGTATGTCATTTTGTTTGTTGATTGAAATCTGTGATATTTGAAATGCATCTGTGATTATGATGAAGTAATTAGTTCTGTCTGTAAGTTACCATTTTATAGAATTGATGAATACCGTAAAGCCTTAATAATAAGACCACTCTTGGGACCATTGTAACTGGCCTTATTGAGGTGGTCATAATATTGAGGTGGTCTTAATATTGAGGCGGTCTTAATATTGAGGTGGTCTTAATATTGAGTAAGTCTAAATATTGAGGTGGTCATAATATTGAGGGCATCTTAATATTGAGGTGGTCTAAATATTGAGTTAGTCTGAATATTGAGGTGGTCATAATATTGAGGGCATCTTAATATTGAGGTGGTCTAAATATTGAGTTAGTCTAAATATTGAGGTGGTCATAATATTGAGGGCATCTTAATATTGAGGTGGTCTAAATATTGAGTTAGTCTAAATATTGAGGTGGTCATAATATTGAGGGCATCTTAATATTGAGGCGGTCTAAATATTGAGATGGTCTTAATATTGAGACGGTCTTAATATTGAGGTGGTCTTAATATTGAGGTGGTCTAAATAGTGAGTTAGTGTAAATATTGAGGTGGTCTTAATATTGAGGGCATCTTAATATTGAGGTGGTCTAAATATTGAGGTGGTCTTAATATTGAGGTGGTCTTAATGTTGAGTTTGAATAAAGAGTAAAACTGAAAATGCTCTAGAAATTGTGTTCTTAATATTGAGGTGGTCTTTTAAGTGAGGTGGTCTTTAAGTGAGATGGTCTTTAAGTCAGGTTTACTATATTTGGTGAAGATAATTAATTTGGTTACCTTGACCTGTCAGCGGCGAAATCTTCTGACCGGTTATCTGGTTGACCCAACCACAATGTAGACATCTGCTTCAACACAGAAAAAATCAACACATTCTTGTACAGTGGAAGCTCGTTGGCTAGAACTCGGTTACATCGAATGCCCTAGATGACTCGAACTGAATACCAACTCTCAATCCAATTGTTCGACCCCTTCAACAATGCTCTATAATTCGCACCTTTAGTTTTAACAAATTGTCGGGAATGTTCTCCAACAATTTCAGTACAGGCTTACGAACTCTTGACCCCTTACACAATTCTCTATAATTCTTACCTTTACTTTTAACAATTTGTTTGAAGGTGATGGAAAGTTTGTGTTGAAGAAAACGTCTCGTAAACTTGCTCACAAAGCCAACTTCGAGTCATTCAACACATACATGAAAGCTACATATAGACATGTGGATGTTAAGAACCCAGGTAGGATATATGTGTATATAGTCTTCATCATAAATGCTAATAAAGATTATACAATGTTCTTGGAAATATTTTGATGTTGAAATATTTGTCGCCTTTTTGCCTGAACCCTGTAACTCAAATTTTTAGCGGTTTTGAGTATTTGGTATCGTTGAAACTGCCTGTCCTAGCTCTCTCTATAATTATGTACTACAGTCAAACCTGTCTGTAAAGACCACCCATGGGAACAGCAAAATGTGGTCTTTGTTTACAGGTGGTCTCTATTAACAGATTAAATATCATTGAAAATGCTCTGATGGGAGATAAAATTGGTGGTCTTTGCAGACAGGTTTTGCAATAGTGGTCTTTGTTCGCAGGTGGTCTTTAACACAGGTTTGACTGTACTTATATTGTTCTGGAATACACACAACTTAAACAAAATGCAATTCAATAATGCCGTATGTAGCAATTATCTCAAGAGGATAAAACTTTGAAGTTGTTTTTCTCAGAAAGATGAAAAACAAGTTATGGGGTTCTGGAAATAATGTGACGTATTCGCAAATTGATTTTGAACAAATTTAATTCATCATTCAGTACTCGGTGAACAACACAATGAAGCAACATACAGAATATGAACATTTATCCTCTTTATTCCTCTTTCTGATTGGTTGATTTTCTTTATTCCTCTTTCTGATTGGTTGATTTTCTACTGCTGTGTAATTGGTTGAATGTTTAATACTGTTACGTCATTGGTCAATTTCTTAGGCTAATAATATATTACGTGTGATTGGTCGATTTTGTAAGGTGTATTTCTGATTGGTTGATTTTCATCTGTTGTGTAATTGATCGAATGTTTAATACTATTTGAGTGTGTCGCTGTACGATTTCCAACGTCTTCTTAAAGTGACGTCATTTCCTGAAAACATCACATGTGACGTCTCCATGTACTGACAGTAAGTTATATTTGCCCAATATGGCAATATGAAAACGAAGTGACCATATGGAGATAATATTGTTTCCTGCTTGCAAATAGTGACATCACATGTTTTCTTGCAATGACGTCACTAACAGAAGAGGTTGTAAATCCCATAGCTGCGCTCATTTTGTTACTGGTTGATTTCTTAAGATGATATGTGATTGGTTGATTTAATTAACTGCTATTCTGATTGGTCGAATTTCAACTGGTATAATTGTCCCATTGTAATCTGATTGGTTAATTTATACACAAATGAATATTATTTGCTTGACAGAATCTGGGGTGGATTACCAACCAGCGTTCGAACAGGAAATGACGGAAGCATACAAAATGTTTGAAGACAGCTTTTGCCTCGTTGAACCTTTAACGGTAACTAATAGACAATGCGGATACATTGTCATCTTTTTGCTTTTATTTGTCTGTTCAATTTTTTATGTTATTTCATCTACTATATTTTTACCTATATTTCATCTACTATATTTTAACCTATATTTCATCTATATTTTTACCTTTATTTCATCTATATTTTTACCTTTATTTCATCTATATTTTTACCTTTATTTCATCTATATTTTTGCCTATATTTCATCTATATTTTTACCTATATTTCATCTATATTTTTACCTTTATTTCATCTATATTTTTACCTATATTTCATCTATATTTTTACCTTTATTTCATCTATATTTTTACCTATATTTCATCTATATTTTTGCCTATATTTCATCTATATTTTTACCTATATTTCATCTATATTTTTACCTATATTTCATCTACTATATTTTTACCTATATTTCATCTATATTTTTACCTATATTTCATCTATATTTTTACCTATATTTCATCTATATTTTTACCTATATTTCATCTACTATATTTTTACCTATAAACTTGACCTAACTTTAACTTTATTTTTCCCTATTTTACCTATAAACTTTACCTAACTTTAACTTTATTTTTCCCCATTTTACCTATAAACTTTACCTAACTTTAACTTTATTTTTCCCTATTTTACCTATAAACTTTACCTAACTTTAACTTTATTTTTCCCTATTTTACCTATAAACTTTACCTAACTTTAACTTTATTTTCCTCTATTTTACCTATAAACTTGACCTAACTTTAACTTTATTTTTCCCTATTTTACCTATAAACTTTACCTAACTTTAACTTTATTTTTCCCCATTTTACCTATAAACTTTACCTAACTTTAACTTTATTTTTCCCTATTTTACCTATAAACTTTACCTAACTTTTAACTATATTTTTCCCTATTTTACCTATAAACTTTACCTAACTTTTAACTATATTTTTCCCTATTTTACCTATAAACTTGACCTAACTTTTAACTATATTTTTCCCTATTTTACCTATAAACTTCACCTAACTTTTAACTATATTTTTACCTATTTTACCTATTAAAATGTAAAATAGGGAAACATATAGTTAAAAGTTAGGTAAAGTTAATATTTTTTTCACTATTTTACCTATAAACTTTACCTAACTTTTAACTATATTTTTCCCTATTTTACCTATAAACTTTATCTAACTTTTAACTATATGTTTCCCTATTTTGCCTATAAACTTTACCTAACTTTTAACTTTATTTTTCCCTATTTTACCTATAAACTTTACCTAACTTTTAACTATATTTTTCACCTATTTTTCATATTATTTCAGGCTTTGCAGTATTTGCTACAACCAGTGATAGAGTCATTAATTTATTATGACAGAAAGTGTTACTTGAAGGAAAGTGGATTCCATGGCAACATAACACCAATATTTGATGAATTTATATCACCTAGAAACTTAGCTCTTATTGCTTACAAATAAATATATTCAGGGGCATAGCTAGCCACACATACATGTGTAACATCAGTTGGAAAAATGAAAAACTAGTTACAACCAAAATGGTTCGAAAATCCGACAGTATGGAGGCATGAGATTTGACACAACAAGCCAAACATTGTATTTTATTTATGATAAAATATGTATCAGAATGCCTCAATGTCTATGCAGTGTGAGGACACGAAATTTCAAAAATGTCAAGGGGGGGGTGGCTTCCTTCCCTGGACACCCCCCTCTAGAAAGTTGTGTGTATACTAAAACTACTCTATAGGGTTTTTGTATGTGCATTATGACGGAATTCTTTCTGGCATCTGAACAAATTTTAACAGTGATTTTATGCAATATCCTTTTATTAAATACAATCTAATAAGAAAATACCCTCCCCCCTGTCTAGCTCAGTGGTCAGAGCGCTAGACTTGCCGGAAGGTCCAGGTTTAATACCCTCCCGCCTGTCTAGCTCAGTGGTTAAGAGCGCTAGACTTGCCCTGAAGGTCCAGGTTTAATACCCTCCCCTCTGTCTAGCTCAGTGGTTAGAGCGCTAGAATTGCCCGGAAGGCTCAGGTTTAATACCCTCCCCCCTGTCTAGCTCAGTGGTTAAGAGCGCTAGACTTGCCCTGAAGGTCCAGGTTTAATACCCTCCCCTCTATCTAGCTCAGTGGTTAGAGCGCTAGAATTGCCCGGAAGGTCCAGGTTTTATACCCTCCCCCTGTCTAGCTCAGTGGTTAGAGAGCTAGAATTGCCCGGAAGGTCCAGGTTTAATACCCTCCCCCCTGTCTAGCTCAGTGGTTAAGAGCGCTAGACTTGCCCTGAAGGTCCAGGTTTAATACCCTCCCCTCTATCTAGCTCAGTGGTTAGAGCGCTAGAATTGCCCGGAAGGTCCAGGTTTTATACCCTCCCCCTGTCTAGCTCGGTGGTTAGAGAGCTAGAATTGCCCGGAAGGTCCAGGTTTAATACCCTCCCCCCTGTCTAGCTCAGTGGTTAAGAGCGCTAGACTTGCCCTGAAGGTCCAGGTTTAATACCCTCCCCTCTGTCTAGCTCAGTGGTTAGAGCGCTAGATTTGCCCGGAAGGTCCAGGTTTAATACCCTCCCCTCTCTCTAGCTCAGTGGTTAGAGCGCTAGAATTGCCCGGAAGGTCCAGGTTTTATACCCTCCCCCCTGTCTAGCTCAGTGGTTAGAGAGCTAGAATTGCCCGGAAGGTCCAGGTTTAATACCCTCCCCCCTGTCTAGCTCAGTGGTTAGAGCACTAGACTTGCCCTGAAGGTCCAGGTTGAATACCCTCCCCTCTGTCTAGCTCAGTGGTTAGAGCGCTAGAATTGCCCGGAAGGTCCAGGTTTAATACCCTCCCCCCTGTCTAGCTCAGTGGTTAAGAGCGCTAGACTTGCCCTGAAGGTCCAGGTTTAATACCCTCCCCTCTATCTAGCTCAGTGGTTAGAGCGCTAGAATTGCCCGGAAGGTCCAGGTTTTATACCCTCCCCCTGTCTAGCCCAGTGGTTAGAGAGCTAGAATTGCCCGGAAGGTCCAGGTTTAATACCCTCCCCCCTGTCTAGCTCAGTGGTTAAGAGCGCTAGACTTGCCCTGAAGGTCCAGGTTTAATACCCTCCCCTCTATTTAGCTCAGTGGTTAGAGCGCTGGAATTGCTCGGAAGGTCCAGGTTTTATACCCTCCCCCTGTCTAGCTCAGTGGTTAGAGAGCTAGAATTGCCCGGAAGGTCCAGGTTTAATACCCTCCCCCCTGTCTAGCTCAGTGGTTAAGAGCGCTAGACTTGCCCTGAAGGTCCAGGTTTAATACCCTCCCCTCTGTCTAGCTCAGTGGTTAGAGAGCTAGAATTGCCCGGAAGGTCCAGGTTTAATACCCTCCCCCCTGTCTAGCTCAGTGGTTAGAGCACTAGACTTGCCCGGAAGGTCTAGGTTTAATACCCTCCCCCCTGTCTAGCTCAGTGGTCAAGAGCGCTAGACTTGCCCGGAAGGTCTAGGTATAATACCCTCCCCCTGTCTTGCTCAGTGGTTAGAGCACTAGATTTGCCCGGAAGGTCCAGGTATAATGCCCTCCCCCTGTCTTGCTCAGTGGTTAGAGCACTAGACTTGCCCGGAAGGTCCAGGTTTAATACCCTCCCCTTTGTCTAGCTCAGTGGTTAGAGCACTAGACTTGCCCGGAAGGTCCAGGTTTAATACCCTCCCCTCTGTCTAGCTCAGTGGTTAGAGCGCTAGACTTGCCCGAAAGGTCCAGGTTTAATACCCTCCCCCCTGTCTAGCTCAGTGGTTAGAGCACTAGATTTGCGCTGAAGGTCCAGGTTTTACACCCTCCCCTGTCTAGCTCAGTGGTTAAGAGCGCTAGACTTGCCCTGAAGGTCCAGGTTTAATACCCTCCCCCCTGTCTAGCTCAGTGGTTAAGAGCGCTAGACTTGCCCGGAAGGTCTAGGTATAATACCCTCCCCCTGTCTTGCTCAGTGGTTAGAGCACTAGACTTGCCTGGAAGGTCCAGGTATAATGCCCTCCCCTCTGTCTAGCTCAGTGGTTAAGAGCGCTAGACTTGCCCGGAAGGTCTAGGTATAATACCCTCCCCCTGTCTAGCTCAGTGGTTAAGAGCGCTAGACTTGCCCGGAAGGTCTAGGTTTAATACCCTCCCCCCTGTCTAGCTCAGTGGTTAGAGCACTAGACTTGCCCTGAAGGTCCAGGTTTAATACCCTCCCCCCTGTCTAGCTCAGTGGTTCGAGCACTAGACTTGCCCGGAAGGTCTAGGTATAATACCCTCCCCCTGTCTTGCTCAGTGGTTAGAGCACTAGACTTGCCCGGAAGGTCCAGGTATAATGCCCCCCTGTCTAGCTCAGTGGTCAGAGCGCTAGACTTGCCAGGAAGGTCCAGGTATAATGCCCCTCTGTCTAGCTCAGTGGTTAGAGCACTAGACTTGCCCGGAAGGTCTAGGTATAATACCCTCCCCCCTGTCTAGCTCAGTGGTCAGAGCGCTAGACTTGCCCGGAAGGTCCAGGTTTAATACCCTCCCCCCTGTCTAGCTCAGTGGTTAGAGCGCTAGACTTGCCCTGAAGGTCCAGGTATAATGCCCTCCCCTCTGTCTAGCTCAGTGGTCAGAGCGCTAGACTTGCCCGGAAGGTCCAGGTATAATACCCTCCCCCCTGTCTAGCTCAGTGGTCAGAGCGCTAGACTTGCCCGGAAGGTCCAGGTTTAATACCCTCCCCCCTGTCTAGCTCAGTGGTTAAGAGCGCTAGACTTGCCCGGAAGGTCTAGGTATAATACCCTCCCCCTGTCTTGCTCAGTGGTTAAGAGCGCTAGACTTGCCCGGAAGGTCCAGGTATAATACCCTCCCCCTGTCTAGCTCAGTGGTTAGAGCACTAGACTTGCCCGGAAGGTCCAGGTATAATACCCTCCCCCTGTCTTGCTCAGTGGTTAAGAGCGCTAGACTTGCCCGGAAGGTCTAGGTTTAATACCCTCCCCCCTGTCTAGCTCAGTGGTTAAGAGCGCTAGACTTGCCCGGAAGGTCTAGGTATAATACCCTCCCCCTGTCTTGCTCAGTGGTTAGAGCACTAGACTTGCCCGGAAGGTCCAGGTATAATACCCTCCCCCCTGTCTAGCTCAGAGGTTAGAGCACTAGACTTGCCCGGAAGGTCCAGGTATAATACCCTCCCCCCTGTCTTGCTCAGTGGTTAGAGCACTAGATTTGCCCGGAAGGTCCAGGTATAATGCCCAGGTCATGTCCTTGCCTGACCATTTGGCTAAGATTATTCGTCCTCCACCTCTAATATATGTGGGGAAGTCATCAGCTGCTTGCCGGAGGGCAAGTTAGTACTGGTTGATTATTCATGTCAGGAAAACTGGTTACGTCGACTGGCCGCCATATATACCGGTAACTTAAAAATTGTTTAAAAACCACATTAAACCCGGTTAAAACCAATGATACTAACATGTAAACTGATATTTCAATATTGATATACATGTATTTTATTTAGGGATGTCAACGAATATTCGTTCATAACTTCGAATATTCGAATCCTGTTTCAATATTCGAATATTCGGAAAAATATACTTCATAAAAACTGTTGTTTGTTTATTTATTTGCTGACCGCGATTTGTGTAAGACAGTAAGATAGTAATAAAGGTTGTTGTTGTTGTTGTTGAAATATACGCGCTTGTAAAAGTGTCATTGAGTATATTGGGGGTGATAATATAATTGTATTTCGATTATCCGTTAAACAACTGACAGGACTTGAGTTAATGACTCGCTTTTAATTAAGGAAGATCAAAGCTGGGAGAAACATGCCGAAAAATGGGGTGACGGGAAACAACATAATTTGCATACTAATTGTTCACGTAGATCGTATCATCAAATCAAAATGACTGATTAAAAACATTTATTACGTATACTCGAGAACCTGATAAACGCTTCTATATTCAGATAAGAACCTGAGCAAAATTTATAGCTTAATTTATATTTTCATTTTGATAGTATTCAGTATCATTTAATAACATTAAAGTTAAATAACAATGTATGACTTTTGTTTGCTCACATTCAAGTACTTATTTATCAAATGAAGTGGAATGCATATGTATTATTGAAGCGTCCTTTAACTCCTCGAGTATACGATCGTACATAAAAGAAGTAATAATGGTGTCGATATATACGTAGAAGACAACTTTAGATACATGATTTTTGTCTCGACACTTTACAAAGATATTCGTGAACACAAATATTGACATTCTGGTGATGATCTATTTACTGCAATAACTTCCTTCATCAGAGTCTCCCCTTCCGGTGAAAACTTAAGTAGAATACACGCAGCACGTAAGGAAATTTGGTATAT
Source organism: Mactromeris polynyma (assembly GCA_032209605.1). Classification (NCBI taxonomy): domain Eukaryota; kingdom Metazoa; phylum Mollusca; class Bivalvia; order Venerida; family Mactridae; genus Mactromeris; species Mactromeris polynyma. The sequence continues at coordinate 4,919,796 of JASFXZ010000004.1, read as the reverse complement.
GAAATATGATTTTTAAATAACTTGTGAGAACTAAGTTGTGACATTCGAATATTCGTTCGAAAGGCTGATCGAATATTCGAATACCTGATTTGCTATTCGTTGACATCCCTAATTTTATTATTTGTTCTTTGTTTTCATTGGCATGAAATATTATCATGTTGACATAACCCAGTTAAAGCAAACGATACATGTAAAAAGATCTTTCAATATTGATGTAATTTATTATTTGTTCTTTGTTTTCATTGGCATGAAATATTATCATGTTGACATTACCCAGTTAAAGCAAACGATACATGTAAAAAGATCTTTCAATATTGATGTAATTTATTATTTGTTCTTTGTTTTCATTGGCATGAAATATATTCATGTTGAGATAACCAAGTTAAAGCAAACGATACATGTAAAATGATCTTTCATTATTGATGTATTTTATTATTTGTTCTTTGTTTTCATTGGCATGAAATATTATCATGTTGACATAACCCAGTTAAAGCAAACGATACATGTAAAAAGATCTTTCAATATTGATGTAATTTATTATTTGTTCTTTGTATACATTGGCATGAACTATTATCATGTTTACATCCTAATGATTACATGGAGATGCAGAGTTCTTCTCAGCTACTTCTTGTTAGTGTTCAAAGTCAAGTCAAAAGAGCATTGACCATGGTTAGCGAACAAAATATCCGTGGAAAAAGTCTTTCGACTTCAAACACTTTTGTCAACATTTGTACACAATAATTATGTCCCCATAAATTTACAACAATTGTCCGCGATATAAACACCATAATAGTTCATGCCCATGTAAATAAAGATCTGACTTTATCTTTATTCCACTATTTAATGATCTGTACATTTTTGGAGATAAGTTCTTCACAGTTTTTGTTCTTATATTGTATTTAATCAAACATGTGTATTAAATTGTGGTTAAAAATAATTGAGTCATTCTCTGAGATTTTTGGCCCAAATGGGTGAAATTGAGTTATAATCATTTCTGAATGCAGGGATATTTGAAGGTCACTACGAAACAAACAAGAGGGCTATGATGGCCCTATATCGCTCACCAGAGCACACTGCCATGTTTTTTACGGAACTTAATAAATTATGCAAACTTTTAAGAGGACCACTAGACAATGCTAAACCTTAGGGTTTTGGAAAAGAAGATTTTTACACTTTTTAAATATATCTTTAGCTCCTGTGACCTACTAATGCGGCAGACTGGAACGATTTATGCAACTTTGAAAAACGCCCACCCAAGGATCATTCCTGTGAAGTTTGGACATAATCCATTCAGTGGTATAGGAGGAGATGTTGTTTAAGGAAAATGTTGACAGACGTACGATGCACGACGACGGACATCCAACGATCGTAAAAGCTCTCCATGAGCACTTCATGCTCAGTTGAGCTAAAAAGGGCCATTACTCGGTGAAAATTGACGATATGCACAACTGGCTTGGTACGATTAAGTATTGTGCAGTTGCAATGAAATCCGATCAAGGGAAAGCTGATAAATATCGTGGACAAAAAAAATTCATGAAAACTAAGGGTCATAACTCAGTAAAAATTTATCCAAGCATGAAGAGCAAACGATATGCACAACTAGCCTTAGTATTATTAAGTCGTGAAGTTTCATTGAAATTCGACAAAGGGGTAGCCTAGAAATAGAGCAGACAAAAATGTTCATGAAATATGAAAAAGGACCATAGCTCAGTGAAAATGTTTCTGAGTGTAGCGACTTGAGCGATATAGCTAGTTATCGAACTTGGCCGAGTTATTATGCCCACAAACAATTTTACCAAGTTTGGTAGATTTGGATGAAAACTCGTTGACTTAGAGAGCGGACAAGGCTAATTTGCCATTTTGGAAAATTCAAGGGCCATAATTCCGAAGTGCCTGGGGCGATGTTGCTGGTTATCGAACTTGGCCGAGATATTATGCCCACAAACATTTCACCAAGTTTGGTACAGATCGGTATAAAAATGAAAACAATCATTATGGCCGAAATGCTATAAATTTTGAGCATATGGGGGAGGGGGTGAGCTTTAAATAGATTGCATCATGACAAAAACGGCTAACCTTTGTACTTCCTAGAAAGTCGTGCGTAACCTGAAAAATGGCCCAGCTACGCCCCTGGTAATATTAAGTATTGTGAAGTTCCACAGAAATCCCACAAACGGTAGCCGAGAAATAATGCCGACAAAAAATAAATTCAAAAAATAACAAATGGCCAAAACTCGGTGGAAATTTATTCGAGCATAAGTACCGATGACATGCACAACCAAGCTTGGTACAATTGAGTCTCGTAAAGTTTCAACAAAACCCTACCAAGGGTAGCCGAGACATAGTTTTACAAGGCTTGTCGTAGTGTGTCCTTGTGTAATGTTCTCCGAGAATTTTGGTGCGAATATATCGTATTTCTCAGTAATTGCCCAATCGTGTATTTCGTATTGTTTCTTCTGTTTCCTTTTTTTCGATTCAATAGTGTTGACATTCTCTCGTCAAGTTGTTTATGTAATATTTCAGGAATAATACTGTAACAAAGTTTGTTCGATTTCAATCGATTTTTATTTTTAACAAGCAAAGGATATAAGTATAAGTGAATACATGAAAGATATAAGAATAATAGCAAATGCAATAATTTTACTTACATAAAAAAAAACATCATGGGAATATACGAGAGGTGTTCAACTTATACTTGAACAGTATAAAAACCCCGCTTTCCTCGTGCTTTCACGACAGATTGCAATAATTGCTATTCATTCTTATTGTGTAATGTATAAGGTATTATATACATTCACTGTGTATTGAACATTCAATATGGTTCGTTGTAAAATTAATGATTTTGTAGAGGGCATTGTTCTTGGTCTTTTGGAAGACTAACCACTCCTATAGGACCATTCAGAAAGTGCTAACAGATTATTATATTCTATTTATGTTGGTACTATAAGTAATATTCGCCATAAAAAGGGAGCTATGCGTTCTGCAGCACGAAACGGTGATATGGCACCCAAGATTAAAAAACGCCCTACAGTGTCCACGCCTACATTCGTAAGGTCAATCGGTCGTATGATAGCTAGGACCAATCCACCAACCCAATGCGAGATGGCAACAAGCTTAGGTGTTTCCATCGGAACTGTAAATCGAATTAATTCAAAAATATTACAAAGCCTAACTCGGAAAAAAGTGTGATGTTCATCAGCTCAATGCCAGGCAGATAATTACTCGCAGGCAAAGGTCTTGGAAGCTGTATATGTGACTGAGGAATGGTAATTGGATGAACTTTGTTACCACCGATGAGGCGATGTTCTACCAAGGAGGCAGTTATGTTAGAAGAAGAGTCTGCTATTTGAGAAAGGGTCACGATGACAGGCATAAGTTGAAGTTTGTTAAGCGCGACACTTTCGCAGCCGGTTTCAAGGCATGGGCTGGTGTTTGCTTTAATGGCAAAACTGAACTCAGAATAATTGACAAAGGCACAAAAGTGAACCCAAACACTATGTTCAGAAGGTTCTAAAACCCTTTTTAGAGAACTTTTAAAGACATATTTGGGAGTTGCCATTGCGCAACTTTAATGCGCATGTTAACAAGGTTTTACTATAATTTGACCTAGTGACCTAGTTTTTGACCACAAATGACCCTGTTTAGAACTTGGTCTAGATTTCATTGCGATTAACATTCTGACCATGTCTCACATAAATCATTTCAAAATTTTCAATTTCAAAAAACTAAAGAGTGTTAACAAGGTTTTACTATAATTTGACATAGTGACCTAGTTTTTGACCCCAAATGACCTAGTTTCGAACTTAACCTAGATTTCATTGCGATAAACATTCTGACTATTTTCATATAAATCAAGTGAAAAATGTGACCTCTGGAGTGTTAACAAGGTTTTACTATAATTTGACCTAGTGACCTAGTTTTTGACACCAAATGACCCAGTTTAGAAATTGGACTGGGAGATAAATTTTAAAACCTTTTAGAAAGAGATTAACTTAGAAATGTATGCATAAAATTAACTTCCTAAAATAATAAACAAAATACATAAAACAATCTTTGATAATACATGTAAAACAATAAAAGTTTACGGTGAATTTTAGTAATAGAAAATAAAGTAACATAAATACATACCTGTAACAAAGTTTGTTCGATTTCAATCAATTTTTATTTTGTCAAGCAAAGGATATAAGTATAAGTAAAGACCCAATTTTGGGGGTCCCTTATATATCCTCGGGTTGTTAACAGGGCACCCTTGGTTTCCAACCCGGTTATTATGTTTAAATTGCTTGCTTGCAGGATTCGAACAAACTTGTTACAGATAAATGATCTCAGATAAATATCTTAATAAAAAATATGATTTAAAAGAAACTTTTTTGTACATAAGGTGTTGAATACTGTCATTGTAAAATGCTGATCTATATACATGTAGTATTATACAAGAGATTGATTTTAAAATCTTATAGAAATGTATGCACAAAGTAAACTTCATAAAATAATAAACAAAATATATAAAACAAATCTTTGATAATACATGTATGTACAGAAATTGTTCAAAAACGTCAAACATATAAACATAAGTAAACCAATAAAACATCTTTGTGAAAATAGCGCCGACAAAAAATATTCACACAAAAAAATGGAGGGCCATAACTTAGTGAAAATACATCCGAACATGTAGTGCCGACGATATACATGTAGTTAGGCTTGGTACTTTAAGTTTTGTGAATGTCCTTTGAAATGCAACCAAGGGTTACCGAGAAATAGCGTGGACAACAATATTCACGAATATAAATAACAAAGGGCCATAACTTAATAAATTTATGCGGGCAAGACATGCGACCGATTGCCGTGACTACAGTCCAATGTAGCCCTTGTATACTTTGTATCTCGGGGTATAATTACATTTAAGGTATTTCACGAAGTATTGATGTGATAATTTTTTTCTGGCTACAAAGCATGAGGGAAAAATTCCTTTGAAAATTTGGACTGGAAGTGAAAATAAAATAAATGTATTCATGGTATGTATGATATAAATGAATCAAAATGATATGACAACAATATTAGTTTAATTATCATTTTGATTAGTTACATTTGATACACCCGATGGCTTCAACAGTTTTGTCATTAAGATACTATCGCAGTTCCGCAAGAGGTGGGGGTGGTGAACTGAACATTTTTAGGGCCAGGTTTAAATCACGGCCACGTTTGTGAAATAAAGTAAAGCCCTAAAAGGAACACATGGCCCTTAACTTCTTTATTTTCAAGATATCATCAATATTCTTTTTGAATCTGAAGAGGACACCCTCTTGGCTATCCTATATTGAAATTATTTGAATAAGAAGTTTATTAAATTTTGTCCAATAGTCGGACCATTTTAGATATAAAAATACGGCCGGATTGGAATTAATGGCCCTTAAACCCTTTATTTCTTTATTTTATAAGATATTTAAACTCGTAGCTATATTGAACACATTTTATATTGAAATTATTTGAAACAAAAATGTATAAATCTTTGTCTAAAATTCGGACCTTTTTTTAGATTAGAGAAATGCAGAATTTGATATACAGGGTTCCCAATCTTTTCCCAGAAAAAAAATTAAGGACTTTTCAAGGGTATTTTCACAAAATTCAACGACCAAAACAGCATCTGTACTGCTATTTCATTCATTTAACATGTCTTTCAAATTAACTTATTCCAAGAGCATTTAAGTATTAAATTTCAAACTATAAACTTATATACAAGGAAATGTTCAACTCACTCCGACGCGAGTTTTCCAAGGCTTGCAAAGCCGCTATTTTTTATCTGTTTAAAGCACACCATAATATTATGAGTGTCCAGAAAATACAAAAATCCCGACATTTTCCTGTTTTTTTCTCTTATTTTTAAATTCAAGCACTTTTCCAGGCCTGGAACTTTCATTGAATGACTTGAACAAATCAAGGACTATTCCAGGAACCGTGGGAATCCTGGATATAAGCAAGCCTTAGACATTATACATTACATTATATGTATTCCGTTATACCCCAGTCCCTATTAGCTTGCGATGTGTTTGCGAGTAGTTTGCGACGGATTTCTAGGCATTTTCGGCCGGGGCCCCACGGGACTCCTTGAGGCTGCCACGTCATTTTTGTGAATCAGACGGGCATCGAGTTACTTTTATCTTGTACTTAAAACATGGTGCGGCGTTTCGCATCGCAGACTGATTGCCAATAAATCGGTCGATGCCTGGCCGATGTCAGACAGTGCATCGCAGTCATCGGGCAGGCACCGGGGAAAATTTTTGGACAACCCAGACATCGATCAAACGCGGACCTCTACACGCCGACCGATGCCTAGAAATCGCAGACGCCGCCTGGACACCGCTTTAATTGTCACTTAGGTATTACTTATGTGCACTATCAAGCACATAATATTATTAATTTATTTTTAAATAGCTTATTTAAATGTTGTGCATGTCCTTTAGATCTCCTTCATAAATAGAAAGACAAGCAAATTGTCCGAGCTAAAATATTTGTCATTTTAAAATGCTGATATATAGGGATCGATCCCACGACCTTTGGATTCGTAGTCAGCAGCGTTAACCACTGAGTCACAGGGCCACCTTTGAATTACAACTACGTTATTTCCATTGTATATGTATGGCTCAGTAAGCAAAATATAAAACTTGTTACAACATTTAATGTCAAAATATTATCATTTATAATTTATTTGAATGATAGAATCCTATTCGAAATTGCTTCAACACATTTTCTAAAAGCAAATAATTGCAATAATTAAAACAAACGAAGGGAGGTAATAAAGTGATAATATATTATAATTAAATAATTAAGACCAAAAATTACCATGATTTTGTTGCACAAACTAATACTTTCATGAAAAAAACTAACAAAATCACTTTAAAGTGATACATTTTCTCAGAGAAATGTGCGCGTCAATTCTGTTCAAAATGAAAATGCGCTGTAACCGGACAGTAAAAGTCTCTGAAAGTTTGATATTATATTCTGTGTAGTTTAGGTCATCTGCTATTAACAATATTTTAATTTAAGGAAATTTGCCCATTTCTTATAATGCTATATAACTTTTTTAGAACGGTAAAAAATTATGAAATTTTAATTTTATATCCGCATTATAGTACAGATTGGATCAATACAAGTTTCATTTGGAGAAATGTCCATAATGGGTGGAATACCTTAAATAATTAATTTATTCTTATTTACATTACGAAATTACAACGACAATGTACTATTTTTAGAAGAACAGTACTAACAAGTTTGTCGTTCACGGACAATAAGAACATACTTCAATTAATGATTAAAATCACACATACATTATGGATTATGAAAATGATGAAGATAATAAATTTCCGGTCGAATTCATATCAGTCATGACATCGGATTTGATAAGGAAGTTTGCCATATTGTTTAAATTTCCCTTCGATTGTTCATTAAGTATTTAATGATCTACTTAACGATTGTTTGTCAAATGCGCACATAAATATATCATATATACAATGTAGTTCAACAGTCAAGTTATTTGCACGACAAGTATCTCTCCTGTCTCCCGCTCTCCCTCTCCAAACTTTCTCCAATTCCTTTATGTTAACAATTTTAATTCAAATCTAAATATGAAGTTCACATACTTCCTTAAACCACCAGGACCCCAGGTTTAGAATTACAATATAAGTTAACCCAGCGCTAGAAGATGAACTTTTCTCGTGTCCCACTATCCATGTGCAGGCTATAAGCCATAAATATAATCGACATGGCTTAACAACAATATGTCTCCATCAATTCATTCAGAAATCCTTTAAGAAATGTACTCATATAGCATTGGACCTGTGTGACCTTGACCTTGAACATAGCTGGCTGAAACATGCGCTCCACACATCGTCTCTATATATTTGTGCCAAAATATTTAACAAGAAATGGGCAATGCCCACAAACCAGGTTTTAAACCTAATTATTTGTAACCAATGTTCTATTTGCATAATGAATACATGATGATCATCAATGCTGCAAAGGTGCCAGAGGTGAAACATGCATACAAACACTCACACTTAGATATATTATATATATATGGAACAACTATACAACAAGTTTGATGTCAATACACCCACGCATAGCGAAGATATTAAGTGGAAACTGATTTTTAAATTTTAAGTGACCTTGACCTTAGATGGAACGAACCCAAAAGCAATTCCAAGCGAGCTCTCCACATGTACTTACTATACACCAAGTTTGATATCAATATGATGAACGAAAGTAAAGTTATTTGCCATAAACCAAATTGATATTTTTAGTAACAGTGACCTTGACCTTTGTCGGAACGAGTCCAAAAGCAATCCCAAGCGAGCTCTCCACATGTACTTACTATACACCAAGTTTGGTTACAATGTGATCAACAGAACTCAAGTTATTCCGGGAAACCCCCAGTTTGACGCCCGCCTCCAGCCCAAACGACACACACCATTCTAATAAAAATCCTTCATGGGGTTCAAATAGATTTTGAGCGACACAAAATATAGTCATGTTACTTCTGCCCTCAACCGAGCCTCTAGAAATGTGCGTCTTCGTCTCAATATGGTGAAAATGTGTTGCTAGTTATTTCAAAATCCTTCAAGCGGACCAAAAGTTATGAAGTGGACACGATTTGTGACAGACGGACGGACAGACAGACAACCCAAGTAGAAACAATATGTCTCCCCCATTCTATGACTTACTACTCAAGGCATCATAGCTTCTTTCCTTTTTTGTGTTTCATAAAGTCATAACTTGATAATTTATCCTATAGATATAAATGCTGTACAGCTTGCAAAAGAAGCATTTACTGTTTTTTACTCTATATTAAATAATTAAAAACAAAAATTTAGTTATTTTGTAATTATCTAATTTGTGTAATACTACATACGTTTACAACAATCTTATCACTGCATAATTGTGTAAATTTATTTTTATTATCATTCAATTTTTTTTACTTAAAATGTCAATATTAATATTTTTATTACCTCCCTTTAATTTTGCATTTTGGTATAAAACAGTATTGCTAAGAATAAATGTACCCTTTTAAAAATACAAAAACATATTACAGAATATTTCAACAGTAAACACAAACAATCTAAGATACTATATAGCAGCCATTTTATCTCAAAGTGTTTGATTACGACTAAAACAAATACAGACCTGATGTACAGTTGTTGGTAATTGATATAACAGAAAATTACTCCTGTTAAGTTCACGTAAGTTTTAGTTATATTCTTTCAATAATACACGACACAGAATGGACAACTCTGTTATCTCATAATATGTTTGATTACTCTAGTTCATACATTTTCACTACATCACTGTCTGCCATGGTAACAAACATTCTATTCAGTCCCTGATGAAAACACACTGAGCGTGGATATTGTAATCCATCTCCTTGCTTCACAACCACACCAAGTTTCTTCCCATTCTCACTGAATTGTACCACATTATGTGACCTCAACCCAACTACAAACATGTTTCCTCTACCATCAACACATACACCAACTACATACTTCAGGTCAGTGTCTGTAATAGTGGACAAATAATTTCCCATCCCATCAAAACATACAAGTCCACTGCTCCAACCTCCAACAAACATTCTGTCTCCACTTTCATTGAATGTAACATGTACACTCACGCAGAACAGCTTATTCCCAGCATTGTCTTGTGTAATTGTCTTCAGCAGGGCACCAGTCATATCATAAACATAGAGTGAAGCACCACTACCATCTGTCACATAAAGCTGACCATCCTTGAAAGCAATACCATAACAAACATGAGACATTTTAATTTGTCTTGTAGGTTTCATCTTGTTATGAATGGAAACAAACTGGATCTTGTTGTCATTCTTACATGCAACAGCAACTTCATGTTTACTGATACAACATACACCATAAGGTTCAGAATCTAAAGTACAATAGTCAACAACTGACATCTTCTGTATATCAATACGTTTTAGTTTCTTATTGTTCCAATCTGTGACGAGTAGTTGGTTATCTTGTGTCAGACAACATCCACTGGAATCGCATGTCTCAGAATCACGAGAAAGTTTTATGGTAATATCTCTACTTCCTTTGATGTTGTAGAGGTAATGTTTCTGTACTTGACCAATACCTTGTAGAGCTTGGATATATTCCATCAATGATTGGTCAGGAATGAATGATATCTGTACGTCTGTATTATGTTGTAATTCTTGTTTCATCTTCTCACCGTCTGCTTCTTTTATTTTCTCTTGGGCAATTTTCGTACAAACAAAACGTTGGGCTCTATTTCCTTCTGATTGATTTAGCTTGTCGTCTGTCGTCTGCAAATCTTTACAGATGCTGTCAGCACTTTGCTTGACTTGTAGAATTTTTGTTTCTAGTTGTTTGTATACAACTTCAATTTGTTTGCGTGATGACTCAGCAATTTTACTCAAAATGGCTTCCAATGCTTTTTGGAATGTACTGACTTGACCTAAAGCTTCTTTCTTTGATTTCTTCAAAGTCTGAAGTTGAGTATTTTTTGATTTACTTACAGTTTCCATGGATACCATCATTTCTTTCAGAAGACTGTGCGTCCGTTTGCAGTCAGACAACTTAAATATGGCGTCAATCATGTCTGGTATAGAATGGATGTGACTGCCTTTACAAGATCTGAAATGGAATGACTTATAATAACATTCTGCATAATGTACAGAAAAATTATTTAAAACATAGGACTTTGTGACAATGTTCATTTTGAAATGGCTTATTTATTTTATTTAAAAAATTAAAATGGAAAAAGCATGTATTGCTTGATTCTTCAAATTTTCATAAAATGAGTGTTTTGAGGTCGTGGGTTCGAGCACACTTTTTCCCATGATACAGAAAGTCATGGAAATACTAAACAATATTCTGGACATATGATAGATCTAATCGTTCTATTGTAACGTTGAAGGACATCTGGATAGCTCAGTTGGTAATGCGCCATACTAGTGTTTGGGGGTTGTGGGTTCGAGCCACACATCAGACACACTTTCTCCTTGAATTACTTCAATGGTGGCAGTGGTGTTTGATGGTCCACGTTTGTTGAGCCTCAAATGCAGAAGGGTGTGTGTGTGGTGTGGTGTTAGACGTACGACTGCCCAGTTAGCTCAGTCGACAGTGTGTCGTACGTGTTTAGGGGGTTGTGGGTTCGAGCCCTACATCAGGTGCATAAAACATTACATGTGATTTTTAACTCTACTGTAGCAAAATTAAAATCCATATGAATACAGATTTAGCTTACTTGTGATATTTCGCAATGCAGACATAGCAGCCAACAACATCATGTCCTTCACAATACATGTCCAGTAATTTCCCTTTATGTTTGCTGCATTGTTCTGTGGGAAACTCCAGCAAACTAGATTTTTGACTGCTCGCTTGCTTTCCTTTACTGACGTCCAGTAGATTGTGTGTCATCAATAGCGGAACCTTCTTGTGGTCGTCGGTACACGACTTACAACAATATGCATCGCATTCAACACAAAACTGTACAGCTTCCATCGTCTTCTTGTTTGCTGCACAAGCAGTACACACAATATCGAATATTTCATCCGACATTTTTACCTCTGAACGCCCTCCAAACGCCATTTTCTATGCTTGACTTTGAAGCCTACTTTCGATTTCAGAAAGAAAAAGGAAATTCCCTCTTTGGAATCAACTCAAGAAATGTGAGCAACCAATAGTTACTCAGCGACTAATTCAGCCCACAATGTAATAGAGTAACTCCCCTTGGATTTTCTAACCGTCAATAACAGGAGGCCCGACCAGGTGGTCATGGTTTTTCGTGGTACTAACGTTATTGGCCGATATTCTGAATTCTCAAAGCAATACTGACATATAAAGCATACAAAATCGTCTGTAATAATCATTATTCTACTCGCTAAAGCCAGTTTCGATGTGAAATTCTTTTTTACCGGTGCGTATGTAAAATATTACTAACAAGTTTTCGTGGGGGTGGTTTCAAACGTATCATCATGCCGTTTTAAGGGCATTTTGTGTTAATGTTTCAAGATAATCAATTAATTTTGGAAACAGTCCCTCTTGTGACGTATGATTATAGCTCCGCCTTACACAACTGCCGTCTGCTGAATCACTGCATGGATCGGAAGTTATCATAGAAAGTAAATTCAGTGCATTTTATGACTGCCTTTTATTTTTAGTAGAAAATTAAAAAATGAGGGATTTAAACCTGTTTAGAGAATATTTCTTAAAATTTAGCATGCTCGTGTGTAAACTTTATTTATAAATGCACACCACGTACGCTTTCTTGACATGCCACGAAAATCCGTTGCTCGACCAGGCCCGGATCCACCGGGGCCTTTGCCCCCCAAGTCGGCTGTGGAGTGACCTTTTTCTATACCTAATTTAAAATTATTTCCACTGATTAGGTCTCAATGTTACTATTCTTTGAGCACTTAAAATGCAATACATTAATTTATGGTCGATTTCCAGTACAATGGAAGGAATTGCAATAAATTTTGGCCCCCTGTTGTGCTCATTGGCCTCAGGACGGTCTAGAAGAATCATATGCTGTTCACTTTACATCACCCAGGCGCTTTTAATTTCCTTATCATGTAGATATATATATATACATGACACGGACATATTTATGGTTTTAATGTCCTTGTACATGATAAGGAAATTTATTCATATATGTATATATATACACGGACATTTAATGGTTTATATGTCCGTGCTATAGATCTATATATTTTTTGTTTTTCCAGAACAAGCCTACTTTCGTTTTTGCACATTTTCCTTATAAGTTGTTCAAACAACTATGTTTATATTAAAGCTACAATAAATGAACACTTGACATTAGACGAATGTGCAAACACATTTACCGATAAATTCCAGGGGCGGATCCAGGATTTGGTATCAGGCAAGTTAGGGGGGCGTAACTTTTTGGTCATTTTTTTATTTTGCTCAAGCCTTATAAAACGACAGTGACTGTTTTTTGTTCTTTGTGTTTCAGTTATTGAACATAAAACCAATTCAGAATCGCTAATTTGAAAATATCTCCTGTTCTGAAGGCCGATGCTCTACCACGTCAGTTATTGTCGTTGACAATTATTTTATATTGGAGCAGATCAACACATTTAATTATTTCAGGGAGCTTACCTAAACCTGCTTTTAGTTTAAAGTATGTAGGCTGTTAACAGTTAATACAGTTTATAAGTGTGATCCCTGATCATGGTCGTGTTGCACATTAAGATATAGTCAACTTCTGCTAAATCAGCATGAAAGTTTATATATATACTCTCTATTTCATTGAAAGTGATTTTGAACTAAACCCGTGTAAGGTTAATTGGGTCTCACGAGTTAAGTCTCCTTTGTGTAAGCTTGGTTTTTATGATGCTTGGCCTGATTGACTATTTAGAAAACAAATAAACAAAAACATAATTAATATCTCGATATAATGAAATTTCTAAAATTCACAAACCCAAATTACATGTTTTCTCGCCATTTGTCCAGCTTCTTATTACTGTAAAAATGATGATTGCTGCTTTGTAAAAAAAATAATCCAGTGTTCAATATGCAAATAAATATCTATCTATTGTAAAAATTAGCCGGGGAAGTTCCCCGGACTCCACTTAAGGGAGAGGGATACTTCCTCCCGTACCTACCCCCACTGAGCCTCAAGTGCGAGGCATTTGTCCTCATGTTTGCCCCCCCCCCCATTCTGGAATTTCTGGAACCGGGCCTGTCGATCATACGACAATAATGCACGTTCCATACTGGTAACGCTCGGTGTAAATCGTATTCATTAGTAGATGTCTTTAATTTTCTGAAGGATAGGTCAAAGAAACGTGGTTGTTTTGAATATGTTGTCATTTCTTCGAAACGGTTCAATTAAATACCGGTAGAGTCACGTGACCAAGGTGTAGCAGACGGAAAGGGGCACAATTGCGAACCATAGTGCGATACAACGATAGAAACGCTTTTTCTGCACAAAAACATGTAAAATTGCGATAAAAATTATGACATGCTTCAACAAATTTTTATTCATTATGAAGGAAGTATTATATAATTTCCTGCCTAGCATCTCAGGGATTCGTACTTAAACAAGAAGAAGATGGCTGCTCCTACTGTTGTGCAGGGTCCGTATTCGCAAACGTTTTAAGACTGTGGCTGATCCTTTAGAAGGTTGTGCAGTGTCCGTATTCACAAACGTTTTAAGACTGTGGCTGCTCCTTTAGAAGGTTGTGCAGGGTCCGTATTCACAAACGTTTTAAGACTGAGGCTGATCCTTTAGAAGGTTGTGCAGTGTCCGTATTCACAAACGTTTTAAGACTGTGGCTGATCCTTTAGAAGGTTGTGCAGTGTCCGTATTCGCAAACGTTTTAAGACTGTGGCTCCTTTAGAAGGTTGTGCAGGGTCCGTATTCGCAAACGTTTTAAGACTGTGGCTGCTCAAATGTTTTAAGACTGTGGCTGCTCAAACGTTTTAAGACTGTGGCTGCTCCTAAGGTTGTGCAGGGTCCGTATTCGCAAACGTTTTAAGACTGTGGCTGCTCCTTTAGAAGGTTGTGCAGGGTCCGTATTCGCAAACGTTTTAAGACTGTGGCTGCTCCTTTAGAAGGTTGTGCAGGGTCCGTATTCACAAACGTTTTAAGACTGTGGCTGCTCCTTTAGAAGGTTGTGCAGGGTCCGTATTCGCAAACGTTTTAAGACTGTGGCTGCTGCTTTAGAAGGTTGTGCAGGGTCCGTATTCGCAAACGTTTTAATACTGTGGCTGCTCCTTTAGAAGGTTGTGCAGGGTCCGTATTCGCAAACGTTTTAAGACTGTGGCTGCTCCTTAAGAAGGTTGAGCTGGGTCCGTATTCGCAAACAATTTAAGACTGTGGCTGCTCCTTAAGAAGGTTGTGCAGGGTCCGTATTCGCAAACGTTTTAAGACTGTGGCTGCTCCTTTAGAAGGTTGTGCAGGGTCCGTATTCACAAACGTTTTAAGACTGTGGCTGCTCCTTTAGAAGGTTGAGCTGGGTCCGTATTCGCAAACGTTTTAAGACTGTGGCTGCTCCTTTAGAAGGTTGTGCAGGGTCCGTATTCACAAACGTTTTAAGACTGTGGCTGCTCCTTTAGAAGGTTGTGCAGGGTCCGTATTCGCAAACGTTTTAAGACTGTGGCTGCTCCTAAGGTTGTGCTGGAATATATCATGCGAACATCAAAATATTGACTATGTCAAAACACCCAAATATCAGTTGGCCGTGATATTGTCTTCAATGAAAATTATTTGTAATGCATAGCATCAACTATATCCAAATTTCAGAGACATTTACCTTCTGGTTTTTGCAAAATTTCATTTTGAACATATTGCTGCCTAAATTTTACATACGCATGATTTAATTGGAATTCGCAATTTTGCTTATTTCTATCAAAATATGATTTATTTATTGCAAATAAAGTTCATTGTAGTTGTAAAACATAAGAAAATTGACATTGTTGCCAAATTATGTCACTTCCAAGACTTAAACTAACATTTTTTTAATATTTTGAAGTATTTTAGAAAATTACCTCCCTTTATAAAAAATGATATTTTTTTCCAATAAAAGCTCAATTAAAAAAATATTAAGTACATAATTGCCTAATTTATCATGACTTGCAACCGCTGTGAAATAAAATTTAACATATATTATGCAATTTAAACATATTTTAATTTATTTAGTTACCCTATATCAAGGGAAATTGATCGAAATGGCGAAAAAACTACAAAACTACAACCATTTTTCATTTCATTGATCTCGGTGTGTGTAGCTAGCTACCTTTGGATTCGAAATTGACATATATTTGGTATAAGCTTGTAGATAAATTATCAAAGAGACAAATTTACCCTTTTAGATTCTAAACCAATTAAACGACATGCGGGGTACATGTCGGGGTCAACAAAAATGCCTATAAGTACCTACGTGTACATGGTGACTGATGACCTTATAAACAAAAAATAACGAACGAAAACTAGTCGTGGGTTCGATCCCTCATCTCGCCAGATAAAACAGAAATGCTTTTCAGTGTTTTGCACCTAACATAGTACTGGGTAGATGCCAGGAAATTGGTAACTGTACGATAGGTCTCATTGGCACTGTGCAGTGACCCGTCTTTGGCTTCAAAAATTGTCTGTTTGACCTATACTGCTCTACTGGCAGGTAAATTTCCCCCTCCGGTTTCAAAGTCTGTATATGGTGTGCGGGGGACATACCGGATCGACCAAAATACCATAAAGTGCATTATAAAAAATGTGCGCGGCGACGGGAGACCTCATAAACACAGTAATACAAATATACAAAAATTGAACCATTGATGGACTGCTTACCTAATTTTCATTTTGTTCCTACTTTATTGTTACAGAATATATTTTGATAAAACAAGGCAAAGGTGTAGATAGAGTCAGTAACAAGAAATATTCAGGCAAAAAAATATCCGTTTAAATATAATGAAAACGAAATGTTTGTAAATTTAATTTTTGCAATTTTAATGTCTAAGTCTGAGATTCAGTCTTAAAACGTTTGTGAATACGGGCCCAGTACTCGGTGTTGATAAAACATACAAATTAATTTGGAGCACACAAACAAAAGTTTAGACAATGCCCTTAATTAGTCACTACCGAATTATCTCCCCTGAATACTCTTCTTGTCTGCTACGTATAACAGCGTTATCTAAGGCCATGCCAAATTGGAACTTTGTTAATCGTCCGCGTGCGCCTAGGTTTTGCTCCCCTTTAGCCAAAAAAACAAACATTTTTTCTAAGCTAAAAATTCTCAAATATTTTCGATGTCCATGATTCGAAAACGGCAATTTTAGTTGAGATCCGACAACTATGTGATTTATATTGTGCGAAAAATAGTCAATTTGTGTGAAAACGAGTCAGTTTTAAATTAGATTTATTCATGTATAGATCTAGTTTGGAAACAAACCATTTTGTTTTGTTTTTATGATGTTTCTTTCATTAACATATCTAAAATTATGCATCACTTATTATCTGAGGATATTTGTTTTTTCGTTATGAGTTGGTGTTTTTTTGTTGAATAGGTAGCTAGGTTTCGCGAACTTAGGTTGACGCTTAACAAAATTCCAGTTTGGCATGGCCTAATTGAAAAGATTGAGTATTTGATAATTATTTTAGTGTCACTCCTATTTAAATGGCTAGCCATTTCTGACTTATGGAACGCCTAAACTAGAGTACTTGCCTCCCTCATTTTACGTACAGTGTTTTGAATCATTTTCATCAGCTCTCGGATATTTCCGTACCGCTTCGTTATTCTAATAACATCCTCTAGTGTATGTAAGGCGGAGCACTATGTGGCAAAATTCAACATTTTGCGCGGTCAAGAAATAGTTCTCGTAAAACGGATTTATAATTTCAATAACTTCGATAAATTCACGTAAGAGATGGATTATCGTTGTCATTTCTAGTGAAAAACTCACATATTTCAGTCTTCATATAGCTTAAATATTAGATTCAAAAGCACTCCAGCGTTCACGACGCCATCTTGTTTTCATGATATTCGAATGGTATTTCCGAAAGTAGTGCCTAACGAACATCCGAGGCACTTGACGTAGTTGGCCGAGGTTTTCCGAATGTGTTTTGAATGTTCACCAAGTTCTCACCAAATTAAACTTTTGTGGAACGCCTCATTCAAAGGCATTAAAAAGTTTATTGAAATGTAACAAATGTTTTTAAAATAAATTTTATATCAAACTTAGTTTGGTCTAGGTTTGCATTGAGTGAGAAATCAAAGCACTGAATAAGCCAAGTGCACGGGGAGCATACCGATCACATGATCAAAATGGCTCAACTCACTCAGCATTAATGTCTATACAAGCGCTGCTATGGGATTTACCACTTCTTCTGTAAGTGATGTCATTTCAAGAAATCACATATGATGTCACTATTTGCAAGAAGGAATATTTTTCATATTGCCATGTGTGGCAAATATTGCTTACTGTCAGTATATGGTGACGTCACATGTGACGTTTTCTGGATATGACGTCACTTAAAGAAGAGGTTGGAAATTGTACAGCTCCCCTCATTTGATGTTAGACAAAGAGTTTTTCAAGTCCTCGAGTATACTTTCTGAGCACAGTTTACTTCCTGATTCCTATCCTTTAATGCAGGCACCAGGCAGGTGGACACATGGCATCTTTCTACCTGATAAAAAAATCAATGTAAAAAGGATTATACAAGACAAGTTTTAGGTTATTTCTATAATTAAAGGGCGATAACTCCCAAGTGACTCGAGTGATATGGTTGGTTATGAAAATTGTCCGAGATATTATGCCCATACACATTCTGACCAAATGTGGTGATGATTCAACAAATGATTCTAAAGGTATTGATCTGACAACTTACTGAACGCCCGCCCGCCAGTACGCCGCAGGTGAAACTATGGTACATCCATTCGGGGCATATATAAACAAAAGAACTTTTTACCAGACATCAGAAAAAATGTATCACTAAAATCTGGTACCAGAACACTCATTTCATATCGGCCGCATATTGCAATATATTGATATACCAGAATATATTGTGACAGCCCCTTTGTGTTCTAACTAGGGATTTTAACAAATGACTATTTTGGTATTCGAATATTCAGTCCACCTTCCGAACGATCTCGAACATTCGACCTTATTAGTAAATAATAATACCTTTTGAAATTCAAAGTTAAACTTTATGCTTTCAATTTTGTGTTTAAAGTGGTAAAAATCCCTGCGATAACTAATAATTTCAGGGCCTAAGTGTCGTCACCAGAGTGTTAAGTCTCTCTTAACCCCAAACATACAACATAACATGTCAAATAACACCTGTAGATATTATTTTTCCCGTGTAGAATGTCATTCAATGCGATATTACCCATCATTGAAATTTAATACACTTGCATTCAGCTTCTATATTGAAAATATATATTTAATCGAATATTCAAATTCCGAATCAGTATTCGAATATTCGGACGTACAAACAAATATTCGAATATCAGAATATTCGTTGTCATGGTTCATACAGAACTTTCAAAAAAAATTCAAGAACTTTTCAAGGACTTTCTCCCATTTTCAAGGACTAAAAATGTTGATTTTTTTGTATAGAGAAGAAGGGATCCAGTATAACTTTCAAGTTTATCCCCCGAGATGACCATTATTGCAGCACAGATAAAATTACTGTGTGAGAATAACTTTAAGAGGGCATAAAACCTGTTGACTACCGTACTGTACCCTATTACCATACAATCACCTAAACGGCGGTTAAAGGCCCTGTCGAAAATAGCTCTGTCATGTTTTCGCATTTTTTCATCATTGTTGGTATGTTTGTTGTTGTTTGTCCTTTTTCTATTCGCAGCAGAAGAATTCAAAGAGAATTTACCAAAATTTATTCGTTTTTTTTTTAAATTCACATACTTTGCAACAAGTTTTTGGCTGTTACAAATTCAAATACTTTTCAAGGACTAGGCATCAAATTCAAGGACTTTTCAAGACTGTGCGAACCCTGGAATAAGACAACAAACACGATTGTATGTGAGTATTCCTTTATTACAGGCAATGACAATGATTAACATCCTTTGACCTTGACCTTTGACACCGAACTTAAAAAATAAATTATCATGAATTGACTTTATGTAAAAATGGTTTCAGAATTGACTGAAATTTGTCGGCAAGGATAAATGGAAATATAAAAAATTTCAGGTTTAAGGTCAAAGAATATTTTTTATTAAATGAAATGACATCACATGACTCAATTTTAACTGGATGACAAAATTTCTCCGATAAGGATAATATCTCATAATCAGGATTTTTGTACCAATTTTTGTATACACAAACTAACATATTTGCAACCATGACGATATAATAAACTCTATTTTCTGAAAGCTTTTTTTATACATCTCTCAGAATCGAAGAGAGACTATGTAACAGGAACGATCATCTATAAATACGCGACAATAACATATGGTAAAGATATAATCACTTGTAAGACTGAATTAAATGTCGTAACTCTTGTGAAGACAGCACATTCTGAATTTAATGATAATTTTCCGCCCGTGGTTGTAACATTATCAAATCAGTTTATAAAAATTTCATCCATTTTTTGTTGTTGAAAAAAAACATGTCTAGACAATGATAACTGACTTCATTGTGTACCCTACTAAATATGATGGCAGAAAAAGGGGCCACAGATGCTTAAGGGGCCAAAGAATGGGACTTTTGCTGGTAACAATTCAAGTTTATGTGGAACTGCCCAGCAAAGGAAATGTTCCTTTTAACAATAAAACTGCTTGAAAACTGCAATAATTAAACTAACGGTAATTTTGCAAGGAATATCATAATTTTTTTTAATTCATACTTATTAGTTACGCATCCGACAACATATCCCGCATTGTGATTTCTCACGGCCTGATTTTTAGACATGTGGGTTATCTTGCTTTGAATGAACTTTAGAAATATCGATGAAAGCGTAAGCGACATAATATCATTTTAACATCAACACCGGTATATTCATCATCAAATAATTCTTTGAGAACGAACGCTAACCCGAGTATAATTTAATACTCACTAGAAATATTACAACTAGCGCAAAGCTATACTAATTAAGTAGGACTTGCGACAACTAGCGTAAATATACGCTAGTAACCATAGTAAATAAACAAGGTATATAACTGAATGCGATGATTACTTGTTGATTGTGTCCACATTTTTCGGTGAATTGATTTTTTTGTGCGAGTAATTCAAATTCTCTGACAGAATCAGGGGCCATACTCTGTGGAACCAAGTGTCCATGGTAATCAATCGAGATTCGATACAGAAATGGCAGACATATGAAGGAAATTTAATTTTGCATTCGGATTGAAAACGAGATAAAACCTATGTTAACTAATATGATCTAGGAGTAAAATAGTTGGTACCGTAATCTATCAACAAAAGTAGACCAAAAATAATGATACTTCTATATATATTTAATTGAAAAACCATCAGAATTGTACATAAATTTTATTATTTACTGCCTATGTTATATAGGAAGTAAATAAATGCAGGTTAGGCATTTTAAACTAACACAGTCTTATATCAAAATCGTTTCCATGGTAACCGATTTGGCGTAAAGTACACATTAAAAAAACTGGTACCAAATCGGCTAAAAAATAAATACTATTATCATACTAACACAAGATAAGTGCAAAGATTTATCAGACAAAAGTTATAAGAGAAGTTTATGTGATTCTCGTAAAGCAAGCAATACGGAATTCTATAAATAGCACGGATGCCACCAGGGGTTCCTTTATAGATTAATATCCTCCCTGAGTCGAATCGGAACAACAACGGACAATGAGGTAGACAGCTAACTTGAAATCAACTCCCCGCGACTCCCTAGTTGACATTACATACATATAACAATCCCATCTCAAACTGTCAGTAAGCACGGTATATTCTCCAATAAAATCCTCCGCAACCTCCGAGGACACAGAAACATAATTTCGCGCAAATCTGGAAAAAATTCTAACCTTATAACCGAGAAGTATTTCACTTTTTTTGCATGAATTCTGTTCAACCACTTTCGGAAATAATTTCAATTTTCCCACCATCGCTCCCGAAATGTCCGGCCCCGACCTCCCGACGAATCTCAATCTGAGCTAAAGCTTGGCTCAAATATTGCCTCAAATTGTTGAGATTGTTCTCATCTTAGACCAGACTCAAAATCGATATTACAAAACAAAGAAAATGAGATGAGTTTTTTTCTCATAAAATTTTCATGAGATCCAAAGTGACATTGTCTCAAACTCAGGCTCTGATTTAAGCAAAATCTTATATTGAGATCTCTTTTTCAGATGTTTTGAGAGATCGGGCCCGGGTCTCAGACATTGCGTTTCAACAGCAGAAAATCTTACGACAGTAATTAGTCAATAAAAAGGAGCGGAAAAATCTGACATCACAGCCATGAAATGTTGAAAAATGGGTATAAAAATTATTTTTCTCTTTTAAGTGACTGCGAACTTCTTGAATTGAAAATAACAGCCTGCAGACTTTTTCTCCCATACAGTAAGAGGTTACACAAGTCATGTATGATTTATTTACAAAAGAAAGGCTTATCGAAAGTTTTAAGAAATTGGATATTTTGACAAGAATTTGTGTCTAGCCGGTTTAATTTCAGAACTCGACAATTATTCTATCAACTAGAGTTTTTACAGGAGAATATACGATACAATAAGTTATCAATGTAAAAGTAAAACTAGAAAATCGAGGGTTCAGTGCGAGACTATACTAACTCCTATATAAATACATAGGAGTTATGTATAGTCTTGCGCTGAACACCCTCGAAATGGTGATACAATCTTAGCATAAAATAATGACATTTACACATATGAAGTATCAATGAGATATCGTCAATTCAGGTAATAGTGTTTTGACTCTTCGTTACTTCGACTGAAAAACGTTTTGTTTATGCAATGCTAGCCACGTTGTTAAAGAGGCTGTCAATCACACGAGATTAATACTAACTTTTTTTACGCCTAGAGAAATATTTTGCACATTGTTTTCTCATATCGAGGGTTAAGCGCAAGACTATCCTAACTCCTATGTAATTATATAGGATAGTCTTGTACTGTTCCCTCGATATTATCAAACCTGCAAGAATTTTCCTGCATAAGCTAACAAGACTTCAAGGAGCATGTGGCGAAACGTAATTAAAATATGTCGAAACCCGAACACATAATTATACGTAAAACTTCCATACTTTTTTGGCAAATATTTCGAGTAACAAATAATGAAAAGACCATTACCCGACATGATTCAGATTAAGCATTTAACAAACATATCTTAAATTATGAAATTCTTAAAAACCAGATCTGTGTTAAATTTGTAACCATGGTAACTATGAGAATGTAACCATGGTGATATAAAATCAATACAAAAGAAGGTGTGTTTCTAGTGGCCAATAAAAACTTGAAAAAAAACAAACAAAATAAATCCCCCCCCCCCCCTTAAAACATCAACAAATGCTATACTTTTTGAAATTGTACATGAATTAAAAAAAATATTTCAATAGAGCACTAGAATTGCCCGGAAGGTCCAGGTTTAATACCCTCCCCCTATCTAGCTCAGTGGTTAGAGCGCTAGAAATGCCCGGAAGGTCCAGGTTAATACCCTCCCCCCTGTCTAGCTCAGTGGTTAGAGCACTAGATTTGCCCGGAAGGTCCAGGTTTAATACCCTCCCCCCTGTCTAGCTCAGTGGTTAGAGCACTAGACTTGCCCGGAAGGTCCAGGTTTAATACCCTCCCCCCTGTCTAGCTCAGTGGTTAGAGCGCTAGACTTGCCCGGAAGGTCCAGGTTTAATATCCTCCCCTCTGTCTAGCTCAGTGGTTAGAGCACTAGACTTGCCCGGAATGTCCAGGTTTAATACCCTCCCCCCTGTCTAGCTCAGTGGTTAGAGCACTAGAATTGCCAGGAAGGTCCAGGTTTAATACCCTCCCCCTGTCTAGCTCAGTGGTTAGAGCACTAGAATTGCCCGGAAGGTCCAGGTTTAATACCCTCCCCCTGTCTAGCTCAGTGATTAGAGCACTAGAATTGCCCGGAAGGTCCAGGTTTAATACCCTCCCCCTATCTAGCTCAGTGGCTAGAGCGCTAGAATTGCCCGGAAGGTCCAGGTTTAATACCCTCCCCTTGTCTAGCTCAGTGGCTAGAGCGCTAGAATTGCCCGGAAGGTCCAGGTTTAATACCCTCCCCCCTGTCCAGCTCAGTGGTAGAGCACTAGACTTGCCCGGAATGTCCAGGTTTAATACCCTCCCCCCTGTCTAGCTCAGTGGTAGAGCACTAGACTTGCCCGGAATGTCCAGGTTTAATACCCTCCCCCCTGTCCAGCTCAGTGGTAGAGCACTAGACTTGCCCGGAAGGTCCAGGTATAATACCCTCCCCCCTGTCTAGCTCAGTGGCTAGAGCGCTAGACTTGCCCTGAATGTCCAGGTTTAATACCCTCCCCCCTGTCTAGCTCAGTGGTCAGAGCGCTAGACTTGCCCGGAATGTCCAGGTTTAATACCCTCCCCCCCTGTCTAGCTCAGTGGTTAGAGCACTAGACTTGCCCTGAAGGTCCAGGTTTAATACCCTCCCCCCTGTCTAGCTCAGTGGTTACAGTACTAGACTTGCCCGGAATGTCCAGGTTTAATACCCTCCCCCCTGTCTAGCTCAGTGGTTAGAGCACTAGAATTGCGAGGAAGGTCCAGGTTTAATACCCTCCCCTCTGTCTAGCTCAGTGATTAGAGCACTAGAATTGCCCGGAAGGTCCAGGTTTAATACCCTCCCCCTATCTAGCTCAGTGGTTAGAGCACCAGACTTGCCCGGAATTTCCAGGTTTAATACCCTCCCCCCTGTCCAGCTCAGTGGTTAAGAGCGCTAGAATTGCCAGGAAGGTCCAGGTTTAATACCCTCCCCCTGTCTAGCTCAGTGGTTAAGAGCACTAGACTTGCATGGAAGGTCCAGGTTTAATACCCTCCTCCGTGTCTAGCTCAGTGGTTAAGAGCGCTAGACTTGCCCGGATGGTCCAGGTTTAATACCCTCCCCCTGTCTAGCTCAGTGGTTAAGAGCGCTAGACTTGCCTGGAAGGTCCAGGTTTAATACCCTCCCCCTGTCTAGCTCAGTGGTTAAGAGAGCTAGACTTGCCTTGAAGGTCCAGGTTTAATACCCTCCCCCTGTCTAGCTCAGTGGTAAGAGCACTAGACTTGCCCGGAAGGTCCAGGTTTGATACCCTCCCCCTGTCTAGCTCAGTGGTTAGAGCGCTAGACTTGCCTGGAAGGTCCAGGTTTAATACCATCCCCCTGTCTAGCTCAGTGGTTAACAGCACTAGACTTCCGGGAAGGTCCAGGTTTAATACCCCCCTGTCTAGCTCAGTGTTTAGAGTACTAGACTTGCCCGGAAGGTCCAGGTTTAATACCCTCCCCCCTGTCTTGCTCTGTGGTAAGAGCACTAGACTTGCCTGGATGGTCCAGGTTTAATACCCTCCCCCCTGTCTTGCTCAGTGGTTAGAGCACTAGACTTGCCCTGAAGGTCCAGGTTTAATACCCTCCCCCTGTCTAGCTCAGTGGTTAGAGCACTAGACTTGCCCGGAAGGTCCAGGTTTAATACCCTCCCCCCTGTCTAGCTCAGTGGTTAGAGCACTAGACTTGCCCTGAAGGTCCAGGTTTAATACCCTCCCCCTGTCTAGCTCAGTGTTAAGAGCACTAGACTTGCCTGGAAGGTCCAGGTTTAATACCCTCCCCCCTGTCTAGCTCAGTGGTTAAGAGCGCTAGACTTGCCTGGATGGTCCAGGTTTAATACCCTCCCCTCTGTCTAGCTCAGTGGTTAGAGCACTAGACTTGCCTGGAATGTCCAGGTTTAAAACCCTCCCCCTGTCTAGCTCAGTGGTTAAGAGCACTAGACTTGCCTGGAAGGTCCAGGTTTAATACCCTCCCCTGTCTAGCTCAGTGGTTAGAGCGCTAGACTTGCCTGGAAGGTCTAGGTTTAATGCCCTCCCCCTGTCTAGCTCAATGGTAAGAGCACTAGACTTGCCCGGAAGGTCTAGGTTTAATACCCTCCCCCTCAGTGAAGGTCCTTACCTGACCATTTGGCTAGGATTAATACCCTCCCCTCTGTCTAGCTCAGTGGTTAGAGCACTAGACTTGCCCGGAAGGTCCAGGTATAATACCCTCCCCCTGTCTAGCTCAGTGGTTAGAGAGCTAGAATTGCCCGGAAGGTCCAGGTTTAATACCCTCCCCCTGTCTAGCTCAGTGGTTAAGAGCGCTAGAATTGCCTTGAAGGTCCAGGTTTAATACCCTCCCCCTGTCTAGCTCAGTGGTTAGAGCACTAGACTTGCCCGGAAGGTCCAGGTTTAATACCCTCCCCCTGTCTAGCTCAGTGGTTAGAGCACTAGACTTGCCCGGAAGGTCCAGGTATAATGCCCAGGTCATGTCCTTACCTGACCATTTGGATAGGATTATTCGTCCTCCACCTCTTATATATGTGGGGAAGTCATCAGCTGCTTGCCGGAGGGCAAGTTAGTACTGGTTGATTATTCATGTCAGGAAAACTGGTTACGTCGACTGGCCGCCATATATACCGGTAACTTAAAAATTGTTTAAAAACAACATTAAACCTGGTTAAAACCATGTAAACTGATATTTCAATATTGATATAGATGTATTTTATTTAGGGATGTCAACGAATATTCGTTCATAACTTCGAATATTCGAATCCTGTTTCAATATTCGAATATTCGGAAAAATATACTTCATAAAAACTGTTGTTTGTTTATTTATTTGCCGACCGCGATTTGTGTAAGACAGTAAGATAGTAATAAAGGTTGTTGTTGTTGTTGTTGAAATATACGCGCTTGTAAAAGTGTCATTGAGTATATTGGGGGTGATAATATAATTGTATTTCGATTATCCGTTAAACAACTGACAGGACTTGAGTTAATGACTCGCTTTTAATTAAGGAAGATCAAAGCTGGGAGAAACATGCCGAAAAATAGGGTGACGGGAAACAACATAATTTGCATACTAATTGTTCACGTAGATCGTATCATCAAATCAAAATGACTGATTAAAAACATTTATTACGTATACTCGAGAACCTGATAAACGCTTCTATATTCAGATAAGAACCTGAGCAAAATTTATAGCTTAATTTATATTTTCATTTTGATAGTATTCAGTATCATTTAATAACATTAAAGTAAAATAACAATTGATGACTTTTGTTTGCTCACATTCAAGTACTTATTTATCAAATGAAGTGGAATGCATATGTATTATTGAAGCGTCCTTTAACTCCTCGAGTATACGATCGTACATAAAAGAAGTAATAATGGTGTCGATATATACGTAGAAGACAACTTTAGATACATGATTTTTGTCTCGACACTTTACAAAGATATTCGTGAACACAAATATTGACATTCTGGTGATGATCTATTTACTGCAATAACTTCCTTCATCAGAGTCTTCCCTTCTGGTGAAAACTTAAGTAGAATACACGCAGCATGTATGGACCTTCGGTATATGAAATATGATTTTTAAATAACTTTTGTCTAAGTTGTGACATTCGAATATTCGTTCGAAAGGCTGATCGAATGTTCGAATACCTGTTTTGCTATTCGTTGACATCCCTAATTTTATTATTTGTTCTTTGTTTTCATTGGCATGAAATATTATCATGTTGACATAACCCATTTAAAGCAAACGATACATGTAAAAAGATCTTTCAATATTGATGTAATTTATTATTTGTTCTTTGTTTTCATTGGCATGAAATATTATCATGTTGACATAACCAAGTTAAAGCAAACGATACATGTAAAATGATCTTTCATTATTGATGTATTTTATTATTTGTTCTTTGTTTTCATTGGCATGAAATATTATCATGTTGACATTACCCAGTTAAAGCAAACGATACATGTAAAATGATCTTTCATTATTGATGTATTTTATTATTTGTTCTTTGTTTTCATTGGCATGAAATATTATCATGTTGACATTACCCAGTTAAAGCAAACGTTACATGTAAAATGATCTTTCATTATTGATGTATTTTATTATTTGTTCTTTGTTTTCATTGGCATGAAATATTATCATGTTGACATAACCCAGTTAAAGCAAACGATACATGTAAAAAGATCTTTCAATATTGATGTAATTTATTATTTGTTCTTTGTTTACATTGGCATGAACTATTATCATGTTTACATCCTAATGATTACATGGAGATGCAGAGTTCTTCTCAGCTACTTCTTGTTAGTGTTCAAAGTCAAGTCAAAAGAGCATTGACCTTGGTTAGCGAAAAAAATATACGTGGAAAAAGTCTTTCGACTTCAAACACTTTTGTCAACATTTGTACACAATAATTATGTCCCCATAAATTTACAACAATTGTCCGCGATATAAACACCATAATAGTTCATGCCCATGTAAATAAAGATCTGACTTTGTCTTTATTCCACTATTTAATGATCTGTACATTTTTGGAGATAAGTTCTTCACAGTTTTTGTTCTTATATTGTATTTAATCAAACATGTGTATTAAATTGTGGTTAAAAATAATTGAGTCATTCTCTGAGATTTTTGGCCCAAATGGGTGAAATTGAGTTATAATCATTTCTGAATGCAGGGATATTTGAAGGTCACTACGAAACAAACAAGAGGGCTATGATGGCCCTATATCGCTCACCAGAGCACACTGCCATGTTTTTTACGGAACTTAATAAATTATGCAAACTTTTAAGAGGACCACTAGACAATGCTAAACCTTAGGGTTTTGGAAAAGAAGATTTTTACACTTTTTAAATATATCTTTAGCTCCTGTGACCTACTAATGCGGCCGACTGGAACGATTTATGCAACTTTGAAAAACGCCCACCCAAGGATCATTCCTGTGAAGTTTGGACATAATCCATTCAGTGGTATAGGAGGAGATGTTGTTTAAGGAAAATGTTGACGGACGTACGATGCACGACGACGGACATCCAACGATCGTAAAAGCTCTCCATGAGCACTTCATGCTCAGTTGAGCTAAAAAGGGCCATTACTCGGTGAAAATTGACGATATGCACAACTGGCTTGGTACGATTAAGTATTGTGCAGTTGCAATGAAATCCGATCAAGGGAAAGCTGATAAATATCGTGGACAAAAAAAATTCATGAAAACTAAGGGTCATAACTCAGTAAAAATTTATCCAAGCATGAAGAGCAAACAATATGCACAACTAGCCTTAGTATTATTAAGTCGTGAAGTTTCATTGAAATCCGACAGAGGGGTAGCCTAGAAATAGAGCGGACAAATTTTTTCATGAAATATAAAAAAGGACCATAGCTCAGTGAAAATGTTTCCGAGTGTAGCGACTTAAGCGATATAGCTGGTTATCGAACTTGGCCGAGTTATTATGCCCACAAACAATTTTACCAAGTTTGGTAGATTTGGATGAAAACTCGTTGACTTAGAGAGCGGACAAGGCTAATTTGCCATTTTGGAAAATTCATGGGCCATAATTCCGAAGTGCCTGGGGCGATGTTGCTGGTTATCGAACTTGGCCGAGATATTATGCCCACAAACATTTCACCAAGTTTGGTACAGATCGGTATAAAAATGAAAACAATCATTATGGCCGAAATGCTATAAATTTTGAGCATATGGGGGAGGGGGTGAGCTTTAAATAGATTGCATCATGACAAAAACGGCTAACCTTTGTACTTCCTAGAAAGTCGTGCGTAACCTGAAAAATGGCCCAGCTACGCCCCTGGTAATATTAAGTCTTGTGAAGTTCCACAGAAATCCCACAAACGGTAGCCGAGAAATAATGCCGACAAAAAATAGATTAAAAAAATAACAAAGGGCCAAAACTCGGTGGACATTTATTCGAGCATGAAGTACCGATGGCATGCACAACCAAGCTTGGTACAATTTAGTCTCGTGAAGTTTCAATAAAACCATACCAAGGGTAGCCGAGACATAGTTTTACAAGGCTAGTCGTAGAGTGTCCTTGTGTAATGTTCTCCGAGAATTTTGGTGCGAATATATCGTATTTCTCAGTAATTGCCCAATCGTGTATTTCGTATTGTTTCTTCTGTCTCCCTTTTTTCGATTCAACAGTGTTGACGTTCTCTCATCAAGTTGTTTATGTAATATTTCAGGAATAATACTGTAACAAAGTTTGTTCGATTTCAATCGATTTTTATTTTTAACAAGCAAAGGATATAAGTATAAGTGAATACATGAAAGATATAAGAATAATAGCAAATGCAATAATTTTACTTACATAAAAAAAAACATCATGGGAATATACGAGAGGTGTTCAACTTATACTTGAACAGTATAAAAACCCCGCTTTCCTCGTGCTTTCACGACAGATTGCAATAATTGCTATTCATTCTTATTGTGTAATGTATAAGGTATTATATACATTCACTGTGTATTGAACATTCAATATGGTTCGTTGTAAAATTAATGATTTTGTAGAGGGCATTGTTCTTGGTCTTTTGGAAGACTAACCACTCCTATAGGACCATTCAGAAAGTGCTAACAGATTATTATATTCTATTTATGTTGGTACTATAAGTAATATTCGCCATAAAAAGGGAGCTATGCGTTCTGCAGCACGAAACGGTGATATGGCACCCAAGATTAAAAAACGCCCTACAGTGTCCACGCCTACATTCGCAAGGTCAATCGGTCGTATGATAGCTAGGACCAATCCACCAACCCAACGCGAGATGGCAACAAGCTTAGGTGTTTCCATCGGAACTGTAAATCGAATTAATTCAAAAATATTACAAAGCATAACTCGGAAAAAAGTGCGATGTTCATCAGCTCAATGCCAGGCAGATAATTACTCGCAGGCAAAGGTCTTGGAAGCTGTATATGTGACTGAGGAATGGTAATTGGATGAACTTTGTTACCACCGATGAGGCGATGTTCTACCTAGGAGGCAGTTATGTTAGAAGAAGAGTCTGCTATTTGAGAAAGGGTCACGATGACAGGCATAAGTTGAAGTTTGTTAAGCGCGACACTTTCGCAGCCGGTTTCAAGGCATGGGCTGGTGTTTGCTTTAATGGCAAAACTGAACTCAGAATAATTGACAAAGGCACAAAAGTGAACCCAAACACTATGTTCAGAAGGTTCTAAAACCCTTTTTAGAGAACTTTTAAAGACATATTTGGGAGTTGCCATTGCGCAACTTTAATGCGCATGTTAACAAGGTTTTACTATAATTTGACCTAGTGACCTAGTTTTTGACCACAAATGACCCTGTTTAGAACTTGGTCTAGATTTCATTGCGATTAACATTCTGACCATGTCTCACATAAATCATTTCAAAATTTTCAATTTCAAAAAACTAAAGAGTGTTAACAAGGTTTTACTATAATTTGACATAGTGACCTAGTTTTTGACCCCAAATGACCTAGTTTCGAACTTAACCTAGATTTCATTGCGATAAACATTCTGACTATGTCTCATATAAAGCAAGTGAAAAATGTAACCTCTGGAGTGTTAACAAGGTTTTACTATAATTTGACCTAGTGACCTAGTTTTTGACACCAAATGACCCAGTTTAGAAATTGGACTGGGAGATAAATTTTAAAACCTTTTAGAAAGAGATTAACTTAGAAATGTATGCATAAAATTAACTTCCTAAAATAATAAACAAAATACATAAAACAATCTTTGATAATACATGTAAAACAATAAAAGTTTACGGTGAATTTTAGTAATAGAAAATAAAGTAACATAAATGCATAGCTGTAACAAAGTTTGTTCGATTTCAATCAATTTTTATTTTGTCAAGCAAAGGATATAAGTATAAGTAAAGACCCAATTTTGGGGGTCCCTTATATATCCTCGGGTTGTTAACAGGGCACCCTTGGTTTCCAACCCGGTTATTATGTTTAAATTGCTTGCAGGATTCGAACAAACTTGTTACAGATAAATGATCTCAGATAAATATCTTAATAAAAAATATGATTTAAAAGAAACTTTTTTGTACAGAAGGTGTTGAATACTTCCATTGTAAAATGATGATCTATATACATGTAGTATTATACAAGAGATTGATTTTAAAATCTTATAGAAATGTATGCACAAAGTAAACAACATAAAATAATAAACAAAATATATAAAACAAATCTTTGATAATACATGTATATACAGAAATTGTTCAAAAACATCAAACATATAAACATAAGTAAACCAATAAAACAATTAAAAAATCTTTGTGAAAATAGCGCCGACAAAAAATATTAACACAAAAAAATGGAGGGCCATAACTTAGTGAAAATACATCCGAACATGTAGTGCTGACGATATACATGTAGTTAGGCTTGGTACTTTAAGTTTTGTGAATGTCCTTTGAAATGCGACCAAGGGTTACCGAGAAATAGCGTGGACAACAATATTCACGAATATAAATAACAAAGGGCCATAACTTAATAAATTTATGCGGGCAAGACATGCGACCGATTGCCGTGACTACAGTCCAATGTAGCCCTTGTATACTTCGTATCTAGGGGTATAATTACATTTAAGGTATTTCACGAAGTATTGATGTGATAATTTTTTTCTGGCTACAAAGCATGAGGGAAAAATTCCTTTGAAAATTTGGACTGGAAGTGAAAATAAAATAAATGTATTCATGGTATGTATGATATAAATGAATCAAAATGATATGACAACAATATTAGTTTAATTATCATTTTGATTAGTTACATTTGATACACCCGATGGCTTCAACAGTTTTGTCATTAAGATACTATCGCAGTTCCGCAAGAGGTGGGGGTGGTGAACTGAACATTTTTAGGGCCAGGTTTAAATCACGGCCACGTTTGTGAAATAAAGTAAAGCCCTAAAAGGAACACATGGCCCTTAACTTCTTTATTTTCAAGATATCATCAATATTCTTTTTGAATCTGAAGAGGACACCCTCTTGGCTATCCTATATTGAAATTATTTGAATAAGAAGTTTATTAAATTTTGTCCAATAGTCGGACCATTTTAGATATAAAAATACGGCCGGATTGGAATTAATGGCCCTTAAACCCTTTATTTCTTTATTTTATAAGATATTTAAACTCGTAGCTATATTGAACACATTTTATATTGAAATTATTTGAAACAAAAATGTATAAATCTTTGTCTAAAATTCGGACCTTTTTTTAGATTAGAGAAATGCAGAATTTGATATACAGGGTTCCCAATCTTTTCCCAGAAAAAAAATTAAGGACTTTTCAAGGGTATTTTCACAAAATTCAACGACCAAAACAGCATTTGTACTGCTATTTTATTCATTTAACATGTCTTTCAAATCAACTTATTCCAAGAACATTTAAGTCTTAAACTTCAAACTATGAACTTAATATACAAGGAAATGTTAAACTCACTCCGACGCGAGTTTTCCAAGGCTTGCAAAGCCGCTATTTTTTATCTGTTTAAAGCACACCATAATATTATGAGTGTCCAGAAAATACAAAAATCCCGACATTTTCCTGTTTTTTTCTCTTATTTTTAAATTCAAGCACTTTTCCAGGCCTGGAACTTTCATTGAATGACTTGAACAAATCAAGGACTATTCCATGAACCGTGGGAATCCTGGATATAAGCAAGCCTTAGACATTATACATTACATTATATGTATTCCGTTATACCCCAGTCCCTATTAGCTTGCGATGTGTTTGCGAGTAGTTTGCGACGGATTTCTAGGCATTTTCGGCCGGGGCCCCACGGGACTCCTTGAGGCTGCCACGTCATTTTTGTGAATCAGACGGGCATCGAGTTACTTTTATCTTGTACTTAAAACATGGTGCGGCGTTTCGCATCGCAGACTGATTGCCAATAAATCGGTCGATGCCTGGCCGATGTCAGACAGTGCATCGCAGTCATCGTCAGGCACCAGGGAAAATTTTTGGACAACCCAGACATCGATCAAACGCCTGGACACCGCTTTAATTGTCACTTAGGTATTACTTATGTGCACTATCAAGCACATAATATTATTAATTTATTTTTAAATAGCTTATTTAAATGTTGTGCATGTCCTTTAGATCTCCTTCATAAATAGAAAGACAAGCAAATTGTCCGAGCTAAAATATTTGTCATTTTAAAATGCTGATATATAGGGATCGATCCCACGACCTTTGGATTCGTAGTCAGCAGCGTTAACCACTGAGCCACAGGGCCACCTTTGAATTACAACTACGTTATTTCCATTGTATATGTATGGCTCAGTAAGCAAAATATAAAACTTGTTACAACATTTAATGTCAAAATATTATCATTTATAATTTATTTGAATGATAGAATCCTATTCGAAATTGCTTCAACACGTTTTTCTAAAAGCAAATAATTGCAATAATTAAAACAAAGAAGGGAGGTAATAAAGTGATAATATATTATAATTAAATAATTAAGACCAAAAATTACCATGATTTTGTTGCACAAACTAATACTTTCATGAAAAAAACTAACAAAATCACTTAAAAGTGATACATTTTCTCAGAGAAATGTGCGCGTCAATTCTGTTCAAAATGAAAATGCGCTGTAACCGGACGGAAAAAGTCTCTGAAAGTTTGATATTATATTCTGTGTAGTTTAGGTCATCTGCTATTAACAATATTTAAATTTAAGGAAATTTGCCCATTTCTTATAATGCTATATAACTTTTTTAGAACGGTAAAAATTTATGAAATTTTAATTTTATATCCGCATTATAGTACAGATTGGATCAATACAAGTTTCATTTGGAGAAATGTCCATAATGGGTGGAATACCTTAAATAATTAATTTATTCTTATTTACATTACGAAATTACAACGACAATGTACTATTTTTAGAAGAACAGTACTAACAAGTTTGTCGTTCACGGAAGATATACAATAAGAACATACTTCAATTAATGATTAAAATCACACATACATTATGGATTATGAAAATGATGAAGATAATAAATTTCCGGTCGAATTCATATCAGTCATGACCTCGGATTTGATAAGGAAGTTTGCCATATTGTTTAAATTTCCCTTCGATTGTTCATTAAGTATTTAATGATCTACTTAACGATTGTTTGTCAAATGCGCACATAAATATATCATATATACAATGTAGTTCAACAGTCAAGTTATTTGCACGACAAGTATCTCTCCTGTCTCCCGCTCTCCCTCTCCAAACTTTATGTTAACAATTTTAATTTAAACCTAAATATGAAGTTCACATACTTCCTTAAACCACCAGGACCCCAGGTTTAGAATTACAATATAAGTTAACCCAGCGCTAGAAGATGAACTTTTCTCGTGTCCCACTATCCATGTGCAGGCTATAAGCCATAAATATCATCGACATGGCTTAACAACAATATGTCTCCATCAATTCATTCAAAAATCCTTTAAGAAATGTACTCATATAGCATTGGACCTGTGTGACCTTGACCTTGAACATAGCTGGCTGAAACATGCGCTCCACACATCGTCTCTATATATTTGTGCCAAAATATTTAACAAGAAATGGGCAATGCCCACAAACCAGGTTTTAAACCTAATTATTTGTAACCAATGTTCTATTTGCATAATGAATACATGATGATCATCAATGCTGCAAAGGTGCCAGAGGTGAAACATGCATACAAACACTCACACTTAGATATATTATATATATATGGAACAACTATACAACAAGTTTGATGTCAATACACCCACGCATAGCGAAGATATTAAGTGGAAACTGATTTTTAAATTTTAAGTGACCTTGACCTTGGATGGAACGAACCCAAAAGCAATTCCAAGCGAGCTCTCCACATGTACTTACTATACACCAAGTTTGATATCAATATGATGAACGAAAGTAAAGTTATTTGCCATAAACCAAATTGATATTTTTAGTAACAGTGACCTTGACCTTTGTCGGAACGAGTCCAAAAGCAATCCCAAGCGAGCTCTCCACATGTACTTACTATACACCAAGTTTGGTTACAATATGATCAACAGAACTCAAGTTATTCCGGGAAACCCCAGTTTGACGCCCGCCTCCAGCCCAAACGACACACACCATTCTAATAAAAATCCTTCATGGGGTTCAAATAGATTTTGAGCGACACAAAATATAGTCATGTTACTTCTGCCCTCAACCGAGCCTCTAGAAATGTGCGTCTTCGTCTCAATATGGTGAAAATGTGTTGCTAGTTATTTCAAAATCCTTCAAGCGGACCAAAAGTTATGAAGTGGACACGATTTGTGACAGACGGACGGACAGACAGACAACCCAAGTAGAAACAATATGTCTCCCCCATTCTATGACTTACTACTCAAGGCATCATAGCTTCTTTCCTTTTTTGTGTTTCATAAAGTCATAACTTGATAATTTATCCTATAGATATAAATGCTGTACAGCTTGCAAAAGAAGCATTTACTGTTTTTTACTCTATATTAAATAATTAAAAACAAAAATTTAGTTATTTTGTAATTATCTAATTTGTGTAATACTATATACGTTTACAACAATCTTATCACTGCATAATTGTGTACATTTATTTTTATTATCATTCAATTGTTTTTACTTGAAATGTCAATATTAATATTTTTATTACCTCCCTTTAATTTTGCATTTTGGTATAAAGCAGCATTGCTAAGAATAAATGTACCCTTTTAAAAATACAAAAACATATTACAGAATATTTCAACAGTAAACACAAACAATCTAAGATACTATATAGCAGCCATTTTATCTCACTCAATGTGTTTGATTACGACTAAAACAAATACAGACCGGATATACAGTTGTTGGTAGGTGATATAACAGAAAATTACTCCTGTTAAGTTCACGTAAGTTTTAGTTATATTCTTTCAATAATACACGACACAGAATGGACAACTCTGTTATCTCATAATATGTTTGATTACTCTAGTTCATACATTTTCACTACATCACTGTCCTGCATGGTAACAAACATTCTATTCAGTCCCTGATGAAAACACACCGAGCGTGGATATTGTAATCCATCTCCTTGCTTCACAACCACACCAAGTTTCTTCCCATTCTCACTGAATTGTACCACATTATGTGACAAGGCCCCAACTACAAACATGTTTCCTCTACCATCAACACATACACCAACTACCCACTTCATGTCAGTGTCTGTAATAGTGGACAAATAATTTCCCATCCCATCAAAACATACAAGTCTATTGTCCCAACCTCCAACAAACATTCTGTCTCCACTTTCATTGAATGTAACATGTAGACTACGGTTGAACAGCTCATTCCCAGCATTGTCTCGTGTAATTGTCTTCAGCAGGGTACCAGTCATATCATAAACATAGAGTGAAGCACCTCTACCATCTGTCACATAAAGCTGACCATCCTTGAAAGCAATACCATAACAAAGATGAGACATTTTAATTTGTCTTGTAGGTTTCATCTTGTTATGAATGGAAACAAACTGGATCTTGTTGTCACTCTGACATGCAACAGCAACTTCATGTTTACTGATACAACATACACCATAAGGATAAGAATCTAAAGTACAATAGTCAACAACTGACATCTTCTGTATATCAATACGTTTTAGTTTCTTATTGTTAAAATCTGTGACGAGTAGTTGGTTATCTTGTGTCAGACAACATCCATGGGAATTGCATGTCTCAGAATCACGAGAAAGTTTTATGGTAATATCTCTACTTCCTTTGATGTTGTAGAGGTAATGTTTCTGTACTTGACCAATACCTTGTAAAGCTTGGATATATTCCATCAATGATTGGTCAGGAATGAATGATATCTGTACGTCTGTATTATGTTGTAATTCTTGCTTCATCTTCTCACCGTCTGCTTCTTTTATTTTCTCTTGGGCAATTTTCGTATAAACAAAACGTTGGGCTCTATTTCCTTCTGATTGATTGAGCTTGTCGTCTGTCGTCTGCAAATCTTTACATATGCTGTCAGCACTTTGCTTGACTTGTAGAATTTCTGTTTCTAGTTGTTTGTATACAACTTCAATTTGTTTGCGTGATGACTCGGCAATTTTACTCAAAATGGCTTCCAATGCTTTTTGGAATGTACTGACTTGACCTAAAGCTTCTTTCTTTGATTTCTTCAAAGTCTGAAGTTGAGTATTTTTTGATTTACTTACAGTTTCCATGGATACCATCATTTCTTTCAGAAGACTGTGCGTCCGTTTGCAGTCAGACAACTTAAATATGGCGTCAATCATGTCTGGTATAGAATGGATGTGACTGCCTTTACAAGATCTGAAATGGAATGACTTATAATAACATTCTGCATAATGTACAGAAAAATTATTTAAAACATAGGACGTTGTGACTACGTTCATTTTAAAATGGCTTATTTATTTTATTTAAAAAATTAAAATGGAAAAAGCATGTATTGCTTGATTCTTCAAATTTTCATAAAATGAGTGTTTTGAGGTCGTGGGTTCGAGCACACTTTTTCCCATGATACAGAAAGTCATGGAAATACTAAACAATATTCTGGACATATGATAGATCTAATCGTTCTATTGTAACGTTGAAGGACATCTGGATAGCTCAGTTGGTAATGCGCCATACTAGTGTTTGGGGGTTGTGGGTTCGAGCCACACATCAGACACACTTTCTCCTTGAATTACTTCAATGGTGGCAGTGGTGTTTGATGGTCCACGTTTGTTGAGCCTCAAATGCAGAAGGGTGTGTGTGTGGTGTGGTGTTAGACGTACGACTGCCCAGTTAGCTCAGTCGACAGTGTGTCGTACGTGTTTAGGGGGTTGTGGGTTCGAGCCCTACATCAGGTGCACACAACATTTCATGTGATATTTAACTCTACTGTAGCAAAATTAAAATCCATATGAATACAAATTTAGCTTACTTGTGATATTTCGCAATGCAGACATAGCAGCCAACAACATCATGTCCTTCACAATACATATCCAGTACTTTCCCTTTATGTTTGCTGCATTGTTCTGTGGGAAACTCCAGCAAACTAGATTTTTGACTGTTCGCTTGCTTTCCTTTACTGACGTCCAGCAGATTGTGTGTCATCAATAGCGGAACCTTCTTGTGGTCGTCGGTACACGACTTACAACAATATGCATCGCATTCAACACAAAACTGTACAGCTTCCATCGTCTTCTTGTTTGCTGCACAAGCAGTACACACAATATCGAATATTTCATCCGACATTTTTACCTCTGAACGCCCTCCAAACGCCATTTTCTATGCTTGACTTTGAAGCCTACTTTCTATTTCAGAAAGAAAAAGGAAATTCCCTCTTTGGAATCAACTCAAGAAATGTGAGCAACCAATAGTTACTCAGCGACTAATTCAGCCCACAATGTAATAGAGTAACTCCCCTTGGATTTTCTAACCGTCAATAACAGGAGGCCCGACCAGGTGGTCATGGTTTTTCGTGGTACTAACGTTATTGGCCGATATTCTGAATTCTCAAAGCAATACTGACATATAAAGCATACAAAATCGTCTGTAATAATCATTATTCTACTCGCTAAAGCCAGTTTCGATGTGAAATTCTTTTTTACCGGTGCGTATGTAAAATATTACTAACAAGTTTTCGTGGGGGTGGTTTCAAACGTATCATCATGCCGTTTTAAGGGCATTTTGTGTTAATGTTTCAAGATAATCAATTAATTTTGGAAACAGTCCCTCTTGTGACGTATGATTATAGCTCCGCCTTACACAACTGCCGTCTGCTGAATCACTGCATGGATCGGAAGTTATCATAGAAAGTAAATTCAGTGCATTTTATGACTGCCTTTTATTTTTAGTAGAAAATTAAAAAATGAGAGATTTAAACCTGTTTAGAGAATATTTCTTAAAATTTAGCATGCTCGTGTGTAAACTTTATTTATAAATGCACACCACGTACGCTTTCTTGACATGCCACGAAAATCCGTTGCTCGACCAGGCCCGGATCCACCGGGGCCTTTGCCCCCCAAGTCGGCTGTGGAGTGACCTTTTTCTATACCTAATTTAAAATTATTTCCACTGATTAGGTCTCAATGTTACTATTCTTTGAGCACTTAAAATGCAATACATTAATTTATGGTCGATTTCCAGTACAATGGAAGGAATTGCAATAAATTTTGGCCCCCTGTTGTGCTCATTGGCCTCAGGACGGTCTAGAAGAATCATATGCTGTTCACTTTACATCACCCAGGCGCTTTTAATTTCCTTATCATGTAGATATATATATATACATGACACGGACATATTTATGGTTTTAATGTCCTTGTACATGATAAGGAAATTTATTCATATATGTATATATATACACGGACATTTAATGGTTTATATGTCCGTGCTATAGATCTATATATTTTTTGTTTTTCCAGAACAAGCCTACTTTCGTTTTTGCACATTTTCCTTATAAGTTGTTCAAACAAC
This sequence comes from Mactromeris polynyma, assembly GCA_032209605.1. Classification (NCBI taxonomy): domain Eukaryota; kingdom Metazoa; phylum Mollusca; class Bivalvia; order Venerida; family Mactridae; genus Mactromeris; species Mactromeris polynyma. The sequence goes on along the minus strand of JASFXZ010000004.1, from coordinate 4,879,901 downwards.
TATGTTTATATTAAAGCTACAATAAATGAACACTTGACATTAGACGAATGTGCAAACACATTTACCGATAAATTCCAGGGGCGGATCCAGGATTTGGTATCAGGCAAGTTAGGGGGGCGTAACTTTTTGGTCATTTTTTTATTTTGCTCAAGCCTTATAAAACGACAGTGACTGTTTTTTGTTCTTTGTGTTTCAGTTATTGAACATAAAACCAATTCAGAATCGCTAATTTGAAAATATCTCCTGTTCTGAAGGCCGATGCTCTACCACGTCAGTTATTGTCGTTGACAATTATTTTATATTGGAGCAGATCAACACATTTAATTATTTTAGGGAGCTTACCTAAACCTGCTTTTAGTTTAAAGTATGTAGGCTGTTAACAGTTAATACAGTTTATAAGTGTGATCCCTGATCATGGTCGTGTTGCACATTAAGATATAGTCAACTTCTGCTAAATCAGCATGAAAGTTTATATATATACTCTCTATTTCATTGAAAGTGATTTTGAACTAAACCCGTGTAAGGTTAATTGGGTCTCACGAGTTAAGTCTCCTTTGTGTAAGCTTGGTTTTTATGATGCTTGGCCTGATTGACTATTTAGAAAACAAATAAACAAAAACATAATTAATATCTCGATATAATGAAATTTCTAAAATTCACAAACCCAAATTACATGTTTTCTCGCCATTTGTCCAGCTTCTTATTACTGTAAAAATGATGATTGCTGCTTTGTAAAAAAAATAATCCAGTGTTCAATATGCAAATAAATATCTATCTATTGTAAAAATTAGCCGGGGAAGTTCCCCGGACTCCACTTAAGGGAGAGGGATACTTCCTCCCGTACCTACCCCCACTGAGCCTCAAGTGCGAGGCATTTGTCCTCATGTTTGCCCCCCCCCCATTCTGGAATTTCTGGAACCGGGCCTGTCGATCATACGACAATAATGCACGTTCCATACTGGTAACGCTCGGTGTAAATCGTATTCATTAGTAGATGTCTTTAATTTTCTGAAGGATAGGTCAAAGAAACGTGGTTGTTTTGAATATGTTGTCATTTCTTCGAAACGGTTCAATGAAATACCGGTAGAGTCACGTGACCAAGGTGTAGCAGACGGAAAGGGGCACAATTGCGAACCATAGTGCGATACAACGATAGAAACGCTTTTTCTGCACAAAAACATGTAAAATTGCGATAAAAATTATGACATGCTTCAACAAATTTTTATTCATTATAAAGGAAGTATTATATATTTTCCTGCCTAGCATCTCAGGGATTCGTACTTAAACAAGAAGAAGACGGCTGCTCCTACTGTTGTGCAGGGTCCGTATTCACAAACGTTATAAGACTGGCTGCTCCTAAGGTTGTGCTGGGTCCGTATTCACAAACGTTTTAAGACTGTGGCTGCTCCTTTAGAAGGTTGTGCAGGGTCCGTATTCGCAAACGTTTTAAGACTGTGGCTGCTCCTTTAGAAGGTTGTGCAGGGTCCGTATTCACAAACGTTTTAAGACTGTGGCTGCTCCTTTAGAAGGTTGTGCAGGGTTCGTATTCACAAACGTTTTAAGACTGTGGCTGCTCCTTTAGAAGGTTGTGCTGGGTCCGTATTCGCAAACGTTTTAAGACTGTGGCTGCTCCTTTAGAAGGTTGAGCTGGGTCCGTATTCGCAAACGTTTTAAGACTGTGACTGCTCCTAAGGTTGTGCTGGGTCCGTATTCACAAACGTTTTAAGACTGTGGCTGCTCCTTTAGAAGGTTGTGCAGGGTCCGTATTCGCAAACGTTTTAAGACTGTGGCTGCTCCTTTAGAAGGTTGTGCAGGGTCCGTATTCGCAAACGTTTTAAGACTGTGGCTGCTCCTTTAGAAGGTTGTGCAGGGTCCGTATTCGCAAACGTTTTAAGACTGTGGCTGCTCCTTTAGAAGGTTGTGCAGGGTCCGTATTCGCAAACGTTTTAAGACTGTGGCTGCTCCTTTAGAAGGTTGTGCAGGGTCCGTATTCGCAAACGTTTTAAGACTGTGGCTGCTCCTTTAGAAGGTTATGCAGGGTCCGTATTCGCAAACGTTTTAAGACTGTGGCTGCTCCTTTAGAAGGTTGTGCAGGGTCCGTATTCACAAACGTTTTAAGACTGTGGCTGCTCCTTTAGAAGGTTATGCAGGGTCCGTATTCGCAAACGTTTTAAGACTGTGGGTGCTCCTAAGGTTGTGCTGGAATATATCATGCGAACATCAAAATATTGACTATGTCAAAACACCCAAATATCAGTTGGCCGTCATATTGTCTTCAATGAAAATTATTTGTAATGCATAGCATCAACTATATCCAAATTTCAGAGACATTTACCTTCTGGTTTTTGCAAAATTTCATTTTGAACATATTGCTGCCTAAATTTTACATACGCATGATTTAATTGGAATTCGCAATTTTGCTTATTTCTATCAAAATATGATTTATTTATTGCAAATAAAGTTCATTGTAGTTGTAAAACATAAGAAAATTGACATTGTTGCCAAATTATGTCACTTCCATGACTTAAACTAACATTTTTTTAATATTTTGAAGTATTTTAGAAAATTACCTCCCTTTATAAAAAATGACAGACTTTTTTTATTTTTTTCCAATAAAAGCTCAATTAAAAAAATATTAAGTACATAATTGCCTAATTTATCATGACTTGCAACCGCTGTGAAATAAAATTTAACATATATTATGCAATTTAAACATATTTTAATTTATTTAGTTACCATATATCAAGGGAAATTAATCGAAATGGCAAAAAAACTACAAAACTACAACCATTTTTATCTCATTGATCTCGGTGTGTAAGCTACCTTTGGATTCAAAATTGACATATATTTGGTATAAGCTTGTAGATAAATTATCAACGAGACAAATTTACCCTTTTAGATTCTAAACCAATTAAACGACATGCGGGGTACATGTCGGGGTCAACAAAAATGCCTATAAGTACCTACGTGTACATGGTGACTGATGACCTTATAAACAAAAAATAACGAATGAAAACTAGTCGTGGGTTCGATCCCTCATCTCGCCAGATAAAACAGAAATGCTTTTCAGTGTTTTGCACCTAACATAGTACTGGGTAGATGCCAGGAAATTGGTAACTGTACGATAGGTCTCATTGGCACTGTGCAGTGACCCGTCTTTAGCTTCAAAAATTGTCTGTTTGACCTATACTGCTCTACTGGCAGGTAAATTTCCCCCTCCGGTTTCAAAGTCTGTATATGGTGTGCGGGGGACATACCGGATGGACCAAAATACCATAAAGTGCATTATAAAAAATGTGCGCGGCGACGGGCGACCTCATAAACACAATAATACAAATATACAACAATTGAACCATTGATGGACTGCTTACCTAATTTTCATTTTGTTCCTACTTTATTGTTACACAATATATTTTGATAAAACAAGGCAAAGGTGTAGATAGAGTCAGTAACAAGAAATATTCAGGCAAAAAAATATCCGTTTAAATATAATGAAAACGAAATGTTTGTAAATTTAATTTTTGCAATTTTAATGTCTAAGTCCGAGATTCAGTCTTAAAACGTTTGTGAATACGGGCCCAGTACTCGGTGTTGATAAAACATACAAATTATTTTGGAGCACACAAACAAAAGTTTAGACAATGCCCTTAATTAGTCACTACCGAATTATCTCCCCTGAATACTCTTCTTGTCTGCTTCGTATAACAGCGTTATCTAAGGCCATGCCAAATTGGAACTTTGTTAATCGTCCGCGTGCGCCTAGGTTTTGCGCTCCTTTAGCCAAAAAAACAAACATTTTTTCTAAGCTAAAAATTCTCAAATATTTTCGATGTCCATGATTCGAAAACGGCAATTTTAGTTGAGATCCGACAACGATGTGATTTATATTGTGCGAAAAATAGTCAATTTGTGTGAAAACGAGTCAGTTTTAAATTAGATTTATTCATGTATAGATCTAGTTTGGAAACAAACCATTTTGTTTTGTTTTTATGATGTTTCTTTCATTAACATATCTAAAATTATGCATCACTTATTATCTGAGGATATTTGTTTTTTCGTTATGAGTTGGTGTTTTTTTGTTGAATAGGTAGCTAGGTTTCGCGAACTTAGGTTGACGCTTAACAAAATTCCAGTTTGGCATGGCCTAATTGAAAAGATTGAGGATTTGATAATTATTTTAGTGTCACTCCTATTTAAATGGCTAGCCATTTCTGACTTATGGAACGTCTAAACTAGAGTACTTGCCTCCCTCATTTTACCTACAGTGTTTTGAATCATTTTCGTCAGCTCTCGGATATTTCCGTACCGCTTCGTTATTCTAATAACACCCTCTAGTGTATGTAAGGCAGAGCACTATGTGGCAAAATTCAACATTTTGCGCGGTCAAGAAATAGTTGTTGTAAAACAGATTTATAATTTCAATAACTTCGATAAATTCACGTAAGAGATGGATTATCGTTGTCATTTCTAGTGAAAAACTCACATATTTCAGTCTTCATATAGCTTAAATATTAGATTCATCAGCACTCCAGCGTTCACGACGCCATCTTGTTTTCATGATATTCGAATGGTATTTCCGAAAGTATTGCCTAACGAACGTCCGAGGCACTTGACGTAGTTGGCCGAGGTTTTCCGAATGTGTTTTGAATGTTCACCAAGTTCTCACCAAATTAAACTTTTGTGGAACGCCTCATTCAAAGGCATTAAAAAGTTTATTGAAATGTAACAAATGTTTTTAAAATAAATTTTATATCAAACTTAGTTTGGTCTAGGTTTGCATTGAGTGAGAAATCAAAGCACTGAATAAGCCAAGTGCACGGGGAGCATACCGATCACATGATCAAAATGGCTCAACTCACTCAGCATTAATGTCTATACAAGCGCTGCTATGGGATTTACCACTTCTTCTGTAAGTGACGTCATTTCAAGAAATCACATATGATGTCACTATTTGCAAGAAGGAATATTTTTCATATTGCCATGTGTGGCAAATATTGCTTACTGTCAGTATATGGTGACGTCACATGTGACGTTTTCTGGATATGACGTCACTTAAAGAAGAGGTTGGAAATTGTACAGCTCCCCTCATTTGATGTTAGACAAAGAGTTTTTCAAGTCCTCGAGTATACTTTCTGAGCACAGTTTACTTCCTGATTCCTATCCTTTAATGCAGGCACCAGGCAGGTGGACACATGGCATCTTTCTACCAGATAAAAAAATCAATGTAAAAAGGATTATACAAGACAAGTTTTAGGTTATTTCTATAATTAAAGGGCGATAACTCCCAAGTGACTCGAGTGATATGGTTGGTTATGAAAATTGTCCGAGATATTATGCCCATACACATTCTGACCAAATGTGGTGATGATTCAACAAATGATTCTAAAGGTATTGATCTGACAACTTACTGAACGCCCGCCTGCCAGTACGCCGCAGGTGAAACTATGGTACATCCATTCGGGGCATATATAAACAAAACAACTTTTTACCAGACATCAGAAAAAATGTATCACTAAAATCTGGTACCAGAACACTCATTTCATATCGGCCGCATATTGCAATATATTGATATACCAGAATATATTGTGACAGCCCCTTTGTGTTCTAACTAGGGATTTTAACAAATGACTATTTTGGTATTCGAATATTCAGTCCACCTTCCGAACGATCGAACATTCGACCTTATTAGTAAATAATAATACCTTTTGAAATTCAAAGTTAAACTTTATGCTTTCAATTTTGTGTTTAAAGTGGTAAAAATCCCTGCGATAACTAATAATTTCAGGGCCTAAGTGTCGTCACCAGAGTGTTAAGTCTCTCTTAACCCCAAACATACAACATAACATGTCAAATAACACCTGTAGATATTATTTTCACGTGTAAAATGTCATTCAATGCGATATTACCCATCATTGAAATTTAATACACTTGCATTCAGCTTCTATATTGAAAATATATATTTAATCGAATATTCAAATTCCGAATCAGTATTCGAATATTCGGACGTACAAACAAATATTCGAATATCAGAATATTCGTTGTCATGGTTCATACAGAACTTTCAAAAAAAATTCAAGAACTTTTCAAGGACTTTCTCCCATTTTCAAGGACTAAAAATGTTGATTTTTTTGTATAGAGAAGAAGGGATCCAGTATAACTTTCAAGTTTATCCCCCGAGATGACCATTATTGCAGCACAGATAAAATTACTGTGTGAGAATAACTTTAAGAGGGCATAAAACCTGTTGACTACCGTACTGTACCCTATTACCATACAATCACCTAAACGGCGGTTAAAGGCCCTGTCGAAAATAGCTCTGTCATGTTTTCGCATTTTTTCATCATTGTTGGTATGTTTGTTGTTGTTTGTCCTTTTTCTATTCGCAGCAGAAGAATTCAAAGAGAATTTACCAAAATTTATTCGTTTTTTTTTTAAATTCACATACTTTTCAACAAGTTTTTGGCTGTTACAAATTCAAATACTTTTCAAGGACTAGGCATCAAATTCAAGGACTTTTCAAGACTGTGCGAACCCTGGAATAAGACAACAAACACGATTGTATGTGAGTATTCCTTTATTACAGGCAATGACAATGATTAACATCCTTTGACCTTGACCTTTGACACCGAACTTAAAAAATAAATTATCATGAATTGACTTTATGTAAAAATGGTTTCAGAATTGACTGAAATTTGTCGGCAAGGATAAATGGAAATATAAAAAATTTCAGGTTTAAGGTCAAAGAATATTTTTTATTAAATGAAATGACATCACATGACTCAATTTTAACTGGATGACAAAATTTCTCCGATAAGGATAATATCTCATAATCAGGATTTTTGTACCAATTTTTGTATACACAAACTAACATATTTGCAACCATGACGATATAATAAACTCTATTTTCTGAAAGCTTTTTTTATACATCTCTCAGAATCGAAGAGAGACTATGTAACAGGAACGATCATCTATAAATACGCGACAATAACATATGGTAAAGATATAATCACTTGTAAGACTGAATTAAATGTCGTAACTCTTGTGAAGACAGCACATTCTGAATTTAATGATAATTTTCCGCCCGTGGTTGTAACATTATCAAATCAGTTTATAAAAATTTCATCCATTTTTTTTGTTGAAAAAAAACATGTCTAGACAATGATAACTGACTTCATTGTGTACCCTACTAAATATGATGGCAGAAAAAGGGGCCACAGATGCTTAAGGGGCCAAAGAATGGGACTTTTGCTGGTAACAATTCAAGTTTATGTGGAACTGCCCAGCAAAGGAAATGTTCCTTTTAACAATAAAACTGCTTGAAAACTGCAATAATTAAACTAACGGTAATTTTGCAAGGAATATCATAATTTTTTTTAATTCATACTTATTAGTTACGCATCCGACAACATATCCCGCATTGTGATTTCTCACGGCCTGATTTTTAGACATGTGGGTTATCTTGCTTTGAATGAACTTTAGAAATATCGATGAAAGCGTAAGCGACATAATATCATTTTAACATCAACACCGATATATTAATCATCAAATAATTCTTTGAGAACGAACGCTAACCCGAGTATAATTTAATACTCACTAGAAATATTACAACTAGCGCAAAGCTATACTAATTAAGTAGGACTTGCGACAACTAGCGTAAATATACGCTAGTAACCATAGTAAATAAACAAGGTATAGAACTGAATGCGATGATTACTTGTTGATTGTGTCCACATTTTTCGGTGAATTGATTTTTTTGTGCGAGTAATTCAAATTCTCTGACAGAATCAGGGGCCATACTCTGTGGAACCAAGTGTCCATGGTAATCAATCGAGATTCGATACAGAAATGGCAGACATATGACGGAAATTTAATTTTGCATTCGGATTGAAAACGAGATAAAACCTATGTTAACTAATATGATCTAGGAGTAAAATAGTTGGTACCGTAATCTATCAACAAAAGTAGACCAAAAATAAAGATACTTCTATATATATTTAATTGAAAAACCATCAGAATTGTACATAAATTTTATTATTTACTGCCTATGTTATATAGGAAGTAAATAAATGCAGGTTAGGCATTTTAAACTAACACAGTCTTATATCAAAATCGTTTCCATGGTAACCGATTTGGCGTAAAGTACACATTAAAAAAACTGGTACCAAATCGGCTAAAAAATAAATACTATTATCATACTAACACAAGATTAGTGCAAAGATTTATCAGACAAAAGTTATAAGAGAAGTTTATGTGATTCTCGTAAAGCAAGCAATACGGAATTCTATAAATAGCACGGATGCCACCAGGGGTTCCTTTATAGATTAATATCCTCCCTGAGTCGAATCGGAACAACAACGGACAATGAGGTAGACAGCTAACTTGAAATCAACTCCCCGCGACTCCCTAGTTGACATTACATACATATAACAATCCCATCTCAAACTGTCAGTAAGCACGGTATATTCTCCAATAAAATCCTCCGCAACCTCCGAGGACACAGAAACATAATTTCGCGCAAATCTGGAAAAAATTCTAACCTTATAACCGAGAAGTATTTCACTTTTTTTGCATGAATTCTGTTCAACCACTTTCGGAAATAATTTCAATTTTCCCACCATCGCTCCCGAAATGTCCGGCCCCGACCCCCCGACGAATCTCAATCTTGAGATTGTTCTCATCTTAGACCAGACTCAAAATCGATATTACAAAACAAAGAAAATGAGATGAGTTTTTTTCTCAGAAAATTTTCATGAGATCCAAAGTGACATTGTCTCAAACTCAGGCTCTGATTAAGCAAAATCTCATATTGAGATCTCTTTTTCAGATGTTTTGAGAGATCGGGCCCGGGTCTCAAACATTGCGTTTCAACAGCAGAAAATCTTACGACAGTAATTAGTCAATAAAAAGGAGCGGAAAAATCTGACATCACAGCCATGAAATGTTGAAAAATGGGTATAAAAATTATTTTTCTCTTTTAAGTGACTGCGAACTTCTTGAATTGAAAATAACAGCCTGCAGACTTTTTCTCCCATACAGTAAGAGGTTACACAAGTCATGTATGATTTATTTACAAAAGAAAGGCTTATCGAAAGTTTTAAGAAATTGGATATTTTTACAAGAATTTGTGTCTAGCCGGTTTAATTTCAGAACTCGACAATTATTCTATCAACTAGAGTTTTTACAGGAGAATATACAATACAATAAGTTATCAATGTAAAAGTAAAACTAGAAAATCGAGGGTTCAGTGCGAGACTATACTAACTCCTATATAAATACATAGGAGTTAAGTATAGTCTTGCGCTGAACACCCTCGAAATGGTGATACAATCTTAGCATAAAATAATGACATTTACACATATGAAGTATCAATGAGATATCGTCATTTCAGGTAATAGTGTTTTGACTCTTCGTTACTTCGACTGAAAAATGTTTTGTTTATGCAATGCTAGCCACGTTGTTAAAGAGGCTGTCAATCACACGAGATAAATACTAAATTTTTTTACGCCTAGAGAAATATTTTGCACATTGTTTTCTCATATCGAGGGTTAAGCGCAAGACTATCCTTACCCTATGTAATTATATAGGATAGTCTTGTACTGTTCCCTCGGAGCATGTGGCGAAACGTAATTAAAATATGTCGAAACCCGAACAAATAATTATACGTAAAACTTCCATACTTTTTTGGCAAATATTTCGAGTAACAAATAATAAAAAGACCATTACCCGACATGATTCAGATTAAGCATTTAACAAACAAATCTTAAATTATGAAATTCTTAAAAACCAGATCTGTGTTAAAATTGTAACCATGGTAACTATGAGAATGTAACCATGGTGATATAAAATCAATACAAAAGAAGGCGTGTTTCTAGTGGCCAATAAAAGCTTGAAAAAAACACCAAAATAAATCCCCCCCCCCCCCTTAAAAAATCAACAAATGCTAAACTTTTTGAAATTGTACATGAATTAAAAAAATTATTTCAATATTTAAAAACCACTGAACACAATTCTCCCCTCTCCTCTCCAGTAAAATTAAATGGACATTTTCGTAAATATTATAAATTTTGTAAAAATCATGATAAATTAACCAACTTCTTGAGAGTGGCAATTATCGTAGAATTAAAATTCAACCCAATGTGTAGTTTTACGACTAACTACCAACATTTTTGTTTTAAAAAAAAATTCTATGTGTCCGTAGAACACAGATGCTTCCACTGTAAGCTTTCAGTAGATTTTTTTAGGTCAAAAAAGGGTCGTTCGGTCAAAAAAGGGTCGAAACTCGTCCAAAACAAATAGGTGAATTGTGACCAATATTAAACTTGACCTGTATTTTATTATCCTATATATATGTGCCCAATATGCATTGAATTCATCCACCCTTTCAAGAGTTAGTGATCGGAAACCGATTTATGCACGAACGGACAGTATATGGGGGCACGACAAATCTTTAATATCACCAATTATCAACACAAGAAGTATTGTCTTAATACAAGAACAGCGTATTCAATTTACATTGGTAGTGCGCTCTTCACACCTTGATCTATCAATATCAGCAACACATATCTGGGTTACAAACCAGTGCTTACCGCCAATTCAGGAATTAGGGTTTCACTAGGGGCCAAACCTCCAGGCTCATTTGGATAATTTTGCGCAGGATTATACCATTTTATAGCCAGATTCCGTATAATTTAGAGAAAATCTTAACCTTCAGCCAGAATCCTGATGGTCAAAATGTGACTTGTTGGAAATTTCAGGGGTCAAAGGGTCAACTACACGGTCTGAGGGAACCCTTTGGTGTAGCTCATGGCCGGAATCCAACCATAAAACTCTGTTTCAAGATCTAGGCGCTCTATTCCGAAAGTGACATGCATCCGTATCACAATATCTTAATAGATTAATATTACAATGATTCTAAGCTTGTCCAAACCAACTTGGACTTGTCCCTGGCTTCAGATACGAGAACCAAATCGAACGCTGCCACATACTGTTAGATGGCAAACTACACAATGGGTGAAAAAATTCTTAAAGACAATTTACAATCAGCAAACAAGATAAATATATTAGCAATATTTAATTGATATCCTAAATACCTTATTGTTTTAAACAGAAAAAAATTACTAAAATATCAACCATGCGTGTAAAAGTAATGTGTAAACTTGCAATAAAATTTGGTATAAAACCGGACCTGCCAATCAGTATATACTAGACAACAATTCAACCTAAAGATAAATAGCATGATAAAAAATTCAGACAAAAATTCAAGATTCGTATGTAACGAAATATACAGAACTATTCAAGAACAAGCATAAATATACAACAAAGGGCAGTAACTCTTCACAATAAATCCATACATCATTTAAAAAGAGAAGTTACCCTTTCCCCAGATTCGAAGAATATTTTATACTGACTAAATATATGTATTATTTTATTCATAAGTATAATATATAATTGTAAATGCCGTTCAGTAAAACTAGCTCAGATCTGAATAAAGTAAAAAGTTTTGGTAACTTACGATTCAATTATTGTGCCGTTACTTTGGTAACAATGAATGTGCTTTATATCTGAAGGTGTGTCTGCATTAACCAATGAGTGCACTTTATATCTGAAGGTGTGTCTGTTCTAACCAATGAGTGCACTTTATATCTGAAGGTGTGTCTGTATCAACCAATGAACATGCTTTATATCTGAAGGGTGTGTCAAAGCTGACCAATAGCTAGCACAAGTTCCTTGTACAGAGCATGTTTTTATGGTATTTTCTACTAAAGTTTTTGAAATAAGAGGAAATATTTAACAAGGCATTCATTGACGATCAAGCCTTGTTTATTTATACCCAATTCCAAGTTACAGTATCCTACTAAACTGCCTTCAAGTGTTTTTACTTTTTGTTTTTGGTAAATGAAAATACAAAATGAAATATTGCACCCATAGCATTAAAGAAGATAGAAATGAAACAAAGAATTATTCGAGCTGTTCAGTGCAAAAACAAAATATCTGAAAACTGAAAAAAATATTCCTGACAAAATGACTGATGCATTATGGGGTATCAGTCCTGCTTTTCAACCTTCAAGTATTTGAATCAGAATTTTTTCTTGATAGATGAATAAAGTTCACCATATAAATTGCTTCTGGAGAAGAAAACCTCTCCTTGCTGTTAAAGCAGCAAATTTCATCATAACTTATATAACAATACACAATGAATAAAAATCTTCTACAAATCAATATAGGTTTCAAAACAACCAATCAAATAGCACATTATGAATATTTCATCCAATCAACAACCAGCATTTCAAAATACATAACCAATCAAATAGCACATTATGAATATTTCATCCAATCAACAACCAGCATTTCAAAATACATAACCAATCAAAAACCGGTATTTTAAACACTAACCAATCAAAAACCGGTATTTTAAACACTAACCAATCAACTGTAAGTATGAACTCTTTAACATTATCTGTAAAGCAATACAGACATTTTTGTAACAGATATAAAAAAGATTCAATAAAAATACTAATATTTTAAAATAAATTCTGACTTTTGAGCAGAAAATCTGTACATGTTAGATGGGCAGTTTCACAACAATAAAGCGATGCAGAATTTTTTCGCAAAAAATGATTATAAGTTTAAATTCTCGACTCAAGTTTAATATAAGTCGATGTGGTCAGAGAATGTCCGCACACATATTCTCCGCATTTTTCTTCAAGCTAACATCGCTAACTATGATCCCACACATCTGAACGGCCTTTTGTTGTGTCCCCGCCCATAATACGAGTTAAACACTACACCATGTAAAAATTTCAAAAGTTAAAAAAAAAAGTTACACCGGTTTCAAATATAATCAACTTCAACACTGCCCACCCTACATGCATTGATAATAGATATACTCAGAATGTGTATAAATATGGGTTTTTTCTTCTAATCCTGCATGTTCTAGAATCACAATGAAAACAAAGACAGGATTTAAATGTCTGACAGATCATTTTTTACCAGATTTTTTTTCCATTTTATAACCATAAGACCCATAACTTCGAGACAAGTCGACTCTTCAGCCAGAATCCTAAGGGTCAAAATGCGACCTTTTTGGAAATTCCATGGGTCAAAAGGTCGACTCCAGAGTCAAATGGAATCTTTGATTTATAATATACACTAAAACATAACTATCATTACTTGTGTGGTTCCTTTCTAAATTTACTAATAGGGAGGTTACAAAAATTATGACATTAAATCGAACATGTTCCAAAAATAGATAAAAAAACTTCATTTCTGAAACAGTATGTACTAAATTGATTGTAAAATACATTTTCATTAAGAATAGCATAATCAATGCATGCAGGTTTTTACAGTGTTTAAAATTAAGTTTCTGCCCACCAAATATAGGAAAGTTTAAAGTTTCTTATATATCAGCCAATCATTGATCAGAATTCAAATTTTCAACCAATCAGATCACAAAATACAATAACCAATCAACAGCCAGCTTATAAAATTTTCCAGCCAATCAAATTAAGGAGTACAAAGAAACTATTAAAACTTTCCAATATTCAAAACTAGGCAGACATAATATCAATAATATGAAATACTTTCATCAACTATAAAATAATACTCAAACTAACGAAACACACAACAGCTTCGACATCTGGATTAAAAATACTTTACATAACAGAATATTTCATGATAACTTTCCTAGTTAATATTCAATAGTAACTAAATATTTTCTAAGTAACGACCAAAGTTTTGTACTATCGGATAAGTAACGTTTTCTTAGTAACGTCCAAAGTGTTGTCCTATCGGATAAGTAACGTTTTCTTAGTAACGTCCAAAGTGTTGTCCTATCGGATAAGTAACGTTTTCTTAGTAACGTCCAAAGTGTTGTCCTATCGGATAAGTAACGTTTTCTTAGTAACGTCCAAAGTGTTGTCCTATCGGATAAGTAACGTTTTCTTAGTAACGTCCAAAGTGTTGTCCTATCGGATAAGTAACGTTTTCTTAGTAACGTCCAAAGTGTTGTCCTATCGGATAAGTAAATGTTTTCTTAGTAACGTCCAGGTTAAGGTTTATAACATTATCTGTAACTAGTATCTTCGCGGTTTTTAAACATTATCTGTAACTAGTATCTTCGCGGTTTTTAAACATTATCTGTAACTAGTATCTTCGCGGTTTTTAAACATTATCTGTAACTAGTATCTTCGCGGTTTTTAAACATTATCTGTAACTAGTATCTTCGCGGTTTTTAAACATTATCTGTAACTAGTATCTTCGCGGTTTTTAAACATTATCTGTAACTAGTATCTTCGCGTTTTTTTAACATTATCTGTAACTAGTATCTTCGCATCAAGTGTAGCATTTTTTCCTGATTCCATGGGCGAATACCAAGTTAACACAAAAGCAAGAAGAAAAACAGTTAAGTAAGTTCAAATTTCAGATCTAAACAATAAAGAATGGTTACAGAACAAACGGAAACGGGGAAGAATTTCAGTGAATTCAGGCAAATAAAGTATAATAGGCATATATGAGTTTCAAATTTAACGGCAATTTTTAGAGAAAGTTAGCAATACTGACAACGAAACATACTCCACGCCATTAAAAAAACTGTCCGTGTCAACACAGTGACCTTATAAAGAAATAATTCTATTTTAATTCTCAAACATAATTTCCTTTACTTAATCAATAATGTAATATAAATACATTTGCACTTGGGCAATAGGTCGATTTCCTTTTGACGAGTGATTAACAGATTTGTAACAATAACATGCGTTTAACACTTGGAACAAAATGGAGACTAAGTGAAATAGTTGTGTTTTTAATGGCGTCAAGTAAATGTCACGGACAATGTTCAAGTTCAGCCATATTGCTCACACATCGACAAAGAAGGATGAATCCACAAGTTCTCGATGCATGAAATAAAACACACCATGTTTAAGAGTGATAATTATTTCCCCTTAATTTATACCAACACATTTTCACCGGGATTAGATAAAATCTTGAGTATGATATTCAACAGAAGAAAAATGTTAACTAAAACAGATCATTATAATGCTTAAATAGCGTATAACTTTATAACGTGTACTGTTCAGTATTTTCATATATAACGACTCAATAAAAATATCAGATCTTTAAAAAAAAACATCAAAATTCTTATTATGTAAAGTAACTTTAAGCCTATACATTCGCAGTAGCACTTGGGGGGCACTGTACAGGGCCAACAGATCATCGACATATTGTTAACACAGTCATTTAAAAGTTCCTTCAGAAATATTCCACAGATTCTGAAAGTGGTTATTTTATGTAGCACTCATAACTGTATAAATATTTTACAAACATTTCCAATCGTACACTGTACATATCCATTACACTGACACTAACAGAATTCAACAATTCACCACACTTTAACAAATAAAATGTCTTCATCAATGATACACATCGTATTTTTAAGCACAACTATTCACAGACTGAATCATCTTTTCGCTACCCAGGGCACTCGTTTCACCATTTTAGGGGCTGTTTTAAGGGTACCCTATCCATACTAAAATAGTAACGTTTTCCCCCTATTTTCATTTGAAAAAAGAGAGAAAATTCTTGCAAGATTAGTCAAGGTTGATGTACATTTATTTATATATATATATAAACACTTGTGTCAAAAAATGTGTCTTAGTTTTAATTGAACAAAATCAGTATCAAAATGTCTAAATTGTTTTATATCAATTAGACTCATATTACCCTCTTTTCATCTTTAAAAGATGCACAATGCGCCCATTTGCAGGTATAGGTATTAACCCCCATAAACAGTCCAAGTGCCCCGTGACCTAATACCAGGGCTGTCATTGGTTCAATTTTTTGAACATCGACGACAAATATTGACGTTATATCGATTATATTTTTTAATTCCTTTAATTATAAACTCCTATATTTCTGTATCACAAGGAGTGTATGCCCGACATTAAATATTCAACTTGTAGTCTAGGACAACGGTATATTATTTAAGGAATTACTCTGTATTTTTCACAGTTCACAGTTTTATATTGCCGACATTCGGAAGGGCAGTTTGACAAGCGACCTACTACAAAATGACATTACAGTATTTGGGCACATTTTAAGACTGTACCCATTCTCGCGTATTATCTAATATCAAAATCAAATTGTAGATCTAATTGTAGATATTCAGTGATTTTTAAGTTCAATTTTACTGCTAAATTTCAGCTGTTTTCCCTAGCAATATGCCTCCATTTTCCCCCAAATGTGACATTTCCCCGCCCCCCCCCCAAAAGTAATAAAACTGTGCTCTTACTTTCCTAAATTTGGGACTTATCGCGCATATTTTCCAAATTGAAAAGGCACAGGCAGTAAAATTATTTTCAAAAAAATCACTGATATTGATTGCAACAATGACAGCCCCACCCAACACAAATAAAAAAAACTTGTCTGTCAGCTGTCTTGGGAGATATTTAAACGTGTTTATGCACTAACAATACGTAACAATAGAATACAAGAGAATACAAGAACATGTTATATACGCTAGTCCTCTCTGCACTTCTCATGCTTAGGCCTAAAAAAATTATCTGTGTTTTGGGTAACCCAACCCTAACTGTCGAAAAACCCCTACCCTAGAGTTGTTTACGACCCTGGATAATTTTTTTTCGATTTTTAATTGTTTTTGAAAAAAAAAATTTGTCCCTACCCTTCCTAGCATTTTTGAGACCATTACCCTAAACACAGATATTATTTTTTTTGGCCTTACTATCAAACAAATAATTTTTTCCAAGTCACATTTTGTGATTAAAAATAAACAAACAAATGCCACGACACACTTTCACTACGTCACGAAGTGAAAATACATTATACAAACAAAATAAACATAGTTATCTAAATTACCCGCATCGTAGTTCACTGAATAAAAGAAAAAAAAATTGAATCTGCCGTCAGTCACATAAAAAGCACACATCTTAATGTCAAAACTTTGACTTGAGGTATAACCCAATGTAAGAGGTATTGTGGCGACACAAAAAATAAAGAACAGTCTTGTTCATTAAAAAACTGAATTTTTGTGCAAATATTATCATAATGAGGTCACATAATTTGATGGCGTTTTTCCAGAGTTAAACTTGAAAATGTCCGTTCTGCTTCGTCGCAGCGGCTTTAATGTTGGACAATTTTACACAATCCTGAGGAATACCTGCAAGAGTTCCTTCCCTTGTTACATGTGCAGATGGTACGATTACCTCCCTTGAGTTCTGAGAAAAATTATAAGGATTGTTATTTGCCGAAGAAAATTCATTCATTTCTCCCTGAGAGACTAATGTACTGACCGCAGTATTCATGTGAGTTGGAACCCCGTTCACAGGTGCCGAAAAGTCATGCGCCGAATTTGGCGCAGATATCGGCACTCTGACACCGTTGCTTGAAGCCGGGTGCCGCCGTCGATGCCCGTGAGCATCGAGCGTGGAACCATTACTTAAAACCTGAGGTGCGACAGTGTGCCCCGAGTGACTGGCGATGACTTCACTCTGACAGTCTGTCATGAAATTGTCCTTCTGCCCGTTCGCCTGAGATATAGAAATTGAGGTAGCTGAAGCAAGAGGTGTAATGCTGTGGCATTCATCTCTCTGAGGTATATATGAACCCGAAATGTTGCGCGATTCCTGAACGTTTGTTGAAAGCGAGCACGTGTTTGTCCCACCAGCGTGGGACGTGTCCTCCGCAGAATCTGCCAAGGATTGAGGTAACTTGATCGGCAAGCGTTCACCGTCACTAACACTATTCACACCATTCGGCAATGAAGGAACACTTTCCACAACTGGTCGCCGTGACATCGACGAGCCACTAAACACAACAGTATCACCGGTGTTGGTCGTGTCAGACCGAGGGATAGAGCTTCCATACTCCGATGAAGATCTATCACTAACTGTCAAACTTCCGTCCCCACTGGCAGTAAGACTGCCTTCCCCGCTGTCCTCAGCGCTGTTTCCCTGCTCCTTGTCACATGTTTTGTGAATCCCGTCCTCCGAGCTGCCTGTATCTATGTTGTCAAGGGAACCAAGGTCTTCGTATCGACTTGTCGTAAAACTTTCCTCTCCAACATTAGCGGTCAAGCATTGCTCACAGCTTCCCGCTAGCATGGCCGCAATAAGACCACGTGTTTCCTGCAATATAACAAACATCTCATAAACATACTGCAATAATAAATGTAAACAATTTCGAACAATCATATTATAACTAAGTTAAGATAAGTCGATAGTAAACACGACCATACCCACTTTCCAATACATGTAAAGTGGCATACGGTCATTATCATGATTATTATCTTCAGGATTAATATTAAATTTTGTTGAAATATCGCGCAAAGTAGACAGTAACAACAGCTCAATTGGTAGCGTTTCTGACTAGTAACTACAACTACAATGTTTTTAATTAATGATATTCGAGCGAACATTAATTAGTATAAGTAGCGTAAGTACAAGAGTAGATGACCAACGAAATGTTTGTTTCATCGGGTTTAACGCCGTTTCTCAACGATATTTCAAGTTATATACGGCGGCCGGTTCACCTAACCAGTTTTTCCTGGACTGAAATCTAACCAGTACTAACTTACCCTTCCACAAGGAGCCGGCAACTTCTCCACATGTGGAGGAAAATCGTCATTTTTATCAAATTTTCATGGAAGGGTATGACCTGCCGCGAGCGGGAATCGAACCCGTATCGCCGGGTTACAAGTCCAGCGCACTAACCAACGAAATATATAATATTGTAATGAAAAAAAACACAACTACATCCCGATGGACTCGAACTCGGACCCAAAACTAAAAATCTTAATTAGCACTGTAAGGCGCGAACTCGCTACCATCCGAGCTATCGCGGCTGTAAGTTTAATGGAATCAATATCACAATAAATTGTTTTGCTTGTTACTTGGTTTTAACCTATTTTCAGGTTCAAACATTTTTCTAGTTTTGCTTAATACTAAGTTTATTAAGATTGGTCGTCAACCTGTCTTTTTATAGTGATTCCTATACAAAATTGACAAGTAAACTACAAAATGATGGCGGCGCCTCCGAAACGCTTTTGTCAAAATGTAAATGTATCACTAACGCGTACGATACTAAGTTGAAAAGAAACAAATTAACTCGTACAAATTAATTTTTAACAATACTGCGAGTATAAATGCCAAACGACATAAAGAGGACGCCACTGAAAGAACCATAGGATAGCCGCTGCACATAAAATAATCACCATCGTATAGCTTACAAAATAGGACAAATTTCGTTCCATAAAGTTTGTTGCCTAACTGATCACACCAGAGGCCACTTTTAGGAGAAAGTTGAACCTGTATCAACAATTCTTCATTTTTTTGCCTAGACTTATTCCAGGTATTTTTCGTCGTAGCTGTATAACATTGATTTTGACCTACATTTTTGACCAACCAAATGTTGCTTGAAGCGGGCTTTTTAAAATCTGACTAATCATATTTTCACCCTAGAAGCACTAAACGAGGTTTTCGTAAGATGTGCGTTCGTTAGCGGTTCGAAGTAGTTAATATGTTTAAGCTTGTATAAAATTACCCTAATAAGACAGGTCAATGACTATAGTATATATATGTAGATCTGAGTTAATTTTTTTGTATGGCTTGATTTTCAACATGTTGCAAAAAACATCATTCTATCTACTACGTCGTTTATCCTTTTTTTTTAAAGATATTTCTCGTTTAAATTTTAACGATGCTGTAAGAATAGGCGTTGTGTAAGGCCAAAAAAATAATATCTGTGTTTAGGGTAACGGTCTCAAAAATGCTAGGTAGGGTAGGGACAAAAACAATTAAAAATCGAAAAAAAAATTCTCCAGGGTCGTAAAAAACTCTAGGGTCGGGGTTTTTCGACAGGTAGGGTTGGGTTACCCAAACACAGATAAAAAAATTTAGGCCTTACCCAATGTTTAAGGTTTTGTAAGCCTCACTTACAGTATGACCAAATATTTCATTTCAAAGAGAAGCTTTATGCAGGGTTCCCACTCTTTTCCCAGAAACAAAATCAAGGACTTTTCAAGGGTATTTTCACATATTTTCAAGGACCAAAACAGCATTTGTACTGCTATTTTATTCATTCAACATGTCTTTCAAATTAACTTATTCCAAGAACATGTAAGTATTAAACTTCAAACTACGAACTTATATACATGGAAATGTTACACTCACTCCGACGCGAGTTTTCCAAGGCTTGCAAAGCTGTTATTTTTTATCTGTTTAAAGTGAGTTTTTTAAAGCACAGAATAATATTCTGAGTGTCCAGAAAATACAAAATTCCCGACTTTTCCCTGTTTTTTGCTCTTATTCTTAAATTCAAGCACTTTTCCAGGCCTGAAAAATGACAGGAAAAAATCAAGGACTTTTCCAGTTTTCCAGGAAGCGTGGGATCCCTATTAATAACACCATGAAGTCAAACTTCCACTTGAAAAAATAAAATCTATTACGACAAACAGCATAGTGTCAAGTATGACACAAAAAAATCACCAGACAAAACGCATCGTTTTACTGTAAAAAAAAGTAGATTTTCACAAAAAAATACACCAAAAATTTATTTAAAGTTCATACTCAATAGTTTAAAAATGATTTGAATTTTGATTTTAAGTACAATATCAGTTGCTCTGGAAACGTGTTAAACATATATTTCTACGTTCGCAGTCTTCATGATAACCTTCTTGCCCGAAGCCCGGGACAAGTAAAATTACTATCAGACAAGTAAAAAAATCCAGTTCGGACATCTGTCCGAACGGGCAAGTCGCGTTTATGGTCCGGTCTGACTAGCTTCTATCCAAGCTGTCACAAAGATTGATGACGTAGTACGTAATACTTCGACCAGTTTTCATTTTTTGTCGATTTTGATTGTGTAACAGCATTTTTTCATCAACTATCCTTACCGTTCTTCGTTTCCAATTTAACAAATCAAAACAACCATCAAAACATCATGTTTCTTCGGTATTTTGACGGTGCTGTTAATTTTATTCGGGCAAGTCAAAAGCGAATTTGGCCAAGTGGAAATTGCAAGCTGTCTGCCCGAATGAGCAAGTTCTTCAAAAAACTGATCGTGAAGACAGGGTTTGACACGACACGACACGAAGACGCACTCACCTCGGCATCAATGTTCTGATCCTTGTACTGACTCGGCAAGAACGAGTTCATGTGACCGTTCTGTATCTGTCCGTTCACAATTCCGTTATGTTTGAAGGACACGAACCCGTTCAGTTTAGCACCATTCGGGGTCAGTATTACATTACTGTCCCCGCCACCCTGAAAGTCGCAGAAAATCATTACGAATCAATATCTGCACACTGCACCACAGGCCAAACAAAAAACTTGTATGGTTCATGTATTATAGTCAAAATTTTTAAAGTCAATAGGATAGATAATAAACTTAATCCAGATTATATATGAAACAGCCCTTTTTTATGGCAAATTTGGGGCCGATGTTGGGCCCCATTCCCCAAAGAAAAAAGTATATATTTTCCCCCTACTTATGAAAGAAAATTTCCTTTCAGTAAAATTATTAAAAATTTTAAGCCTTTTAAATATCGAAATTTGGTGATTCGTGATGTAAATTTTCCCTATCAAAAGGACCAGCCGTACTTCACCAAAAACCGAAAAAAAGGGCTGTTAAGGGATTGGAGATAGGTTTGTAAGGGCTTCAGTAGTGTAACATTAATAGTTACACTCACATTGCAAGCTGAACAGAAAATGGTTTACTTCTTACTTGCAAGAGATATAAAGGTAGATCTAGACCAATTATCTATCAAAATATGCCGCGTTATATTTTTGAAAAAATGATATGGTAAATTCACCTTGGGTTTTTATATGCCTTTTTAAAAATAGATACTCAAGATCCAGTTTTAGGGTTCGGAATCCGGATTAATCCAGAATTTTGACCCCCCTGTTATTGAGCAGCGACTGAATCTCTTGATCTTTTTACCTTCGAATCAGAATGTTCGTTTTCAGGCAGACTATGTAACATAGGAGTGTACGCATCCATCTCATAGACATTCACAGTAGGCGGAGTCTCTGCCATTTGTATCGCATGTCCGTTTCCGTTGCCAGGTATATGTCCGTTGCCATGGAAACGTGAAGGCTGTGTCGTCGGCTGCGGAGTGCTTCGTTCACCAAAACATCTGGGGAAAATGTAAATCAGTCTAAGGGAGATAACTTAGAAATATTTTTAGTCCGACCTCGTTCATTCGAATTCATTGGGTCCAAAATTTTATCTCAAATAGTTCGTGTTTTCCAATAGCCCGTTTCAATTTGACGTGCTTAAGAAGATAAACCTGATATTTATTTTGGATGATACAAAGTATTCGGACAGAAGGTTGTCGAACAAACGAGATCGGACTGTATCCAGATTTACACAGACAACTCTTGTGTCACAAAATGTTACCTATTTACACAGGCAACTCTTGTGTCACAAAATGTTACCTATTTACACAGACAACTCTTGTGTCACAAAATGTTACCTATTTACACAGGCAACTCTTGTGTCACAAAATGTTACCTATTTACACAGACAGCTCTGTGTCACAAAATGTTACCTATTTACACAGACAACTCTGTGTCACAAAATGTTACCCATTTACACAGACAACTATGTGTCACAAAAAGTTACCTATTTACACAGACAACTCTGTGTCACAAAATGTTACCTATTTACACAGACAGCTCTGTGTCACAAAATGTTACCTATTTACACAGACAACTCTGTGTCACAAAATGTTACCTATTTACACAGACAACTCTGTGTCACAAAATGTTACCTAAAATCAAAACTTCATCCACCATTTCTCTACGGAAGACCATATATTGTAAGAGTATAAACATGAACAATTAATATAAACAAAAATTCAACAAGTAGGAGGGGTTACAGCAAAGTAGGAGGGGTTACAGCGAAGTAGGAGGGGTTACAGCGAAGTAGGAGGGGTTACAGTGAAGTTAGGAGGGGTTACAGTGAAGTAGTTTGTTCAAGATGGTCGCCTTAAGAACGTATAACAGCCATAAATATCTATACTGAACACTCGACTTACTTTCGACGCCACAAGTAGAGACAGAACACGCAGATAAAGATGATGACGACACCAATGACGCTCCCAATGATGATACCGAGCATGTTGATGCGTGACCTCTCCTCTTCGCCAATTGACCCGACTAAAATACAAACAACAATAAAGCATGGAATTCAGATTTAGCTCAAAGTTTTTAGACATTTAGATAACATGTATGTCAGTAACTGAAGGTGAGCAAGGTTCTGCTTCAGTCTTTTGTCGATAAAAAATACTATGTGGTAAATAGACCCACAAAGCCTATCTCTTTACTTACGTAACTTTTTACACAGACACGTTTTTTGGATTGTTACCCTATGAAATACAGGAAGAAATTCCAGTCCGCGGAGTTTAACTCTAACACTATCTATATCACTGCAGGACTACCTGCATTAGAAGTTGAAAAGTCAACGGACTAGTTGATAGTCGGACTAGTTGATTGTCACGACAAAAACAATCCAAAAATTGAAATAAAAAATACAAACAGCATGACTATTATCTTGTAAAAGTCCATTTGTTATGAACTTGATGCTGAACATTTGATGTCACAAAACTGAGATGTAACTTTTTGGGGTTTCCTTAATCCCAAAGACCCTTCACCAGTAAGCTCTTGACAAAATTTTACGTCAATTGACGAAATTATTGTAAAAAGTTTTGATAATTTTAGAAAAATTTTATAGCTGAAATCTGAAATTTTCTAATTACACAGGACTTCTCTTCGTTAAGATTCACCCATGTCTATTGAGAAATTTTATTTTAGAAAACAAAGATATTACGAACGCAAGACGGAAAAATGAAGCAAAAATTAAGCATACCTGCAATAAACTCTTCAGCATTCAACTGAACTAGTGAGGACATTTTGCCAGCGCCTGTCTCAGTAGTAGCAAAAAGTTTGAAATATAACGTCTTGGCAGAAACATCGCCGATTTTCACTTGTGCCGAATTCTCTGCACCCTCCTGTTCAAATGATGTCCAAAGATCGTCGGATCTGTTGGACACCGAAGTGTACAGTATGGTGTAGGATTTTATCGGACCGTTGGGTTGGGCTGGCGGGTCCCATGTCAAACTCGCAGTATCCTGGGACACGGCACTGACTTCTACTTTCTGCGGTTCCGATGGACCTGTATTTAAATTCAATATTTATTGTGTTATATGATCTCTGGACCCAACGCAAGATGCAAACATAACGCAATCACAGTAGTACATAAAATGAATGGTATAAATTTACAACCTAAACAACAAAATCTGTATAAGTAACCAAAACGTCCATTGTCAGGTTTTTACAATTACTACCAGGTATATTTTTCTAGTTTGATTTAATACCATAACAAGATGTTTTTAAACATTATGCCCCCTGCGACCTTGACCCCAAAATCAATAGGGTTGCTCTGCTACCCAAGATGAATGTGTGGACCAAGTTTGAGGATGATAGGTTAAGGGGTTCCCGAGTTATTGATCTGAAATGACAAGGTTACGGACGGACTGACTGACTGACATGTGCGAACCTATATTCCCTCTTTTCTTCGAAAGGGGGCATAAATATTAAAATTAGATGTCTACCTTTCTATTTTTAGCAATCCAAATCTTAAGAACAAAATGCAAAAGTAATCAACAATTAACAAAATGACTTTTAATTTAAAATTACATTTTCTAACGGATATACTATTCTGGCTTCATTCAATACAAAAAATATCAAAATCGGACGTCTACACATCTTTCTATAGCAATTCAAATATTAAGAATTAGATGCAAACGTTGGCTTACAAAATGATATTGTTTAAAAAACGCTTTACTCAAATATACATTAATCCTTAAAAATTCTTCTACTTTTCAAACGAAAACACATAACATAACATGTATAAACGTTTTCATGTTTTTGAAATTCTGTAGATCAAAAATAAGTGACCAGAGACACTTCCGAGAGTGCCTATTTCTTGACGTCAAATTTCAATGGTAAATACTTGACGTCAAGACCACCATAAACAATACAGGTTTTGTTGTGTAAGCGTCCGTATGTTGATCAAGCAACTGTTTGTAAAATGAAAAAAATTCACGTATAAACACATAGACGATAAAAACATAGACGATAAACACATAGACGATAAACACATAGACGATAAACACATAGACGATAAACACATAGACAATAAAAACATAGACAATAAAAACATAGACGATAAACACATAGACGATAAAAACATAGACAATAAAAACATAGACGATAAACACATAGACGATAAAAACATAGACGATAAACACATAGACGATAAACACATAGACGATAAAAACATAGACGATAAACACATAGACGATAAAAACATAGACGATAAAAACATAGACGATATTCGACCAGTTAATTCCAAGTTACTTAAACCAACAAAACATTTACATATATACAGTCGGACCTCGTTTATTCGACAACCTTCTATACGAATACTTGGTACCATTTGAAATAAATATCAGGTCCAGATGTGTTCAAATTAACGAGGTGCGACTGTATAAGGTTATTTACTTACGTCCCGGAGATGTCTGGACCACCACAGACGCACTATACGGACTTACAATACTCATCCCTTTCGCTCGAACCCAAACCTCGTACGTCGTGAAAGGTAGTAGATTTTCTAACAGGTAACTGTCAGAATCACTGAAAACAGACCAACGTATGCATGAATGACAGCAAAATAAACAACAATAATCATAGATGTAAGTCGCCCCAGACAAAAACCAGAACTTATTTTTCACGTTTATTTTTCGATTTCAACTAATTTACGATCTCATAGTATGAGAATGTTTCTGAGCATTGAAGATTGCTTAAATTGTGTCAAAAACAGCCCTGGCGAGGCTTCAAATCTGCAGATTTCCGCCAATCCGTGGAATATTCTCATGCCTGGTTTAAAGAACGGCATTTTTCTACTAGTTCACAGCTGATCGTTTCAATTTTTTTTGGTCATTTGTTATCAACTACCAAGATTCTATCAAGCATTTTGATTCGTCAAGATATCCATCACTAATCTTATTATCCAGATATCAACCAATGAAAGGCTTTGTTACATGTCATTTATGAAATGGATGTTAGAGGAGATAAAAGCCATTCTATTAGTCTATGTTCATATCTGTCATGTAAAAAGATTTATCTTTGAATAACAATTTTTACAGGTTTGAAAGAGCTTATATTTGAAAACTGAGTCTTTGTGAACAAGGGACCAGAAGATGGCCTCTTCACAAGGGGTGTAACACTAGAGGGACCGCATTGAATTTCATATATATCAGAAAGTCACAATAAGCCTGTATTATTCTTCGGACAAAGTTAAAATTGAAAAGAAATATGCGCACAAAAATTTATTCATACAAAGAGACAGCATCGCTAACAGTGCGCGACATCAACTTTTGAGCCCACTTTTGTCTAGTCGGGCAAATAGACCAGAAAAGTACTTGTTCTGCCCAAAAATGCACTTGCCCTGACCAATCAACCTCCTTTTGTTTTCATTCTTAAGTATAAATGAAAGCGCACCAGCTTCCCCAACTTTCGGTAAAATCTCAACAAAGAGAAACCAATGCAATTATAATAGCTGGAACATTTTCATTTGATTTTTTCTAATTTTTTTTAAGCATTATAGTATTTCAGATATATTTTCAGACTGCTTCTGTTTGAAAACAAGTTGTCCCGTCCGGCTAGTGCCTTCAGATTTAACTTTTCCTGACCAAAGTTTTGGTTGTCCTTTAATGTCGAGCCCTGGCTAAAAAAGGATACGTACCTTTAATGTCGAGCCCTGGCTAAGAAAGGATACGTACCTTTAATGTCGAGCCCTGGCTAAGAAAGGATACGTACCTTTAATGTCGAGCCCTGGCTAAGAAAGGATACGTACCTTTAATGTCGAGCCCTGGCTAAGAAAGGATACGTACCTTTAATGTCGAGCCCTGGCTAAAAAAGGATACGTACCTTTAATGTCGAGCCCTGGCTAAGAAAGGATACGTACCTTTAATGTCGAGCCCTGGCTAAGAAAGGATACGTACCTTTAATGTCGAGCCCTGGCTAAGAAAGGATACGTACCTTTAATGTCGAGCCCTGGCTAAGAAAGGATACGTACCTTTAATGTCGAGCCCTGGCTAAGAAAGGATACGTACCTTTAATGTCGAGCCCTGGCTAAGAAAGGATACGTACCTTTAATGTCGAGCCCTGGCTAAGAAAGGATACGTACCTTTAATGTCGAGCCCTGGCTAAGAAAGGATACGTACCTTTAATGTCGAGCCCTGGCTAAGAAAGGATACGTACCTTTAATGTCGAGCCCTGGCTAAGAAAGGATACGTGAGCGTTGGGTTTTATGTGCTTAAAACGATGTTCCGAACGACGGGAGTCACAGCTCATAATAAATAGAAATGCAAATAAAATTTCGAAAGCAGATATAGGCGACATTTTTCACGTACCTGTCAACAAAGTGATAGACGCCATCGTCGTATTGTCGATATCTCAGAGTGAACGACACGATGTCAATGTCCGAGTCAGGCTGCTCCCATTCTATGTTAACATGATCCGTCGACACCAGCGACACCCGTAAATCTTGTGGACTTGGAAGTTTCGGAACATTCATGAAGCTAAATTCCTCGACAACGTCCGACTGCAACTCGTTGTCAGTGACAACTGTGACAGTTATTTTATAGAAACTGCTGTCATCTGTTAAAAGAGAAGAAAATTAGGTACAATAAATAGTAGCTACATCAATACATAGTTCCCACATCTACAATATTTACCTCCCTTGTTCTGAATTGTCGGCCATTTTGATAGGCAAATTTCCTTTAAGTTTATAGGGAATACAATGTAAACGATGATAAAACTAATCTGATAAATAAAAAATAACTTATTAATTATGCTCATGTGGGTATATGACTCAGTAAGTGGAAGAAAAAGTGGTTGTCACATGCAAATTCTCTGGGTATTTTCTCAGTTATCACATTTTTGGAAATTACCCTTATAAGGGCTTATCAGTTTTGCCTACTAACATCGCACTTGAATCCCAATGAAAACAAAATCAGGATTTAACGTCCGACGGGTTTTTTTCTGTCTATTTCTGGAAAAAGACCCTAGATAAATTGGAAAAATTTGCATCGTAAAATTTGTCAATTTGGGAAAACTTGAATCGCTTCAGCTCCAATTTTGGGAATTTTCATTGTTAAAAGAACAGGCTTTTCATATCTAAATTTTACATAAACAAGCATTCTTATCTACATTTCGTACATCAACTGTAAAAAGATGCACATAATGTCCACAAACATTTATGACACAAGGGACAATAATGGCCAGAGTTATTCAAAGAGCTTCTAAGAGATATACCATGTCGCTCCAGTAGATGATTTTTTGTAGGTGCTTCCGATTGGAATTTTTTTCTGATTGGGAAAAAAATGCATTTGGCTTTGGGAATGGGTCAGATAGTCTGACCCGTTGGAACTATAGAAAAAGGCCGGGCATGCCAAATTGAAATTTTTGAGACAATGAACTTGAATGAACAAGATGTGACTGTACTGGATTGTCAGCTTCAACAATATAAACTTAAACATTGCATACCTAATTGATTGAATACCACGTTAGTTACGTTGGCTTCAACAGTCTTTGATTTCACAAGCCGTCCCGACGGAATAACCTCTAATGTAACGACATAATGTACGACTGTGTATATCGTGTCACATGTCCACGATACATTGATCGTCGATCCATCGAGGGGAGACACCGACATATGTAACGAAGGTGCTACTACATCTGTAATGATAAATATGCAAATTCAAAGTAAAGTGAATGCTGATTGGTCAATATTGCCACACATTCTAATATTGTGTGTTCTGATTGGTCAATATTGCCACACATTCTAATATTGTGTGTTCTGAATGGTCAATACTGCCACACATTCTAATATTGTGTGTTCTAATTGGTCAATACCGCCACACATTCTAATATCGTGTGTTCTGATTGGTCAATACCGCCACACCCCCTATCATAATGAGTGTTGATTGGTTATAAAACTGTCAGATACAATTCTCCAGTTATTTGCGAGATAACACTGATTTCGGACAAATACATATTTTGAACATCCGTAATCAGGTAATCTGTGACTTTGAATGTTTCACAAAATTCTATTAACTCACAGTATGTAAATATGCAGAACGTCAGGGCGCCATGCTCGAGGTTGTAAGTGAGCAGTGTGTACAGCATCTGTTCCAAACCAAGTTAAAATGATACATATTTTACGTAAAAATAATTTTGCTCCAACATGGAGATGGATTTTTTTCCAGATCTAGACTTCAGGTAAATGGGTTATGTTGAAGAGAACTGCCAGTAGGAATGCGAAATGGCAAAGAAAAGAAAAACGCTGCAAGGCCAGGGTCTATACACTCAAGACGACAGCGGATATCCGCTGAATGTTGGAAAAATCTCATCTCTATACCAAACATAATACTTACTTCTCGTGCGCACAGAAACCCAAGGAAATAATGTCTCGGATAACGGAAATTTTGTACCAATCACCGTGGCAGCTAGAACGCGTACTTCGTATTCTGTCTCCGACTGTAGACCTGCAAACATAAACATGCCACTGTGTACACAAGTTATGCACTCTTCACGATAATATTTGTTAAGACATTGCCCAATCGGGCAGATAGCTTGCAGTTTCCACTTGCCCGAATTCACTTTCACTTGCCTGAATAAAATTTAAAGGGTCTGCACCTCTGCACAAGTGTAAGCATTAGTTACCCACTCTTTCCTTTTGGTAACTGAAGGTTGCTTGTTCTATCTCTTTGGTAACTTCTCTGAATTTTTGGAAAATTTCTAGATAGAACAAGTTATACCTTCAGTTACCAAAGGAAAGAATGGGTAACTAATGCACCCACTTGCGCAGAGGTGCACATATTGGGCCATATCTATCACGTTTAGGTTTTGGCTTTCTTTCGACGTCAAAATACTGAAGAAACATGTTTTGATTTGTTAAATCAGAAACGTAGACTGGTTACTATAGTCGATAAAAAAGTCCTGTTACACAAAAAAGAAAACCAGTCGAATTATTGCGTACTACGTCATCAATTTTTGTGGCAGCTTGGAAAAAAGCTAGTCCAGAACACGAACGCCACTTGCCCATTCGGGCGAATGAAATTGAATTTTTACTTAATCAACGTTAATTTTACTTGTTCCATGCTTCGGGCAAGTGGATTATGTCGAAGACTGGTTATGGTGCATAAAACCCAACACGTAAACTTATCAACATTATTCTATCAATTCATTCCATTGTTCCAGCTAACTACTCGTTTGTCAGGAAATACAATGGAAATGAGGTCACAAAATGATGATATTGATACTAGAAAACACACTCGTAAGTATGTGCAAGTATGTACTTTACTCATAGTCATATGGACAATGGGCCGAGACGGGTCAAATAATAACTAAATAGGACAATGGACAACGGGCCAAGATAGAATTCACATGTTTGCTTCAGTCTTTGTCCTGGTGTGCCGATTTTTTCATTACAGACTCATAAATCTGGCTTCACTGATCAAGACTTATCGCACAATTACCAAGGTGACCAAGAAAACATACGAGCTGAAAAGCATAAGACATACACCCTTGCATATTTGTAAAATATATCACCAAAAGCATAAGTAAACACTCGGACACGCACACCAATTGTGAGCATTATCTTCTAACCAGAAATCTATTTCACTTCAAGTGAAATATCAGTTTCCACAAATCAGCAGTTATGAGACATGCGTAACTGTACCAGAGATGTAAGTAACTCCAGGTTTAAACCCTGAAGCATTCTGATTCGTCAAGATGTCCATTGCTAAGCATATTGTCCCAATATCAACCAATGAAAAGCTTTGTTACAAGTCAACCGTACATACCTGAAATAAGTTGAGAGGTAGCGGTTCCCGGCACGTCTTCAACGTGCACGTTGGCATCTTTCTCCTCGTTTTTCTCTCGTAAGAATATCTTATAGTGGGTGATTTTCCCGCTACGATATTCCACAGGTAACGGTTCCCATTTCACAAGAATACTTGAAGTTCTCGGCTCCAAGGTGATGACTGGTGGGCGAGTAGGCACTGAAAACATCGTACAAAATATCGTTTAATAATAATAACAATAATAATTCTTAAGATGTTACTCCCCTTAATTATGATCACTCGTACGAGAAAAGAAGCCGGGTGATGATGCTTAAGATACCAGGTAAATTTTACCGGCTACCGGCTTTTATTGACACCCCTGTAAAGAAGAGTTAAATCATGCCCCAATCTCCCGAAGTATCACAAAATCAAATTCTCAGCTCACTATTGAGATTTGACTCAAATCTCAATTTGCATAGATCTCTTGAAAAGTTTTGAAAAAAATCTCAATTTTTTTTTCCTTTTGGGACACCGATTCTGAGTCCAGTCTCAGATGAGAAATCTCACTTATTTGAGGCAATGTTTGAGCTGGGATTTTTTCTCAAATTGGGTGGAGCTTCAGGAGATAAGGGCCAGGTTGACACATCTCTTAGTATTTTGATTGGTCAATATTGACACACCTCTTAGTATTTTGAATACTGATTGGTCAATATTGACACACCTCTTAGTATTTTGAATACTGATTGGTCAATATTGACACACCTCTTAGTATTTTGAATACTGATTGGTAAATATTGACACATCTCTTAGTATTTCACCTCACACACTACTTACCTCCCTCTAGCGTTGTCACAAACAAGTGTTCAGATTCGGGTCCAGAACCGAGGCTGTTGAATGTCGCCACAAAAATCTCGTACCTCGATGCCGGCTTCAGTTGCTTCAACTCCATCTCATTATCAACAACAACTATCTCTTCTTTGTACTTATCTAAAATATAATACAAAGAAAATACTGTATATTAACAGGGCTCGAATTTAAGCACTCGCCACTCGCAAAATGCGAGCTGTATTTTAAAAATGCGAGTTGAGATTTCTTAAGCTGGCATTTTTTTGCGAGTGGATTTCAAGTTAAGAACATAACCGTTATATTTAAATTTAATTTGATTCCAAAATAAACACCTATGTTCAAGGTAAAACAAACTAGTGTTAACCTCGTTCTTTTGCTTCTCGCCATATTACCCCCATAGCAACAGGTTGTCAACAGCATGTATACATGTTTACATAATGAGTAGACTGCGACTAGTTTTATCGATCGCGCACTCACTCTATAAACTAATTATAGTTTAAACCCGTCAACAACATAAATGAGTAGACTGCGTCTCGTTTATCGATCGCGCTTTCTCTATAGTTTGATAAAAAGTTTAATAAAAAGTTGGAACCCGTCAAATTCGTTGTTTACATATTTTGTCGGCTGCTAAAATATGCTCCTTTTTTCCATTGAGCCGACGTATAAGAGAAAAACGTTAAATTTGCCAATTTGAGAAAACTTTAATCACTTCAAAAAAAAGATTTATGACAGACGGGACAATAATAGCCACAGTTCTTTTTCTTATTTGATGATTCTTGATGGGGGGGACTCGCTATCATTCGTCGCTTTTCTCTTATTAGCCATTTATGACTATAAATTTCGGCGAAAATTGTTTTGGCTAGTTGGTTTCACATTTGGCCAGTTGAAATTTTAGGCACTGGCCAAATTTGCAAGTGCACAAAAAAGTTAAATTCTAGCCCTGTATTAAGGGGCCAGCCATTTCTGACTTATGAAAATAAACGCGAGTCGATGTTGAAAACGAAAGTTGGAAAATTCAATCAAAATCTTCTCCCTAATTTCTCCCCACTTCTCCCTATCTCAGCTGAAGAGAGAAGTGACTTCTCCCAAAACTTTGAGCCTAGCTTGTTGCCTGTCAATAAATTTCCAAGAAAGGTTTCAAACGAAAGTTGAAGGTCAAATGAAGGTTGAAGGTCAAACGAAGGTTGAAGGTCAAGTACTAACCTGAATCCTTCTGGTAATGTACTGTGTACCAGAATGCAGGAGGACCAGACTCCGGGGGTCGCCAGCGTAAATAAATGGATGTGTTTGCGACGACCACGGCCGTAAGGTTGGTCGCCATATCCGGAGCGTCGTCTGAAAACGGAATTAGGCGATAATTTACAAACTGAACTGCCTTCCAAATATATCATACATACAATTTGAAATAAAACATGTATGATCTTGAAAGTAAAATTATTCATCCCGCTTCTGTGATGGATAGTTAAGAATCAACAATGTGCACATCTCGGCGGCAGCATCAAACGGCCTGCATCCAATGTATGTGTGTAACTGATTGAGCTGATCAGAAAATAAGATAATTTCTTTCAGTACAAATTTATAAAAACTTCAACAGAAAATGATTGCTGTGTTAAAAAGAATTTCGGATTTATTGCATGTGAAACAAATATGAAATACATTAATTGCAACGGGTCGCTCCGGTAGATGAAATTTTGTTGGTGCTTCTGACTGGGATTTTTTTTCTGATTGTGAAAAAACCCATATATTTGGCTTTGAGAATGGATCAGATAATCTGACCTGTTGGAACTCTAGAAAAAGGCCTGACTAACCTTTTTTGATAACTTTGACTCTCAACATTGACATCTCGGTTCCCGCTTCATTACTTGCAACACACTGATAATATCCGGAGTTATATTCCTGTGAGATTGTTAATGCCAGTTGGGAACCATCTTTTAGATCGGTTTGCTAAAAAAAAAATATTGCATTATCTGTACAACTTTCTTCAAAATATGCAATCGTCGATGATAAAACTGAGTAAGCAATTAATCGTGAAACTCTAGCAACTAGAACCAATATTTACAACTTTGGTTTTCTTTATTTGTTAGTTTTCATCAGGTTTTGCGCCATTTTTCAACCATTGTATTTCACCCAGTCATATACGGGGGCCAGAACTCTGGGACGTTTCATTGGGTGAAAATGACACGCCTCCAGAACTCTGGGACATTTCATTGGGTGAAAATGATATGCCTCCAGAACTCTGGGACATTTCATTGGGTGAAAATGACATGCCTCCAGAACTCTGGGACATTTCATTGGGTGAAAATGACACGCCTCCAGAACTCTTGGACATTTCATTGGGTGAAAAT
Organism: Mactromeris polynyma; assembly: GCA_032209605.1. Classification (NCBI taxonomy): domain Eukaryota; kingdom Metazoa; phylum Mollusca; class Bivalvia; order Venerida; family Mactridae; genus Mactromeris; species Mactromeris polynyma. Next base: position 4,845,788 of record JASFXZ010000004.1, on the reverse strand, counting down.
GACACGCCTCCAGAACTCTGGGACATTTCATTGGGTGAAAATATACAACAGCCAGTTGACCTAACCAGTTTTCCTGGAATTAATTATCAACCAGTACTGACTTGCTCTTCCGCAAGCAACTGACAACTTCTGCACAAGATGACCATAGTCAATGTCACGGAAGAACATAAACTGCTCACCATTGGAATCGAACCCGGACTGAGCTGGTCAGGCAGGTCTACAATATTGGTGCACGAGGGCAAGGCAGACCATCCGCACCTCAGCGAAACATTCGACCAGAGACGTAAACCAGACTCGGCGAAACATTCGACCAGAGACGTAAACCACACTCGGCGAAACATTCGACCAGAGACGTAAACCAGACTCAGCGAAACATTCGACCAGAGACGTAAACCAGACTCAGTGAAACATTCGACCAGAGACGTAAACCAGACTCGGCGAAACATTCGACCAGAGACGTAAACCAGACTCGGCGAAACATTCGACCAGAGACGTAAACCAGACTCGGCGAAACATTCGACCAGAGACGTAAACCAGACTCAGCGAAACATTCTACCAGAGACGTAAACCAGACTCAGCGAAACATTCGACCAGAGACGTAAACCAGACTCGGCGAAACATTCGACCAGAGACGTAAACCAGACTCGGCGAAACATTCGACCAGAGACGTAAACCAGACTCGGCGAAACATTCGACCAGAGACGTAAACCAGACTCGGCGAAACATTCGACCAGAGACGTAAACCAGACTCAGCGAAACATTCGACCAGAGACGTAAACCAGACTAACTGAGCTGAATTCAGCTGATAGGGACATTATCATACAAATTAACAAATAATCTCAAATGGACGACAAACTAAACAGAGAATGAAAGCCATATAGACTATGTAGGTTAAACACCACTAAAAATGACTTGCGCGGCAGAGTTGTTCTTCCTTGCACTCACTCCGACGCGAGTTTTTTATCTGTTTAAAGCGAGTTTTTTTTAAAGCACACAATAATATTGTGAGTGTCCAGAAAATACAAAATTCCCGACTTTTTCATGTTTTTGCTCTTTCTTTTAAATTCAAGCACTTTTCCGGGCCTGAAAAATGACATGAACAAATCAAGGACTTTTCCAGTTTTCAAGAAAGCGGGGGAACCCTGATATATACGTACCTCAACATTTTTCGTGTAATCAACATCTTTGCCATCTTTTAACCATGTGATCTTTGGTTTCGGATTTCCTTCGGCTTTACACTCGAAGTACATCCATTGTGACTTAACGATCTGTTTACTTTCGGTAATGTACGTAATAACTGGTTTTTCTGTAAAAAAACAACAAATATCAAAACATGAAAAATTGCCATACAAGATTTGTATGTCCTAATTCAGCAGGTTTTTTGCCCCAAAATGGGGCCGAAATTGGGCCCCATTCACAATCACCAAAAGTATGTTTTTTTCACAAAAATCAGGCTTAAAATTCACAATTCAGGCTACTTAATATTTTCAGGTTTTTGTTTACGAATGTTGATCAATCTGACTAACAGTATTTTTAACTGCTATACTATAGATGAATACACTGCTAGCCTGTAGTGTACTACATGAGGTCATGTAAATCAGTATCTTTTTATTTCAAGCAAACTATGATATTCACAATTATGGGCAATTCGACGTTATTTTCACAATTCTACGGGCTCCGGCCCCATTCACAAAAGGGTGGAAAAAAACACAACCATGCAAGATATGTATACATGTCCTAAATAAAAATTGGTTATTTAACTATGACCACATACACCTCCAGGGGCTAGGTGGCCAATCTCGAGGGTCATTTTCATAATTTTTTGACCGAATGTTACCATATTATAGCCGAAGAGAAAAATCGACCATTCAGCCAGAATACTAAGGGTCAAAATGTGGCTTTTTGGAAATTCCAGGGGTCAAACGGTCAACTCCAGGATCAAATGACCTCTGAGTTCATAACAAAGGTGATAATTTGTACTGATTTTATCAAAAATTCCAATATGAGGATGGATCATAATTTAATCAAGTATGTTTATGTTATGCATATCAGTGATTTGTTTTGAAAATAATTTTACTGCCTGTGCCTTTACAATTGGGAAAATATGCGCTATAAGTCCCAAATTTGGGAAAATAAGAGCATGGTTATTTTACTTATAAATGTTTTAATTTCCTGATTTTGTGTTATTCCTTTTCCCTCTTCATCTCAAAGTGCTCTGTTCAGGATAGTTAAAAAAGTGAGTGATCTTTTTTTTTTTACTGTTTGGGGAAAAAAGGACACTTTTTTGGGGGAAATGGAAGCTTTTTTGCTAGGGGAAACAGTCGAAATTTGGCAGTAAAATTGAACAAACAAGAATCTCTACATGTTACAGCCACAAAGTCATACACTCACATGGATAAATCAGTCAGAGGGATTCAAACATGAAAATTGTCCACCGAGGCTTGAACCAGCAATGGTAAGAATGGGCGAGAAGATAGGATCACTCCTCCCAACATCAAATCATACCACATACAGTCGGACCTCGTTTATTCGACAACCTTTTATCCGAAAATACGGTACCATCCGAAAATACGGTACCATCCGAATATACGGTACCATCCGAATACACGGTACCATCCGAATATACGGTACCATCCGAATATACGGTACCATCCGAATATACGGTACCATCCGAATACCATCCGAATATACGGTACCATCCGAATACACGGTACCATCCGAATATACGGTACCATCCGAATATACGGTACCATCCGAATACACGGTACCATCCGAATATACGGTACCATCCGAATACCATCCGAATATACGGTACCATCCGAATACACGGTACCATCCGAATATACGGTACCATCCGAATATACGGTATCATCCGAAATAAATATCAGGTCCCGATAAATCTTCTTATACACGGATTGAAATGGACTATTCGAAACCATGTATTATTATTATGCACTTACGAATAATGTTCAGAACCATCATAGCTTTTTCTTGTCCAGCAATACATTCGTAACGACCCTCGTCAGATAGTACAGTTTCCAGTATACGCAAGTTGTTTCCTATCAATTCTATACGAACATTTCCATTCTGTATATTTAAAGCTGAAACCATAAAAATTAGAATACAAATACAGCAAGATACTGGGCATTAAAATACAAATACAGCGAGATACTGAGAATTAAAATACAAATACAGCGAGATACTGAGAATTAAAATACAAATACAGCGAGATACTGTGCATTAAAATACAGCAAGATACTGTGCATTAAAATACATATACAGCGAGATACTGTGCATTAAAATAACAGTTAGCGGGGTTTTTTCTTGGGTAAAGGTTACCATGGTAACAAAGCTACTTACTTTCACCATTTCTCTTCCATTGTACATTGCCTCTATAACCCTGAACTAAACACTCAAGTAAAGCTGGACTTCGTACCTGGACGGTCACATTCTTAGAACTTGCAATAATTTTCGTTACAAGCTTCTCCCCTACAATATAGCGATGGATAATCGGATAAATTTCATAATCGATTATCGAATCGGAAATAATCAAACTACAGTCAAACCTGTCTATAAAGACCACCCATGGGAACAGCAAAATGTTGTCTTTGTTTACAGGTGGTCTCTATTAACAGATTAAATATCATTGAAAATGGTCTGATGGGAGATAAAATTGGTGGTCTTTGCAGACAGGTTTTGCAATAGTGGTCTTTGTTCACAGGTGGTCTTTAACACAGGTTTGACTGTATTTAGCGTTTTAGTATTAGTATAATGCTGACAGTTTAATTAATTTATACAAATTTGTTTATCTCTTATTTAACTACATTTAATAACATCAATGGGGTTTTACATTTACTCTTATATCATAAGAAAATTTATCATTCAATAAATATTTTATTACTCTGTTGTTTTGTACATGTATTGACTAGATTTAAGATTTGGAAGTATAATTGGGGTTATACTATAAATTTGAATATATATAATATCATCTTATGGAAATAACACCTCAGTCACATATTCAGATTATAATCGATTTTTGTAGTCCATAATTGATCCTCGCCAACCTCGGATGTCTAGCGACGATTTTTCGATTATTTTCGATTAATCTTGCCATCACTACTACAATACAGGCAATAAGCAAATAAGACAAGTGCCCCTGCATATGATTTGGGTTTATTTTGGCTATTTTGGGAAGATGACACAATCATATTCTTCAAATTGGGTATTTCTGCATGTTTATCTTAGAATTTGGGAAAATAGTCTAGAAATTACAGCAAAATTTTAAGAATAAAATTAAAGGATGTAGTGATTGATTATTCAACAATTGCTCAGTCTTCGAGATAATTTTTTTGAAGGACTTGCCCCTTCGGGCAGACAGCTTGCAATTTCCACTTGCCCGAATTCACTGTCACTTGCCAGAATAAAATTAACAGCACAGTCTAAATAAGGAGAAAAACATGATGTTTTGATTTGTTAAATCGGAAACGAAGACTGGTAACAATCGTTGATGAAAAAGTGCTGTTACACAAACAAAATTGACAAAAAATGAAAACCAGTCGAAGTATTGCGAAGACTGGTAACAATCATTGATGAAAAAGTGCTGTTACACAAACAAAATTGACAAAAAATGAAAACCAGTCGAAGTATTGCGAAGACTGGTAACAATCGTTGATGAAAAAGTGCTGTTACACAAACAAAATTGACAAAAAAATGAAAACCAGTCGAAGTATTGCGTACTACATCATCTTTTTTTGTGACAGCTTCGGTAAAAGCTAGTCAGACCGGACCTCGAACACAACATGCCCGTTCGGGCAAGCGAAATGGATTTTTTACTTGTCTGAAGGTAATTTCACTTGTCCCGGGATTATCGTGAAGACTGAAATTTGCTATTGATATAAACTGCCATCGAGAGAAAAGCCTCTAACTTTTGTCAATATTTGGCTTAATTGAACCAAAACTTTCTGCCGATTTATTGGGAATTTTCACAATCTAACTATCAGCTATAAAAACATCTGAAATTACAGGGCCGTAAATTACGTGGAGGCATGTAGGCAGTTGCCTCCTATTAAACCCGAAAAAAAAAATCATTTTTTGTCTAAAAAGGGTCCAAAAAAATGTTCGCCTCGCTCTGCTCCAGGGGAGGCAATTTACGGCCCTGAATTAAACAGTGTCCATAAATGTGGGTCCATGGCCTGAAAGTTGCGACACGGTCAGAGGTACAGAAAACACGAATCGGGGAATTCCCGAACTTACCTTTTACAACTTGTAACATAGCTTCATTACTATATTTGCCATCCACGTCTGGTCCTGATAAATCGTGTAGTAAAACCTGAGTAGCGTAACATTGATATAGACCCGCATCCAACTCGGTAACACCCGTGATTTGTAAAATACCTGAGTTTAGTACTAAATACCTGCAAATATATGTAATAGATACAAGTTTTAGCGGGGAGGCAAGATCAAAGGAAACAAAAGTTGTTTGTCCTACTGTTTATTTAACAACCCTCCATCCGAATACTTGAGCCTTTGCAATTGGGAAAATAGACGCGATAAATCCCGAATTCGGGAAAATAAGGTAATGGTTGTTTTACTTATAAAAATAATTTTTCAGCTGTGGCTGGTGTTTGTTATATATACCGAATATTCCCTTATAAATGCCCCCGGGGGTGTTACATTTTGAGAGGAGGGGGCGTTTAATAGAGGTAAAAAATCACCCCAAAAAAGTATGCATCTATTAGAATAAGTACTTTAGTCTTATATATGCATCTATTAGATTAAGTACGGTACCAACTAGCTGTTCTCTAACCTTTGATCTATTAGGGGAGGGGCGTTTATAAGGGAATATTTGGTATGAGGAGATGTAAGAGCAAAGATTCAAAGCAACGGTCTTTTATAAAATGTTAAAGACACAAAAACCTGACTTAATGAAAAGGGCTTCGGGCAAGTGGTTTATCGTGAAGACTGCGACACTAAAATAAAATCATATCATGGCAGGATGATAGAGGAGAACTGGTGCAGTCTAAAAATGCGCCAAAATAGCGTAATATCAGCCCCATTCCCCCCTTAAAATAGTATGTTTTTTTCCCCCTATTCCAAAAAAAATATATAAAAAATCCGTCAATCAGCGAGTACATTGTGAGTGCAAGGAACGGTAACTCTGCAATACCGCGTACTGTAAACGGCGGTCTGGTCCGGACAGTTTTTAGCACAAGCGTTGTTTCTATTTCCGAAAAAAAATGTCGTCTTGTTAAACAGTGCTGTGGTGGATAGTGCATTCGAAATGTTCGCAATATAATATAATACTGTGAAGTTAAAAATATGGATTCATTGCTTAAATGGTAAATTGTTATCATAAAAATACAAGTTGAATATTTAAATATATAGGGTTTACCCATATAAACATACAGAAATATAGGAGTTAATAGTCCATTAAGATTTAAAAATATAATCGATATATATCAATACTGTCGATATCCAAAAATTTGAATCTACAACAGCCATCTTATATACCATCTTAACATCTGGAGTATATTATGAACAGTCAACATTACCATTCACTAGAGCTTCAATGATTCGATGCATCGGAATTCGACAACGGAGCTCACAATTCATACCCTGGTATTTTCGATTCGATTCACTTTTTTTTAGTTGCAGTTCGCCAAATTGTTATTGGTACAGTTATCAGTAAGCCACGCTAAGTCATGTCGTGGTCGCTTCCCCTGTTGCTACGTTATTTACCGGAAGTAAAGTTCAGTAATCGCTAAGACACATCGAAGGAAAAAAAATCGAGTCGTTTGACAAGTCTACCATTTACACCATAACATATAGTAGAGTGGTAATAATATCTATGTATTATTTTAGATAATTCACTAGTGAAATAACAACTCACGTGCGTGATATCAAAGCAAAACAAACATACTCAAATCGATGTTGACATTGTCAAATATTTAGTGTCTTCAAAGTATGACATTATATTTCATGGAAAATAAATGTCATTTCAATTTGAATATGATCTGCGAATCATTCGAACTTGTATCTGGTGGTTGAAAAATAATAAAAAAATTGTCGGAAATACTTTTGAAGCGGCAAGCTTTTATTTTCCAAAGACTGAATTACACACACTTAACTTGCTTGCATATAGGATAACAAGGTAATGTTTTGATGAAAATCAGCTGTTTCTGCTGTTAAGAACGAGTTGAATAAAATGATATGAAGCGAGCCTCTCATAAATAGAATCCAACAATCGTGGTCGTTTTTTATTCAATTCATCAACTTGTCATCTAAAACCGATAAAAAGACCGCCAAGCCTCGTATTTATCGTTTTTAGAAGACTTGTATCATAAAAAATTATTTGCGATCACTTTAAAAAAAATGACCGCTCCTTATAAGCGTGTCTATGTATACAATACCTGTTATCGTTTTGAGGTAGAGATGTTTTATTTCGTCTCCATATATACATCGCCATAGGCACAGCACCTATTTTACATTGGAATCTCGCCGATCCACCAACAGTTACATTTTGGGACTGAGGTTCAATATCAAACTTCTTCTCAATCCCTGAAATAGCAAACAGAAATACTGTCATATATAGGTCACACCGACTCTTACATGGAAATACTGTCATATATAGGTCACACCGACTCTTACATGGAAATACTGTCATATATAGGTCACACTGACTCTTACATGAAAATACTGTCATATATAGGTCACACTGACCCTTACATGGAAATACTGTCATATTTAAGTCACAATGACCCTTACACAGAAATACTCTCATAGACAGGCCACACTGACCCTTACACAGAAATACTCTCATAAACAGGTCACACTGACCCTTACACAGAAATACTCTCATAAACAGGTCACACTGACCCTTACACAGAAATACTCTCATAGGTCACGCTGACCCTTACACAGAAATACTCTCATAGACAGGTCACACTGACCCTTACACAGAAATACTCTCATAGACAGGTCACGCTGACCCTTACACAGAAATACTCTCATAAACAGGTCACGCTGACCCTTACACAGAAATACTCTCATAAACAGGTCACACTGACCCTTACACAGAAATACTCACATAGACAGGTCACACTGACCCTTACACAGAAATACCCTCATAGACAGTCTTGTTAAAATAAATAGCTGTAACCTATGTTTGTAGTAATAATTATTACCCCCCAGTTTACAATTATTTCATTTTACCCTCCCACTGGTTTATAATTAATTATTTGTTCACCCTCCTCCGGTTTATAATTATTTTTGTTTAACCCCCCCACCCCCCCCTGGTTTATCATTATTTCATTGTTCAAACATTTTTACTGTGCCAAGTTTCTAAAAACACGCCGCCTATCTCAATGCACCAGAAATACCACATCAGAAAAGTCGGTCATAGGAATTGCATACCCCTTATTGTCAATTAATTGAAGTGCTTTCTAAATATTAATTACTATGTGAGGCCATCCTTTAAAAACTTGGGCGAATAGGTAGGCAAGTAATTATATACTTCTATTGATTTTATGGTCTCATGATTTTTTTTCATGATAATTTCATTTTTTTTTACTATTTTTTAATAAGCAGCCCAGATAGATTTCGCCGCTCAAATTTAGTACAGTAAAACCTCACTTAAAGATCACCTCAATGATAAGACCACCTCAAAAGTAAGAACACCCTTTTAAGTCCATTTTCACTGTTTTGCCCTTATTTCAAACTCAACACTAAGACCACCTCAACACTAAGACCACCTCAATACTAAGACCACCTCAATACTAAGACCACCTCAATACTAAGACCACCTCAACACTAAGACCACCTCAACACTAAGACCACCTCAATACTAAGACCACCTCAACACTAAGACCACCTCAACACTAAGACCACCTCAACACTAAGACCACCTCAACACTAAGACCATCTCAACACTAAGACCACCTCAACACTAAGACCACCTCAACACTAAGACCACCTCAACACTAAGACCACCTCAACACTAAGACCATCTCAACATTAAGACCACCTCAATACTAAGACCACCTCAATACTAAGACCACCTCAACACTAAGACCACCTCAATACTAAGACCACCTCAATACTAAGACCACCTCAACACTAAGACCACCTCAACACTAAGACCACCTCAACACTAAGACCACCTCAACACTAAGATCACCTCAACACTAAGACCACCTCAACACTAAGACCACCTCAATACTAAGACCACCTCAACACTAAGACCACATCAACACTAAGACCACCTCAACACTAAGACCACCTCAATACTAAGACCACCTCAACACTAAGAGGTAGATGGTCTCACTAAACAACACAGGGAAATGAAAATAGCTGACGGCAAATTTTGGTAATTATCAACATGAAGAAATGTCTTTTTCAAAGGCAAAAAAGGTACACAAACATTAATTACTCAGCTATACATTTCATAACTGAGTCATATACACCTATCTCTAACATTTTATCTTTAACTCTTCCTTCGAGGTCAAGTCAGTTTACATAGCTAACATCATAAATGACACAAATAGCAAATTTTACTATCAGTAAATGCTTTACAAAATCTTGAACAATTAGCAATCTTGTTTTTCTGTATTATACCTCCTTCACTCTAATGATGAACATAATATTCTCTTTTTACAACCCCCATTCAAGTTCTCGTAGCAGACGACAGGTTAATGATTAAATTTTTTCATTTTCACCACCCTCCTATCGTGTGCTGGAATATGTTTAATATTAGAAATTATCAATGAAAAGCTATCATTATTTCGGTCAAGGCTATTCCACTGATGTGTTTATTTTTTTCCAATAAGAATTTACCCTTTTTTTTAAAAAAAACAACATTTTACCCCTTAGTGAGCCTCAACATGAATTTATTCTGATAATCTAGCAAAGCACTTACGAATGTAAACATATGTCAAGGATTGGTCCGTCCTCGCCAGTAATTCCTATTTTTAAACCATTATTGACCAATGGAAATTAAGCTGTGACTTCAGTCCATTTGACCTTCTGTGTCCAGGTCAAGCTCAAATGCTATACAAAATGGCAGCCGAGAATCTATTTATAGACTCCGTGTTTTATATTCATTACCAGCATAAAAATCTGAACAAAACATCACAAAAGTCAATAATGTCACACAGAAAATAAGAGATTCGTGAAAATTTATAAATTTCTCTCAAATATCTCAATTGATTCCGCCAGAGTTTCTGCAACATCAGAAGCTACACAGATTATATTTGTTAACAGATATTTTGCACTGGTTTATACCGTGCCTATCTGACCTCTTTACTTGAGGTAGAAAAACATTGAGGTTCACCACGGGGTCAATAATTACAGTGTTAATCACTACCAGGAAAAAATACCATGTTGTGTTTTGAAGGCATATATTTGTAGATTTGTTCTCAACAGAAATGAGTTTCTATAGCAACATAAATCCTAGTGGTATTTAATTATTTTTCGTAAGATAAATAGGCTATAATATGATTTTGGTCAACACATTAAATTGGTTCATAAATCAAAATTACAGTCTATGGGTGTTTTTCACATAACAATTATGTGAAACAGAATTTCATAAATTTAAAGTTAATATTTCAGTTTATATTGCCCCCCCAATGCCCAGTCCCTGGCCCAAGACTACATTGCGGTCAGGATATTTTAATTTGTGGGGTGAGGGAGGGTCCAGACTGGATTTTACGGAATCAGTTGTCCCATGACACACTGGATTCGAAACCATAGCAAGATAAAACTTTCAAGTGAAACATTAATGATACTATAGGCTGAATGAAAGGGTTATTTTGATAATTTTTTACCAATTTAACATTTTTACAGCCCAAATATGATTTAGAGAAAAGTTGACCCTTCAGCCAGAATCCTGAGGGTCAAAATGCGGCCTTTTAGAAAATCTAGAGGAAAAAGGGTCAACTCAAGGGTCAAATTAAACCCCTGATGAATGGCATCAATACACAGGTGTTCCACTACTGGCTGAATCTCAAGGGGCAGTGTGGTAGTTTTTACACAATTTTATAGTCAATTCACCTATAATTTAAGGCAAATTGACCTTTCAGCTAAAATACTTGGGGTCAAAATGTGGCTTTTTGGAAATTCCAGGAGTCAAAGGGTCATCTCTAAGGTCAAAGGGTCAACTCTAGGGTCAAATGGAACCCCTGTAATAGCCAACTCCCTAGGTAGATCCCAAGATCCCCAACAGACAATTTTTCGATCACAAACAGGTCTCTGGGTACAACAACTGATATTGTGCTAGGGAGAACGACTTCATTGCTGAAGGAATTCCGCACCTGACGAGACTCAAACTCAAACTGGTGCCAGACAAGTAATTTGTTTATATTTTACCAGGTGTAATGCCACTTTTCAAAACATTTTCAGTAATAGAAGGCGGTTAGTTGACTTACCAGTTTTCCTTGAATTAACTATCAACCAGTACTAACATGCCGTTCTGCAAGCAGCCGACTACAACCCCACATGAATCAGTGGTTGGGGGGGGGGGATAATGGCCATAAGGCCTAAAAAAAAATTTCTGTGTTTCGGGTAACCCGACCCTACCTGTCGAAAACCCCGACCCTAGAGTTTTTTTTACCCTGGAGAATTTTTTTTTTGATTTTTAATTGTTTTTGAAAAAAAAAAAAAAAAACTTTGTCCCTACCCTACCTAGCATTTTTTAGACTGTTACCCTAAACAAATTTTTCCTTACCAAATGTGACTTAAGGGCAATGACCGGCCCCATCCAGTGATGAAACCAGCTCAGCTTACCCATCCTCGGTACCCAGGCTATTCATAACATATATGACACCCTGGGCAAATTGGCTAGCGAAACTTCGTAATGCATGAATATTCATTAGCATTTCTCGACCAATGAAATGGACAATTACGAAAAAGAAGGAATCTCCTTTGTGAAGAGCTATCAGCAAATTTGACAAAACGGCAGCGACCATTGAAAAATAAAAGTTCAATTTAAAAGCTGCGATCTAATTGGATCGCTCAGAACTTGCGATCATCCGTATCTTCTACGACTATTCCCATATCGCATGAGATGTGTGTAATGCGGCCAATCAAGGGCTGGATTTCACCTCATTAATTATTCATGAGTACGTGATTTTTACAGTCAGATTGCCCAGGGTACCCAAGGGTTCCACTAGGTGAAGAACCTCGAAGATTATTTAGATTATTTTTTATCGGGTTTTACCATTTTATAGCCAAAATACCTACGATTAAGAGAACATTTGACCCTTCAGCCAGAATTCAACCAGAATTCTAAGGGCCAAATTGTGTCCTTTTGGTATTTCCAGGGGTCAAAGGTCAACTAAAGGGTCAAACGGAAACCCTGACTATGATATATGTTATGAATAGCCTGTGTACCGAGGATGAGCCTACCAGAGAGATAGTAAACCAAAGACTGTACGGACAGCACCAGCAGTTACTCAGTCAACATACCAACACTTTCTACTTTGATTTAAATTCCTGACATCCGATTTTGGTGCTACCAGTCTTCACAATCAGTTTTTTGAAGGACTTGTCCATTCCGGCAGACAACTTGCAATTTCCACTTGCCCGAATTCGATTTCACTTGCCCGAATCAAATTAACAGCGCCGTCAAAATAACAAAGAAACATGATATTTTGATGAATGTTTTGATTCGTTAAATCGGAAACGAAGACTGGTAATGATAGTTGATGAAAAAATGCTGTTACACAAACAAAATTGACAAAAAATGAAAACCAGTCGAAGTATTGCATACTACATCATCAATTTTTGTGACAGCTTGGATAAAAACTAGTCAGACCGGACCATAGACGAGATGGATTTTTTACTTGTCTGACGGAAATTTTACTTGTCCCGGGGTTCGGGCAAGTGGGTTATCATGACGACGGTAGTACTTGTAACCGTATCTGTCAATGTGAAAACTATCCTTGTAGACTGTTTGAGGCAGAATATATATACTTAACATTTTGTACTTAATTGGAGCATGACGTGACTTGAATTAATGCACTTATTGATGTTTTGCCCAAGGGGGGTGTGGCCGAATGATTTCTAGTCCCATGAAATAGACATGTCAAATTTTTAATAGATCCACTGTGTGGATTTATACTAATTGCTCGACTTAAGGGAAGGGAATAAGACCCCAAATAAGACAACAAGAAATTGGCTAATTCCCCGGGCCATGCAGCCTGCTGCCCCTCCGACTGGGCCAATAATAAAATATTGTTTGTTTCCCCTCCCACGACCGACCATTGAAAATTACCCCTATATTTTTTTGAGGTTAGCAATTTTTTTTCCCGCTAAAATCTCAATTTTAATACCATGCCCTCATTCCAAATAAATTGTTATATCATGATTTTCCCTAGGATTTTTCAGATAAACTGTAGGGTCCCAGATATGCAGTTTATAGTTTATATGCAGTTTATACTAATTTTATTTTAGCATATATGGCCCAATATAGAGATAGAACAAGTGACCTTCAGTTACCGAAGGAAAGAATGGGTTACTAATGCACCCACTTGTGCAGAGGTGCACATATATTTTAGGGGTCCCAGGGATGCACAGTAAGTTGAAAATGGGAGTCCCTAGAAAGAATAGGGAGTAAGGGAATCAAGATTTCATTGTCAGGGAAAGCCCCGTTATATTTATAGCATCATGAGACCATAAACACCAATCCCCGAGTTGAATTCTGGCGAAGAAATTCCCCTACAAAATGTTGCTCTAAAAACTCATTTGTATTTTCGAAACGAGTAAATCAATACAACTAATCTGGAACTGCGGAACAAGCAAGAGGCTAAAACTTCCCTCCAGCATCAACCGACATTCTTAACATGCCCGTAATATAATTTAAATGTGGGCGAAACACACACCATTTATAAACAGGAAACTTGTACGGGAATTTAACTTAACACAGAAAATTGGAAAAAAAATATTACAGTCATTTAACAGCTGAGAAAAAATGCCAATACAACAGCGGGTTGAAGAAGTGGAGGAAAGTGTAAATACAACGTTTCCATAGTTTGCACACTTTGTGAGTATGCATTTTTCTGTCCATTTTCGGAAAAAGACCCTAGGGCCGACTTTAAAAATATGTTTGTTCCCCTCCCGCGACCCTAGCCCACCAGGGTAGGGTAGGTAGGTAGGGCAGATATTTTGTTCATAATTTTTTTTTCACAAGCTTCAAAGTGTTCTGTATAGATTTAATATCTTAATAGATTTATCTTCATTAGGGTAAGTAAAAATACGATACTAAAATCTATTTATCCCTGCTTCATAGATTTATTGATGATGTGGCTACTCAACTGACTGGTACCAACGATTCCAGTTTTTCGTACCCAATAGCTATCGTACCGCAGGAATATTCGTACCCGGCAATTTTAGCAACAAAAAAAAAAATTTTTGCTAACCTCAATAAAATATTTACGGTAGGGGTAATTTTCAACGGTCGGTCGTGGGAGGGAAAACAAACAATATTTTATTATTGGCCTAGATAAATTAGGAAAATTTTCGTCGTAAACACAAGGTTTAATAATCTACATTTCTTATATCTACTGTCAAAAAGTCACACAAAATGTCTGCAAACATGTATGGCCAGAGTTATTCAAAGTGCTTCAAGATATATAGGTCGCTCCGGTAGATGATTATTCGTAGGGCCTAAAAAAAAAATATCTGTGTTTCGGGTAACCCGACCCTACCTGTCGAAAAACCCTGACCCTAGAGTTTTTTTATGATCCTGGAGAATTTTTTTTCGATTTTTAATTGTTTTTGAAAAAAAAAAAAAAAAAAAAACTTTGTCCCTACCCTACCTAGCATTTTTGAGACCGTTACCCTAAACACAGATATTATTTTTTTTGGCCTAGGTGCTTCTGATTGGGAAAAAAACATATTTGGCTTTGGGAATGGATCCGATAGTCTGAGAGGTGGGAACTACAGAAAAGGCCTGTACTGAGTTACATTCACAAAATAAATATTTTTTTATGATTGCCATTATTTTTACCCGGGACTTCAAGTGATATTAACCGCAACGGTTTAACTATTACATGGTTTTCCCATGCATTTTTCCAATTAGGGGATTCTGTGAATCCCACTTCAGCAAATATGTGTGTCCCTGATAAATTTTGGGGGTCCCAAGAGTTAAGTTTGGGCCTTGACCTTTTTCCATCAGCCAATCATGATTAGGTATTGCTAAGTCGCTTGCAAGGTGCAAACACTCAGGCAATAACTGGTAAAAGGAATTGACACAGAAGTAAATAACGAAAGGTGCTGCTTTGTCCAAATGGGCTTATCGAATGCGCAACTGTTCATGAATATGTGTCTTTGACCTAAATTGTGTCAGAGACGCAAAAAAAAAATCAATCATCTGGGGAATCCCTGGGGTTAACTATCACAGGGGTTCCATTTGACCCTAGAGTTGACGCTTTGACCCTTGGAATTTACAAAATGCCACATTTTGACCCTCAGGATTCTGACTGAAGGGTCAATTTTTCTCTAAATTATAGCTAATTTGACTATAAATGGTAAAATTCAGTTAAAAATTATAAAAATGACCCTTAAGGTTCAGCACCAAGTGGAACCCTTGTATACGTATGAGGGAACCCTGGCAGACCCTTGGGTAGATCCAGACCCCCTACACATGTCAGCTGCATGTTTTCCTCGCTCGTGAATTCCATGTGGGAGTCAGATTTCAAACACACAGCAGCGAGGGGCAAGCAAGAAATGTGCGACCAATACCCACACACCAATGGAAGGCCCTTATTATTATTACATTGCTTTCCAAAAAGGGGACACAGAATACACTATTTTGGTACAGGAAAGGGGCCGTTTTTGGTCCAAATATCGATGGATCAAGGCCCCAAACTTCTGGAATTAAATCTTTACACAGATAAAGCTTTTGTGGCGAAAGTGTCCAGTGTAATCCGTATGTCCTTAATTTTGTTAAGGCTAAAAAATGTCAACATAATGTTTATTTCCAAACCTTGTCAAGAAGTAAAATTTGAAGACACATCTACATTAATTTTGGAATCACAGAAATCCTTGCTAGATGTTTTTAAGCCCAGTTTTTCCAGATAAAATCACACGAAAGCAAGTTACTATTAAATTAATATTCCCAAAAGAACACTTGACTTGGAATTGCTGACAATTAAGACGTTCCGAACGAACTATCACGCTGAACATTTCCCAAAGAAGGTACCCCACATAATCTTCTTTTTTAATACAATGTAAATAAACGGTACTGCTCAAAATGGGTGAAGCATCAGAAAATGTACATTTCAGTGATTTTTATGTGTTCAATTTTACTGCCTAATTTCGGCTGTTTCCCCTAGCAAAAAGACCTTTTTCCCCCAAAAAGTAAAAAAAAAATTTACCAACTTTTACCATACGGAAAAGACGACTTTCAGAATATGAAAAGGGAAAAGTTAAAATACATTTAGCAAAAGTAAAATAACCATGCTCTTATTTTCCCAAATTTGGAACTTATCACCCAGATTTTCGCTAATGAAAAGGCACAGACAGTAAAATTATTTTTCAAAAAAAATCACTGCATTTTTATGGAAAAAATTGGGCCAATATTTGTAGACCTGAGCACATTTGAGTCGGTACAAGGTTGTTAACCAATCAGATCACAGGGGTTCCACTAGGTGCTGGTTCTAAAGGGTCATTTTGATAATTTTTTTACAGGACTTTACCATTGATAGCCAATTTATCTATAATTTAAGGAAAACTTGACCCTTCAGTCTGAATCCTGAGGATCAAAATGTGGCTTGTTGGAAAGTCCAGGGGTCAAAGGGTCATATACATCAGGGGTTCCATTTGACTCAGGAATTGACCCTTTGACCCCTCGAATTTCCACCAAGCCACATTTTGACTATCAGGATTCTGGTTGAAGGTTTAAGTTCTGCTTAAATTATAATTTATAGGTAAATTGCCTCTCAATTGTAAAATCCTGCAAGCAATTATCAAAATGACCCTTTAGATTCAGCCCCTAGTGCAACTCCCTGTATATCAAGGTTTATTTTGGGAAGATGGACCATACTCTTGGGAATTTATCATTCACAATGCCAAAAAGTATACATTTTTCACAATTTGGAAGTAAAAATTCCCAAATAAACCCTTAGAAAAAGTTTTCGTTTAATTTAGCCAAAAATTGACAAAGAGGATTTTTTCTCTCAGGCAGTTCATATAAATATCAAATGTAGATTAATTAATCACTAAATCCTTTACGTTAATTCCTTAAATTTTGCCGTAATTTCTCGATTTTTCCCCCAAATTTTTAAGTTTAACACCCGAAAAATTCCCAATTTGAAGGACATGTGTTATCTTCCCAAAAAAATCAAAACAAACCCTGTACGCGCGGGCTTATTTAGATCTGCAATAATTTAGCGGCAGAAGTTGGCAGAGATTTATCAAACACACAATATTATTTCTACCGTAATCAAATCCATGTTACAAATTTCCCCCATTGGGGGCCCCTCGCCATTATCACAGCTGAGATGGATCAAGGTCATTGACCAACAGAACAAATTGTTGACCAGTAAGCCAAGGATAAACTTTCTGGTCATGTTTACCAAAGGTACATAACCAATGTTGGCGACTTATTCACACACGCGTTTCTTTAGGGTCATTTTGAACATTTTTGATCGGATATTACCATTTTATAGCCAATGCCAAAATTAAGAGTATGCACCTTTAATACCCTGAGGAAAATGAAATCGTAACAACAGTATCTTCAGCATTATTTGTAAGCAGATAGACTATTGTCGCTTTCACCCCGAGCTCTATGGGTCTTGCGTAATATTTAAGAAAGGAGTAAACAGATTGAAAGTCAAGTAACCATATAAGGATTGATATTATTCAATATTTTAAATCCTTAATTTTCAAACACAGGTCAATCTTGGGTTAAATATGCCTTGTTCACCTCAAGAACGCTTTATTAAGATCTCATGGTAATTAAACAATATTGCCTCTGTTTGTATACAGGATCAGCGATTTATTTTGGGTCAGTTTCACTGCTGAATTTCAGCTGTTTCACCTAGAGCAAAAAAGCTTCCATTTTCCCCAAAAATGTAAAAAAAATATAACATTTTTGACTGATTTTTTACCATCCTGAAAAGAGCATTGAGATGAAGAGGGAAACATAATAATAGATTCAGCAAAAGCAGGAAATTAAAACAATTATAAGTAAAATAACCATGCTCTTATTTTCCCAAATTTGGAACTTATCGCGCATATTTTCCCAGTTGAAAAGGCACAGGCAGTAAAAAATTTAAAAAAAAAATCACATGAGTATAGGATAAACAAGAGATGATTTACACATACATGCAATTGCCAGCCAGAGTCTATACAACATGCCCAGAAGATCTATCTGACTTAGACCTCACACACACACACCGCAATGCCATTGAATAAAATATAGTTAAGCTTAAAATGTGGTCTAAAATTCAATATGTTGGTTAATGCCCACAAGCACTAAAGAAGTCAGCATATCTTTAACATATGAAACATTTCCAATATTTTACAAGACCAAAAAAAATGTTTCCGGGACAGGTATGGCGAAAATAAAACAAAAACGACATTATTTACAGCAACACTGATAAAATGAACCAGCATCAAAACAAGGTAGACAACTGAGCCAGCATCAAAACAAGGTAGACAACTGAGCCAGCATCAAAACAAGGTAGACAACTGAGCCAGCATCAAAACAAGGTAGACAACTGAGCCAGCATCAAAACAAGGTAGACAACTGAGCCAGCATCAAAACAAGGTAGACAACTGAGCCAGCATCAAAACAAGGTAGACAACTGAGCCAGCATCAAAACAAGGTAGACACCTGAGCCAGCATCAAAACAAGGTAGTCAACTGAGCCAGCATCAAAACAAGGTAGATAACTGAGATGTTACCAAAATATCAAGTAAAATACTGTGATAGCAACAATACTCAATAGATAGCACTGTATCAAACGGTACTTAATGATTGATGAAGAAAAAATAGTTAACTTAATATCAAATACTAGCACTAAATCATTCATTTTGATCCTGTCCCAATGCCTAACAGTATAAAATTAATGTTATTATGTTAAAAGTTTGTCACAAAAGTAAACAAATGCACATGGGGGTCACTGCCATGTTAACAAGATGACGTCATCACTAATCTCGCGGTATTTCAATTATAATCTAAAAATAGACAAAGTATAGGTATCAGATAACTTGCCTGACACCGTACAAAAGAAATAATTTAGTGGTCTTACACCTATGTGCGGCGAAGAGAACGCAGACGAACATGAAATGTATGAATTTTTTAATTAATACAAAAATATTTATCAGGGATTTCATGCTGTTTTGATAGAAAATGATTTTAAAAACATTTTATAGCAAATGCTCACCAAAAGATGGGTCATACCGATAGGTGAGACTGTTTTTTATTTGAGAAAAACAAGTAGGCATACCACGTTTTTTCGTAAACATCGGTAAGTGGAGTTACGCAAATACCGCGAGATTAGAGATACTGCAATATTAGAGATACTGCGAGATTAGAGATACTGCGAGATTAGAGATACTGCAAGATTAGAGATACTGCAAGATTAGAGATACCACAAGATTAGAGATACCGCGAGTTTAGAGATACCGCGAGATTAGAGATACCGCGGGATTAGAGATACCACGAGAATAGTGATGGCGAGTGCATGTACAATGGTAACAAGACAACGAGGTAGGGACAATGTTACAGAAATATCTTAAGTAAAATTTCATCTGTATCCTTAAAATTACATTTTCTTTATCCGGTTTATTTAACATACAGGCTATTATATGGTCAAATCAAGAGTGATCAACGAGTAGTGTCAATATGTTGTTGTCATTATCATTACAAAGCCTAACGGTTTTAATGCGGTTTTGGAATTACATCCATTTGAAGTTTTTGAACTTTAAGTGAAAATATTTAAGATTCACTTAAGATGCTTCTGTAATACCCCCCCCCCTGGCTGCATTAATCTTAACCAGAGATAATTGACACAACCTGGGAGATCTCCACAATTCAAAACAAAGATCAGGGTTCATTTTGGCCCTTTTGTGAATATGATCCATACCCTACAACTTAGAAATTGGGGGAAAGGTGTAGAAATTACAGCAAAATCTTACGCATAAAATTAAAGGATGTAGTGATTAATTAATCAACAATTGCTATTTATATAAACTGCCTGTGGGAGAAAAGCCTCTAACTTAGTAATTTTTTGGCTAAATAGAACCAAAACTTTTTCTTCAGATTTATTGGAATTTTTTTACATTAAAATTGGGAAAAATATATGCTTTTTGGCATTGTCAAAAAGACACACAAAATGTCTGCAAACATTTATGGCCAGAGCTATTCGAAGTGCTTCAAGATATACCCGGTTGCTCCAGTCGACGATTTTTCGTAGGTGCTTCTGATTGGGAATTTCTTTTTCTGATTGGGAAAAAAAATATATTTGGCTTTGAGAACGGGCCAGATACCCTGACCCGTGGGAACTATAGAAAAAGGCAGGCCCGCTGCGCCGAAAAACCTCTTAAGATTCTAAAACAAAAAGTTTCCTTGTATTCTTACCTGCCACTCTGACCTCCACATCTCTAGCGACAATTCTACCAACTAACTCATCTTTATCAATTAATGATGCATAACATCTGTAATGTCCTTCATTTGTCTCATTTTTCTTTGGACGATGTTTAAAACGTTTAATATAAAGTGAACCATTGACAAACTTTTGTATTCTGCCCCTTGGTCCCAAATCTAGGGGAACACCGTCTTTGCTCCATGTTATTTCAAGCCTACCGAGGTCAGAGTCATACTCAACAGAGCAATTTAACAGAAGATCTTGATGTTTTTGCGCGAACACTATAGTCGGTTCACCGTGCCGGACAGCGATACCAGTCTGGATCGGCTCCTTGTTATTGCTCCCTGAAATAAAAATAGATTATCAGCATCTACAATATTTACCTCCCTTGTTCCCACATCTACAATATTTACCTCCCTTGTTCTTAGTCATCAGCCATTTTGATAGGTAAAACTGGTAAGCACTTAAAGGAGTTATTTCCAAATATCTGATAATTGAGAAAATACCAAGAGAATTTGCATACATGTGACATTGTTCTTCAACTTTCCGAGGCATCTGCCCACAAATACAATATTTTCGCAATAAACTTTCAGCAAATTTGCCTATCAATATTGCCAACTATTTAGAACAAGGGAGGTAAATATTGTAAATGTGGGAACAAGGGAGGTAAATATTGTAAATGTGGGAACTATCTATTATACACTAAACGCCATGTTACAAATGCTTAAACCATTAATCAAAAAGAAATCAAACTATGGCCCTAGTATTCATATTTCATAATTGATTAAGTTTAGAAAATTATGTTTGTGGATTAAAATACAATATTTCTTTATAATCATGTCATTCCAATGATACAAACATTTTTTACAGAGGTTGTAACAGCTAAATGTTCTCAATCCTGAAGATTTGCTGGTACAAACCTAACTAAATGGTAGTGGGCTTGGATGGTCATCAAAACAAACAGAGCAGAAGTCATGTCAAATGATCTCAATCACTCAGCTGCTCTGTTTGTTTGTTTCATCGGGTTTAACGCCGTTTCTCAACGATATTTCAGTTATATACGGCGGCCGGTTCACCTAACCAGTTTTTCCTGCACTGAATTCTTACCAGTACTATAAGTTACCCTTCCACAACGAGCCGGCAACTTCTCCACATGTGGAGGAAAATTGACATTTTTGTCAAATTTTCATGGAAGGGTATGACCTGCCGCGACCGGGAATCGAACACTCAGCTGCTCGGATCGAAGCTTCAATGATCCAGTGTTATCAGAACAGATGCAGGTGTCCGATGATCTAGACTATTGAAACGCATTAGTACACAAAACATTTCGTACCAGTCACGATTCAGCCCCTACCCCCCACCCCCCCCCCAAATACAGATTTACATTGATCTAAAAGTGACCCGGGGCCTCTAAATCCAGATTTCCGAATTTATCCAAAACTTTAGAACCCCTGTTTTTAGTTGCGTTATTAATGGTGTTGAGTATATTAGTAACAATGAATAACCTACTTAACTCATATCAGGGGTTCCACTAGGGGCTGAATCTCAAGCCCCATTTTGATAATTTTTTACCCTTTTATAGCCAAATTAATTATAATTTAGAGAAAAATTAACCCTTCAGTCAGAATCCTGAGAGTCAAAATGTGACTGTTTAGAAATTCTAGGGGTCAAAGGGTCAAATGGAACCCCTAATTTAACCTTCAGTATGAATCATTAGAGTCAAAATGTGGCTTTTAAGGAATTCCAGGCTCAAACGCAGGTCAAATGGTAAAACTAAACCACTACATAACTGGGTATTTGCCATTGTTGTTAATTATACTTTGTACCCAGCCAATGAAGTTCTGGACCCTGGTATATAACA
Source organism: Mactromeris polynyma (assembly GCA_032209605.1). Classification (NCBI taxonomy): domain Eukaryota; kingdom Metazoa; phylum Mollusca; class Bivalvia; order Venerida; family Mactridae; genus Mactromeris; species Mactromeris polynyma. The sequence continues at coordinate 4,823,340 of JASFXZ010000004.1, read as the reverse complement.
TCAACATATTTTCTTAGAAATATTTAACTTTCAATTTTATTCAATTAAGTATGAAAAAAGCTAACAAACATTCCATGAGAACAAATGGAATGTTCAGTGGAATATAAATGTCACAGTCACATGTCACAACCAATACAACTACAAGCCATGCAACCATTTCATTAATGCCTGCAATTTCATGACATTCTCAACATAAGCCCTGACTGTACATCAGTGAAATAAATCAGTCTTCAAATGGTTAGCAATGGAATTCCTACTCACACTATGTAAAGCAGTCAGAGATCTCATTGGTTACTGTCCATGACCACTCCCTCTACTTACAGCAGTCAGAGATCTCATTGGTTACTGTCCATGGCCACTCCCACTACTTAAAGCAGTCAGAGATCTCATTGGTTACTGTCCATGACCACTCCCACTACTTAAAGCAGTCAAGAGATCTCTTTGGTTACTGTCCATGACCACTCCCACTACTTAAAGCAGGCAGATATCTCATTGGTTACTGTCCATGACCACTCCCACTACTTAAAGCAGTCAGAGATCTCATTGGTTACTGTCCATGACCACTCCCACTACTTAAAGCAGTCAGAGATCTCATTGGTTGATGTCCATGACTACTCCCACTACTTAAAGCAGTCAAGAGATATCATTGGTAACTGTAGCGGATCAGTGGTCCAGTGGTAAAACGCTGGACTTGTAATCCAGGGATCGCTGGTTCGATTCCCCGCTCCATCACTAATCGTACTAACAGTCTTTCGGACGAGACTTTAAAAACCGAGGTCCCGTGTATGATGCTTTACATCGAGCACGTAAAAGAACCAGGGGTGCTTCTGGAACTGGGGCATCTCCTGTATCATGCACTATCCTCCAAATCTAATATGACTAACATTCTTCCGGAGGCGTCACCCATGTGGGAAACCGGTGGCGACGATAAATAAAAGCATATACAACATCATTGGTAACGTACCCTAATCAAAAGGTTAACCAATCCATGTTAAGTTTACAAATGTTGTTTGGTTGAAGTTGGTATAGTCAAATTAGTTGCTATCGTAAGATTTTACAGGTTTACACAGTGCTGAGATGCAAATAGCAAAGCCATGTTAATATGACTGCGCCGATAAATAAACACTTCTCATGTTGTTTTGTGTGAAAGTGTCATTTTGAACCAGACTCAACGACAGTTGACATGGTCAAGTGGAAGATCACATATGAGCGCCGCTGCATGAGTTCCAACCTCTTCTTTAAGTGACGTCATTTCCAGAAAACGTCAACATGTACTGACAGTAAGCAATTTTGCCCCATATGACAATATGAAAATGAAGTGACCATATGGATTCCTGTTGGCAAACAGTGACATTACATTCTTGAAATGATGTCACTTACAGAAGAGGCTGTAAATCTCATAGCAGCACACATGTGATTTATCCTAATAAGAATTAATTGTGACAGCAAAGGGGCTGTCTGTGATTATCTGCTTCATTGATTGGAAACTGGCCAATATAGGTGAAACGATAGCTAAAAATAATTTACCCACAACCCTTAGCTTGTGATCGGTAAATACCGTGCATTTCCTCCAATCGCTGACTCTGTTGATAAGCACTTAAATGTCCAACAGTGTCAATTACCTACTGATCTGTGTAATTGTTAATTGTCTAAACATGGTGATTTAAAAGTGTATTAATTAAGACTGAAGAAATGTTTAAATAAGACAATTACTGCTGATCAAGATGTCAACTTCTCTCGATTAAGATTTTTAATGTGGGTTAGATCTCCTCCGAAAAAATGACATTGCTCTCGAAAGTTCCAACAAATCTACATTGACGTAGTAGGAAGTTGGCAATCCATGCTTTATATGTCTATGAGTATAGTAAATAGATCCGGAACCAATCAAAAACGCAACATCCACGACTTCTTTTTAAAAAATTTCTCCCCATAAATCTTAACAGTACATGTATAGGGCTGAGATATTAACAGAGCAGAGAAAGCATTAAAATCAATACTTACACTGTTGTGTTGATAAAGCAGTAGTGTACTGTATATTGTTTTTCTAACATTTATTGATAACATAAATCAACAAAATTTTAATAGAACAAGAATAATTCAAAATCAAAAATTACCAACAAACAATCAACAAATCAACTAGTGTTAACCTCGAATTCTTTGCGTAATATAAAATATTAGGTCAACTCTATAAATGTGATGTAGAGTGCACATCGCTCTTGTTTACAAACAAGACCGAGGTGAAAATGCATGGTGCGAATATTAAATGAAATCTGGGTACAAAAATTCTAATTTGTAACATCAATGTGACTATTCCCAACCGATAAATCGTGGATGTAAAAAGATATGGAATAATAATTCTATCTTCACAGCCCCCATTGGCGCCCCAAATACTCCACCAACATCTTCTGAAGAGCGATTTCGTCTCTGAGCGAAAAAAAATCGCCTTTACGAAGTAGGTTCGTATCGAAATAGGTCAAAAAAACAAAAGCAAATAACATTCCCAAATGCAGTATTTATGTAAAAAAACAACGATAAAACGATGACAGTGTTGAAACGCCCTAGTTATGGACAAAAATTCGTACGGTCACTGCGACCGATAATTCACATAAGTTAACCTTTCATTCCCTCCGCCATGTTTTTTGATAAAGACAGAAAATTAAGAGAGAAATGCAAAATAAAACTTACCCCACACAAAAGGGAACAGAATAATCACCGCCCAAACGGTATATATATATATAAATATTCCATCCATGTATATGAAGTCATCGGGGCGATTTTTATGCACAAAACAACACAATTTTTTTTTCCGTAAAATGGCCTCTATTTCTTCTTGTATACATCGATGAACCCTGCATTAGAATACACAGCCAAGCTGTTGCAGGGCACGACTTTACTCCCTCGTACAAATATCACAGTAATCGATACTTTCTGGTTTAGAACCGCGTTTAAAGGTTTAAAACGTCATTTAATGCTAAGATTTTATTTCAAATATAATCTTAAAACAAATATTAAATAAATTAAATCTTTATGTATCGGATAAATATTATTTTTCATATCACATCAACAGGGCGTAGGTCATTATCAAGGAATGTGTAAAATACAATTTAAGGTCAATGGCTCAACTCGGCTCTCCCGCTAACTGTCACAGAAGTGGGTCAAGCGGATGGAGAGATTGAAAAAACGACGGACGAATATTACCTTGTTTTTGTTAAAGATTAACACCAGATATTGATAAGTTCTGAATTCATGCATAAGTTATGCTAATGAATTCTCCACTCGAAATGACAATCGTTGAATTCTTTCAGAACAATAGAGATGTTTTATAACAGTAAAAATACATGTAGATCTAGGCCTACGATGAAAGTACTTTTGAAAGATCTCGGTTAATTTGCGAATATGTACAAATTATTAGTAAGTTAGTTGCTTTTTTCCAGTGTATATTGCTCTATATTGTCGGTTTGGGTTGAATTATTGGAATAAAACGCCGATTTTCCTATATAATAGGGTATATCACGTTGATTTATGAATGAAATTCATTTTACCGGTTTTCCTCTTGGCGCGAGATACACGTGCGAAATCAAAGATAAACATCGTGTCGCGTGCTCAAGTGACGTCATATAATGTATTATTTGAATAGTCAGTAGTTTCGATTATAACCCAGTAGATTCTAATTGGTTAGGAAAACGTGAGAGTCAATGTTTACAAGTATGTAGAGTAACTACAATTTAACGTTAATTACAGGTAAATTCGTATTTTTTGTAGTAATTGAACAAATTGAGAAGTACACACGTACGCGCATTCATGATTAACCCACTAGATTCTATTATTATAACGTTAATTAGTGCGTGAAAATGGTAACATGCGGTGAACACCACAGGTCTACGTACAGTGCTAGAGATATTTTCTAACAAGGATGAATAAGCCGCAGTTAGTTTTTCGAGTACGACAGTATAATTTTGTAATGTGTTATTAAATACATGTATAAATTATGCACCAGTCGATTGTAACCACGGCCCCCCAGGTCCGGGGGTATACCGGGGATAGCGGGGGAAATGGGCCGTGTTTTTACCTTCCAGGTGGCCCCGCAGTGCCGAGTGAATGCAGTGGTTTTGTTTTCGCGCCGAAAATAGCGGGGAGTGGGCCTTACCTAGGATGTCCCCGGGGTGCGGCGGGCATTTGGCGGGGATTTTACCAGCAGTTTGTCACCGCAGGGCGGAGATTTTACCTGGGATTGGCTGGACCGAAAGTCAAAGTCCCCACTATTCCCCGGACCTGGGGGGGCCGTGGTTACAATTGACTGGTGCATTATGCTCATTATTTTTTTTTTTTTTTTACATAAACGAACATGAAAAATATACATTAATTATCTAGTTAAAACTTCAATAAATATGCATTCTCACAGGATACATTTATAATGTTTTTCTCTGTATTTGTAAAAAAATGACGTTTGTGTTGTCATAATTTTTTTGTAAAATCCATTTTTTTTAACAAACAGGTGTTTTTACAAGTTTTGTATGTTAGTTATATTATTTAACAATAGTGTTTTAAACGGTTATACATGGCAATGACTCTTATTAATGATGTTATGGACTATGTAACAATAATATTTTAGGTTCAGAAGAGCCAGGTATATCTTTTAGTGTACGGAATATGTGTTGTTCGTCAGTGCACTTTATGCTGCATTTTAATTGATTTTTAAATTGATTTGCGCTGTTTTTTCAACTGTATTGCAGTTAAACACTGTCAGTGGTCATGGAATACTGAGCCAAACGGACATAGATATATACACTAGCGATTCCAGTGGGTGGGGATGGGGTCGCACCTGGCATCCCTCCCCCCCCCCCCTAAAAATTCCACAACCTTACATGTTACTCTGAGAATAAATACGAAAATACACAGAGATATTTAATTAGATCTAATATATTTTCAAAATAAGCGATTCTGATTTATTATAGTATTATATTCTAGAATGGTGATTTTTTATAAACGAAAACAACAGTCATTGCCGTTATATAAGGTTTGAGCAAAACCAAAAACTTGTGACCCCTACGTCCCTTATTTAGTACATTTTAATGCATACGGTCCATATGCAAGACGTTTCTTCAAAACGGCATCTAAATTTGTTTATTTAAACAGTAATTGGCTGAACAATTCTATGTGTGTCTAATTCATTACCGAGTTGGCCTTTCTGTTAAAAATCTGGATACGTTTTGATTTTTATATAAACTTCTTTTTTTTAAATAATCACATCATAAATGTTCATATTATTCATTATGTTAAGCAAAACAATGGAGATGTGTTTGTGTTGGGCCTAAAAAAAAATATCTGTGTTTCGGGTAACCCGACCCTACCTGTCGAAAAACCCCGACCCTAGAGTTTTTTATGATCCTGGAGAATTTTTTTTCGATTTTTGTTTTTGAAAAAAAAACAAAAAAAAAACAAACTTTGTCCCTACCCTACCTAGCATTTTTGAGACCGTTACCCTAAACACAGATATTATTTTGTTTGGCCTTGCATGTATGTTCTTTGTTCTATGTATGGAGTTAAAACATTGAAAAATGTATTTGCTGGTCGGGCCGGGAAAGACACGTCACAAAACAAGAAATAACAGTGTCATGAAAACCAATCAAATCTTACGTTAACCACTAAACCAACTTCTCTTCAACCGAACAACGCTTGTAACCTTGACACGGATTGGTTAACCTTTCGATAAGGGGTACGTTACCTTACCGAAATCTACTGAATTTCGGTGAATTTACCGAAATACATTTTGGATCTGGAGTGACCAGCAATCGTAATATCTCTGCAATGATTTAATGATGCACAACAAATTTAATCTTAACCTTCAAATTGCGCCATCTTTTTTCAAGATATTTTTTTATTTAGTACTACGTTAACTGTGGAGTCACCGTCACATTAGCTTAATTGGTAGAGTATCCGCTTTGAGTGCGGGATGTCGTGGGTTCGATCCCTGGCTGCGTCATATCAAGGATGTTTGGTCGGATCGGGGGTCAGACCATCCTCGGTACCCAGGCTATTCACAACATACATTATGACACATTACATACATGTTATGAATAGCCTGGGCACCGAGGTTGGGGTCAGATGAGCTGAGGTTGGGTGTCAGATGAGCTACTCCACCACCACCGTGCCTTCCCTGGGGTATTAGAGATACCAGACCACATACTGACCATCTAGCATCTCGGACCCATGGACCGTAATCAACTACATCAGTTTTTATGTTTGTTTGCTTGAATTTTATTGAGTTTTACGCTGTTTGAATCATATACAGCGACCAGTTGATCTAACCAGTTTTCCTGGAATTAATGATTAACCAGTACTAACTTGCTCTTCCACACGCAACTAAAAACTTCCCAGCTAGTGTCACGGGCGAACATAACCTGCCCAATCGGGAATTGGACGAAGGATGACCCTGGTGACAGTCTAGCACTCGACCGACTGAGCTTGCCGAGCCGGCTTTGTTTTTTAGAAATGTTTCATCTACTTACTTAGCCATTTCTTACTTACCAAACTCGATCCCACATCCACGATTGCATCATTACTGCCTAATTTGGTCACATGATCAATAATGGCGGTCATGTGACTTACTTCATTTTGTAAAATTGTATGCACGTTAGAAAGAGTGATCGTAAGGACCGTACATACAAAACTCACGAAACAAATCAAACAAGATGGGTTCAAGGAACTGAGCAGAACTGCTCAACAATAAAAATCAAAGGACTGAAGGTCCAAGGCATAACTGCAGTTTTCCATATAAAGATGGAAAGTTTAGACAGATTCTAGAAAATTGATCCTGATTTGGTCTAGGTTAGTTTCAGTTATAAGTATAAATTAATTTCTTAACATCACATTGCAGTTTTGTATGTTTTCACAATGTTAATTAGGAGATTATTATATGTGTAATTTTTTTGAGGGGTACTGGAAAAGTGTTTAATTGCTTTAAGACAATACCTTTACAGAACAACTTGATCCAGATCAGTCGATCCTTTATGAACACGTGGCCCTAGATTTAAACCGGAGTGCCTGTGTGCCATCATAAATGCCCGGAGTGCCTGTGTGCAACGGTATACGCCCGGAGTGCCTGTGTGCAACGGTATACGCCCAGAGTGCCTGTGTGCAACGGTATACGCCCAGAGTACCTGTGTGCAACGGTATACGCCTAGAGTACCCGTGTGCAACTGTATATGCCCTGAGTGCCCGTGTGCAACTGTATACGCCCGGAGTGCCCGTGTGCAACCGTATATGCCCAGAGTGCCCGTGTGCAACTGTATACGGCCGGAGTGCCTGTGTGCATGTAATATTATCCTTCCTTTCGGTGTACTAACATGGTTTTGCTATTTGTATATCAGTGTTGTGTAAACCAATCAAATCTTACGTTAACCACCAAGGCAATTTGTCTTAAACGCTACCTTACCGAAATCCATTTTGGATCTGGAGTGGCCAGCAATCGTAACATCTTGTCATTTTTAATGTTGCACAACAAATCTATTTCTTGTTTTACCTAAACAAAAATGAAATTATATTTCATATGTAGTGTAGATGCTCTTTTTGAGATATGTTGTGCAACATAAAAAAAAAATGCCAATATGTTACGATCGCAGTCTGGATCCAAAATGTATTTCGGTAAATTCACTGAAATTCAGTGGATTTCAGTAAGGCAACGCACCCCTTATTGAAAGGTTAACCAATCCGCGTCCAGGTTACAAACGTTGTTCGGCTGAAAGGTGAAGTTGGTTAAGTGGTTAACATAAGATTTGGTTGGTTTACACACTGATATGCAAATAGCAAAGCCATGTTAGTTCGACAGCGCCGAATAACAATGAGTGAGAGTTTCTATGATAAAGTCTGTTTTACTCACTCATTGTTATTCGGCGCAGCCGTACTAACATGACTTTGCTTTTCCTCCAAGACCAGCGACTTCAGTCATAACGTCTCGGCCCCAGAGGCCCCTAAGCTACCCTCTGGGAATGCAGGCAATTAGACGGTAACATGTGCATTATCGCCCTAGGCAACTTGACTACAAGGGGAAGGTCGTCAGTTAAACTACAACAGCTCGAGGAAAAAGATAGTTGATAAATGATATCTGGAACACGTTGTACTCGTTGGCTTTCCAGGAAAACATAGTACATGTTCGTGTTCCAGCAGAATGTGGTACATGTCAGTATTTCTGGTAGTCCATCTTATTGTTCCAGGAAAGGTAGGTACACTGTAATATTCCCAGAAAACTTACACATAGCTATAGTAGATACACACCGATTGGTCAACAGTGACACACCTCTATGCATAGCTATAGTAGATACACACCGATTGGTCAACAGTGACACGCCTCTATACATAGCTATAGTAGATACATACCGATTGGTCAACAGTGACACAACTCTATACATAGCTATAGTAGATACACACTGATTGGTCAACAGTGACACTAATCTATAGGGGATACACACTGTTAGGTCAACAGTGACACATCTATTGTAGATACACACTGACTGGTCAACAGTGACATCTCTATTGGTGATACACACCGATTGGTCAACAGTGACATCTCTATTGGTGATACACACTGACTGGTCAACAGTGACATATCTATTGGTGATACACACTGACTGGCCAACAGTGACACACCTCTAGTGGTGATACACACTGACTGGTCAACAGTGACACACCTCTATTGGTGATATACACTGACTTGTCAACAGTGACACACCTGTAGTGGTGATACACACTGACTGGTCAACAGTGACACACCTCTAAAGGTGATCCACACTGACTGGCCAACAGTAACACACCTCTATTGGTGATACACACTGATTGGTTAACAGTGACACACCTGCTGGTCGTATTTTAGGTACAGACAGACACCCGGATAGAACAATCAGCCACAAAACAAATTCTACAACCTGGATAAGAATTGAATTTTCAGTCATGTGGCCCCGCCTTAAACTATGTGGCAAGGTAAAAATGAAAGTGAGCCATGAGTACACCATTTTTATTAGCTACAGATACAAGTTTCACAATGTCAAAGCAGCATTTATTAGTTAAACGGTCGGACCCATCCGCGGTACCCTGGCTATTCATAACATATGACACCCTGGTTGGCTAAAGAAACTTCGTTATGCATGAATATTCATAAGCATTTCTCGACCAATGAAATGGACGCTAACAAATAAGAAAGAATCTCTTTTGTGAAGAACCATTGTCCTGCCTAACACAATTTGAAATCCGCGATCTAATTTGATCGCTAAGAACTGCAATTTCATCCGTAACTCCTCAGCAATTTCCGTATCCCATGAGGTGTGTGTCATGCGGCCAATCAAGCGGCTGGAATTCACCTCATTAATTATTCACGAGTACGAGATTTTAACAGTTAGTTTGCCCAGAGTATCATATATGTTATGAATAGCCAGGGTACCGAGGATCGGTCGAGCCCTGTTCATTCTTATTCGTCGGGCCCGAAATTTTATTTGAAAAATACATGGTTTGACGTGCCTAAGATACATTGGTTTCTGATATTGATTTCGGATGATACCAAGTATTCAGATAGAAGGTTGTCACATAAAACAAGGTGCAACTGTATGTTGTATCAAACACATTTTGTTTTGGCAAACTCCTGATTATTTTAACAGACTATTTATAACATGTATTATTTCTAAATGGCTACAAAAGGACTGCAATATAAATTGTCGCTTTATTTCCAGAACCCTATAACTTGTGTTTCGTCTTTTTGAGAAAAAACAACTTCAAAGTTTTACCCTCTTGAGATAATTGTTACATACGGGGTTATAGAATTGCATTTTACTCAAGTTAGGTGCATTCCAGAACAAGATAGGTAGATCAGATAGAAAGAGATTGGAAAGACGGTTTCAACAATACCAAATACTCAAAACCGCCAAAATTGAGTTACAGGGATCTGGAAATAAGGGGAAAAATTTCATAATTATAACAACGAAAGCAGAATGACAAAAATTCAAATTGATGTAAAAATTGAGAATATTGTAAAACTAGGGATGTCAACGACTGTTCGAATATTCAGTAATCTGACTAAATATTCTTTCGGAAGGTTGGTCGAATATTCGAATTCCAAAACTGTCATTCGGTGACAGGCCGAAAGGTGACATGCCGAAACGTGTCATATACCCAAATTAAAGGTTTGTCTTTTTTCTAAATTCTTAAATGTGAAAAAATTCTGAAACGAAAATGATGGTAAGTCACTAGCCCCAAAACATTCTATGAATTAAATGCGACAATGCCAGACCTTAGTCTGACCTAGTTATTTGTTAAAGGGCCCAATAAGGGTTATATTTTACTATCAAATTTCACCACCACAATTATTACATGTACTTGTATCAGAAACAATTTAAGGTTCATTGCCTGATGAATATCAATAATTTCTCTTTTGTTTAAAAAAAATCCTATGCAAGATGTAATTTATCTTCTTTATAAAAAATACGTCAAGTCCGACTTTGTCACGATTTGAATAAATCACTGATAACTCAGTGACTGACCAACCGAGACATACCTCCATTGGAGATAAATACTTGTGGTCACAAGACTAGTCAGGAAGAATCCCTAACTTGTATATAAGGCCTAAAAAAAAAATATCTGTGTTTAGGGTAACCCGACCCTACCTGTCGAAAAATCCCGACCCTAGAGTTTTTTACGACCCTGGAGAATTTGTTTTCGATTTGTTTTCGATTTTTAATTGTTTTTGAAAAAAAAAATTAAAAAAAAAAAAATTTAAATAAAAACTTTGTCCCTACCCTACCTAGCATTTTTGAGACCGTTACCCTAAACACCGATATTTTTTTTTTTGGCCTAAGACCTATATAACTTAAAGGTACGGTTATACGACAAGTACATTTCATATATAAACAATACACAACAGGTTAATAACTAGTTCACAATGCTAGGAGGCTATATGTGGACAACAATAAGAAAAACACAATTATAAACTTATTCTAGGAGCATCAAACAGGTGCAGTGATTATAAAGTAGACAACAAACGCAGGAATAGAACGATAAAAAAATGTTTATCTAAGAATTGAACAGAACTGAACAAGGGACAGATTATCCTGAAATCATACACAATACCATCTCCTTTCAGTGCCTGATATGCCATGATGTGTCCACTGTTGGAGTGTCATATATCGTTTTGATGTCTCTCTCAACATGTTTCCCAGAACAATGAAACAATGGGTAATATTATCAACATCAATATTTTTTTTCAACTTTTTATCTGTATCAAGCATTGTCTATTCTACATCCATGTATCAGTATTAAAACTAAATATATATACACCAAATAAAGTTAGGGGGAACTTTCAAATAACGCCCTTGTTAATTCTCATCAATAAATTCCAAATAAATTAACACTTTACACTTAACCAATAACATCACACATAAAAAGTTCGTCAGAAAAAGCTTTTAAGCATTTCCATAAAATTAAAGATTTCACTAGGAGGCCTGAAAGTATTAAATGACATAGACAAGTTTATTTAGATGCCGAATGAAGATTGCTGTAGACGTTCTATAAACTACGAGTTGGTAGCTGTCTGGTACGACAACGCTGATGCAGGAGTGTCTTAGTATTGCTTCCATTTAAAGTAGTTACGTACGTCTCTTGGTACAGCTGAGATTCGAGGCCACATGACACGCTTGAACACCGTCACATCTCTGTCCATTGAACCTGTAACAGAAAAAGACAACTATACTATTCAGAACAAGGGAGATAAATATTGTAAAATAACCAGACTCCTCAAGCAGTGATCTCCCCTACACAAAGTACAGAGAACTCTGTATATAGATTGTTCCCACATCTACAATATTTACGTCACTTGCGTTAAAGCACAGTTGATAATTCTTAACTGGATTTTAGTATTTTACAGTCAGATTACTGATGATTTGATGTACAGAGTTTCCACTAGGTGTTGAATCTCAAGGGTCATTTTGATATATGTGAGCAAATTTTACCATTTTATAGCCAAAATATCTATTATTTATGGAACAATTGACCCTTCAGCCAAATTCCTGAGGGTCGAAATGTGCATTCTGGAAATTCCAGGGGGTTAAGTGTCAAATAGAACCCCTTGCATATTTCAGTTATTCAAATTTACATACCAAACAGGTTCATCAGAAGAACAACTTGCAGAATAAACTGAGATCCGATACGTTTCCATGACAACGATGACCACTTGCTGTAGAATGAGGACCAGGTATACAAAGCCATTACCACCATAAACTACAGTCAATAAAAATACACAGAATATATCAAAAACAAAATATCGAAATTTTTAAAATATCTACTTTGTAAACTGTCAATGAATTCACATTTGATTTTCGGTATTAACAGTGGATTAAGGATAATGCCTCTCTGGAGTGTAGGGTATTACTGTAACATACCATTCTACCATACAAAACCAGGATTCCACACCAACTTTTCCAACCTGGCAATCCACATGACTAGTGTTTTTCAAAATAAAGTAGTCGTCCAGTAACTTGAATAGGTGTTCCTGTCAACACAGGTATTGTGATGAGTACCAAAATAAGGGGGCATTCTTGTAGCAAGAGGCCCATGAGGGACTGATGCCCTACTGGCTACATTGTGCACATGTATACGCATTTTTCTTGACAAGACAATTTTCAACAATATTCCCTATATAACTCTATAGAAAACATGTGACACCCTGGGCGGATGGCTTAGACCCCCGAGCTATAATTTGAACCAACTTGGTAGGAGACCACTAAACAATGCTACATAAAATATCAAAGATTTCCGAAGATTTCCCTATATAAGTCTGTAGAAAACATGTGACACCCTGGGCGGATGGCTTTGACCCCAGAGCTATAATTTGAACCAACCTGGTAGGAGACCACTAAACAATGCTACATAAAATATCAAAGATTTCCGAAGATTTCCCTATATAAATCTGTAGAAAACTTATGACCCCAGGGCTGGGCCAATTTTAACCCCAGTGGCAAAATTTGACCAATTTTATTAGGAGATGCCAAAGGGCAACATGTCAAGCCCGCCAATTGTCAAGAGATGAAGAGAATGGAGTTATACCGTGCATATATCCATTATACCCATGTTTTACCTTTGACCTTTAGGTGTGATCTTGACCTTTGACCTACGGGTAAATGACAGACTTATAGTCCGGACAAACAAAGTCCAGACGCATGCACTTACATCAAATGCCATTGTGGCGACTATGTCGACTGACAGAGCGGAGCTAGTTTTTGTCCCCAGGGGCATAACTTGAACAATCTTGGAAGGGGGTCACTATTGATATTTGGTATTTTGAGTCCGGACAAGAAGATTATTTATAAATATTGCCTATCTAATTCTATGTCAAACAAGTGACATCTGTGGCCAATAGTGACCCAAGGGACATGATTTGAACAATCTTGATTCCACTAGACAATGCTACACACTGAACATGAAAGCTCTGTGCCATATGGTTCTGGACAAGAAGATTTTTAAAGTTTTCAATTTCAATATATTTTTAGCTCTTGTGACCATTTATGGAACAGATCATAATCATTTGAACAACTTTGAAAGAGGCCACCCAAGGAACGTTCCTGTAAAGTTGAGTCAATACCGGCCAAGCGCTTTAGGAGGAGATGTCGTTTGGATGAATGTTAACAGACCGACGCATGCATGGAAGCATGAACGACGGACAATTCGCCATGATAAGCTCATTAGATTTTCTGGTACTTACAAACAGATGAGTGACAATCAAAGCATCTTTGTCGGATGTTCGCAGAAAGTTAGCGGCTCTGTAAGTCAGTACTGCCATTCCAATAACCATACAAGCGTAACTCCTCATCAATAGAAGATGGAGATTGTCAGCCTTCTCCAGTGAAAACTGAAACATACAACACAAGTATTTTATTCAAGCCATTAGCCACAGGTTATCAACTTACCTATTACCAAAATAAAGGGATAAAGTAGGGCTATTTTTCTAAAGAATTTGGGCAAAAGTAGGGATTGTATTGCCTAAAATTAGGGATAGAAGGGATGAATCATTACTTTTGGAATATCGAAAATTGTAAAAATTCACCTCACTGTACATTCTCCATGATTTAGACCTCCATTCTTCATGCGGTGAAAACAATATTTTGAGTTAACGCCTCAGTTTTGAAAAAACAAAGTAGGGCTCTTTAAAGAAAAGTTGGGTTAGTAGGGCTCTTTAAAGAAAAGTTGGGTTAGTAGGGCTATTTCAAGAAAAAGTTGGGTTAGTAGGGCTCTTTAAAGAAAAAGTTGGGTTAGTAGGGCTCTTTAAAGAAAAAGTAGGGTTAGTAGGGCTCTTTAAAGAAAAGTAGGGTTAGAAGGGCTCTTTAAAGAAAAGTTGGGTTAGTAGGGCTCTTTCAAGAAAAAGTAGGGTTAGTAGGGCTCTTTAAAGAAAAGTTGGGTTAGTAGGGCTCTTTCAAGAAAAAGTAGGGTTAGTAGGGCTCTTTCAAGAAAAAGTAGGGTTAGTAGGGCTCTTTAAAGGAAAGTTGGGTTAGGAGGGCTCTTTAAAGAAAAAGTTGGGTAAGTAGGGCTCTTTAAAGAAAAGTTGGGTTAGTAGGGCTCTTTTAAGAAAAAGTAGGGTTAGTAGGGCTCTTTTAAGAAAAAGTTGGGTTAGTAGGGCTCTTTCAAGAAAAGTTGGGTTAGTAGGGCTCTTTCAAGAAAAGTTGGGTTAGTAGGGCTCTTTAAAGGAAAAGTTGGGTTAGTAGGGCTCTTTTAAGAAAAAGTTGGGTTAGTAGGGCTCTTTCAAGAAAAGTTGGGTTAGTAGGGCTCTTTAAAGGAAAAGTTGGGTTAGTAGGGCTCTTTCAAGAAAAGTTGGGTTAGTAGGGCTCTTTCAAGAAAAGTTGGGTTAGTAGGGCTCTTTAAAGGAAAAGTTGGGTTAGTAGGGCTCTTTTAAGAAAAGTAGGGTTAGTAGGCTCTTTAAAGGAAAAGTTGGGTTAGTAGGGCTCTTTTAAGAAAAAGTTGGGTTAGTAGGGCTCTTTTAAGAAAAAGTTGGGTTAGTAGGGCTCTTTAAAGAAAAGTTGGGTTAGTAGGGCTCTTTTAAGAAAAGTTGGGTTAGTAGGGCTCTTTAAAGAAAAGTTGGGTTAGTAGGGCTCTTTAAAGGAAAAGTTGGGTTAGTAGGGCTCTTTTAAGAAAAGTAGGGTTAGTAGGGCTCTTTAAAGGAAAAGTTGGGTTAGTAGGGCTCTTTTAAGAAAAAGTTGGGTTAGTAGGGCTCTTTTAAGAAAAAGTAGGGTTAGTAGGGCTCTTTTAAGAAAAAGTTGGGTTAGTAGGGCTCTTTTAAGAAAAGTAGGGTTAGTAGGGCTCTTTTAAGAAAAGTAGGGTTAGTAGGGCTCTTATAAGAAAAGTAGGGTTAGTAGGGCTCTTAAAGAAAAGTAGGGTTAGTAGGGCTCTTTTAAGAAAAGTAGGGTTAGTAGGGCTCTTTAAAGAAAAGTAGGGTTAGTAGGGCTCTTTCAAGAAAAGTTGGGTTAGTAGGGCTCTTTCAAGAAAAAGTAGGGTTAGTAGGGCTCTTTAAAGGAAAGTTGGGTTAGTAGGGCTCTTTAAAGAAAAAGTAGGGTTAGTAGGGCTCTTTAAAGGAAAGTTGGATTAGTAGGGCTCTTTAAAGAAAAAGTTGGGTTAGTAGGGCTCTTTAAAGAAAAGTTGGGTTAGTAGGGCTCTTTCAAGAAAAAGTAGGGTTAGTAGGGCTCTTTAAAGGAAAGTTGGGTTAGTAGAGCTCTTTAAAGAAAAAGTTGGGTTAGTAGGGCTCTTTAAAGAAAAAGTTGGGTTAGTAGGGCTCTTTAAAGAAGTTGGGTTAGTAGGGCTCTTTAAAGAAAAAGTTGGGTTAGTAGGGCTCTTTTAAGAAAAAGTAGGGTTAGTAGGGCTCTTTAAAGAAAAAGTTGGGTTAGTAGGGCTCTTTGAAGAAGTTGGGTTAGTAGGGCTCTTTTAAGAAAAAGTTGGGTTAGTAGGGCTCTTTTAAGAAAAAGTAGGGTTAGTAGGGCTCTTTTAAGGAAAGTAGGGTTAGTAGGGCTCTTTAAAGAAAAAGTAGGGAAAAGAAGGGAGCCAGTAAAAAATAGGGAAAAGTAGGAAAGTAGGGCCCACTTGAGGGCCTGTAACCACAACCATGTGGCAAGACTTGGCTATCACAATTTAGTAGTTGGTGATAAGGTTAGCCTAAAAATGAGTGTTAGGCATAATCCTAACCAATCCTGAAAATGGCCCCCTACAGGTGCTCAATAAAGGGTTTAAGGTGTCGGTGAGGGTAAATTTCTTTGGGGCTGCGTATTAATAGTTGAAACTTGAATTACCAAATTTGAACAATCTTGATAGAGGGTCACCTAAGGAACATTTGTGTGAAGTTATATAAAAAATGACAGCCGTAATACTACGTTAAAGCATTACCATGGTTCGAATGGCCCACTGTGGCATAGCGTAATCGATGACTCCTATAACCAGCAACATGACAAACCATACTCGGAGATGAAAGTTTGCATGAGATCTCTGCTCCCCGTATCCGCCCCAATCTTTCGCAGTGACGGTGTAGAACAGCGACCCGACGGTCCACAACATCAAAGTGTAAAATTTGCTGACCAGCAACTAGAAAAAATATTTAATAATAATATGTTAGAACAATGTGTTAGACAGACTGATTCCACACCATAAACCATTCATTTCAACAATTAAAGAAATGTAATAAAACTATCAAAATTAAGTTCATTAAACCAACAGGCACCAAAACAATAACATGCCCACAAAACATCATACAAATGTCTGTGATTAAGCTCATACAAATCTCGTCCCCAACATTTTCAAATACAAGAGGGTCATGATGCTCTCGAAACTCATCCACAGACCTGTCCATGGAACACCTTTGTGGTTATCGTATGCTTTATTCAAAAACATTCGTACTGAATTCCGTTCTTTCAGTTGCAGATTCGTCCCTACACCCTATAAAAGCTCATCGAATTTATCTTGATCAGAAAATAAATCTCTGGGGCTCTAAATCTGGATTAATCCGAAACTTTGACATTCCTGTCTATTCTAATTGATGTAAAGAGTGGTACCTCATTTCCTAGGCTCACAGATGATTTCTTTGGCGGATTAGCAAGTTGATTACCCAACATCAGTAGGTTACAAAGTAACATCTGAAACATCAATAAAACTTTGTATTTGTTAAAAAAACATGGAGTAAAATTAATGGTCGCCCTTTTTTTGTATCGACCACCAGTCCTATAATTCCGATATTGTCGCCGTAGATAACATTCACATTTTAACTATGATTTTGTCCCTTTGGAATGAATTTGCAACGACCAAAGTGCCCTTTTTTTGCCAGCACCCTGCCCTTTTCAAATTCTAGAAATAACACTATATCATAATTATTAATATAGCTTAAACCTGGGGTTACACTTGACCCTTAAGTTGACCCTTTGACCACTGGATTTTCCAAAAAGCCACATTAATTTTGGATTCTGGCTAAAGTGTCAATTTTGCTCTAAATGGAAAAAATAGTCAAAAAGTATTAAAATGACCCTCGAGATGCAGCCCCTTGTAGAACCCCTGTTCAACTATTACATCAGTAGAATGTACATGGCCTTTTGGAAGAAATTGGAGAATTAACAGGACATCATATTACCAAATTCATTGTTTGGATGCAAGATAAATTAAGCAAAACTGGATGATTTTACTGTTTAGAGTGCAAATATTTACATTTGTACAAAGAACGTCTATTGAAAGGAAATAACACGTAAAAATAATTTTACCGGCGGGGAAATTTTGAAAATTTCTGAGGAAAATTATATAATTTACTCTTTGAGATATGTGGCCGAATATTGGCCATCCCTCATCAACAAGATCTAATGTTGGCGTTGTTGCATATTTCTTTAGACATATTAAGTCACCTGTCAGAAAAAACTGTGAATTTGTCGTAACTGACAAAAATAGCACTGGAGCAGTTGAAAATTGGTCACCTAATATTGGCTAAAACTTCCCAGGTCTTCATCTTTAAAGACACAAAATCAGTCCCAGTCTTTTTACCTTTAAAGGTTCATAAGTCTTAATATTTGGACAAATTATCCTTAGTCATAAATATGTTTTAGAGTATGTTAAGGGCATTAATATGTCATTTTCTAAAAATCCTTACTTGGCATATTCTAAAAATAATACTATGTACATTTAAAGTTATTTGTATTACATCGATTCTGAAACAAGGTTTCACGACTTATACTATATTTATAATTACTAATCACTCTTGACGACTGCTTTCTGGCTACCAACCAGTACTCGCGCCAAAGTCAGGGGCTGTGAAGTTATGATCCTACTCTGCCAATCACTTGGCTTGAACAAACGACCTTTGGATCAGGAGTCAAGCACTCTACACCTCAACCAGTGCGCCTCATTGTAGCCCCCTTCTCCATACCATAGACGACCGGTGAACCAGAAATACCGCACGCCTCTACTTACCACTGTGAATGATAGAAGATAACTTGTCTGTGTGGTATCATCCGTTGATTTACACACAAGGAAATATCCCAGGGCCCATGTAACACTGACAAATCCAATACACCTTAGCAATTCATAGTGAACATCATCCAAGTCTCCTGTCACCTACAATATACAAAATAAGGGTTTATTTTGGCTATTTTGGGAAGATGACCCATTCCCTTCCCATTGGGAATTTTTGTGCACTAAACTTCTAAAGAAACTGGAGAAAAAGTATAGAAATTACAGCAAGTTTTTGGAGTAAAAGTAAACGATGTAGACTTTGTAGTGACTAATGAATCAACAATTGCTAAAATTGCCTGTGAAGGGAAGGTTCTAAGTTTAACTTTTGTCATTTTTGGCTAAATTGAACCAAAAGCTTTTCATCAGATTATTTCCGGAATTTTTACCGTCATCTTGGGGAAAATATACTTTTTGGCATTGGGAATATGGCCGAATAATGGCTGTAAAAAATAACCCAGAAAATTTCAAACTTCATAGTTAACTATGATAGACAGATAAACACTTGTACTGTCCCCTGACCGACTTAACCGATCGGCTGTCTGACCCCATACCAATACACTTCTCCCCCTTTCGGCATTAGAAACTCTATGACTGCGGGCAGTCAATTTGATCCAAAGACCGCTGCCATCTTTGAAGCAAATAAAAGGGTAAAATGGCGCCGAAATGGGGCTTGTACCCATGACCCCCCAAACACTAGTGCAAGACCCTGCCGACTGGGCTAACCAGACGGCTGTCTAACCACGCACCACTACAATTTATTTATTTCTTGAAGTAAGAATTGATTGTCACATTTGGCCGTTATCACGAAATAATCACGAGAAAACCGCGAGAAAAGTGCCCAGCAGTGCAGTGACCTAGATACAAAATTGCGCCCCAGCACGTCATTATGAACCGCGATATAAGGTTAAGGAACAACTGTAGACATGTAAAATTTATTATACCCAGCTATCAAGCAGTTGAGGGTACGCAGAATAAATCAGTCCCCCAACAAGAATCGCGAACGTCAAAAAATCGAGCCAGAGTTTCCTTCCTCGGGTGATGAGAACCAGAAACAGAATACTTGACGCTATTTCCATCCATCGGTTCCTGGATATGTTTAGAACATTGTCTCTGGCTTGTAGAAACCAGTCTGATATGGTATCATTATACATTTTCTGCAATTTTCTGTTCGATTACTTTGTTTTGTTTTTGGCGGAAGTTTTGATTTTTGAAAGTGACGCGAAGTAGGTTTGTGATAAAGACTACTCGTGCCGTACCAAATCCGGTTAATGATATCCAGAGCGTTTGAACTACATCGATTGTCTTGACCGGGTGCCGCACGTGACCAAAGCCAATTTTACTACGAAATAAATATCTCCTCTTCTCCTGTTATTCCATTGATCTCCATTTTTACTATATATAGACTGATATATCATTCATTCGACGTTAACTTGTCAAATTAAGAAATGAAATATAAAAATGACCCATCTAGCACACTGGTTTTATTATTTTAATCAGATTAATCAATTCTTCAACACAAAATATCTAAACTCAGTTGACCCAATCAGGTCCTAGATTTTGTAACGTAACATGACAAAGAACACACTTACTTTCATGCGTAAGATACGTTCTATAGAAGAAAACACCAATTGTGACATTCAAAATCTGCATACATGTCTTGTTTTTTTTCGGTTGATGAAAAGAGTAATGTATATCAAAATGGTTTATGAACAAATTTGTCAAATATTTTTGATTTGTGCGATAAATAATAAAAAATAAACAAATACGATTGACGAAAATTGACAGAAGCCTTTTTCCGATGCAGAAAGTTTATTATAAAATTTAAAATAGCAACGTTTGCGCTATGTGTTAATCTTTGACACAAACAACAATGTATATGCTTTGAATAGCAACGTTTGCGCAATGTGTTTATCATTGACACAAACAACAATGTATATGCTTTGAATAGCAACGTTTGCGCAATGTGTTTATCATTGATATTATAATTATTCATATAAGGCAACGCATATATTTAATATTTTTACTTCCAACTTTAATTACATCAACATATTTTCCGTGTAACGTAAAATACGAAATTTCGTTCAAACATGATACTTTTACACAGCTACTCTACAATTCTATACAAGCCGGTAAAAGATGAGGGTAGGTACCCGACAATTCTATAAATGACTCATATAGCGAGTTTATGAACCCGACAGTGCTATATATGAGTACAAGGTGTGGGTAGATACATGGCAATGCCATAAATGACTGTATGGGTCGATGGTAGGTACCCGACAATGTCATAGATGACTACATACAAAGCCGGGGTAGGTACCCGACAATGCCACAAATGACTGAACATAGTGAGTGTAGGTACCCGACAATGCTACAAATGGCTGTACAAGGCAAAGGTAGCTACCCGACAATACTATATATTTGGTTGTTCTAGTTATTCGTTGGTTTTCAGAAATAATGTTCCTGCTAGCTGAAGTAGAGGACATATTTTGTAATTTATCAGGTTCTTCAGTTGTTGCCTTTCCCTTTAACCTTTGACTGTCTCTGAAATTTTATTCATAAAGTTTGTTTCTCTCTCTTAAAGTGGTTTTGTCCCTCCTAGATAATGAATCGATTAATGTACTGTACATTTAGCTCTTTTTCTCTTCAGATAGTCAGACTCCGTGTTCACAAAGGATCAACTGACTTGGATCAATTTGATCCTGCACAATGTTTGCCATTGTCATAATGCAATTGAAATTGAATAAGTGTTACTTTTCAAGAAACACCTTATTATCTTCTTACTGATATTGTGAAATCATTTGAAACTTTACCTTATTGTTGAGAAATTAATCAATGATACTGTATACTGAATCTGATCTAATTCAAATCAAGATCAATTTCATGATTCTGTCTTATCTTATTATTTATTTATCATCTTTTTTCTAAACAAATATGAGATCGGAATTCGATTTCTTCTAAAATTTGCAAAATGTTCTCATATATCACATTTATTACGATGGAATATTTAACTCTGCACAATAATTTATTCAAAGTTTGAAAGAAACTGTATTTGATCTTGATCCTGTAAACTAATTCTTTGTGAACACAGAGCCAGTGTCAGGTTTCTTCTTCCTCTCTCGGTACTAATTTTGCCTTTCTCTCCGTGTTGTCATCATGTTTTATGGCTATTAACATTAGTTATACATGTACGTACTCTGCTAATAATATGACACATGTGTGTATACATCTAGTATAATGTTATTAAGTGAAATAACTCATTTTCATAAGATACGTTATGGCTTACGTAAGATACGTTACGTATATTAATGCGGTTTCTGACATTCATCAGACAGAAACAGTTTCAGAATGGTGCATGGTTTATTTACGTTTACATCAGAAAACCTAAATTTGGTGTTTACTGTAATACAAAATAAGTTCTTGTGTACACATTGATCTGAGAAAATTCCATAGAATACGTTATGTTCCATAATAAACGTTATATACTCAAAAGACGTTTTCAATGGTCATGCGTACACGATTTGATTATATACACCACCAGTAAAAACTTTATATGTAGGCTCTAGTTATAACTGATATAAAAACGCTAATAGTAACCTGCAAATATGTAAATACTCGATTAACGCTTACATTCTTTTGGAATAAAACTTCAGATTTCTTCAAAAAATCCCGCTGAATGAACTTGTATTTCAAGACATGTGACAGTCATGCCTCGTGTTTCCAGAAGATGTCAGCATAGTATGTAAATGCACATACGTCAATGTACTCGGCTTATCGTTGTGCAATAACCGATTAAGTTATCTGCATAACGTATCTTATTATAACGTATCTTTTTTGCGTTTAATGAAATTACACTGTATCCTGAAATGATTGTCTTTTTGAAGATAGTTTTCTGCCGGTAGTAAAGGAAGCATGGGTTGCGTATTATAAATACCGTTGAGCTCACCGCAAGCGGGCTTGAAAACAAAGTGGCTGCTATGCTCCGTTGTTTGTATATCGAAATTAAACATTACATGTCACTGGCCACTCGAGATCACACTTATCCATGTTGTGGATCTTCCTTATTGTAGATCCACCACAATGTAGATCCACCAATATATTGACTTTCCTTGACGTAGATCCATCAAGAAGTAGATCCACCAAGATTATAAACTTTCCTTTATGTAAATCCACCATGATGTATACTTTCCTTGCTATAGGTTCTCTGAAATGCATGCCATCCTTGATGTAGATCTACGAAGATGTAAATCCACCATGATATCTACTTTCCGTGTTGTAGATTCCCTGAAATACAGACCATCTATGATGTAGATCTACGAAGATGTAGATCCTCCATGATGTATACTTCCCTTGCTGTAGATTCCATGAAATGCAGACCATCCTTGATTTAGATCTACAAAGATGTAGATCCTCCATGATGTATACTTCCCTTGCTGTAGAGTCCCTGAAATGCAGACCATCCTTGATGTATACCCACCACGCTGTAGATCCACCATGATGTATTTTTTCTCTAATGTAGGTCCACCATGATGTATACTTTCCTTGAGGTAGAACCACCAAAATGAAGACTTTTCATGATGAAGATCCACCAAGATGTAGATCTACCATGATGTATACTTTCCATGATGTAGATCCACCAAGATGTACACTCTCCTTGATGTAAATCCACCCATACGTAGATCCAGCCATTTGTAGATCCACCCATATGTTGATCCACCATGATGTATACTTTCCATTATGTAGATCCACCAAGATGTAGATCCACCAAGATGTACTCTCTCCTTGATGTAAATCCACACATACGTAGATCCGCCCATATGTTGATCCACCATGATGAAGACCTTCCATGATGTAGATTCACCAAGATGAATATTTTCATTGATGTAGATCCACCAAGATGTAGATCTACCATGATGTAGAACTTCCATGACGTAGATCCACCAATATGCATACTATCATTGATGTAGATCCACTATGATATTGACATTCCTTGATGGAGTTCACCATGGTGTCGACTTTCATTGATGAAGATCCACAATGATGTATGCTTTCCTTGATATAGATCCATCATGATCTATACTTTCCTTGATGTAGATCCAAGTTGTTGTAGATCTAACATGATGTATACTATCCTTGATGTTGATCCACCATGGTGTATTATATCCTTGAGGTAGATCCATCATAATGTATAACATCCTTGATGTAGATCCTGCTTGGTGTATAATATCCTTGATGTAGATCCACAATGGTGTATTATATCCTTGATGTAGATCCATCATAATGTATACAATCCTTGATGTAGATCCACCATGGTGTATAATATCCTTGATGCAGATCCACCATGGTGTATTATATCCTTGATGTAGATCCACCAAGATGTAGATCCACCATGATGTTGACGCTCCTTGATGTAGATCCACCATAATGTATTATATCCTTGATGTAGATCCACCATGATGTTGAACTTCCTTGCTGTAGTAAATTTTGACTTTGGTAAGAGTTTGCATATCAACTTCATCATCATCAAAAATATGAACTCATCATCGACAGCCTAACAACACTTGGGCTTCCACAAAAGAAACAACTTCATCATCATCAACAGCATAACAGCACTTGGGCTTCCACATAAGCAACAACTTCATCGTCACCAACGACAGCATAACAGCACTTGGGTTTCCACATAAGCAACAACTTCATCGTCACCAACGACAGCATAACAGCACTTGGGTTTCCACATAAGCAACAACTTCATCGTCACCAACGACAGCATAACAGCACTTGGGCTGCCACATAAGCAACAACTTCATCGTCACCAACGACAGCATAACAGCATTTGAGCTTCCATATAAGCAACAACTTCATCGTCACCAACGACAGCATAACAGCACTTGGGTTTCCATATAAGCAACAACTTCATCATCACCAACGACAGCATAACAGCACTTGGGCTTCCATATAACTTCATCATCACCAACGACAGCATAACAGCATTTGGGCTTCCACATAAGCAACAACTTCATCGTCACTAACGACAGCATAACAACATTTGGTCTTCCACATAAGCAACAACTTCATCATCATCAACAGCATAACAACACTTGGGCTTCCACATAAGCAACAACTTCATCGTCACCAACGACAGCATAACAACATTTGGGCTTCCACATAAGCAACAACTTCATCATCATCAACAGCATAACAACACTTGGGCTTCCACATAAGCAACAACTTCATCGTCACCAACGACAGCATAACAAAATTTGGGCTTCCACATAAGCAACAACTTCATCATCACCAACGACAGCATAACAACACTTGGGCTTCCACATAAGCAACAACTTCATCATCACCAACGACAGCATAACAACACTTGGGCTTCCACATAAGCAACAACTTCATCATCTCCAACGACAGCATAACAACACTTGGGCTTCCATATAAGCAACAACTTCATCATCACCAACGACAGCATAACAACACTTGGGCTTCCATATAAGCAACAACTTCATCATCACCAACGACAGCATAACAACACTTGGGCTTCCATATAAGCAACAACTTCATCATCACCAACAGCATAACAACACTTGGGCTGCCACATAAGCAGCAACTTCATCATCATCATCAACAGCATAACAACACTTGGGCTTCCATATAAGCAACAACTTCATCATCACCAACAGCATAACAACACTTGGGCTGCCATATAAGCAACAACTTCATCCTCACCAACAGCATATCAACACTTGGGCTGCCACATAAGCAGCAACATCATCATTATCATCATCAACAACGTAACACCACATGGGCTACCACATAAGCAACAACTCATCATCATCATCATCATCATCATCATCAATTACATTACACCATTTAAACTTCCACATCATCATCATCATCAACAACAACAACAACAGAATAACACCACATGGGTTACCACATAAGCAACAACATCATCATCATCAACAACAACAGCATAACACCACTTAATTTTGTGCTTCCACATCAACATCATCATCAATAACAACAGCATAACACCACTTGTGCTTCCACATCAACATCAACATCAACAACAACAGCATAACACCACTTGTGCTACCACATCAACATCAACATCATCATCAACAGCATAACACCACTTAATTTTTTGCTTCCACATCAACATCATCATCAATAACAACAGCATAACACCACTTGTGCTTCCACATCAACATCATCCTCAACAACAACTACATAACACCACTTGTGCTTCCACATCAACATCGTCATCAACAGCATAACACCATTTGGGCTTCCACATCAACATCATCATCAACAACAACATCATAAGACCACTTGTGCATCCACATCAACATCATCATCAACAACAACAGCATAACACCACTTGTGCTTCCACATCAACATCATCCTCAACAACGACAGCATAACACCACTTGTGCTTCCACATCAACATCATCATCAACAACAACAGCATAACACCACTTGTGCTTCCACATCAACATCATCATCAACAACAACAGCATAACACCACTTGTGCTTCCACATCAACATCATCCTCAACAACAACAGCATAACACCACTTGTGCTTCCACATCAACATCATCCTCAACAACAACAGCATAACACCACTTGTGCTTCCACATCAACATCATCATCAACAAAAAGCATAACACCACTTGTGCTTCCACATCAACATCATCCTCAACAACAACAGCATAACACCACTTGTGCTTCCACATCAACATCATCATCAACAACAACAGCATAACAACACTTGTGCTTCCACATCAACATCGTCATCAACAGCATAACATCATTTGGGCTTCCACAACAACAACAACAGCATGACATCACTTGGGCAACCACATAAGCAACATCATCATCACATTACACCACTTGGGCTTCCACATAAGCAACATCATCACCATCAACACTATTATCATCTTCAACAACACAGCACATTTGAAGAATAAAGTTTCAGATTCCACTCATGCTATTCATTCTATCAGAGATTCATACAAATAAAACAAACCAGAATATCAAAACAACAAGATTATTACTGATAAAATAAATGCTTTATTTGTTGATTAATTCACAGTATACTGTTTATCATATACATATTCATATTTATGACACAAGGGAAAATAATGGCCAGAGTTATTCAAAAAGCTTCAAGATAAACCGGGTCGCTCCAATAGAGGAGTTCTCGTAGTTGCTTCTGATTGGGATTTTTTTTTGATTGGAAAAAAAACATATATTTCGCTTTTGGAAAGGGTCAGATAGTCTGACCCGTGGGAACTATAGAAAAAGACCTAGCTTGTTTCTCTACACTGTAATATTAAGTTTAAACTAAAATATTAAATGCATTTTCGCTTGGTCATTCTGTACAGAATTTACACATTTGTCCTTCATGTTTTATATGAAATTGTTTGACATTTGTGGAAGATCAAGTTAGTACCAGCTGGAATAGTAAAAGTGACTACATTGTGAATAAAAGCTTAAGTCCACAGTCTTGAAATTATTGAATTGTTTTGTAAATACAATGAATTGAAAACTGGTGTAGTTTCGCCATCCGCCCAAAATATCTCGGATTGTCCATAATTTGATAACAGGTCACACGATTCACAATTATAAAGATGTAAAATAATTATTTAGGTCTGTTATGTTTTTGCAGATGGCAGACTCCCAAATTGGTATGCATAGTCCTACAATGGGAATGTAAACACTCCCAGAATCCTAGAGCTAGATATAAACAGAATGATGATTGGTCAAAATACTATAAGGTGAGTTTTGATTGGTTAAAACTATAAGTAGAGTTTTGATTGGTCAAAATACTTCATGAAGAGTTTTGATTGGTTAAATACTTCGGATTATACAGTAAAACATGATATTGTCATTTTCAGGTGTAGTTATCAACAGGTTTCAATGTACGGTAAAGTAATATTTTTTGTTCATTGTTAAACATCTTTCTTCAACAAATACCGATCAATACATTATGAGTTCATTCTTTGTTAATATATTTCCTACAGTTTAAACATCACTAAACATGCATTAACAAAGAATGAACTCATAATGTATTGATCGGTATTTGTTGAAGAAAGATGTTTATACATCATGATATTTTAAAAACTTTTGTGTGTTAGTAATATGGTAAAAAAGGGTATTTTCAACGGTTATCCATTGCAATACTGGATGAAGCCAATTCAAACATTTAATGTTCAGATGAGCCAGCTACATCTTTAAATATCAGCATACATGTAAATGTTGTTGACTAAAATGATACCTTGAACAGGTTCAACTTTTCTTAGAATTCATAATTGATGGGGATGATACCTTTGCAAAGATAAATCTAATGATTTGTTTATGTATGACCCCTCTCAAAAACCTTTAAATAGTCACTGTTTTACTACTTTCAGTACTCAGATTAGTTGACTATTTTACTATTTTCAGTGCACAGATTGGTTCACTGTTTTACTACTTTCAGTACTCAGATTGGTTCACTGTTTTACTACTTTCAGTGTTCAGATTAGTTGACTATTTTACAATTTTCAGTGCACAGATTGGTTCACTGCTTTACTATTTTCAGTGCTCAGATTGGTTCACTGTTTTACTACTTTCAGTGCTCAGATTGGTTCACTGTTTTACTACTTTCAGTGCTCAGATTTGTTCACTGTTTTACTACTTTCAGTGCTCTGATTGGTTCTCTGTTTTACTACTTTCAGTGCTCAGATTGGTTCACTGTTTTACTATTTTCACTGTTTTACTATTTTCAGTGCTCAGAATGATTCACTGTTTTCATATTTCAGTGCTCAGATTGGTTCACTGTTTTACTACTTTCAGTTTGCTCAGATTGGTTCACTGTTTTACTATGTTCAGGCCTCAGATTGGTTCACTGTTTTACTATTTTTAGTGCTCAGAATGGTTCACTGTTTTACAATTTTCAGTGCTCAGATTGGTTCACTGTTTTATTATTTTCAGTGCTCAGATTGGTTCACCAGGATTGAGCAATGATAGACTCGTGAACGCAGCAAATAATAACCTTAGATCATACATGACAGTAAATAGGCCAGGACCAAATTCTGCAGGCAAAACTGACCGACCTTCCTCAGGTTTGTGAAACTAAATTGGGTCTCTTTTTACCACTCCCCCACGGCATAGATGTGTCTCTCTCCGCCGTGTCATAGATGTGTATCTCTCCACCATGGCATAGATGCGTCTCTCTTCACCGTGGCATAGATGCGTCTCTCTTCACCGGGGCATAGATGCGTCTCTCTTCACCGTGGCATAGATGCGTCTCTCTTCACCGTGGCATATATGCGTCTCTCTCCACCGTGGCATAGATGCGTCTCACTCCCCCGTGGCATAGAAGTGTCTCTCTCCACCGTGGCATAGATGAGTCTCACTCCCCCGTGGCATCGATGCGTCTAACTCAACCGTGGCATAGATGAGTCTCACTCCACAAGGGCATAGAAGTGTCTCTCTCCACCGTGGCATAGATGCGTCTCTGTCCCCCGTGGCATCGATGCGTCTCACTCCACCGTGGCATAGATGAGTCTCACTCCACCAGGGCATAGAAGTGTATCATTCCACTGTAGCATAGATGCATCTCACTCCACCATGGCATGGATGAGTCTCACTCCACCGTGGCATAGATGCATCTCACTCCTCCGTGGCATAGATGAGTCTCACTCCTCCGTGGCATAGATGAGTCTCACTCCACCGTGGCATAGATGCATCTCACTCCTCCGTGGCATAGAAGTGTCTCACTCCACCGTGGCATAGATGCGTCTCTCTCCTCCGTGGCATAGAAGTGTCTCACTCCTCCGTGGCATAGAAGTGCCTCACTCCACCGTGGCATAGATTTGTCTCACTCCTCCATGGCATAGAAGTGTCTCACTCCACCGTGACATAGATGTGTCTCTCTCCTCCGTGGCATAGAAGTGTCTCACTCCACCGTGGCATAGATGCGTCTCTCTCCTCCGTGGCATAGAAGTGTCTCACTCCACCGTGGCATGGATGCGTCTCTCTCCTCCGTGGCATAAAAGTGTCTCACTCCACCGTGGCATCGAAACGTCTCACTCCTCCGTGGCATAGAAGTGCCTCACTCCACCGTGGCATAGATGCGTCTCACTCCTCCGTGGCATAGAAGTGCCTCACTCCACCGTGGCATAGATGCATCTCACTCCTCCGTGGCATAGAAGTGTCTCACTCCACCGTGGCATAGATGCGTCTCTCCCCAACAGAATAGATGTGTCTTGTTTACCTGTCCCCTTTCTCACAGTTTAATATTTTGTTATTTTGTTGTGATTTGCCATGTTGATCTTTGAAAAGTTTTGATTTGAGCAGACTTTTGTGTGTAATGCATCAAGCCAATAGTAATTTTAAGCTTGTCTGTTTTGATAAAAACATATTTTGTAGCTTCATTATTGTCGTCTATGTCAATAAAAATGCTAAACATAAATTCTGATGTACAACATGTAACGAATGTCAGTGTATCAAGAGTTTACTACCTTGTCATTAAAGGTAAAATATATTTATTTGTTGTAAATTTTTCAAATTAGGTTCACGACAAAGTCCACGTCCTTCATCATCGCCCACTAATCATAGTGCTTCTACTGCAAAACGTGTGCGGTTATCTGATGTTGAGATACCTACTGTCATGACGGCCAGTCAACCTTTGCCTCCAATAGGTCTGGCAGACCGACCTCGAAGTTCCAGCAGTAAAGGAAGAAAATATCACCTGCTAGAAGTAAGTGGCATTGGGGGGGGGGGGGGGGTAATATGCCACCAACAAATTGTACTGTGGCAATTCTATCACTATATGATATGTGTTCTCTCTTAGTGGTTGTTCTTTAGGGCTAGAAATTTATTTTTGTGTTGTTATAATTGCGAGTCATTTTAACAGTATGTACGGCTGACTTATCCAGTGTTCCTTGCTTTCAAACTACTACTAGTGCTAACCTGTTCTCCAAAAAGAAACCGACAACTGTCACACTTGCACCCGACAACTTCCCCACATTTGAATGACAACTTTCCCACATGCAATCGACGACTCCCACCCATGCAACCGACAACTCCCCCACATGCAAACGACAACTCCCCCACATGCAAACGACAAATCCCCAACATGCAAACGACAACTTCCCCATATGCAAACGACAACTCCCCCACATGCAAATGACAACTCCCCCACATGCAACCTACAACTCCCCCACATGCAAACGACAACTCCCCCACATACAAACGACAAATCCCCAACATGCAAACGACAACTCCCCCACATACAAACGACAACTCCCCCACATGCAAACGACAAATCCCCAACATGCAAACGACAACTTCCCCACATGCAAACGACAACTCCCCCACATGCAAATGACAACTCCCCCACATGCAACCTACAACTCCCCCACATGCAAACGACAACTTTCCCACATGCAAACGACAACTCCCCCACATGCAAACGACAACTCCCCCACATACAAACGACAAATCCCCAACATGCAAACGACAACTCCCCCACATACAACCTACAACTCCCCCACATGCAGTCGACAACTCCCCCACATGCAAACGACAAATCCCCAACATCCAAACGACAACTCCCCCACATGCAAACAAAAACTCCCCCACATGCAAATGACAACTCCCCCACATGCAGTCGACAACTCCCCCACATGCAAATGACAACTCCCCACATGCAAATGACAACTCCCCCACATGCAGTCGACACCTCCCCTACATGCAAATGACAACTCCCCCACATGCAAATGACAACTCCCCCACATGCAACTGACAACTACCCCACATGCAAATGACAACTCTCCCACATGCAAATGACAACTCCCCCACATGCAGTCGACAACTCCCCCACATGCAAATGACAACTCCCCCACATGCAAATGACAACTCCCCCACATGCAACTGACAACTACCCCACATGCAAATGACAACTCTCCCACATGCAACTGACAACTCCCCCTAATGCAACCAACAACTTTTATCACCATATAGTTAACGGATTGTGCCAATTTGAATATGTGTATATAGTAATGTGATAGGCAATAAAATAGCTTGTTCTTATTTCAGTACCTGTGGGAGATGATTTGCCCGAAAGTCCGCCGGGATCCAGTCTACGACAAAGCCCAGTAGAAGATACAGAAGTTGTCTCCCCTATCAAATGAAAGTCATGGATGAATTAGCTCCTCTTATTATGTTGCCATGACAACAGTGTACAGTCACACTTAGATAATGTTTATTTTAAATGTTTAACAAGGCTTGTATTTGTTTATTATACTGAATAAAACGTGTTATGTACTGGTTCTATAACATATGAAATATTTTCTTTATAAAATTCAAAATGGCGGTGTAACAAAGTAGCAGCCATTTTGTTGTATGACATTGTAGCCATTTTGTTAAATGTTTTGGAATAAATCCTTAAGATGTCTGAATTCTACTTGAATGTATGTGTCAGTTATTTCGGGAATATTTATTTGTTGTTACTTTTTTTCCATGGCTGATTTCCTTTTGTAGATCGTTCAATGTTACCTGAAAAAATTGTGGTTCAATGTTAGCTGGAAAATGCCCTCTAATTGAATGATTCTGCAGAGATACCGCCCCTGGTTATTTAATTGTATTGTTTGACATATTAGATTCAGAAATGTGTTTCCATGGAGGCTTACTTAAAACATCGTTTAATTGAAACCATTTATCAAAATATTTGGAATAGGTGGGTATATCATTTTGGTTTTAAAGATTGTTTAAGTATTTGGTACTATTTCTCACTATTTTTGGAATTGATATATCAATCTATTAGATGTTTTATAAATAGTTGTGGTGTTAGACTGTGAAACATACACAATAAACTGCAGTTAAGAGCAAAGAATGAAATATGACAAATTTTGTTCAGATCATTGGAGTACCTCTTACAATATTTACGAATGGCCTTAAATTGTGAATCAAACAATTGTAACTTTATTTTGTAAAGTATTTGACAGGTTACACAAAAAGCAGCACTTAGGAGCAATAAAAATGAATTGAGGCCAATGTCGTTATGACTCTTTATGAATGGCATTGATTTATGATTTTGTAACATTTTGTATTTTTCAGCTGTGATATTTTGTTTTGAATGTATATTATTTTTAGTTTATTGTTAATTAGTGTTTATATCTATATTAAGAATTACTATACATTATGTTTGATATCTGTGTCTGTTACTTGGTTGCTGTATAAAATGTCCCCACCCCCATGTATAAGGTATGAACATGTTCCGAAATACAGTAGAACCCCGTTGGCTCGAACTCTACGGGACTGACAAAAAAAATACGAGTAAAAGGTTGTTCTAGTCAACTGTGGTTGCATAATAATTAACATGCGTGCGTAATATGGTGGGTATGTCTTATCAATGTGCGTTTATGTCATATAGTAATGTATACCTCTCGTATGAATAATCATTATGAATGATAATAAAGCATACAAAACAAAATCATGTTTGTGTCTTATAGTTTATTGAATTACACAACAGAAAACATACAAATGAATTATGACATATATGTATAACATACATCAATAGAAGTTATACGTATCCGTTAGTAATAAGTTCACGGGATAGAAAATTAAAATATACATACATGCATACATACATATACACCAAGCTAGAACAGTTGTTTGTTACACTTACATGTTGCTCAGCTGAATTCTTAAGCGTTGGTGATAGTCTTTGTTTAATCACATTGATTAGTGGATTGTGATGTCGTTGCGCGAGTTTATATAGATTTGTTTTGATTTTGTCATAATTTATTATGTTTCGTTTGTTTCGTGGTATGAAGTGAAGTCAGACAATTAAATTAAAACACACTTTCAAATCAAGTATATTTGTACATATTATGACACTTAAATTATCAATTATTGCATTAATCAACACTCAAGCAACTGCCAACAAATTAACTATTGCAGCTTGTTGTTTTCGCGCAATTTTCACAAACGTGTGAATAACACGCGCCGTGTCACAATTGAGCTCATTCGCTAGCGTATCCGATGAGGTGAGAAAATGTATTGTTCGACCGAAACATGCGAATAATAGTTCATTTTATGTTCGCGGGGCCGAATAATTGGTTCGAGAGTTCGAGGCTGGGCAGTTCGAACCAACAGTGGTCAAACAATATAGATTATATAGGAAATCAATTGAGACTTCATAATCAGTTCGAGTCAACAAGGGTGTTCGACGCAACTGAGTTCTAGCCAACGGGGTTCTACCGTATTTCTTCTGTTTAGTGCTCTGGCCTACTTCTCTGTATTTTACATATTTAAACACCACAACTTCCTTATCCTTTTGTGTGAAAAGTGTTAGCAGGAATTCAGCTGATTTTAAAGAATTGTACAATGTTTTTAATGTTGTGCGAGTTTTGCTTACTGATTTACATGGCACCATTGTGGGACCACATACGTTAACTATGTGTGTTGCTACAACAAAGTACTTCTTATGTTGTACAGTTTCTTGCTTTATTTGCTAGATTGGTATATACTCGTTTACCATACATATTTTATTATGTATACAAGTGAATTTATAACAATTTTATCATAATGTTTAATAGAGTTTATGAGTTGATGTTTTAAATTAGTTGACCACTAAGACAGTTTATTAAAACATTTGATCCACAAGTGTATTTATTTTAAAGTATTAAACATTTTGGTATCGTTTTCATTTAAAACAAAGACAATACATACAATATCCAAATGTTAACATTTATATGCATTATTTAAAACAATGAGTTCTACTTTAGACAACCTTGTGATTTTAGTCAATTTAGTTACTTGAATTGTTGAATTAATTCATATTTTTGTCCCTCCCATGTTGCAACATCTGAGTGTGATTTTATTAAATCGTGAAATTTATTAACCGATTCTAAGTTGCTCTACCACAACAGCTGACAACTACTTCTCAAGAATCGGAGGTGGAGGACAAATGACCGTCGTAGCAAAATATCATAGAAGGATATGACCTGCCCTAGCAGGGAATCGAACCAGGAACTTCCAGGTGACTGCCCAGCATAGTATGAGTATTAAGATGTAACTGAATGTTATAGTACATGATCTATTTAATTTTATGTGTGTATTTTACCACAAATAAAACTGAGGATCAGTTGTACAATTGTCTTATGTTTTCATTTTATAGAGTTGAATATTGTTTTTAAAAATGGATAATTAAATAAAGGAATAATTTCAATTTCAAAATCAAAAAAATAATGGATCTTTAAATAAGAGAATATTAAAATTGATGGATAATTGGATATCATAATTTACAAAATAATTAGATATCAAATTGGAGAATACTCGGATATTAAAATTAAAGAATTATAGCATATCAAAAATTGAGAATAATTAGATATCATATTGAAGAATAATTGGATTTTAAAAATAGAAAACACTTTGATTTAATTGCAAAACATTTGGGATATCAAAATATGAGTATAATTTGACATCATCTTTGTAATATTTGAACATGGCACCATTCTTCAACCATAGTTAATGTTAATATACCTGTATTTTCATAAACGAATTAATAAAAGACATCATTGAAATAGAAAATATTGTAATTCGCTGTTGAACCCTAGGTTTAACAGTCATATACTCGCTGGACGAGTGATCCCATTTTCCAAGACACAAATAAACAAAAGCTTCACTTAAAATAAAACGTAAAACGACTAACGTATAGGATTCACGAGTACTTATACAACATGTTTGTTTTGGTGACTTCAATAATGTGAATACTGGCGTAATTGATGTTCAGATAAAACATCCGACTGCAAATGTCAATGTAAGATGGGTTTATGTAATTTAATGTCAGACTGAATTGAACATATTCAAATGACAAATAATTATCTATACGTTGCTTAAAAAATCTACCAATATGAAACTATCATTGGAAGAATACATGGTTACAGATACTTACTTACAAAATATCAAACGGACAATTTTGCTGAACAGTGTAGTATATGGGGCCAAAATTAATTATTACAGGTCTCTGAGTCGTCTACAAGCTTTCCGTAAATAAGTTAATATCGTAATATATAAGAAATAAAACTCAGTAATCAATACTTTTAAATTACAATAGATCTGAGAGACAGCCGAATTCCTGCTACCGTGATCGAGAGTTGAAGGGGAGATAATTCAGTAAATGTTAGAGCTGCTCTCTGCTCTATTCAATGTATCAATACGTCATTTATTAACACTATGTAGTATCTTATCATTGAATCAACACCTATAAATTCACTTTAGCACTTGAAATATGTAGCTTTAACCTTCAGATTGCAACAAATTTGCGTACTTCAAGTTGCGCCGAACATCTTTTTAAAGACATTTCTTGTTTACTTTTGAAGTGTGACTTTGACCAATGAGCAATGTACTGGTAAGGTATGGGTCTTGCACAACACATGAGGTCACCTTGGTGAACATTTGTGCCAAGTAATTTGAAAATCATTTTTTACCTCAAAATGTGACCTTCACCTTAGAACTACGGCCACGGGTATTTCACACAACACGCCGTGTCATCATGGTGAACCTTTGTGCCAAGTTATTTGAAAATCCCTCAAAAAATATCAGAGTAATGGTCCGGACAAAGAAATCTGGACCCAATTTTGACATTTGACCACCAAGTCTGACATTGACCTTTGAGTTACGGACTCGGGTCTTGCGCACGACATGCCATCTTATCATGGTGAATATTTGTGCCAAGTTATTTGAAAATTCCCCAAATGAATTACAGTGAAATGATCCGGAGAAAGAAATCTAAACCCATTTTTGACATTTGACCACTAAGTGTGACCTTGACCTTTGAGTTACGGACACTGGTTTTGCACACGACATCATGTCTCATCATGGTGAACATTTGTGCCAAGTTATTTGAAAATCCCCCCAAAAATATCAGAGTAATGGTCCGGACAAAGAAATCTAGACCCAATTTTGACATGATTTGACCACTAAGAGTGACCTTGACCTTTGAGCTATGGACATGGGTTATTCACGCGACAATCCGTCTCATCATGGTGAACGTTTGTACCAAGTTGTTTGGAAATTCTCTCGATGAATTACAGTGAAATGGTACGGAGAAAGAAATCTTGACACATTTTTGACATTTGACCACCAAGCGTGACCTTGACCTTTGAGTTACGGACACTGGTTTTGCACACGACATCCTGTCTCATCATGGTGAGAATTTGTGCAAAGTTATTTGAAAATCCCCCAACAAATATCGGAGTAATGGTCCGGACAAAGAAATCTAGACCCAATTTTGACATGTTTTGACCACGAGTGACCACGACCTTTGAGCTACGGACACGGGTTATGCACGCGACACTCCGTCTCATCATGGTGAACGTGTGTGCCTAGTCATTTGAAAATACTCCAATAAGTGATCGATAGAGTTATGGTTCGGACAAAGCAAATCTAGACGCTCGCACTCACATACACCGGACCGCCATTGTGTCCACTATGTCGAGCTCGACAATAAAACAAACCAGAATATCAAAACAACAAGATTGGTACTGATAACATAAATGATTTATTTGTTGATTAATACACAGTATACTGTTCATCATATACATATTCATAGAATAAAACATCGCAATAATTAAGTTATACACTCAAGATAATCTTATTTCGTAAAATAACTAGAGTGAAAATTGATGCTTTCCCACACACCACAGAATGATACAAGCATGAAGAATCAATCACCACAAAACATCAAGGAAATAAAACTTGCCTATTAATATATAATATACAAAATGTTCTACAAGCTATGTGAGTACTAAACGTACCCGCCTTGTGTGCGAGATGTCTCACATCTGATAATGGGACACTATAGATCAGAGTCATTAATGGTACATTAAGCCGAGAGTTCTTTAAGTCAAAGTAGTTGAAAATCACAAAAATGTCAACTAAATATTTCTTTTCAACAAATAAAACAATAAATTGAATTTTATATAACTTTACAAAGTATGGAATAAACTTAAATATTGTTTATCTCAGTGACTGATGTGAATAAATGACGACTTTCCTTAAAAATCACTGTTTTATAAAAATCATCAAATTTCACCAAAAATGCAAAAAACACCTTTTTTTGGAATTTTGTATCAAAACTTACATCAACTTGCAGGAAATGCTCTAATGTAAAGAATACATGGTCACATGACATGTTTCCCTTCATCAACAGTATAACAACACTTCGGCTACTACAAGGACAACAACATCATCATCAACAGCATAACAACACTTCGGCTTCCACATAAGCAACATCATCATCACCAACAGCGTAACAACACTTAGGCTTCCACATAAGCAACAACATCATCATCAACAGCATAACAACACTTCGGCTTCCACATAAGCAACATCATCATAATCAACAGCATAACAACACTTCGGCTTCCACATAAGCAACATCATCATCATCAACAGTATAACAACACTTAGGCTTCCACATAAGCAACATCATCATCATCAACAGCATAACAACACTTAGGCTTCCACATAAGTAACAACATCATCATCAACAGCATAACAACACTTAGGCTCCCACATAAGCAACAACATCATCATCAACAGCATAACAACACTTCGGCTTCCACATAAGCAACAACATCATCATCAACAGCATAACGCCACTTAGGCTTCTACAAGAACAACAACATCATCATCAACATCATTACAACACTTAGGCTACCACATAGCAACACTATCATCGTCATCAAAAACAACAGCACAACAACACTTCGGCTTCCACATAAGCAACAACATCATCATCAACAGTTTAACAACACTAAGGCTTCCACCGAAGCAACAACATCATCATCAACAGCATAACAACACTTAGGCTTCCACCGAAGCAACAACATCATCATCAACAGCATAACAACACTTCGGCTTCCACCGAAGCAACAACATCATCATCAACAGCCTAACAACACTTCGGCTACTACAAGAACAACAACATCATCATCAACAGCATAACAACACTTCGGCTTCCACCGAAGCAACAACATCATCATCAACAGTATAGCAACACTTCGGCTACTACAAGAACAACAACATCATCATCAACAGCATAACAACACTTCGGCTTCCATATAAGCAACAACATCATCATCAACAGCATAACAACACTTCGGCTTCCACATAAGCAACAACATCATCATCAACAGCATAACAACACTTCGGCTTCCACCGAAGCAACAACATCATCATCAACAGCATAACAGCACTTCGGCTTCCACCGAAGCAACAACATCATCATCAACAGCATAACAGCACTTCGGCTTCCACCGAAGCAACAACATCATCATCAACAGCATAACAACACTTAGGCTTCCACATAAGCAACAACATCATCATCAACAGCATAACAACACTTAGGCTTCCACATAAGCAACAACATCATCATCAACAGCATAACAACACTTAGGCTTCCACATAGCAACAATATCATCGTCATCAAAAACAACAGCACGACAACACTTCGGCTTCCACATAAGCAACAACATCATCATCAACAGTATAACAACACTAAGGCTTCCACCGAAGCAACAACATCATCATCAACAGCATAACAACACTTAGGCTTCCACCGAAGCAACAACATCATCATCAACAGCATAACAACACTTCGGCTTCCACCGAAGCAACAACATCATCATCAACAGCATAACAACACTTCGGCTTCCACTGAAGCAACAACATCATCATCAACAGTATAACAACACTTCGGCTACTTCTAGAACAACAACATCATCATCAACAGCATAACAACACTTAGGCTTCCACATAAGTAACAACATCATCATCAACAGCATAACAACACTTAGGCTCCCACATAAGCAACAACATCATCATCAACAGCATAACAACACTTCGGCTTCCACATAAGCAACAACATCATCATCAACAGCATAACGCCACTTAGGCTTCTACAAGAACAACAACATCATCATCAACATCATTACAACACTTAGGCTACCACATAGCAACACTATCATCGTCATCAAAAACAACAGCACAACAACACTTCGGCTTCCACATAAGCAACAACATCATCATCAATAGTATAACAACACTAAGGCTTCCACCGAAGCAACAACATCATCATCAACAGCATAACAACACTTAGGCTTCCACCGAAGCAACAACATCATCATCAACAGCATAACAACACTTTGGCTTCCACCGAAGCAACAACATCATCATCAACAGCCTAACAACACTTCGGCTACTACAAGAACAACAACATCATCATCAACAGCATAACAACACTTCGGCTTCAACCGAAGCAACAACATCATCATCAACAGTATAGCAACACTTCGGCTACTACAAGAACAACAACATCATCATCAACAGCATAACAACACTTCGGCTTCCACATAAGCAACAACATCATCATCAACAGCATAACAACACTTCGGCTTCCACATAAGCAACAACATCATCATCAACAGCATAACAACACTTCGGCTTCCACCGAAGTAACAACATCATCATCAACAGCATAACAGCACTTCGGCTTCCACCGAAGCAACAACATCATCATCAACAGCATAACAGCACTTCGGCTTCCACCGAAGCAACAACATCATCATCAACAGCATAACAACACTTAGGCTTCCACATAAGCAACAACATCATCATCAACAGCATAACAACACTTAGGCTTCCACATAAGCAACAACATCATCATCAACAGCATAACAACACTTAGGCTTCCACATAGCAACAATATCATCGTCATCAAAAACAACAGCACGACAACACTTCGGCTTCCACATAAGCAACAACATCATCATCAACAGTATAACAACACTAAGGCTTCCACCGAAGCAACAACATCATCATCAACAGCCTAACAACACTTTGGCTACTACAAGAACAACAACATCATCATCAACAGCATAACAACACTTCGGCTTCCACATAAGCAACAACATCATCATCAACAGCATAACAACACTTCGGCTTCCACTGAAGCAACAACATCATCATCAACAGTATAACAACACTTCGGCTTCCACATAAGCAACAACATCATCATCAACAGCATAACAACACTTCGGCTTCCACCGAAGCAACAACATCATCATCAACAGCATAACAACACTTCGGCTTCCACCGAAGCAACAACATCATCATCAACAGCATAACAACACTTCGGCTTCCACCGAAGCAACATCATCATCATCAACAGCATAACAACACTTAGGCTTCCACATAAGCAACAACATCATCATCAACAGCATAACAACACTTCGGCTTCCACATAAGCAACATCATCATCACCAACAGCATAACAACACTTAGGCTTCCACATAAGCAACAACATCATCATCAACAGCATAACAACACTTAGGCTTCCACATAAGCAACAACATCATCATCAACAGCATAACAACACTTAGGCTTCCACATAAGCAACAACATCATCATCAACAGCATAACAACACTTAGGCTTCCACATAAGCAACATCATCATCATCAACAGCATAACAACACTTCGGCTTCCACCGAAGCAACAACATCATCATCAACAGCATAACAACACTTAGGCTTCCACATAAGCAACAACATCATCATCAACAGCATAACAACACTTCGGCTTCCACATAAGCAACATCATCATCACCAACAGCATAACAACACTTAGGCTTCCACATAAGCAACAACATCATCATCAACAGCATAACAACACTTAGGCTTCCACATAAGTAACAACATCATCATCAACAGCATAACAACACTTAGGCTTCCATCAAAGCAACATCCATCATCATCTACAGTATAACAACACTTCGGCTTCCACATAAGCAACAACATCATCATCAACAGCATAACAACACTTCGGCTTCCACCGAAGCAACAACATCATCATCAACAGTATAGCAACACTTCGGCTACTACAAGAACAACAACATCATCATCAACAGCATAACAACACTTCGGCTTCCACATAAGCAACAACATCATCAACAACAGCATAACAACGCTTCGGCTCCCACATAAGCAACAACATCATCATCAACAGTATAACAACACTTCGGCTTCCACCGAAGCAACATCATCATCATCAACAGTATAACAACAATTCGGCTACTACAAGAACAACAACATCATCATCAACAGCATAACAACACTTAGGCTTCCACATAAGCAACAACATCATCATCAACAGCATAACAACACTTAGGCTTCCACCGAAGCAACATCATCATCATCAACAGCATAACAACACTTCGGCTTCCACATAAGTAACAACATCATCATCAACAGCATAAAAACACTTAGGCTTCCACATAAGCAACAACATCATCATCAACAGCATAACAACACTTAGGCTTCCACATAAGCAACAACATCATCATCAACAGCATAACAACACTTCCATAGGCTTCCACCGAATCAGGTATGATATTGCACATAAGCAACAACATCATCATCAACAACAACAGCATAACAACACTTAGGCTACCACATAAGCAACAACAACAACAATGGCATAACACCGCTAAGGCTACCACATAAGCAACATCATCATCATCATCATCATAAAAAAGAGCATAACTACACATCTGCTACCACATAAGTAACAACAACACCATCATCAACAATAGTATTATCATCATCAACACCATAGCACCAATACCTCATTAA
Organism: Mactromeris polynyma; assembly: GCA_032209605.1. Classification (NCBI taxonomy): domain Eukaryota; kingdom Metazoa; phylum Mollusca; class Bivalvia; order Venerida; family Mactridae; genus Mactromeris; species Mactromeris polynyma. The sequence continues at coordinate 4,781,151 of JASFXZ010000004.1, read as the reverse complement.
AAACATCATCAACATATTCTTGGCCAGTTAGGAGAGTAAGGTTCAGATTCCACTCTGCCATTCACTCTATGATAGATTCATCAATACTAGATGCACAAGGACAACATCTCAAGCCCGCCAATTGTCAAAAGATTAAGAGAATACGGTTATATAATGCTATACAGTGCATGTGTACTATACCCAGCCGTACTAACATGGTTTTGTTATTTGCATATCAGTGTTTTGTAAACCGATCAAATCTTACGTTAACCACGAAGGCAATTTTTCTTCAACCGAAAGATGTTTGTAATCATGTTTGTAATCTTGACGCAGATTGGTTAACATTGTGTATAGTTTATTTCAAGATTTATCTAGTAAGTAGTGTTGTCAGTCATCACCACAGGGAATTGTTCTGTGTTGGAATTAAGAAGACATTCTTGGTTTTATGTACCAGTTGGAACCATTTCGATTTAACTGAAACTTATCATAATTGAAGAGTTTCACCAGCTGCACAAGTGTACAAAGTTTCAACTTTCTAACATCACGCGTTATAAAAATAGAGCATGTTAAATATCGCTACGACTACCCGCGATATGGCTTTCCACGTGGCGGACCCAAGAATCCGCGACTCGACGAGCTTGTTATGGGTCCAAAAGTATGATATATATACACCATTTTGTTGGTATTGATTTTGAAAGCACGATGGTATAAGTTTTTTTCAAATATGTAATAAGCGAGTATAAGCGAATTATCGACGAAAAACGGCCAACAAATAACATGATTATATCGTCCGCGGTGGGGGTAGGGGTACGTTTATTTAAGGTACACTCTTAAATACGCTATCAAATTAAACTTCATTTATTGTAGCACGTGTCCGAGATATTTCTTCACATTTTGATACCGCAGTACATATAGCAGTGGGCCCTACAAAAGCTGGTGCTGTACACGGAGCGGCCAGAACAAGCCCGGTAGCAGCAGGTTCCCCAGACACTTGAACTTCGGCAGACGGATTCGCATACGACGCCGCGATTAGCATATCAGACAACACTTCTACCGTGTAGTGATTCACCATGGCCTTACCGGTCCCAGACCTCTTAAATACCGGAATATGCAGTTTGACTAACAACCGCGCGAATCAAGGGAAAGTTTTTACTTAATTCGGCCATATCTACGCAACTATTGCTGCATCTAAATTTGCGGAAACCCGGGATGGCAGTTAGCCTTGCTGGTGGTTATTCATAGAAAATAGTTTCTACACACCGGGCAGGGACGGTTCTTAATAATAAATAAAACGGTCTTAGCTCAGTGCCAGGCAGACATACTACAATATTATAATCTTGAAATTCTTTAATAAGCATATGACAATTCAGAGCGTGTACATTTATGTAGCGAAAACATCTGAAACACAAGACTATCGCTTACCCGGGGGTGCAGTTTTCGCACATACGCGATTTATTAGTGGCCTAATAATATTTTGATCGCCTAAGATGTTAACATCATACATTTGCCTTCATTTAGGAACGAAAATAAATTGAACATCATGCTGATTTAGAGAGTGCGGAATAATTCATACAGCGAAAACTGGTGACACAGGGAAATGTCGCTATCCCGGGGATGCGGTTTCCGTACATACGCCCGTTATTAGTGGCCCTATATTATTTCAATCACTTTAATTATCAAGTTTATACCATAAGCTACAACAGGTATAAAATAATAACGATATGAAAACATATACGGTATGCACAACTACAGACAGGCTATATACGCATGGGGAAAATGCTGAAAACCGCGATCAGCCGCTTACTATATAACTTGTCTCTAGTTGGGTATACCCTGCATAGATTCTAATCTTAATAATTGTATACCATAATGCACGTTATGGTATAAGCTAAAGAATTGAAGTGCCTGCTATTACGTAGGGCCGCTAATAATGAGCGTATGTGCGGAAAACGCACCCCCGGGTTAGTGACATTTCCCGGTTTCACCAGTTTTCGCTGTAATATTCAGTCCGCACTCAAAGAATCCTCATGATAATGAAATTATTGTTGTATCTAGATGTAGCTAATGGTATAATTTAAACGTCTTAAGTGAATGTAATAATATAGGGCCACCAATAAAGAGAGTACATGCGACATACGGTCGATATGATTTTAACTGCCCTATAATGTTTGTTTGCATCATAAAACTCAAAGTATATGCATTTTGCAACTGTGGGTTAATCGTATAATTAAGATAACATCTCTAAATGGAATATAACCTAGTGACATATTATATATGTAAGCGGCCAAACGCGCAAGTTCGTTATTATCCGCGGTTTGAATAAAGCCGAACGCGCTTCATTTTTCAAAGTCGCCATGTGCGTCCAAATGCTACCCCGTTCAGAAGCCTACCATGTACCCTACCGTTTTCCCACATACCGACCCGGGTGGTATGTCGGGTGGACCCGGGACCAGTGCCCAAAGTCACCATGCGTAGGGTCGCGGTAGCGGTAGACTGGCTTAGTTTTTCGCACATAAACTTGTGATTAGTAGCCAGATCACCAATCGCTTAAAATACAAAATGCGATCAACTGCTAACGGACACTTTGTACCGCTCCTCGTATACGGCAGTTTTATTAGGCCGAAAACTTTTAATTACACTATTTGAATGATGAAAAATGCTTTCAAGCAAATAGTATAGAAGTAAAACCAAATTTCATACACCTACAAGCGAGACAGCACGAGCGTGCATATCGATTTATTTTAAATTTTCCTTTCACATACACACTATAGGCATGTCTTCGTCTTATAGATGCAATTTGAATGATGAAAAATGCTTTCAAACAAATCCTATAGGCGTAAAACCAAATTTCATACATCTACTGCACGAAGGCGCAACCGATATCGCTACTACTCGCGCTGTACAAAGCGAGTCAGGCTCACCGCCAGCGGACTCGACAATAAAACAAACCAGAATATCAATACAACAAGATTGGTATTGATAACATAAATGATTTATTTGTTGATTTATACATACTGTTCATCATATACATATTCATAGAATAAAACATCACAATAATTAAGTTAGACACTCAAGGCAATCGCATTTGGTAAAATAACTAGAGTGGAAATAGATGTTTTCCCACTCACAACAGAATGATACAATCACCACAAAACATCAAGGAAATAAAAATTGCCCATTGATATGTATAGAAAATGTACTACAAGCTATGCGAGTACTAAATGTACCGCCTTGTGTGCGAGATTTCTCACTTCTGATCATGGGACACTATAAATCAAAGTCGTTAAAATGGTACATTAAGCCGAGAGTTCTGTAATTCAATGAAGTTCAAAATCTCTAAAATGTCAACTAAATATTTCTTTTTAACAAATAAAACAATAAATTGAATTCTAAATAAGTGTACAAAGAGTGTAATAAACTTAAAGATAGTTTATCTCAGTGACTGATGTGAATAAATGACGACTTTCCTTAAAAATCACTGTTTTATAAAAATCATCAAATTTCACCAAAAACGCAAAAAACACCTTTTTTTGGAATTTTGCATCAAAACTTACATCAACTTGCAGGAAATGCTCTAATGTAAAGAATACATGGTCACATGACATGTTTCCCTTCAGTAATAAAAAAGTTATGACAATTTTTGTCCGCTGAATTTTTGCTCTTTTTTTCAAGTTTTCATCGAAATTTGATGACAAAGTCGCTTTTTTCCATGAATCGTTCACTGAAACAAAATCAAACATTTACTGACAAATTGTTGTTTCAAATTCTAACATCAAACCATCGAGACCTTTACGTTTATATTTAACTCTATCTTTATCTTTATGTCTACCTTTATACGTGATGTTTACTGTAGGTATTGATGTAAGATACTCAGACATATCATCCAACGATTCCTGCACTGAAAGTTCTCTGTGAGTTTCTCCATCAACTGATGTAATCTTACATTCATATAACTGAACATTTATCACAGTTTTATTGTTTACAAAATTCTCAATGAAAGAATGAAAATATTGACGACTCATTGTGACAACAAGCAGGTCTATCGTCACTTGTGTTACATGAGGATGTAGTTGTAATAAAACATCATCAGGTAACTCTATGTTATACAGTGCTAGACGCTTGATACATGGAAGAGTGTTCACTGTACGTATCAAGGTGTTCACTGCATTGTCATCTAACCCCGTACCTCTACTGATACAAAGATATTCAAGTTGTGAAACCTTAATACAGTTAAATACATCAATATAACATCTAACAATCCTCTCAGAGAATGGACACAATGCGATGAACTTTAAACTAGAATTGTTTACATTATTACATAAAATATTAACATACCACAGATGTAATGAAGTGAGTTTTGTATGATGTGGAAGATTTAGAGTCAATGTACAGTCTCTATCACCAAGCTGGTGATTATCACAATACACATAGGACAATTTGATATTTTCAATGAGAACTTTGTCAGACAGAAATTTCACCAGATTTTGTAAACTGTTATGTTGCATTTTAACATCAGACAGAGACAAAGATGTCAGATGTTGGAGACTTCTCACAGGTAATTCTGGTATCAATGGTTTTGTAACAGAATCACCTTTAATACAAACAGTGTGCAGAGTTGATTTATTCTCTAATATGAACTGAGTGAACTTTTTATAATCAGCAGGCAACACTTTACCAACATTTAAACATTGGAGATTTTTTATCTGATCAAATATATCAAAATATTCACCATGTACTGAATATATAGATTTTACACATGCATTATTTAACACTAACAATTCTTTCAAAGATGTAATATCATCATTACCAGAATGAGAAGCAAAAATAAAATCCTCAAGTTTTAACAAAAACTTTGAATTACATGTATTACTGACTTCCATGTAACATTTGTTTATAATAGTCTGCAGTGACTTGATTTGTTCACTGTAAGAATTACAGTCATAATGAAATATAGCATTTTTTCTGCATAAAGATAAATCATCTGATATGGTTAAGTGAATATCATCAAACACAATTTTAACTCTGTCATAAGAAAATCCTGCTAGTAAAAGGAAGAGGTTTTCATATTGTAAAACTTCATTTAAAGATTTCCAGTTTTTAGTTATATCAGTGAATAAATTACTTGAGTCAAATGATGTTATATACAAAGCTGTAAAAAATTCAATGTAGCTTTTGTGAATGAAACTAATTTTAAGCCTTTCTTCAGTATAGCACCCTGAAACTTCATTTTTTGATAATATACCAATTTTACACAGGAAGTCAGTTTCTTCAATGGAAAAACAATATGGTTTAGCTTGTAACTGTTGTCTAGTAAATACAAGGCTTGATACATTTTCATCTTGTTTGAACAATGATCTAAACGAAAGATGGCATACATTATACAGTAAGAAAACATATTTGTTTAAATGTTCCATTCCTGAGAGAGAATCAGGAAGCTGCAATGTAGATGGTGTAATTGATGGACACTTGACTTTCCTCTTTTCAGCTCTTTTAAAGACCATTTCTAAAATGTTAGCATAAATAAGAGCTCTGGGCATGACTGTCAGTGGCTTTTCAAACCACAAGATAACCAGGTGTGATATAATTATAGGTATGTTCAACTGGTTAGTAAGTCCACACTTTAGAATTTCATTGGTAAAATCTTCAGCATTCCTGTTACTAGAATTTTCTATATTCATATAACTTATGACATCTTCAATATATGACTGTGAAGAATCTCCATGGAGGCCTGTGATCTCGACTAGTTGATCAATATCTCTTTTATGTGACAGTCGAACACTTTCCAGTCTATGTGGGCGACACGTTGTCATGCAAACACAAGCGTCAGAATATATCCTTTCTGGTAGTTTATACTGCTTTTTATCACTACTCTTTGGGTCCCATTCATCCAATGAATCCAGAATGATAAGGCATGGTTTATCTCTTAAAATAGATTGTATGGCTAGTTCATACTTTTCTCTAGAGTCATAAAACAATTGTTCCATAATCATATTGACTACATGCGTATGGCTGGTATCTCGCAGATTTATATAAAACACAAAGTCAAACTTGGACATATATTCCATGTCTTTCTGTAACCCTTCATGTTTCTTTTCTAACTTATCACCAGACATTGCCATAGACCACAATAAACACATACATGTACAGAATGAAGTTTTACCAACACCTGCATCAGCAGTAATATATACTTGTTTCAATGATACACCCTCCTTGAAAAATAAACTTTCATAACCATTTATTTGTTTACTATCCTTTTTTTGTTCTATGCTATACATCGTGAGGGATTTATATATGTTCAACAAATGTTCATCTTTATTTTCAAACAATGGTGAAACTGGTAGGGTCCGACAATGTTGCTGGTAGTACTTTATGATGTCTTTTTGAATATCTGAAAAGAGAAAAGTACAAAATAAGACAAAAATAATATCAATAAATTATTTCCATATTAAGATTAATATCTAGTTCACTTATATAATCATTTAATAGATGTTTCTATCAAGGTCAGAGTATGTTTTAGCTATTAAGTGGAATGGCCTTTGTGTGATCAGTCACCTGTGACTTCAAACAGATTAGCCTCACAAATAAGATAATCTGTCGACCATGACCAGATGGATGGAGGGAAATCAAGCATCATCACATAATAGCCTCGCGCGGTCAAATATTTACAAGAAGCCCTTGAATCTTGATTCAGTTCCTCTAAATTGTGTTACTTTTTAATAACAACAGAAACATGTAAACTCAATATATACATGTTGTAAATAGAAGTGAAATCAACAAAAACTCTGTCAAATTGAAGGGCATGAATTAAGTTACACTAGTTATAGAAATAATAATAGGTAACTTTATCAATATATTTTGTATTTTAATATACACCTACATATAAATTTAACAATATAGACCATTTGACAAATTATTTAAAGAATTAACAATTTATATACATAGGGAAACTTTTATAGATCTTAGGTAATTTTATCATCAAAATCAAATAAAATGTAAATATTTGTGGCTTGGAGTTACAACAAACATGCTGAATTTGAAAAAGATGCACAGCATTATCACAGCACTGTTGAATTGCATTTTGTACCTGTCAGTTTAACAGAATAGTTGCTCATGTGTTCTTGTTCAGTCATCACATTGTGTGGACGAGTTTCTCGTATCTCTTCTGTGAGATTTTTCTCAAGTCTAATCTGACTTTGCTTCAGTCCAGTTAGATCTTCCTGCATTTGCTTGGTACCTTCTGTGAGATTTGTCTCAAATCTTGTCTGAGTTTGCTTCAGTCCAGTAAGATCTTCCTGCATTTGCTTGGTACCTTCGGTGAGATTTGTCTCAAATCTTGTCTGAGTTTGCTTCAGTCCAGTTAGATCTTCCTGCATTTGCTTGGTACCTTCGGTGAGATTTGTCTCAAATCTTGTCTGAGTTTGCTTCAGTCCAGTTAGATCTTCCTGCATTTGCTTGGTACCTTCGGTGAGATTTGTCTCAAATCTTGTCTGACTTTGCTTCAGTCCAGTTAGATCTTCCTGCATTTGCTTGGTATCTTCGGTGAGATTTGTCTCAAAACTTGTCTGAGTTTGCTTCAGTCCAGTTAGATCTTCCTGCATTTGCTTGGTACCTTCGGTGAGATTTGTCTCAAATCTTGTCTGACTTTGCTTCAGTCCAGTTAGATCTTCCTGCATTTGCTTGGTATCTTCGGTGAGATTTGTCATGTCTTCCTGCAGTTTATCAGTATCCATTTTTACTCCAGTCAGTGTATGTTTAACAGTGGTAACTTCATTCATGACTTCTCCAATACCAAGGTCATACATTTTTTCCATTTGTTTCCATGCCTCTAACATCTCATCAAATCGTTGCTTTAAATCCTCATCGATACTCATTTCTTCAGCATCATAAATTAATGATGTTAAAGTGGTAACTCCACAAAAAGCATTAAGACCATTAAGGATCTGGAAATATACAGAAAATAACTATAGGCAACGTGGCGTTACAGTAAATCTACATACAGATTTTTATGTAGATTTATAAAATAGCCCATAGACATTTTAGTAAGGCTAACTATGTTATCACTGGAGTGATGGCCCTATATACACTGCCATTCGGACTGAATGAGATTAATGTGCCAATAAATTGGAATAGGTTCAATAAAAATCCATTCAGCAGTTAAGGTGGAGATGCATGGTTCATACAGAACTTCCCCATTAAAATTCAAGTACTTTCTTCCATTTTCAAGGACTAGAATATTCGCTGAACCTTAAAATGAGTGTCTTTTAAATCAAAGTAAATGCATAATTTAATACTGAATTAACTTTAAGAGTGCATAAAACCCAGTCGAGTACCGTACTGTACTGTATTTTACCGACCACCAAATCTTGCTCTCGTTCCGAGCGTTATTTTCGTAATGCCTAAGATAGCTCTGACATTTTTTCGTCAATTTTGGTGTTTGTTATTTTTTCTTCCCATTTCTATTTGCAACAGCAGAATGTAAGGGCATTTCAACAAAATTTATCCATTTATTTGACAATTCAAGTACTTTTCAAGGAGTTTTTGGCTGTTACAAATTCAAGCACTTTTCAAGGATTAGGCATCAAATTCAAGCACTTTTCAAGACTGTGCGAACCCTGAGATGTGGTTTCCACTATACACATATAGGTAACAAAGCAATGCCCCCTGCTGACCATGGTTTTTGACCGAACTTTGCAAGCTCGTAAAACCAATAGACAATGCTAGAAACACTTTTATTTTATCGTAAAAACACTTTTATTTTATCGTAAAAACGAAATATCATTTCGTTAATACGCAATATTTGTAAAAACAAAACATTATTTTATAATTACGGAATAATATTTCGTATTTATGAAATATTAAATCGTTTTGCAAACTAATAATTCATATTGACGATAAATAATTGGTTCAAACGAAATAATATTTCGTTTAAATGAAATAGAAATTACATTCCTGGAAAAAAATAGTATGGAATGTCACTTTAAGGGCTTTGTACCTTATGGTTTAGGACAAGAAGATTTTCACTTTTAACATCTATTGTTAGCCCCGGCGACCTACTTATGCAACAGACCCGAAGCATTTACATAACATCGAAAGAGCATCACAAAATAATTATTTCTGCAAAATTTTATCAAAATCTATTAAGGATGTATTCTTCTGACGATTTTAACGTAATTTGGAAGTTGTCAACGGGAGGTAACTCGCGATTTACTTCAATGTCGCAAAATGGCTGGAAATAAATATTATCGTTTAAATGTACCTGTTTCTATATTTTCATTTCGTCGGAAATAAATTAATAAAACGGAAATAGAAATGGTTTTATAACATAACGTACGACGCGGGAGTGATTATAACCTACGCATTATTTCGCGTATTACACTAGTTTATGCAAATTAGGGCCGCATCACATATTCATACGCGCTGTCAGAAATCCAAACAAACATGGCCGATTTTCGCGTATCGGTCTACGACAAATATGTAGCATTTCGCGATCGTCTAAATGTCAAACAGCTTCGTAAACGAAAGTTTATCAGAATTCTAACCATTGCGAGCTAAACGCGTACTTCAAATCCGATGCGAGTGCACATTTCAGCTTGTCTAGAGGTATCAACACATGGTTCGCTGTCCATCATCCGGATCACGGTGGGTTTTTTATGTGAACATAAACAGAATAGACCACACGCTGATGCAATCTATCCTCCGAGAAAACGAGTACGAATGATATTGTCAGCGACGACTCACAGCGACATATTTTCAACTGTGTCAACGTAGATCTGTTGATTTACGTTTAGTCAATGATTTTACTTTAGAATGGACTCGGTGACGTCACGGCTTCATGTCGTCACAGCAGCGCGTGTGCACTAAATTTTGAACTTCTTCAATGTTTTCCTTAAAACTGCAGTAAATTATCGATCATGTTGTTAATTATTTGTTTTGTGTTAACATTCGACATTACATTTGGTTTAATTATTGGTATTAATCGTCGTTTTTATTCTGTGAAAATCTGTGTAACTATTTTTTCTCGACCGAATCACTAAAGTAGAAGCAAAATGCAGGGGCGGCTAGAGAAACGAGTATGTGTGATTTTTTTTGTTTTAAGCCCGTTTACAAGTTATGTGATAAATAGAATCTAGAATTCGTGTTCATATTTTATTGAATTTTTTTAACTCGTCGGCCAAGAACTTATTTTTGACATCTAATTGAAAGGGTAAAACAACGATTGTTTTTTTCCTCAAGAAAATTGGGTAATCCATTTGAGAATTGTTGCCCCTAAAATGTACATTAGTGCATTATGCATTATGTATTTTTTTTGTGTGCTTTGAACATGAACATGGTAGTTACTAGATGAAAAGTATATGTTTGATTCTGGAAGTGTTTTTTGTGTAAATGTTGGAAAATCGGCTTGTTTTGTTGAGAAATCTTTGATTTTTTTTTTAGAAAAATGATTAAAATTAAAAGTACATTAGTGCATTATATTGTTTTTTGATGCTTTAACACTTTAACCATGAACATGGTATTAACTAGTTATGTTCCAAAACCGACCATCATGAGAATAACTATCTACCTTCAATATTTTGGAAAAATCGTTCGGCCTATTTTGGGTTATTTCCCCTGAATTGCCATTTTTTACTATTTTTTGGCTTTACCCTAAAACAATATGGTAGCTAGACAAATATCTGAAATGGGGAAATGATCAGAATGACAATATCTATCTTACCTGAAAATTTCAGAACAATCTAACGACACATATTTGCAATGCGGGAGATTCAGACTTGAGTTTTCATTAGATTTTGGGGAGGGGTAGGGATAGGTAAACGACATAAAACTTTTTTATATGCACACCAACCCATAATTTTTTTTTGCTTAAAATGTTCATTTTATCTGGGCTTAACTGCATATTAACTTTGAAAAAAAGTTTAATTCTGGAAGTGTGCTATTTTTTGTGTAAATGTTGGAATCTAGGCTTGTTTTGGTGAAAAATCTCTGATTTTTTTGGGTGAAAAATGATATAAAAAATATTTTCGTATGTTTTGATATTGTGTGTTATTTGAATTTTTGTCCATGAGACAATGTATTAAAAAGATAAAACACCCAAAATTATTTTTTATTTGACAAATTTGAAAAAAATCAGTATATTGCTGTTTTTGTTGGAAATTAGCACTTTTTCCATACTCTGTATATTGTCCTTTTTCAGATGGCCATAGTTTCTTTAAATGCGCACATACCTATGTTGTTTTTTTATGAAAACACATCAGAAAATATCTCTCTTCAAAAATATAATGACCATTTAAAAAGTTTAATGCAGGAAAAATTTGGTTCCTCAGAAGTGTACATCCTTAAGTGGTTTAGGAGGAAATGTCATTTATAGTTTCCACTCTATACATTTAGGGAACACAGCCCTGCCCCTGGCGGCCATGTTTTTTGACAGAACTTGATAGGACTAGTTTCACTTAACCCCAAAATCGGCCCTGTGTCAAATTCTTTTGAAAACGTTGTTGTGATAACACCCTTTGATGAAATTTGCAAAATATGTTTTTTTTTAAACTTTAGTATTGAAACTGTTACCACGGCAACCAAAAATAATTGTTGGCAAAAATATGAAAAAAACAATTTTTCCTAACATTATTGAACATAACTATTTTTGTTTGAATAGAATCTTAATAAAAATTGAAACAGACAATGTTTACAGTTGTTCGATTATGGTTGCCATGGTAACAGTTTTGAAATACTGAAAACTACATCTATGCACCCAACTAGAAAAGCAACTTCACAATGGAACAGTTTCAACTGAATGGTCTTCATAATAAATTACAACTCTTTCTTCTGTGACAATATTCATTTCTTGTTTCCATGGAAACTCAAAATAGTCTTGAATAATGTCTACATACATTTCAGGAAACTACACAAAACCAATACAATTTGTATCATAATGAGGTCTTTTTTCATTATAAATTAATCAAATTGTTCAACTAATTGTATTCATTAATACATTGTTTCCATAGCAACAGGAACAATGAATAGAACTTTAAAAAAAATCTTTATAATGCAAAATACATTTACGTTTGTTCGAAAAAGCGGTGTAAACGTCAAGTCATATTTTGTAATTTCTACTGTATGTTGAACATCTTTAGAATGTTTTGCTAGCACAAGCAGTATGTAAAATTCTGATCAAGTTACTTTGTGAAAGTTCGAAACATTGTCGATCAAAATTGTAATATGCATTATATACGGTAAGTGAAGTGAATAAAAACACATATCATCAAAAAAAAAATACCGGTATACTGAACTTCTATATTGTTATCTAAAATATTTTGCCTGCAAAAAATGACTTTTCTTCTTGAAAGAACAAGAAAAATGCTTAATTATTTTGCTGCTTAGTGTGGATGATATTTCGGTGTTTGACTTTTTTGATGGTTCTCGTAGGATTTAAAATAATCATATTGTTATTTACATTATGGTTTGCGTATTTTGCTTGCTAGTAAAATGAGTCACATAATAAACAACTTGCACACCAAATATCTATGTGTCGCATATGGGAGATCATATTTAAAAAATCGTTTTTATATGGAGTAAAGATAACATACTACGTTGTTTCTCGTGGGTGGGGTAAGTTTAATGCTTATTTGCTTTGGTTTATTTATACCCTTTTCTGTGAAGTTGTTAAATATCATGAAGTCAGAAGGTCAATGCTTTAAATAGTGAGCAATAAATTTGCGATGCAAAATCTTTTTCACCCGACAACTAACAATGTTTGTACACTATCACAGCTTCTCTGAGCCAATGAGAGGGTACCTAAATTCAACAATATTGGAATGAAGCGCATTGTTATAAAGATAATGTTTTTAGGAGCATTGTTAAATGAAATTGTGAAGATTTTTGTCCAAAAAAATATACATGAAATGTAGTACTTTTTCTCAATAAAAGCTTGTTAAACACACAAGTTCACTTACATCCATGACCTCACTGTTACTATAGCAACAGAAGAATGCAAATCACCAAAACAATTCAAAAAAATTATCTATCATACATAGAAAAAAACAACATTATAAGTCTTATTAGTCATGACACCAAAAAAATATAGTTTTTCCAGTTTTTGTGCGTTATAGAGTTTCCGTTGCTTTCGCAACTGTATACTTTACATAACAAAAATACAAAATACACTTTTGCATGGGGAATTAATAATTAATCGTTTTGTGAAAATTTCATAACATTCTGATACAAGGCCGATTTTGGGGTTAAGTGAACATACTCCTTAATGCAATCTGGTAAGAGACATTTCCAATTAAACTGATACCGAATCGAAATCCCATACCGATAAAAGACAGGTTCGTATGCAGTGCGTTTGTTGGTGAATTGTTTATGTCCTGTTTGATTTTAACGGGCACCATCATAATATTTAATGAGGGATTTTTATTTTATTTTATTTTCAGATGGTCAATAAGTGAGATTTTCCTCAGCAGGGCTGTTTTTAAGTGAGATTTGGGAAAAATAAGTGAGACTGTAAATCGCGATTTTTTAGGGCGCTTAATAGACCAACACTAAATAACATTACCCCACCCAACTGTTTTCATGCGTAATTACAGTGTTACTTTGTCGCGTAAATTCCTTTATCAATTAGCATTAAACAGGGTTTCCCTTGAATTTTAATTTAGGGGCCACAGTGGGCTTCATTTGGGGGTCATGTGTAAAATTTGGGGGTCATTTATACAAGTGATCAGATACGATACTCAAAGGCAAGTCATACTGGTATGCTAATATTGTATACATTATAACATCTACCGAATATTTTGAGAGGAGTGGGTGTTTAATAAAGGTAGAAAAATCACATATTTTTAAGTCTTATATGCATCTATTAGAATAAGTACGGTACCCAATAGCAGTTTTCTAACCTTTGATCAATGCGGATGTGTCAAAACTTGCACTCGCTAGCCTAAAATATCTTCCAAACTAACCCCTTTGATCTGCCCGACGGTTTTACGTCACATAGAGTACAGTATTACGTCACAGCTAGCAGTATGCCTGTCTTACATGTGCCTACGTGACCTTTATCATTTGCCTCAGTTCACCGAGTTTTGAAGTTTTTAATACCAATAAATTTAATATTCTATAGTAACAGTTAATGCTTTTATTGTGTGAACATTGCTTTTTTGATTCTTTGATTCATGGGATATACACGTGATGGATATACATGTAGGCTAAATTACGGATCAAAGTAAGAATTTTTCAGGTTTTTTATTTAACCAAAAAGTACGTCAAAACGCATAAATTTGTGCGTCAGGGAAAACCCTGCATTAAAACAAGCAGATTAACACCTTTCCTGTCATTAAGATGATTAAAGTTAAATCACCGCTTTAACAAACAATTAACGTACTGCCTGAGGTGATTAAAAACACACAAATCAACAGCTGATCAAAGCCAATCAACAAAGTGTCACCTTTAATCGGCATTTAGTATCGAAGAATCATAGCATGTCCGAGATACAAAATTTCGCATGATCAGTGATTTTTTCTTTGAGGTTCAAATTTACGTGAGGTTTTAATATAACAGCGTTAGACCGTGAGGAGGCATGGAAATACGTGAGGAAAGGTCTCAAGGCATGAGATATGGCATGTATATTTATAGGCGTTCCGCGTCGTTTACGATCTAACTTTAGTTACAACATCGGTAAAACGTCTTCCTGTACAAAAAGTAAGTTCTGGCCCAGAACAATAATAAAAGCTGACTGTTTCGAACAGACAGTTGATGCTCCCTTTCAATTGGAATAGAAAGTATGCGTTCAGAGTCTATAAATGACTCTAGTGTTTCTCCAGTAACTTGATGGAAAGTAAACCTGTCTGACGTCACAAATAAAAACACATCCCTTCCTGTGTAAACATTGTTATCGCCACCAAAAAACTGGAATCGTATAGCAGTGTCTGATGACCAAGCCATTGACACGACAAGGTGAAATAACAACAGAAGATTCTGAAATTCATTCAGCTGATCCGGTGGTGGAGGCGCCACCGATGGAAGTTTCAACCAAAATGGAATTGGACCTGCATTTCAATATCCTATGCTATGTACCCGATATGAATTGAACAATACTATCCATCAATCAATTATAAAGCAACAATGTAATATCTCAACAAATATTTACCACAACTAATTCTTTCCATTTCGTAGTCAGGTCTGGTTCAGGCATAGACACACTACCACTGTGCAACAACTGAAATACAAGAAATTGACTATTATACACTGACTATAACAAGAGCTATCACTGAATGTGATTTATACCCCCAAAATACTGTTTGGGAGACATTTCTTTGAGAAAATCAAAAATGGCCGCCAGTTAGCCATTTTTGAGAGAATCTAAGATGACCACCAGATGGCCATCTTGAATGTGATCTGAAATAGTCACGACACAAACATTAATTATTACACAGTAGATAAAGTTTGCTCCACATTGTTTTGAAAATCCCCGATGGCAACCAGTCAGCAACATTTAACTCAAGAAATGTATTTTCTCCGCCACAAGAAGATTGTGTTAGATGCCAAAAATATAAGGCGTATTCCTTTCGGGATGGGGAGTACAATGTAAATGTCAAAGGAACAACTTGGAACAATCTTGTGTGTTGTTCAGAACGTGTTTGGACTGTACCCGTAAAGTAGTAGGTACAGAAGGAGTAGTAATGTGATTAAACATGGCTGATGAAAACAGAAAGTTTGCAGCAAATTTGAAAAAGGAAATTTTTAATATTACTTTCATTACTCGTAACCTGAGTCCTTAGATTACTAACATACAAGTTTGTTCCCTAGCATAATCTATATACATATTTAAATTGTAAAAAAGTTCTTCAAATGGTTTAATTTTCCTATAATGATCTATATTTGATTTAAGTCATAGATATATTGGAAAGAAATTACTTTGCGAGACAAGTCGTGACATAGTCTTGAAAAGTTAATCGTTGTAGTTGGGTTGCGGTTGCTACTGTCAAGGCCCACTATTAACCTTCATTATTTTTCCAGATTGAGAAAGAGTCCTTCGCTTACCTATTCGGGTTCTCACTCTCAACCTGTCACACCCCATTCTCACTGACTCCCCACCTGTCACACCCCACTCTGTCTCTCTACCTGTCACACCCCACTCTCACCCTGACTCCCTACCTGTCACAACCCACCCTCACTGTCTCCCTGCCTGCCACATTCCCCTCTCTCACTGCCTCCCTGCCTGTCACACCCCACTCTAACTGTCTCCCTACATGTCACACCCCACTCTCACCCTTGCTCCCTACCTGCCACACCCCACTCTCACTGTCTCCCTGCCTGTCACACCCCACTCTCACTGTCAGTCACACCCCACTCTCACTGTCTCTCAACCTGTCACACCCCACTCTCACTGTCTCTCTACTGGTCCCACCTCACTCTCATCCTCTCTCCCACCCTGTCACATCCAACTCTCTCTGTCCCCTACCTGTCACATCCCACTCTCCCAACCTGTCACATCCAACTCCCAACCTGTCACACCCCACTCTCAACCTTACTCCCAATCTGTCACACCCCACTCTTAACCTAACTCCCAACCTGTCACACCCCACTGTCAACCTGACTCACAGCCTGTCACACCCCACTCACTCTGCCCCCTACCTGTCACATCCCACTCTTAACCTGACTCCCAACCTGTCACACCCCACTCTTCCAACCACTCACATCCCACTCTCAACCTGACTCACAACCTGTCACACCCCACACTCTTCATCTCCAAACATGTCACACCCACTCTGCCAACCTGTCACACCCACTCTCAACCTGACTCACAACCTGTCACACCCCACTCTCAACCTGACTCACAACCTGTCACACCCCACACTCTTCATCTCCAAACATGTCACACCCACTCTGCCAACCTGTCACACCCCACTCTCAACCTGACTCACAACCTGTCACATCCCACTCTCAACCTGACTCACAACCTGTCACACCCCACTCTCTTCATTTCCCAACCTGTCGCACCCACTCTGCCAACCTGTCACACCCCACTCTCAACCTGACTCACAACCTGTCACACCCCACTCTCAACCTGACTCACAACCTGTCACACCCCACTCTCTTCATTTCCCAACCTGTCACACCCCACTCTCTCTCTACCTGTCACACACCACTTTCCCAACCTGTCAGACCCCACTCTCAACCTGACTCACAACCTGTCACACCCCACTCTCAACCTGACTCCCAACCTGTCACACCCCACTCTCAACCTGACTCCCAACCTGTCACACCCCACTCTCAACCTGACTCCCAACCTGTCACACCCCACTCTCAACCTGACTCCATACTTGTCACACCCCACTCCCCACTCTCAACCTGGCTCACTACCTGTCACACCTCACTCTCAACCTGACTCCCAACCTGTCACACCCCACTCTCAACCTGACTCCCAACCTGTCACACCCCACTCTCAACCTGACTCCAAACTTGTCACACCCCACTCTCTCTGTCCCCTACCTGTCACACCACACTCTCCCAACCTGTCACACCCCACTCTCAACCTGATGCATCCTACTCTCTCTGTCCCCTACCTGTCACACCATCCCCTACCTGTCACACCCCATTCTCCCAACCTGTCATACCCCACTCTCAACCTGACACACCCCACTCTCGTCGTCTCCAAACATATCACACCCCACTTTCACCCTGTCACACCCCACTCTCAACCTGACTCACAACCTGTCACACCCACATTTCTGTAATTTATCATAGACATTTAAAAGATGTTTTGATCACTTAGGCTTTAAATAAAAACTGTTAAAGGTTTTCTTATAATTGTTACAGCTTATGCTGTGGAAGTACTTAAGATGGACAAAAGCTTAATTGTGAATCCGGAGGGCACAGAAGAATATGGAACAGCAGATCTAACATTCCAAGACACAATGTCAGAAACTTCAGTAGTCATACAACAATTGACTTATTCAGAACTGATCCAGAGGTGAAGAAAGTGATGATGGGCCTGGGACCAAGTCAGACAATGATCTTTCAAATTGTGGGTGACGTGATTTACATGTAATAGTGCAGATCATGAGATGGAGCCTGCAAGTTTGTTCAGCAGGCAATCACAATGGCCATGTTAGTGCCATCCGAGACCAATATGACCATCTCCATTTTTATGAACAAGCAGTAGAATATTGCCATTATTCTGTATGATACAGGATCATTGGTTCATTGATTTATAGACAGACTATAGAAGATATGTGTTGTTGTTTCATCTTAGTGTTTTGAATTTATTGTAAAATATTAGTTTTGTGTAATTGATGTTTTGACTACATGCATTTATTATAAGATTACCGGGCTTTATGTTAAATGTGTGCGGACTGATCGGCGTTTACACATGCATGAATGCCAAAAAATGGTCGTTTAATCCTTATAATTCCAAAAAGTACTTTGAAACGACCCCCAATGATGTTTTTTCGTCAATACACATCTTGACCCCATGCAGTGTCAACTGAATGCGCGGATAAATACACAAAAAATAGTACCGAATTGAACAGCCAAAACAACACTTAAACACTTCAGGCCATAACAGGAGCCATATTTGATATTTAATTAAAATGTAGCAATATTTCTGCGTAACAGTTATTATTCCACGCCAATCATTTATTCCGTGTAAACAGTAGGCTAGTAATGCAGTTCAAGGTCGCGCTAGATAAACATGTCGGGTTGGCGCGCATCGGGTGAAATTCTCACGTTAAACGTCGCTGAAGTGAGCTTTCAAGCAGAAACTAGGATAGATAAACTGGTAAACCAGGCCTTTTTCTGTCCATTTTGGGAAAAAGACCCTGGATAAATTGGGAAAATTTGCGTCGTAAAATTCGCCAGTTTGGGAAGAAATTTAATCGCTTCAACTCCAATTTTGGGAATTTTCATAGTTAAAAGAAAAGGCTTTCTTATCTAAGTTTTATATAAAAGACACATTTTAATCTACATTTCTTATATCGACTGTCAAATAGACATAAAATGTTCAACATTTCTGACAAACGAGACAATAATGGCGAGAATAATTCAAAGAGCTTTCAGATTTATTGGGAAATTAGGTGTACCATTTTATCATGCATACACTCATTCCTACAGCTATTCTAAAATATTAGACATGTGCATGCACATTCATTATGTTGTTTTTTTACTTTCACTTTGCATGTAACTTATTAACTGGAAAATGTTAAAATGTGAAATAAGTTTTGAAGGGTCATATTTATAGGTCTATCCAACAACCAATTATCATTGACAGCAATCTATTAGAAAAGTTCGTCTTCAAAACGTAAAATAAACCAACATGATTCGAAATATAAACAAACTTTACAAAGCGCACTCCATTGAGGGATTTGATCAGTGCGATGTTCATCACCAGCATAAATAAGTTGAATGTTCATCTTACTGAGACTTACTGAGAAAGTTCTAACAGAGGGGCACTCGACACTGTTTCAAACATGGAATTTACCGTTTTCGATCCCGTAGAATCTGTCTTTCTTATTTTGACGCAGTAATTTTTCCTATTTGCGACATTTTTGTGATGGTACCCGTTCACGATAAACGTTTATAAAGCGAAAGTCGGCGATCATCACATGTTATATATTAATCAACGATGAAATCCGAGAATACCCTAATGCATTGTTTTGATGTTTATTTCACGACTCGCCGGTAATTATATGTTGCCCCAATAGACGATTTTTCATAGGTACTTCCAATTGGGAATTTTTTTTTCTGATTGGGAAAAGAAGCTATATTTTGCTTGGGGAATGGGTCCGATAGTCGGACCCGTGGGACCTATAGAAAAAGCCTGTAAACATACCAGATTTCGTATAAATGTGGAATACGTGCTTCTAAGAGAATACTATATGCTGTTGATAACACGTTTTGTGAAACCAAAAGAAATGGTCGCGAAATCAGATGACTAAGATTAGATTAAATGCTAGCTAAATTACGTAATGTTTGCTTGTTGTTCTGCAATATAAATCATGCCAACAACAAATTTCACGTGCTGCTGTAGCAATAGCTTCATTATTGAACGGACGGATTCTGAATAAACAAAGTAGGAGTAGGAGGAATAAAATGGAATATTATAGAATTCTGGACCTCTCCGTCTCTTCATTAAATCGTCTGTCATGTGAGTCTTTTTTCCATAAATAACGGTGTTACTAATAATACCTCAATCTAAACTTGTTTCTAAAATCTGTGTTGTATTTGCAAATAAATACACTATACGTGCATTGCTTGAGAAAATATTGTACCCTACTTGTTCATATTGTTTACCTCAGATTTAGGTCGAAAGTAGTCCAGTCAATGAAATTTGGACGTTCATACTTGTTTAAACGCCTCCGATTAGCCAATCAGAATGCAGAATTAAGTTATGTCATCAAAACAACGAAATTTGGACGTTCATGCATGTATGAACGCCTCCGATTAGCCAATCAGAATACAGGAATTTGCTGAATTTGGAATTATTCAGTATTATCAAATTAAGTTATTGAGATAAACAAAGATGGACATCGGAAAAAAAAAAGTATTTTGTTAATAAATTGCAAAGAGCAGTGAATTAGCATTGAATAACAAGACTAGTGTTGAAATCAAAATGATCAAGTATTTAATATAACATCATTTAAATATTTAAAGAAATACTTATTCACATATTACTAAAATAGCAAATATATTATTTTTCAATACATATTATGCGAGTTCTTTTGGTGCACATAGTTTACTCTTGACAGCGATATTGATCATAATAAAAGTTACTGTTAATTTGAATATATTGTTATTGTGTTACATTGTTTAGTAAACGTCTGTCTGTTGTGGACGTTGGCAGTAACTTCACAAAAAGTTTGCGGTAACTTCGCAGGAAGTTCGCAGAAGGCTGATTCCTGTTATAATTGCAGTGAACTTTCTGCAACACAATCGTTTGCAGCAAATTTGCTGCAAACTTTCAATGTGCAAATGAGGTTTCCTACAAATTTGCAGCAAACCTCATTTGCATGATAAAAGTTTGCAACAAAACAGTTTGCAGCAAATTTGCCGCAACATTGCTGCAAATTCACAAGAAAGTTTGCAGGAGGCATGTTTTTTTCATAAGGGGACATGTCTGTGTTTAAGAGACATGAATGTGCTCAACCAGCAGTTATATCAAATGCCACTCGAAAGGAATACGCCCATATTAAATATGGAGGTGACTTAAGAAGAATGTTGGGTCCGAGGAACCGTTGATCGCATTTTTATGCATGCTCTTAAAAATCATGCATCCAAATACTTATGTGTGCATATCCGATAACGCTGTAAATTGTGTCTGAAAATTTTAAAACTCACTCAAAATCTTAGAACATCCCAGAACGGATTATATTAACTCCACAAATAGCTAACTGTAACCCTATATGTCACACACTGAACTTTTGGTGGACTCAGACAGACAGTTGGATTGACCAAGAATGGACAGACAGACCACAGATCGACGCACTCCCTTCAACGTTGTCGATTGGGAGGTCTGTAAAATTAAAAAAAGCGTTATATATACATACATTATTCCTGCATTCTCGCAGTCTTGTCACATATGCTTCGACGGATGTATCTGTAGATGCAGGATTTTTCCACACTACATCCGAATGATGGCTTAGACCACAAACATTCCTCAACAGACAACAAAGCAGAGTTATGTCAAACTTTGAAGAGGAAGGCTTGTTGTCCACTGGTGGTAAATACTGTTGCTGTGCAGGTGTTATAATATCTCTCCCTATCAGAAACTTAAACTGATTTTCAGCAGTTGTGTGTGTATCCAAGTATTGCTTGAAGTCTGGGCCAACTTGATGATCAAATAATTTCCGGAGCATGCTGGTTCCTTCTTCCATCAGTAAATACTGATACCGAAATGTATACTTCCGGCCTGAAATGAAAATATGATGCTTTGTCCAATGAACATTAAATGACTGCTATGCATATATAGGATATTACACGAGTTGTCATAAATCCTGGAATTTATTAAACAAGTTTTCTGAAGACAACTTTAAAATACAATAATGTATAAACACGAATGTAATTTTATATATTCATACAATACTGGTCAAATGCAAATAAACATTTGATCTGTAGCAAATATTTTTTTGCGCATAAACATTATTGCAGCTACCACTGTGAGGCAATTATGACAGCCAGTCATTTTTTATTTGACTAGTGAATAACAACAAATAATACATGGGTGTTATTACCCGTCTCTGACTTCATATCTTGAAATAACCAGAGTAATGTTACCATGAATTGTACCAATAGCAATTACATTATTCTAATGTTTTTAATGATTGTACACTATAATTCTGTTGTCATTGGGCTTTGCCAAATGATAGCCATGACTTAGATTTAAGGAGATGAAACGCATTATCAACATAAAATGGAGATAAAATGTAACATTACCAGTTGGTCCCGGATTTTGCTCAATACCGCCAATTATCAGCAGAATACCAATAAAGACAACAGCACCAACAGCGCTAACGCCACAAGCAACATTTCTGATGACTGTTGAATTTCCCAAGCTAGTCAACTGTTTAGGACCAGTTCCACCATTAAATATTCCAATTCTGCATCTATAGATTTGCAAGTTGACACCCATCCTGATCCTGAAAATATACGTTGATAAGGTGATAACTTAAATATGAATCCATTCAAATTTGTCAATGCAAATAAGGGTAGTCCAAATTTCTGGTTGAATCAACACAAATACTAGATGCCCAAGAGCAACATTTCGAGCCTACCAATTGTCAAGAGAATATTTACAGTTATATAATGTTATACAGTGCATATCAATTACACCCAATTTTTTGTTCTTCAAATTGTGATCTTGACCTTTGAGCTATGTACTGGTAGGGTACGGGTCATGCACGACATTCGAGGTCACCATCGTGAATATTAATTTTGTGCCAAGAAATTTGAAAATCACCCAATAAATCACAGTGTAATATTCCAGACAAGATGTTCGACTCATTTTTGACATTTGGCCTTCAAGTGTGACATTGACCTTTAAGTTATGGACATGGGTGCTGTGGCGAACATTCCATCATATCATGGTGAACATTTGTGCCAAGTAAATTGAAAATCCCCTAATAAATGACAGTGTAATTTTCTGGACAAGATGATTTTGACTCATTTCTTTGACGTTTAACATCCAATAGTGACATTGACCTTTGAGCTATGGACATGGGTCCTGTAGGTAAGACGTCATCTCACCATGCTGAACATTTGTGCCAAGTAAATTGAAAATCCCCACATAAACTATCACTATGAGTGAAGGTGATAAATACCCCGCTACAGTTATGCTGTGGACAAGAAAAAGTAACAAAGGGCAATAACTCTGTAATTAGCTAAAATAGAGTTATGTTTTTTGTACACTGCATTTCCTCTCATTGTGCTCTACCATTGTATGAAGTTTTATTAAATTCCATCACATAGTTTTCAAGTATGCTCCGGACAAGAAAAAGTAACGAAGGGCAATAACTCTGGAACTTAGTTCAAATAGAGCTATGGTTCTTGTCCACTGCATCTCTCTCATTGTGCTCTACCATTGTCTTAAGTTACGCAATTTCATCATGGTGAACATTTGTGGCAAGTAATTTGAAAATCTTCCAATAGATCAGTGTTATGATATATGATAAAGATATTTTGGACACTTTTTTACATTTGACCTCAAATTGTGACCTTGACCTTTGAGCTACATGGTCCTGCGCATGACACATTGCCGCATCATGGTTAACATTTGTGCTTAGTAATTTGAAAATCTCCCAATAGATGAGTGTTATGGTCTGGAGAAAAATGTTTGATATCCATTTTTGTCCTTGACCTTTGAGCTACGGACATAGGTCTTGCGCGACACATTGTCTCATGATGTGAACATTTGAACCAAGTAATTTGAAAATTCCACAATAAATGACAGTATATGACATGTTGTCCTAGACGCCTTTTTGACATTTGACCTCCAAGTGTGACCTTGACCTTTGTGCTACGGACATGGACCTTGGGTAACATTTTCAGTTACCAGTGTTACACAATACAATAAAATACAAAAAAAAATGAAACTTTAAGTCTGCAAGACATTAGTTATAACAAATAACACAAGCTCAGAATTTAAACTTTTACAACCAACTATGTAGTATTAACATTAGCCCCGCATACATGTCTCTGTACTCCGACTTTACACGTTGTCGTAACAGATCCACGCACAAGCCTATAGTAAAAACCTGGGATTTTGCCGCATGATTTTAATGGCACAATTCTGGCGTCTTTATTATCGACCGAACAGACTTTTGAGAGTTCGGAAAAACTGTAGCAATCTTTTACGAGTAGAAGCAAACAAAAATCGAATTTCTAGCGCATCTGAGTGCCTCACAATCACTTCGACAAGAAGACAGAGGTCAGATGTTTATGACTGTAAAATTGTCGCCAAGGTATCTGTCAATCAAATGTAACTCTGCCCACGGTGCGCAAGTAAACTATCTACCTAACAAACTGGATGTTGACATTCCCGCTCCTGCCAATTTCGCCCGTCAAAGTAGCAATTCAAGATTGATTTTAACGTTGAAACAACTTATGATCGGATTCGTGATAGATATCACTTTTAGTATTGGCTCAAGGAGGAGCAAATAATAGCATTATCGACGGTGATCTGGGTAGTGTAATAACTAAGTGCACACCGCCTCCGTAGCAACCCTCCCATCTTTTTTTTAACAGGTGCTCAATTCACTATTTATTTTTATAAAACAAGTCGTATCCAAGAAAATCTTGTGACTAAAAGACAAATAAATCAACGAAAAGCTACAATTGCAAAGCATTTATATGTTCAGGAAAATAAGAGTAAATGCAGTGGAAAGACCGACGGTGTCCAACTTCTATTTACTTTGTGAATGGTTCAGCAGGACATTGTACAGCCACAGTATAGAGATGTGACGTCCGTGGCTGGACTATTATAATAACATATAGTATAAATGCAAGTTGCTGGTGAACATTCCTCTAAAGGTTTGTGACTGTAGCTGATATTATTTTGGAGATAGGCCCATCACAAGATTACCCGCTCTGTGTGTTATAATTTTGATAAGTCAAGGGCCATACTTTATGCATAACTTTGCACTTACTGGGCGTTATCATACATGAAACCACCGATACACAACTACACATGCTGGTGAACGTTCCTGCAAAGTTTTGACTTTTGAGTCTAAAGCTGATATACTTTTAGAGATATGCATGACACAACATTGCATCGAGGGGTGAAAGCGAAACTGGTCTAAGTGACATTTTTTCAGAAAGTCACTTTTTTGCATAAAACAATTCAACACATTAATACCCATCTTCTGTGAAAAGATTGTATCCATAAATTATCAATTTTAGATGATATTGTAAAAATGTCCAAACGGTCTAAGTGAAATGCAATAATTTTTGAATGCGAAAACAGTCTAAGTGCATTATTTTGCACTTAGACTGTTTTCGCATTAATTTTTGAACTTAGAATTCTGTGGTTTAAGTGACACTTATTTTTCAAACAGTATTTTTTCTGCTTAATAAACTATTTTATTGATGTTATTAATATAAGTATAAATGCATGTGTTTTTTAAACCATTTTATTTAAAATAAACACATTTTTATTCACTTAGACCATTTTCGCATTTAAAATTTTGGTAACGTTTTGCAAATTATTGAAAATGTTTTCACTTAGACCATTTTCAGTTTTGATATTTTCTGTCTTAATTGTGTACATAGATATTGTTCACATGTATTATTAATAATTAATATTGATATTAATATGATTGAGACATCTTATGTCATGATGTCATTAACTGAAGATATAATGTCATGAAGGTGATATCATTATAACAATTATAATGAGATTTTCAGGACATAAATACTAACAATAGGACATGATCTGTAGCATTGACTTAGTCTGTTTGTATTTAAATGATATCATTCCTTCTCAAAACAACAGTTTCATTTCATTGCTCCCACATAAGATTGAGTAAGCTGTAATTTCTGAGCACAGTGCGCATCACATGTGTATTTCATGTACTGAGAAAAGTTCCTGGTTCCTGAATTATTGAGGTATTTTATAAGTTATTAACTATATGTTAATATTGTCATCACATTTAAAAACTGATTCCCTCCCTGACATCCCTAATTGATCAAAGTTAGTGGAACAGTCAAAATGACAAATAATGAATTGTATAGAATACTAGGTAATATCACACAACAGTAATTTATGAATGAGGACCTTTTAACAAATTATCATGTCAAGTACATATGTAAAATTTCAACATGTATTGAACTTACATATCAATGTTCAAAAGATTATATTCAAGCATTTTGTAATGAATTGTGTTTTATCAATTTTTAACATAACTGTGATATAAAGTTGCAGACAACTGTAATGTTCTATCATATAAGTACTATAACATGAGAGATGGATAACCATTATAAGCTAAAGAAATGTTTTTTTTTCTATTGTCTGTTTTAAAGTTCTACTGTCTCCTTGTGGTGTACTTTTCTGGAAATAAAATGTGTTGAATAAGATGAGCAAATGACATCAAATTGCATTTTAAGAGTTGTGAGCACACTTAGAAGTCATTTTGAGTAAATAAAAAATCCTACAAGAAATGGTATTTATAGATGTTTTATAATTAATACAATTTAATGTTAACTATAATGATTACAACTTTGAACTTAAATATGTAAATCATTATTATTCAGATTTTTAAAAATAGCTTTGTGCAAATCTACATAAGCTGCACCAATGGCATGTTATTTCTGTAAAAGCATGTCTTAACAGTAAAGTAAACAAGTAACTGTTTTCAGATAATATTAATTGCATAGTGGGTGTGTCTTGTTTTTTGAAATGGGTTACTAATGATGGCTTCCTAAAAAGTCCAATTTTTTCATTGAAATTTCTAATTTTCATGTTTCTTTTCAAGGTGAATGATTAAGTTGGAATTAAACTTTACTTGCTTTAAACAATATTTTTCTTGTTTTTTGAAACATTGGCTTTTCATACAGTTTACCAGTGGGTCGTTAGCTTCAGCTTGGTACTGGCTGTGACAGGTTTTCAAAGATTTAATTCTTGAGTACACAGTCAAGGCCAACTGAAGAATATTGACTTAGCTGGTAAAATACTGTATGTGTAAGTTGATACAGTCTCAACTTCTCAGAGGTAAGTGGTTCCTGAAACAGCCCTAATATTTTAGAATTTAGCCCTACTTTTTGTCAGAAGCTTCCGGAAAGCCTGCAAGACAGTATTTCGCTCACCTGAGTACATTGACATTTGGCTGAAAATGTTTTACCCAGTTTTGAACTTGACCTAGATTTCATAAAGACAAAGTTTTTTACCAAGTTACATGTTAACCAGGTTCTAAATGTGACCTCTACAAGCATTAACAAGGTTTTACTTTGAGTTGGACTGTTGACCTAATTTCTGCCCAAGGTTACCGATCTTAACCTAAATTTCATAGAAACATACATGGTGACTAAGTTTCATCAAGATTGACTAAAAATGTGGTCTGATTCTACAGCAAAAAACAAAACTAAAGTGTGAATATAGTTAAATACAGTATTTGTTATCAATGTCAGGTAAATTCCTTTGAATACATGCCTGCTTTAAAAATGAAAAATGGCTGCATGTCCTTGACATCCATTTCAATTCGCATTGCTAAAACTTGGACAGGTTAAAATTCAATCATATTTATTCTCGCTTAATTCCATCAAATAAACATGTACCACTGGCATGTATGAATACATTTACCAACACAATTGTACCACTTTATAAGTTATCCAAAATTGTCTCAAAATGCCTTGATTATCAGAAGGTGAGCAAAACATAAGTAAGAGAAGAAGGCATTTGTAAGTTAGTTAAGCAGCTGCTGTAATAGGACAATGTATAAACTGAAGAAACAGTTTTGTCTTACAAGTGAATTATTCAGGACAGTCCAAGATCTGATATGCCATGTGCAAGTTGCTGGCCAATAGGAAAGTTACAGCATTGAAACATTTCTTTGACAAGTTTAGTTCAGCGATGCTGACATCTCATCTATATAAAGTTTGACCTCAAACAAAAAGTAATTAATTACAACATAAAGATTGTCCAGTAAGAGCATGCCATTGATGTACTGATGTCATCATGTCACTTTGCTGTAGTTGGGAACTTTTACAATAGGCACATTTGCATTTTCACACATTGTCAGGAATAGATTATTTTGTTTTTGGACAAATCATGTTAAAACTTGAGCCATGTGGATGGTCCAATATGTTTTTAAGCAAAACATTGATTCTGATGGGATTTCTCCAAGATCGGTCCAAAGTTGTAACCTATAAAGTTTTAACAAGTTGACTGTTGATGACAGACAGATCACTGACAAAAAAGCCAAGCCAACCACAATAGCTCACTTTGTTCTCAGGTGCAACAGACATTGCTATAGGTAGTAATTGTTCATGTATTTCTGTAACCGAGCCGAATAACTGAAAGGGTAGTAATCAAAACCAAACTTAGAAACATGTATCGTTGCAGCTCTATAAAATATGTATGTGTCAATATCCCTGAAAATATTTACACCAATCTAACCCATCAGCTTGGTCAAATGTCTTTGATGAAAATAACTAATAATTCCTATAAATTTATTATAAAAGAACTAAAGCAGCGACAAGTTGCCCTAGCCCCGCATACGTGTCTCTGTACTCCGACTTTTACATGCGTCGCCGTACAGCGACAATATAGAGATGTGACGTCCGTGGCTGGACTAACACTGCCCCTACATCAAGCATGTAAACAAATACAGCATACCATATAATTATATGGAAACTAGAAAGTGAGTTGAGTGAAACACATACTCAACCTCTTTATCATTGTTCCAAATGAAAAGGACTCCATCAAACAAGGACATTTGTGTCTTTATTTCAGATTTCATGAAAATGTTAAAAACTGAATCATTTACTACTTGTACTAAATTTACCAACCCACTGGAAAGAACGAGATTTATATGTCTTACAATGTTTAAAAAAATTGTTGTGTAAACTTTGTTCATTATTTGATCAATGAATTAATAAACCCTTCATTGTGATAATGTACAAAATATGTAGTTTGTTAGATGTACATGTATTCAGGTTACTGATAAGCCTATCAAGGGATTCTGAGTCGATATTAAGTAGTTATAAACCACTGTCTTTTATAACAATATGTTGATGGAGAAATTATTAAAAAATATGTATTTATAAACTTTAAATAAAAAGTAAGGTATCAATGTCCCTCATAAAAGTATGAAAGAGTAGTAGTTAACATATAATTGCACCATAAGGCCTTAAACATGTAGTTTAAATCAATGGTAGAATCTTTTCTAGTTCATAAACAACCAAGGTACTTTATAAAGTTCATAATTCATGAATTGGATACTTTTTAGATGAAATACAAGAATAATGATACATTTTTATAAACTTATGAGTGTTTAACTTGTTGACTATAAGCCCCTTACATGTCCAATATACTTAAAATTGCCTTAAATGAAACTACATTGTATTATGCTTTATGTTAACCATAAATAGTCATTTAGTACTAAATCATATATTTGGGAAGAATCTAAATATCATCATTGGTCTATCATACATACTTATTTTGTTATTTGCACTCGTTAATTAAGTGCAAAACAGACTAAGTGAATATAATTTTAAGATATTGTATTTAAATCACTAAACTCTAATTATACAATAACGAAGAAACTAAATTGTGGTGCAAGATTATCAATATTCTGTATTTTTTAAAACAATTTTGTCACTTGGGACTTTTTTCGCATTCAACAAATGTTACAATTTTTGTCAAATATTGAGCGCGAAAACGGTCCAAGTGCATTTTCCCACATAAAATCTTTTTTTCTGCTTTTTCTCCAAATATTCAACATTGAATGTAAAACAAGAGTAATTTTGATTATACATCCAGTAAATCAACATTACAAATTGTGTCCAAACAAAATAAGACAGTTTTTTCCCTCTCCTGAACAATTTACTGAAATGCACTTAGACTAGTTTCGCTTTCACCCCTCGGCATGCTCTGTATGCTATATTTTCAATAAGTCTAGGGCCATAACTATGCACTTCCTGGGCGGAGCCAAACATGAAACCCCAGGTGCACAACTGCACATGCTGGTGATTATTCCTGTTAAGTTTTATGACTCTGGCTCATATACCTTATGAGGTATGAGTGACACACGGAAGGACGCACAGACAGATAGACAAGGGCAAATCTAAATGCCCCCCCTTTCAGAGTGGGGGCATAAAAATGTCAAATTTACTGGCATTGAAATATTGCAGCTATAGATAAGACTCATTACGATAATGAATTGTATTCTGAATGGAAAGTACTGTAGTGTACACACAGAACAAAATCAGTGCAGTTATGATAAACCTCCAAAATGTAATATATCACCTGCATCTACGCCACAGAAAAGAAAAGTTTTCAGTTCTACCTGACTTTTTTTTCTACTTGCAATGTTATACGTTTTGAAGAATCTTGAACAAAATCATTAGAATGTACCTTTTAATTATTACACAGCATATATTTACCAATAGGCTTCCAGAAAGAATAAGTTTCATTGATATCTTAATATACAAAGAGCAATGCTTTTAATGAACTCTGACTAAATTGTGTTTTTTTTAAATGGTACAAACGAAAAATGCAATCCTTGGAGCTAAAAGTAAGTGTATAATTATAATAATAATGTCTACTGCAACAATTTCAAGTCTATAAACACTTTATTAATTATTGTGCAGTCAATTTCTGTTTAATTGCATATCAATTAACAAGGAAATATCCACAAATACTAACTCAATATGAAGAATGATTCTTCTATTCAAATAAGATGTAATTCAATTTGTTTGACCATGTTGCAGATGAGCAAAATGGAGTATAATATGCACAATCTAAGAGACAAAAACAAAGAGTCATCATGGTTAGAATCAGCAATACATGATCTTTATTTCTGTGATTTTATGCATATCAGTTTACATTTAAGTGGCACTAAGGTCATAAATATCATGATCACCAGTTGAACTACCACATGCATCACTCATTTTCCTGTCACTTGCTATTTTGTATGAAAATAAAGGGTTTAAACCATTAAAAGTTACAAGAAGTAGGAACATTGGTGTATACTGTCCTTATACATATATATATATTTAAAAATAGACTTATAAGTTCTTACTAAAAATAGTGAGAATTAAACATTATGTCTTTTACAGACATAACTAAATTAGTAGACAAAAAGGTGGGTTCTCAATAAGATGTATTCAATGAAACATGCTAGTCATTACAATCTGGCATTAACATATTACTGGCACTTATAATAGCTCAATTAATGCTTTAGAAGGGTCTCAATGAATTTGTAAACATCATTTTAAATTTATTTTGTACTGTTGTTCAATAATTAGGTTATTTTACTTTTGTTATATTTATGTGAGACATATGTGTATTCCTATCTAATTCTTCCTTATTTCTTCATGTCAACCACCTACAGTTCAAATTAATTCTGAACAACAGAGTTCTACTGGAACTGGTAATTCCTAAACAGATTTTGAAATATGATATTTTCTGTTCATATAAGGCATTAATGAATTTTAAGTTTATCAAACAATTCATTATAAATATCAACATATTATCCAACCCAAATCTATAAACCTTAAGATGTTTGATCATGTTACCTGAAACACAGATATTTAAATGTAGATTTTTAAGAATAGACATTTCTGCTTGCTATCCTATTGTCCTGGGGGCAATAAATCTCTCATGTAAAGTCTATATAATTGTATACTACATATGTAACAGGCTTTGAGCACTGTTTCCCAGGTTCACTGTCTTTATAATGTATCCATACCATAGTATATACTAATTTTAATTGACTACAACTTCAACAAACAAGGATATCGGTGGAACCGATGGATGCTCCCCGAATTATGGTTATAACTTCGAACAAGACTCTAATTGGAAAATCTCACTTTGTTGATGGTTACAATTTGAATGTTATATGCAGCACTGGAAATGTCCTGGATCTCCCAAGAAAATAGGTATACAAAAATGTACAATGAAATTGAGATAGTGAACAATTTAACTACATGCTGGGCTAGGATAATCCTGCTAACTGAAAAAAAAATGAAAAAAGGAATCTTGCTACAGATATAAGAAGCCTTTATTTACAATTAATTTAAGTGCCCATGTCAATGCAATGCGTACCTTTACAACAAAGACTGTAAGTTGATACAAATCCATATCAGCTGATGACCAAATAGGTATGGTGTTGACAGATGTACCAGTGAGAGAATGTCTTTTTTGTTCAATACTTTTTATCATAATTTAAAAAAACAAAGCTTATTGTTTGAGGTCTGACATGAGGTGATCTTCAAAGGTGCCATAAAAACAAGAAAATATATTTGAAATCAAATATATACATGTATATATTATAAACACTATGTAGACAAACGTTTACCTACAACAAAAACTTACTTGAAAAATTAAAAGAATGTAATTTTGATTATCTTGCATAGCTGACAATATTTAATCTATATGTTGCATAATCAAAGCGCCATAACTTTATGAAAAACAGTCCAATCATAATAGGCGCTTCTCCTCTTTGTAATTAAGCTTTCCATAAAGTTTTGTTGAATTCCTGTCAAAAGTTTCTGAGAATTAGTCTGAACAAGAATGGTACCAAATATGTACTATGTTGCATAATCAAAGGGCCATAACTCCGTGAAAAAAAGTCCAACCAAAACCGTGTGATAATATGCGCATCTCCTCTTGGTAGTGAAGCTTCCCATGAAGTTTTGTTGAATTCCAGTCAATGGTTTCTGAGAAGTAGTCCGGACAAGAAAAGTGGGACGGACGGAAGGACGGACGGAAGAAGCGGCGACTATATACTCCCCCCCCACTTCGGGGACGGGAGC
Source organism: Mactromeris polynyma (assembly GCA_032209605.1). NCBI lineage: Eukaryota > Metazoa > Mollusca > Bivalvia > Venerida > Mactridae > Mactromeris > Mactromeris polynyma. The sequence continues at coordinate 4,748,223 of JASFXZ010000004.1, read as the reverse complement.
ATAATAAAGGTTCAATGATTTATTTCTTTATAATTAAATTTACAGTAAGCCTTAGCCTTACCAATCTTTAATAAACACTATTTTAAATACCCAACATAAAAGCCATCAATTTATGAAGAGATGTAACAAAAGTTTGACTTTACTCATGTTGAACCCCGCCCAAAAGTAACAAAATAGACCCTTGATTTATATCTAAAGAGGTCGCACAGCTCGTGACGCAAACATTTTCAGACTGAAACTCAGACTTAGACTCATTATTTACTACAGCTGGTGTTAAGTGCTGTGTGGCAGATGTAAAAATTCGCCCCATGCTTCGTCCAAAGTGTAGTTTACCTTAATCATATATTTATATATGATAAATTTACACGAAAATGACGTCAGGTCGCTGTGGTGTAGTGGTTAGCATAACGGACCGGCAATCCGTAGACATGGGTTCGATTCCCGGTAGCGCCAGTGACCCATTTTTCCCAGGGTAATAAGATATACCTTGTGAATGTCCGTGAACTGAGTCCAGTGTGTTGGCAACTCTGCCTTTTATACCTTACTTGGAGTCAAACGCTTCATGAAAATCTCACTGAACAAAATACACAATGAATAGCATAGTATGACTACATGAAAACATTACCAGAAGATGTGTTATCAACAACACAATATAATTATCTATACTGTAGAACCAATAATTATTACATATTGTTTAAGTGGTGACCAGGAACTAAACCCATTCCTGCCATACTTAACGTATATATATAAATACTACAGTAGTAACAGTCCGACCTCAAATTTAAAATATAAATGAACATAAAACCCTCACATAAATCTGATAGCGCTATCAATACGATGTTGTCATGGCTCGACATTATCACATAAGTTAGCGTAGGATAACATAGATTATTGTTTACAAAATTAACCGAGCACAAAAATTGATGACGTGTGTACTAAGAAATGTGATTTCACGATCTATGACGTGGATCTTTATGTATGTGTACTGAGGTGTATTGAAAAGTTCGCTGTCTAACTAGAATGGTCCTTCTTTTATTTTACCGGATTAAGGCATAAAGGTATCTTCAAACAGTCAATAAAATGTGGTTTGTTATGCATGGGTTTTCCCATCACACTTGCAGCTGATTTAAGCGTCTTACATCGCCTAGTTCAACCAGACAGACGAATATTTATGCAGGTAGGCGAGTAGTGATGTCCGGCGTTAAACAGCATGTGTATGCATTTTTAGTTGTTCGGTAGAACAACTAGTTCTATGGCAAATTTCGACAGTCGCATCGCTTAAGTGATTTTCTGCATTAACTATGTTTGCGTATGCGCAAGAATATGGTGTCGGTTAGGTCATGTGTCATCAAACACGCAGAGATTGTATTGTTATTTTTCTAATAATGCATGTATTCACACAAAATTTCACATACCGATATTTGAACAGGTAATGCAGCGAATTATTGATTTTTTTAGCCGACTCGCTATGAAATTATCGTATTAGCCGTATTGACGTTTATAGCACGTTTTGCACGTGCGGGGCATGGACACATATTTGCACGTGTTCATATACACTTTTGTCATTGCTGATGAAAATCCTTTTTGAAAAACACAAAACATGGCGAGAATGACTGTAGAAGAACGCGCCCGAGCCGTCGGTTTGATACAGGCCGGAACTCATTTACGACAAGTGGGTTTTATTTTTTGAAATTTCATAAGAATATTGACATTATTTGTTTGTAGCCATTATATTGGTGGTTATTTCCGTTTTCAACTTATTTCAGGTGGCAAGAACCTTCAATCTGCGGCTACAAACAAATAATGTCAATATTCTCATGAATTTTTCAAAAAATAAAACCCAACTATGTATTAATCCATGCCTTTTAAAATTAAGCCACCAGTAAAAACAGCCAGGTGGGAAATGGCCAACCCTACTCCCATCAAAGTAAATCTCTGTGAGAAAGGTGATAACAACATAAAAGTAAACTGGGGTTCTGTAATAGGAAGAAATATTCCTTGAATACGAGTAGTGTTAAATTACCAGGCATTAAGTTGGCTTTTTTCTCTGGAATTTCTGATATAAAACCAGTGTTCAATACCGAACAACTCCAGTGCTTTCAGCGCGTTGATTCTAACTCCGGTTGAAGATTTAAATCGCACTTAGGACTGATTTTGTACTTAAGTTTAGGTGAAATTTAAGACTGCAAAAATGGGTATTACACTGTCAATGTCATTTATGAGGGGATTTTCAAATCAATCAGTACACCGGTTATCCATGATGAAATGGTGCTTTGTTCACAAAACATGTCTGTAGCTCAAAGGTCAAGGTCACAAGTAGTGGTCAAACATAAAAATGGGCACAGAAGATCACACTCATTTCTTGGGGGATTTTCGATTTAATTGACATAGATGTTCAACATGATGAGACGATGTGCCATACACTAGACCAGTGTCAGAAGCTCAATGGTAACATTTTTATTTTATCCAGACCATTTCTCTGTCACAGCATGTTATTGATAAATATTCTTTATACATACCGGGTATCTGTAGTGAATCAAGGGAAAAAAGTGCACCCGATAGGGCTCAAACCCATGACTCCTTAAACACTAGTACAGTGCTCTACCGACTGAGTTAAATGGAGTCTAACCCCACACCACTACACGACCCCCTTCCAGCATTTGAAGTTCAACCACCATGTGCTGTCAAACACCGCTGGCACTATTGTAGTAAATCAAGGGGAAAAAGTGTGCCTGGTGTAGGGCTCAAACCCAAGTCCCCCTAAACACTAATACGGCGCTCTAACGACTGAGCTAACCACACACCACTAGTCCACTACATATCAATAATAAGTTATTTGTTACACATAATGCCAAAGAGAAATTTTAAATAGCACCCAATATAACAAGATCTATCAAATTTAGAGCTAATTGAGAGGTACCTGTTTGATAAGGCTGGATTGCAGTTCATCTAGCAAGAATTGGGCTATGTGTTACTGTCTAAAACCATTAGAAATCATATTTTGACTGCTATGGAATAGCTGATGATTACCCTGTTGGCCACACGATACATCAGTTGAGTTTTGGGACTTAGCTGTTTATTGAATCGACAAAGACATAATGATATCCTGAATGGGTTAACGCATCAGATGCGCCAACAATAAGCATTCCTACCCCGTAATATTGGTGCACATTAATTTTGTTTCCGCATCTTTACTAAAAGTGACGTCCGCTTTAATCTATTTTTAATTCTCGGAAAATAAATCGCAAGGTCAACAGAACCGACATGTAAATGAAACTGATACATTGTTAAATATCAATCTCAAACCATATCACTGGTGTTGAACCTCCATCGGGTATTTCTGTTTAATTGTGTATGCATGCTTTGCGAAAAGAACTTTCCATTTGGCGAAATATCGAATGAACATTCACAAGCTCAGTGCGTTCAATTGATTGACCGCCATCTTGAATCCTGACATAGTGAACTATTATTAGTAACACCGGTTCTCGGAATCCAATATTTACGAAAAAAACGATTGTTATTGAATAAAACAATCGCCTAAGGAATGTATTTTCCTTAAGTAGATATTTACCTAAAGAAATTCCTTAGGTGTTTTTGAGTAAACACTTAAGGTATTATCTAACCTTAGGAGATTTTCTATATTAGATCTATATTAGAGATAAGGAATGTCCTTACTTAAATCTTAGGATTTTTATGAATACTGACCCTGGTATTAAACCATACCAGGTCATTTAGATGCATGTACTGAATTTACCCCCATGTTTGTTTACCAATACAAACAAGGGAGACAACCCGGAAACATAGACACTGCTGTGTTTCAATGCATCTCGAGTCTCGACTAAAGTTTCCATAATTTTATGACGAAAGATACGTTTTCTTCTGTCATAATATATTTTCATGGAATTCAATCAGCTATCACACAAATAAATGGGCGTTTACCTGCTTACCTACTGACCAATGTCTGTTTGTTCCACAAAATGTGGTCGTTTGCTTCCCTAATGCGTTGCTCGCATAATATTGAAAAGCATCAGTCTGGGGTCAGCTTCATTATCATAGAAAGTAACAAAACATCTTGGTTTTTATTGCGAATCATTGAGAAAACGTCAGTAATCTGCAGGTGGGAAACCTCGTCCTGTACGAAATCGGCCATTATCGGGTCGATCTACACTGACTTTTCCCCAAAATGGACAGAAAAAGGCATGATAACTTTAGACACGGTCCGAGTTAATTGTACGCAACGTCCATACTTATTCTACATACAGGTATATTCAAAACGGAAACACAACTGATTTAACAGAACAGTACCTTAAAATAGAGAAAAATCCAGTATTCTACAAATCACAGCCTGACTGCAGACGATCCTACTTTTCGCCATTCTAGAATAAGAGCTCGTGCTACTTACGTCATCAGTGTAAACCAATCAAACTTGGGGACAGGTGTAAAAGGCGGCGGCGCCGTACTTTACAACCAATATTGAATGAAAAACACGGCGGTACCCACTAACTTTTTTAATATTTGACATATAATAATAATTTTGGTATCAATCTAAAGGTAATGCTCCCAGCTTTCTAACGAAATAAATATATTTAAAATCGTATAATATGGCCCAAAATGTGCACCTCTGCGCTAGTGGGCGCATTAGTTACCCATTCTTTCCTTTGGTAGAATAGATGGATACCCTGAAATTTCATGTGGAGGTAGGATGCCGAGGATTTGTCGCCCAGTTCTGCTTTAAGCCATAGTGACATTGGCATGATCACACCAACATACAATCTCAAAGGAAGGTCACAAAATAAGCTATAACATCGGAGGGTAAAGGGCGGGATCTAAATGTTTCAGCGTGATAAAAACAGCAAAATATTGTTCTTTATTTTTTGATAATACAGTGCAAAATCCCTAACCGAACACAATTTGGACAAACCAAGAAGATTGGAGGGGATTCCGGACTAGAGCGGATTTCCTCATGAAGTATCCGTAGGCAAGACACTTTACCCTTGTATAGAGGTTACATGTTTGTCGCAGAAAAACGTTATCATTGTTCACCAGAGGCAATGTTAAATACACAATACCATCATCATCTTTGATCATTTATATTGTTATTAGTCCCAGTTACAATTCATAATACCACTGATTGTAATTTTGATAAGAAAAATATTATTATCAATATTTTACCACATGCAAGCTAGGAGCTATTTTGCAAATATCAAATTAGATGTCTTTTAAGATTAGGAACAGTATACTATTCCAATTGTTAATTCAGTATAACTGTATCTTTAAAGTAAGATATCGTTGCTTGCCTTGTTTTATTGTAACAATGTATACATTGTTTCATGCCTGATCAAATTTAAAATTCAATGCGTCTTTACAATACAATAAGCATATGGTGATTAATTGATATTGTAAATTTTAGTATGGCAAATTATTTTCAAAAGCAATACAATGATTAACAAAGCAGTAATTAAATATCCCACTTTTGTATTGGTCTTATTGATATTATTAACTACTTGATCAAAATTGCTTAAGGTTTGAACGCTCCTAATATGTAGTTTACACGATTTTATCAGTCTTACTGCTCATCCTTTAATTGTCTTTAGTCATCAATAACTAAACCTGTGATTATTACCGCATGTTTTCATACCATTATCGACCCAATTGTTCTCGCAATGTTGTTTACATAATTATTGCACCTCGTACCTGTTCTTACCTTGTTCCCGACTGTACAAAACGTCTAATTGTCTACACCTTTCGGCAATGAAAACTATTTATGACATTTTCCGGTCATTATACTGACTGTCTGACGTGTTTTTGCGAAAAATTATCGTCCGCTTCGTGGAGATTTATTTTTGTGCAAAAGTCTGGACAGAGAAAATCGTCCGAATTCCGGAGTAGGGAGGATCCGGGCTGTAGGGGATTGTTTTCATAATTATGCTACATAGAAGGAACTAAAAGAAGACCGAGAAAATTGTCCGGTGTGAGGAAGTTTTCGGACTGGAGAGTGTCCGGAATAGGAAGTTTCCATTGTATATATTTTAAAATGTCTAAGCATGCAGCTGTGACGATCTAGAATAACAAAATTTTCCGCGGGGTGAATGTCCCCGCAGAAGGTCGTGCGTACACTAAAAAATAGGAAATAGGTCGAAACAAATAATCTTACCTAGAATGTTTGCTTTTACCGAGAACATGTTATGAAATATGATTCCAGCGATCAAATTATTTTCCAATTACCAAGTAATGTCGGAAGTCTAGACATTTGAAGAAAGAAGTTGGCGATGAAATCAAGTCAGTTGTATATAATATATAAGTTTATACAACATAAATGCATCACAAATATTTGTTACAAAAACAATTGTCGCGTTATGAAGAAAACTAAACTGAATAATTTAATTATTACCCAGAAATAGTCCTGTTTTCTTTCCGACTCAAAAATCAATATGGCGATCCTTCTCCTCTGTTTGCGTTTCTGTTATGGTGACGTGATCACGTGATACATACGTCATTTCCCTGTTCTGATTTATTGGTCTCTTTTGTTAGATAAACATTTATCTAGGCCTTGGTTTTATAGATTTACCACGTACACATTTTCAACTTAGCCGTAGTTAACCGCATATATTATTACAAGCAGGTTTATGTATATTTACTGAAATATTATAAATGTGTCGATTAGCTACAACATAAATGTCAACGACAATAACTGATGTGGAAGAGCATCGACCTCCAGAACAGGAGGTGATTATTTGAGCCCTGCCAGAGGCATACACGTGTTGTTACATAGCTGTAATTAGTCTTAGTTTGTGTCCCCCATTTGTGTACCTCCTTGTTTGTTAAGTCGAGTTTTGTGCTCCCCATTTGTGAACCTCCTGGTCTGTTAAGTCGAGTTTTGTGCTCCCCATTTGTGTAACTCCTTGTCTGTTTAGTCGTGTTTGGTGTTCCCCATTTGTGTTTCTCCTTGTCTGTTAAGTCGAGTTTAGTGCTCCCCATTTGTGTACCTCCTTGTCTGTTTAGTCGTGTTTCGAGTTTTCAATTTGTGTACCTCCTTGTCTGTTTAGTCGTGGTTTGTGCTCCCCATTTGTGTCCCTCCTTGTTTGTTAAGTCGAGTTGTGTGCTCCCCATTTGTGTACCTCCTTGTCTGTTAAGCTGAGTTTTGTGCTCCCCATTTGTGTAACTCCTTGTCTGTTTAGTCGTATTTTGTGTTCCCCATTTGTGTTTCTCCTTGTCTGTTAAGTCGAGTTTTGTGCTCCCGATTTGTGTACCTCCTTGTCTGTTTAGTCTTGTTTCGAGTTTTCAATTTGTGTACCTCCTGGTGCGTTTGGTCTTGCTTTTATGTCCCCTCTTGTGTAAACCTTTTAGTCCATTCGGTCTAGCTAGCTACTTGATCTCTCATGCGTCATTGTTTGGTATTGTTTTTGTGTGTCCACAGTGCGTAACCATGGTCTGTTTGATCTGTTTTGGTGTCCCTGTATGTAACTCATACTTTCGTTTATCCTTTGTCAATATTGGTGCTAAACTGAAAAATTTTGCTTTACTATCTGTGCTGTATAAAATATGTGATAGTTGCATTCAGTTCTTGGGTAGTTGTGTATTTTTGCAAGTCGCTACATGTTGACATATTTTGAACATTGATCAAATTGTTAAAAAATAAGTCAATATACAATGAAATTATCACAACGACTTAGTTTCGCGTATAAATATTTTCACGATTAAGTACAGACTACAATCACTCGTGTGTCAAATGAGCGGACACTTTGGTTTCATGTTACAGACGTTTTTCACAAAAAGATTAAATCTGCATATTAAGTCTGCACACGGCTACGCCAGCGACAAAACATTCTTGTAGCAATGCAGGTGTAATGTTACGTCGTACACATCTTATTGCGATCTATTTTGAGATGTTGACTACTGGGAGCATTCTTTGTTTGCTTTAATTTTCTTCCTTATGGTTGAGTAAATAATAATTGAAATAGTTTACCTGAAGAAAAGCATTCAGCCGGTTTGAAATCTATATACGACGAATACAATCTTTTTCAAAAGCCTTAGCTATAATATATTGTGTTTCAAATTCTATTCAGAAGAAATTGGACTCCTTTCAATGAAACCAAAAATGTTGGATTTGGAATACAATGTATATCACAACTTGATATCATACACTTGAATGACACTAAATTTTCAATATTTCAAAAAGCGAATTATTATTTAAAATTTGTAGATTTTATGATTGGGGAAGCATTCACATGCCACTGATATGACGGGCAAAAACAAATATTACAAACTTTAATTCAATAAACATTCATTTTACAAACGTTAATCTAGCAAAACACTTGATGTGTTTCTGTGGCAGTATCACACACATGCTGATCATTTAGCACCTGCGTGTAGTTTAAAACTTCATTAATTTGATTGCCTTAAAGACCTGTTCGAGATATAAGCAGTATAATGCATGAACGACAGGCATGGTACAATGTAATTATTACATGAATGACAGGTTTTGTCGCAAGTTTAATTATATAGAAGATGATGTGGAACATGTACGCACTGTTTCAAATGCTTTTGTTCATCAAATATACGTATTATGCAAACGAAAGATAAAAATACACTATATTTTATGGTGGTAAATAATGCCACTTAATGTGAAAAGCCCCTCGTGCATGATTGAGTTACAGACTGGACACGCATAAGTGCGAAGGAATGATAAGTTGTAACAGGGGTGACCACATTCACAAGACAATTGTATTGATAAGTTTTTCTTAATAAAATTGTGGTACAACTTATTGAACTTTTAAATGAAGTAATTCTCAATAATTATTCTTTATAATTTGATTATCTCAGAAAACAAATGACTACAAATCGACAGATACTGACTGTAGAACCTTCTGTGGATATTTTTTCTTTAATATTAGACAATCTAATTGAATTTAAATGTATGCATTTTATACAAATCACATTGATAACCAAGCTGGCACTACATAGACGGTAGCCTTTTTGTTCGTGCATAAAATGTAAACAAAAAATATGGACAAATGTGAACATGTAAAATGAGAAAAACGTTTTATTCCTATGATATTGTTCATGAAGATTAATGTTACTTACCACACTGTTTTAAAAGAGTTTAAAGAAGTGCGTTTATTGTTTCTCGGTCAATAAGAAACGCTCACTTTATATGTCATTGAATATGTTATGTTTATAATGTTTTATTTACCACTGCAATGTTAATGAACACATTTCTAAAATATTTGCTTTTGCCGATAGAGGCTTCGTCTACCTAATATTAATTTGATTTCAGCGATTATATTGTTTTAAAAGTACCTTCAGATGCCCTAATTCCGATATCATATCATGTTATAGCCGGTGTCTTGAACTTATAAGGAAATTGACGATAGAAATAAGTCTATATCGGTACGATACAATTATAAACATTTGCTATAAAATAACAAATATCGCGTTATGGAGAAAGCAAAACTGCTAAATCTAATTGCTACCTCGTATTACATATCCCTGATATCTTATTCGTCAGTATTATGATTTCATTCATAAAGTAAAACGACGAACTCATGATAATCTATTGAAAAGTTTTCACTTGATTTCAAGTATGGTATCTCTTCTACATGAAACGCTAATTATTTTACATATTTTTTATTAAGAGTCATGTCACTTAAATCAACTTAAAGTTATGCAACTCGGAATAAGATAACTAGGACTGGTAAACATTTGGAACGTGAAATATTGGACACGGGTTTAAACATTCATTTTAGAACAAAAACACTGGAATCCGACATCGTGAAATCTCAAGCATTATCACATTAAATGACGAGGTTGTCTGATAATTTGACACATAAGGAATGATTTTCCATGTAGAATGAAGAGTTTGCAATTAATTCAATTAATATAAAAACAATATTCAAAATCAGAATTGTTCGACCATTTTAAACCTTTGATCGTTTCGATTGCATAACAATACGACTACTGTACATATATATAATGATAGTCTGATAAAACCAACGGCTTTACACACCTTAACAAGCACATGTTAGCTTCTGACGTATTTAAGTCATGTATATTATCTTAAATAGCCTTTGTGTGAACACTGCAGTCGCCTTACTCACATGTACATTAAAAGTAGACATATTCCTTATGAATAGTTTCATATTGCTTAGTGTAAATGTAGATTTACAAAATCACGATATTTTTGTCAAAACTATGCTTAGTCATAAATATGAGAAAATCTATCTGTGTGTTGTTAATATTTTTTTATTCCCCAAAACCACTAATACTAAGTCCGAGGCAGGTATTTTCTACTTTATACTTGGTTGAATATCTTTGGGTGTTTTGCTAGCACAAACATATTCAAGTTTCTTTGTGACAGTTCGAAACTGTGTGATTCAAATTTGCAATATAACCGAAGTGCTTAAAAAACACATATCATTGAAAAAGAGGTGTATATTGAACTTCTATATTGTTTGCAATATATTTAGCCTAAAAGCGACATTTTCTACTGGGAGAAGTAAACAAAAGCTAAACACTATACGATGTACACGAACGTGCGACGAAAACTAACATAATAATCAGACATTTACGGTTTCCACTGGTGATCAGTACGCACCGGTGATCAGTGTTTAGCTGTTTCTACGTCAATTAATGATATAATGCGTGGATTCAAAAATATTCACAAATGCTACTTCACATTGCATAGGGCCCGCATTGACGTTACATATAAAGGTGTAGTAAAATATAATATAACAACATAATGAATGTTTATGGTTGAATAGGCATGTACACGTCTGATATACTTGACATAAAGTTGGCGATGAAATCTAGTCAATTAAATGTAAAATAAATGTTTATACAACTGAAATAAATCACAAACATTTGTAACAAAAAACAAGTGTCGAGTTATGAAAAAAACAAAACTGAATAATTTAATTATTACCTAGAAATCGAGTTAGATATTCCCGTTTTCTTTTTTCGTCAAGATGGCTTCCTTCTCCTCTATGTGCGGCTCCAATATCGTCATGGAGAGGTAATCACGTGATGTGTACGTCATATCCGAGTCTGAACTATTCATCCATTACCACTGTCGTACGACTAACATTTATCTATAGGCCTCGTTTTTATAATGTCGCCACAATTTTAAATGTCATGCTAGTCTCTTTCCACTCGATGAGTACCAACTATTTGTTATCGTAAAGATATCATGTATAGTATCACAAACTATAAGTTATGGTGGCATATTACTGCCACCAGTTAGCATGATAGCGTTCGCGAATAAATTCGTGTTAACCACTTAATTATTACGATAATTATCTAGCTATCTAGTTAATATTCGTGATAAATTTTCGGTAAGATAAATATCATACAACTAGAAACAGGCTTGAAAGTGCCCATAACTGCCACCTCTTACATTTGTATGAAGTATTACACTAGATTTAAGTGGCAACATGAATCTTATCTAGTTGACTACTTATTATGTTACTTAATAACTCAAATTCGCGAATTTCACTTAAGATTCGTGTTACCACTTATTTATAAATGCGTTTTTGACTTCTACATGTAAGTGGTAACACGAATCTTATCTAGTTGACCACTTATTATGTTACTTAATAACTCAAATTCGCGAATTTCACTTAAGATTCGTGTTACCACTTATTCATTTTTGGCTTCTACATGTAAGTGGAAACACGAATCTTATCTAGTTGACTACTTATTATGTTACTTAATAACTCAAATTCGCGAATTTCACTTAAGATTCGTGTTACCACTTATTCATTTTTGGCTTCTACATGTAAGTGGAAACACGAATCTTATCTAGTTGACCACTTATTATGTTACTTAATAACTCAAATTCGCGAATTTCACTTAAGATTCGTGTTACCACTTATTCATTTTTGGCTTCTACATGTAAGTGGAAACACGAATCTTATCTAGTTGACCACTTATTATGTTACTTAATAACTCAAATTCGCGAATTTCACTTAAGATTCGTGTTACCACTTACATCTAGAAGCCAAAAATTAATAAGTGGTAACACGAATCTTAAGTGAAATTCGCGAATTTGAGTTATTAAGTAACATAGTAAGTGGTCAACTAGATAAGATTCGTGTTACCACTTAAATCTAGTGTAATACATCATAAAAAGGTAAGAGGTGGCAGTTCTGGGCACTTTCAAGCCTGTTTCTAGTTTTATTATATTTATCATACCGAAAATTTATCACGAATATTAACTAGATAGCTAGATAATTATCGTAATAATTAAGTGGTTAACACGAATTTATTCGCGAACGCTATCATGCTAACTGGTGGCAGTAATATGCCACCATAATAAGTTTATAATAAATTGTTGATGTTTGTAGGACTTTGCATTAGTTAAAACTGAGTCATTGAAAAAGTAGACATTAGTGGATTATATTTTAAGACTAAAACATGCACGTATTCAGAATGGCCCAATCATCCTTATTATCATTCTTATATAACACATAAAATGTGTGGTCTACTGAAATGTTATTATTTGATTCAAAGCACTGTAAGAACGTAAACTTATCGGCGGGATGATATAACGATAAACACGTTTCTATGCACCTTGTATTGTTGTATAAAGGTAAATAATAGTGTAATGTATTGTTATGAAAACTAAATCTGTTAAATATTTGTATAAGAATATAATATATCGAAACTCTACCTGCAATGCGTACAAAACGCAAATGTGGTTGCTATCAGACAAAACTAGCGAGTTCAAGTAGGATATCATCCTGCATCCTGGTTTCTCCCACCATAGTAATCTATGAAACTCATTTCAATAAAATTACCAAAATCGAGATTACCAGTGGTCCGTTTCGAATTGGTTTTTGTGTCCCCTTTATGTAACTGTGGCCAGTTCGATGTTTTTTCTGCATCCCCTTTGTATACATGTGGTCCGTTAGCTCTGGTTTTTCTCTGTCTCCTTTGTGTACTTGAGGTCCGTTAGCACTAGTTCTTCTGTATCCCCTTTGTGTACCTGTGGTCCGTTAGCTCTGGTTTTTCTCTGTCCCATTTGTGTACTTGAGATCCGTTAGCTCTAGTTCTTCTGTATCCCCTTTGTGTACCTGTGGTCCGTTAGCTCTGGTTTTTCTCTGTCTCCTTTGTGTACTTGAGGTCCGTTAGCACTAGTTCTTCTGTATCCCCTTTGTGTACCTGTGGTCCGTTAGCTCTGGTTTTTCTCTGTCCCATTTGTGTACTTGAGATCCGTAAGCTCTAGTTCTTCTGTATCCCCTTTGTGTACCTGTGGTCCGTTAGCTCTGGTTTTTCTCTGTCTCCTTTGTGTACTTGAGGTCCGTTATCTCTAGTTCTTCTGTATCCCCTTTGTGTACCTGTGGTCCGTTAGCTCTGGTTTTTCTCTGTCCCATTTGTGTACTTGAGGTCCGTTATCTCTAGTTCTTCTGTATCCCCTTTGTGTACCTGTGGTCCGTTAGCTCTGGTTTTTCTCTGTCCCATTTGTGTACTTGAGATCCGTTAGCTCTAGTTCTTCTGTATCCCCTTTGTGTACCTGTGGTCCGTTAGCTCTGGTTTTGTGAAACCCCTTTGTGTACCTGTAGTCCGATCGCACTTGTTTCTGTGTATCTCATTTGAGCACCTTTGGTCCGTTAACTCTGGTTTTTGTGCCCACTGTGTTTACATGTGTTCCGTTAGCTCTGGTTCCTGAGCACCCCCTGTGTGTACCTGTGTTCAGTTTGATCTGGGTTTTGAGCCCCGCGCCTCTGTGTGTACCTTAGGTCTCTTTGATCAAGTTTGTGTGTCCCCCTGTGTGTACCTGTGGTCCGTTCGCCTTGGTGTTTGTGTCCCCCTGTGTGTACCTGTGATCCGTTCGCCCTGGTGTTTGTGTCCCCCTGTGTATACCTGTGGTCCGTTCGCCCTGGTGTTTGTGTCCCCCTGTGTGTACCTTTGGTCCGTTCGCCCTGGTGTTTGTGTCCCACTGTGTATACCTGTGGTCCGTTCGATCTAGTTTTTATTCCCCCCTGTGTGTACATGTGGTCCGTTCTCCCTGGTGTTTGTGTTCCCCTGTGTATACCTGTGGTCCGTTCGATCTAGTTTTTATTTCCCCCTGTGCGTACCTGTGGTCCGTTCGCCCTGGTGTTTGTGTCCCCCTGTGTATACCTGTGGTCCGTTCGATCTAGTTTTTATTTCCCCCTGTGCGTACCTGTGGTCCGTTCGCCCTGGTGTTTGTGTCCCCCTATGTATACCTGTGGTCCGTTCGCCCTGGTGTTTGTGTCCCCCTGTGTATACCTGTGGCCCGTTCGCCCTGGTGTTTGTGTCACCCTGTGTATACCTGTGGTCCGTTCGCCCTGGTGTTTGTGTCCCCCTGTGTATACCTGTGGTCCGTTCGCCCTGGTGTTTGTGTCCCCCTGTGTATACCTGTGGCCCATTCGCCCTGGTGTTTGTGTCCCCCTGTGTGTACCTGTGGCCCATTCGCCCTGGTGTTTGTGTCCCCCTGTGTGTACCTGTGGTCCGTTCGCCCTGGTGTTTGTGTCCCCCTGTGTATACCTGTGGTCCGTTCGATCTAGTTTTTATTTTCCACTGTGTGTACCTGTGGTACGTTCGCCCTGGTATTTGTGTCCCCCTGTGTATACCTGTGGTCCGTTCGATCTAGTTTTTATTTCCCCCGTGTGTGTACATGTGGCCCATTCGCCCTGGTTTTTGTGCCCCCTGTGTGTACTTGTGTTCCGTTCGATCTAGTTTTTGAGCCTCCTGTGTGTACCTGTGTTCCGTTCAATCTGTTTTGTGTGCCCTTGTGTGTACCTTAGGTCCGTTCTATCTGGTTTTGGTGTACCCCTGTGTGTACATGTGGTCCATTCGATCTGGTTTTGGTGTACCCCTGTGTGTACATGTGGTCCATTCGATCTAGTTTTTGTTTCCCCCTGTGTGTACCTGTGGCCGGTTTACTCTGGTGTTTGTGTCCCCCTGTGTGTACCTGTGGTCCGTTCTATCTAGTTTTTGTTTTCCTTTGTGTGTACCTGTGTTCCGTTCGATCTGGTGTTTTTGTTTCCCCCTTTGTGTACCTGTGTTCCGTTCGATCTGCTTGTTATGCCCCCTTGTGTACCTGTGGTCCTTATTATCTTGTTTTTGTTTACCCCTGTGTGTACCTGTGTTCCGTTCGATCTTGTTTGTGTGACCTCTGTGTGTACCCGTGGTCATTTCGATCTTGTTTTTGTTTCCCCCTGTGTGTACCCGTGGTCCTTTCGATCTAGTTTTTGTTTCCCCCTGTGTGTACCTGTGGTCCGTTCGCCCTGGTGTTTGTGTCCCCCTGTGTGTACCTGTGGTCCGTTCGCCCTGGTGTTTGTGTCCCCCTGTGTATACCTGTGGTCCGTTCGATCTAGTTTTTATTTCCCCCTGTGTGTACCTGTGGTCCGTTCGCCCTGGTATTTGTGTCCCCCTGTGTATACCTGTGGTCCGTTCGATCTAGTTTTTATTTCCCCCTGTGTGTACATGTGGCCCATTCGCCCTGGTTTTTGTGCCCCCTGTGTGTACTTGTGTTCCGTTCGATCTAGTTTTTGAGCCTCCTGTGTGTACCTGTGTTCCGTTCAATCAGTTTTGTGTGCCCTTGTGTGTACCTTAGGCCCGTTCTATCTGGTTTTGGTGTACCCCTGTGTGTACATGTGGTCCATTTGATCTAGTTTTTGTTTCCCCCTGTGTGTACCTGTGTTCCGTTCAATCTGTTTTGTGTGCCCTTGTGTGTACCTTAGGTCCGTTCTATCTGGTTTTGGTGTACCCCTGTGTGTACATGTGGTCCATTCGATCTGGTTTTGGTGTACCCCTGTGTGTACATGTGGTCCATTCGATCTAGTTTTTGTTTCCCCCTGTGTGTACCTGTGGCCGGTTTACTCTGGTGTTTGTGTCCCCCTGTGTGTACCTGTGGTCCGTTCTATCTAGTTTTTGTTTTCCTTTGTGTGTACCTGTGTTCCGTTCGATCTGGTGTTTTTGTTTCCCCCTTTGTGTACCTGTGTTCCGTTCGATCTGCTTGTTATGCCCCCTTGTGTACCTGTGGTCCTTACTATCTTGTTTTTGTTTCCCCCTGTGTGTACCTGTGTTCCGTTCGATCTTGTTTGTGTGACCTCTGTGTGTACCCGTGGTCATTTCGATCTTGTTTTTGTTTCCCCCTGTGTGTACCTGTGGTCCTTTCGATCTAGTTTTTGTTTCCCCCTGTGTGTACCTGTGGTCCGTTCGCCCTGGTGTTTGTGTCCCCCTGTGTATACCTGTGGTCCGTTCGATCTAGTTTTTATTTCCCCCTGTGTGTACCTGTGGTCCGTTCGCCCTGGTATTTGTGTCCCCCTGTGTATACCTGTGGTCCGTTCGATCTAGTTTTTATTTCCCCCTGTGTGTACATGTGGCCCATTCGCCCTGGTTTTTGTGCCCCCTGTGTGTACTTGTGTTCCGTTCGATCTAGTTTTTGAGCCTCCTGTGTGTACCTGTGTTCCGTTCAATCAGTTTTGTGTGCCCTTGTGTGTACCTTAGGCCCGTTCTATCTGGTTTTGGTGTACCCCTGTGTGTACATGTGGTCCATTTGATCTAGTTTTTGTTTCCCCCTGTGTGTACCTGTGGCCCGTTTACTCTGGTGTTTGTGTCCCCCTGTGTGTACCTGTGGTCCGTTCTATCTAGTTTTTGTTTTCCTTTGTGTGTACCTGTGTTCCGTTCGATCTGGTGTTTATGTCCCCCTTTTTGTACCTGTGTTCCGTTCGATCTGCTTGTTGTGCCCCCTTGTGTACCTGTGGTCCTTTCGATCTTGTTTTTGTTTCCCCCTGTGTGTACCTGTGTTCCGTTCGATCTTGTTTGTGTGACCTCTGTGTGTACCCGTGGTCCTTTCGATCTAGTTTTTGTTTCCCCCTGTGTTTACCAGTGGTCCTTACGATCTAGTTTGTGTTTCCCCCTGTGTGTACTTGTGTTCCATTCGATCTGGTTTTTGCGCCCCCCCCCCCTGTGTATACCTTAGGTCCGTTCGATCTGGTTTTTGTTTATTCCTTTGTGTACCTGTGTTCCGTTCGCTCTGG
Organism: Mactromeris polynyma; assembly: GCA_032209605.1. Lineage (NCBI taxonomy): Eukaryota > Metazoa > Mollusca > Bivalvia > Venerida > Mactridae > Mactromeris > Mactromeris polynyma. Next base: position 4,731,217 of record JASFXZ010000004.1, on the reverse strand, counting down.
TGTTTGTGTATCCCCTTTGTGTATCTGTGTTCCGTTCGCTCTGGTTTTTGTGCCCTCCTGTGTGTACCTGTGTTCCGTTCGATCTTGTTTTTGGTGTCCCCCTGCGTGTACCTTAGGTCCGCTCGCTCTTGTTTCTGTGTATCCCCTTTGTGTATCTGTGTTTTTGTATCGGACTGTGGTCCGTTCGTACTTAATTTGTTTTTCAAAAACGTTGCCAAATCATAAACATTCTAATTTGCAATCGTTTTGTATTTATATCTTTGGTTTCATTTTGGATTTACGTTCTACAGTGTATTTATTAAATCGTTGATGAATGCGAAAAACATACCATGAAGTCGTCACTTTATGGGCTCTTGGTTCGAGGTTGAATTTTACATTCGATTTATCTATTTAAGAACACTCAAAACAAACATTTAGTGTGGCGTGTAAGTATATTCACGATTATACATTCGCACATTACCCATGTATCTAATAAGGACAGACACGTTGGTTTCATGTTACAGACGTTTTCAAATCTTCAATTTAAGTATTTCAAATTTTTGTCAAATAGCCATGACAGCGACAAACCATACCTGTACGAATGCAGGTGTAATGTTACGGCTCACAAATGTAAATATTAAATTGCGATCTTGTTTGAAGTATTGAATTTTGTGATCATTCATTGCATGATTTATTTTCTTCCGTACGGTTTAGTAAATAATAAAATGAAATATTTTACCTGAAATAAAGCATTGATTTGGTTTAAATGTTTTAAATCAATATACGACGAAGTTATTATGTATCGTGTTTAAAATTTTATTCACAAGTAAAATGGACTTTTTTCATTGAAACCAAATTGATTGGATTGGGAATATCTTGATATTACATACTTAATTGACAATGAATATATTGTACAATGTTTTCAATAGTTAAAAGCGAGTTAACTATTTTGAGTTGTAAAATAGTTGAACAGAATTTGGAAAATGGTATATTTTATAATTGGGAAAGCCTTCAAATGTACGCATTGTTTAGTATCTTGATTGTCGAACTTTCATCTTTAATGATGGAATAGCAGATGCGTTTATTCATTAAATATTATTTTATTATACAAACTATAGATAAATATACACGATATTATGGGATGATAAATATTGCCACATAATGTGACAAGCCAATCATGCATGATTGAGTTACAGACTGGACACACGAAATGTGATTGAATGATAAGTTGTTACAGGGGTCGCACATTCACAGAATTGTATCATTTATTATTTTATATGTTATATCCTAATGAAATTGTGCTACATTGTATGCATAGATATGTGAAATAATTGAACGTTTATAAATAAAGTATTGTTCAATAATTTTACTTTATTACTTTATTATATCAGAAAACAAATGACTACAGTACGACTCGTGTACAGACCAATTGAATAAATATGACGCCCGATAAATACTCAATGGAAAACCTCCTATGGATAATTATTATTCAATTTTAGACACTTCAATTTTACACAAAGCACATTGTTAGCCTAGCTGGCAAACCGACACTGCGTGTTGTTAATATTCTTATATTCCCAAAAACCACAAAGACATGATTCCGAGGCAGGGATTTTCTAACATAAGAAATGCCTGTATCGGACTTCTATTTTGCAGTTGTAGGTTATTCAAAGGTTTTAATGTGCAATGTTTTAGACTACGTCTGTATAATGGCATTAAACAAGCCCTTTTGTCAATTTTTTATATAGCATTTTTTGCTAAAAGTGTATTTTTATAACATATTTATTCCCAGAATTTTACAAATATCATTCATCATGAATAATTATTGACATACAGGAATGGAGAAGAACGAAATATTTCCAATGTAGTATAATTATTCTCCATATTGCTCTAAACTGGATGCAAAATTGTAATAATTTTGAAAAGAAATGAGAGAATATTACTATAGAAATTAATAAATCTTGCAAAACTGAGAACAAATATATTGTTTAAAACCATAAATATGTAACATAGTACGTTTAAAAAAATGATATAATAATTCATACGATTTACATGTGTATTTATTTAGCGGGTATTTTACACGGTGTAATGATATATTCCGCCTTCGCGCTACAACAAATTGATAAATCTATAAAATGCAATCATAACAGTCAGCTATAACCCTTTAGTCACACATGTGTATAATATAAAATACCAGTCGTAACTACTGGATGTTTATAATGAAACAAAATGGCGGATACTTACTGCGCATGTATCATCCGATAACGTGGGGTATTTTCGACGGTCACAGGTCAACACACACACAGGTTATACTTAACGCCAAAAATATGTCACAGTATACATTTCATGTCACTGGATACAATTTTCTCTTTAAATGATTTAACTTATATTTTAACTGGTTTAAATGTTTAAACTACATGTAGTAACATATTTACATCGAAAGTTTTTCACACACAATAATGTGGTCCATCTGTGCACTAAGGGCAGCCGTATTACTTTAACAGAAGAGCAAAATGACAGGTTTACACATCCATCAGATTTGTCACAACATCCCCATTTAACAATGTGGGTAGAACTGTTGACATACAATACATTTGTCTGAATCTGCAATTTCAGAGTCATGAGAGTCAGACAGATCCTCAGGCTGGGAAGACAACTGTTTATGTGGTCCTGATGGTCCAGGAACTGATGAAGTATTGACCTTCTTTGGAGCTGAAGGGGCAGGTTGTACCTTTTTATCTGACTTGGGCTTATGTGCAGAAATATGACTATTCACTGCTTTAACATTAGATACCTCTGTGATTGCCTTCCCGCCAACCACTTTACTGAGAGTCTTTCTTGATTTGACAGTTTTCACATTCTCAGAATCTGACCACGTTCAGCTTCAAGAAATGATTCAGATGATACTGTTGGTTCAGATTATACTGTTGGTTCAGATGATACTGTTGGTTCAGATTATACTGTTGGTTCAGATTATACTGTTGGTTCAGATTATACTGTTGGTTCAGATTATACTGTTGGTTCAGATTATACTGTTGGTTCAGATTATACTGTTGGTTCAGATTATACTGTTGGTTCAGATTATACTGTTGGTTCAGATTATACTGTTGGTTCAGATGATACTGTTGGTTCAGATTATACTGTTGGTTCAGATTATACTGTTGGTTCAGATTATACTGTTGGTTCAGATGATACTGTTGGTTCAGATGATACTGTTGGTTCAGATGATAATGTTGGGTCAGAAAATACTGTTGGTTCAGATTATACTGTTGGTTCAGATTATACTGTTGGTTCAGATGATACTGTTGGTTCAAATTATACTGTTGGTTCAGATTATACTGTTGGTTCAGATTATACTGTTGGATCAGATGATATTGTATCTGATTAACATGGACGTTGAAAGGCTGTGGAAGATGCAACTGATGCAGGCGTAATGGCACTGTGGTCAAAAGGATACACACCTGATTTCTTGAATGCAGCTTGGATGTTGGAGGTGCTCAATGTAGATGTGTTTACTCTACACTCAATAATGCAAACATCATATCTGGTGATCAATGTCCGACCTGACTCCATCAAGTGTTTGTGGCAAGCTGAACTATATGCAAGCTCAAGAGGGCCGTAACAGCTTACGTCAAGGGGCCGCAACACGTGACAGCAGTGTGGGGGAAGTACAAACAGTACAATATGTTGCTGTATTGCCCATTTAATCAGAGGGATAGTAATGTGACTTCTATGTCCATCATACAAAACTAAAACACAGGAATCAGGCAATAACTTCATTAAGGTGATCATTCATGTATTTGTGGAATGTAGAAGAGTTGGACCATCCGGACTCGTTGAAAGTACCATCCATTCCAGGAGTTGCCCCGTCTAGAAGATAATCTAACATTATATGGCCAGTGTGTCTTATTCATCTACCTTATGTAACAGCCCGTGCTTTATATGTCTTACCGACTACAATTTTATGTAGTTTTTGTTCTGCGCTTAGGCCTTTTTCATCTATATTAAATATATACTGAGGTTTATCAAATAGTTTATAATATAGCTATTAATTACAATGACAGCAGCGCTGTCAGCACGGGCTACTTCCAGACTCTTTGGTTTTATGACTTTCAAACCAGGCCATCTTAAAAGCAAACCATACAACCAGTCATAACCAAGAGGATGAGCCTTATCTCTGGTACCTAGCTGAAAAGCATAATCTGAGGCTAAATTAAGAGTTTCCTGCCTGGAATATCCATGGTCAACTTCACCCATTGTTATAAGGTGGCGGACTAAAAGTGCTTCCTGTTCCTGTGTAAATCCAGTTTTGGGTCATGACCTTACAGTGTCAATATCAACCCTCCCCTTAACATATCATTCAAGGTGGAGATTGGCACATAATATCTTCTCGTAGCTCTTTCTACCAGGAATACCATCTTCTATCACAGCTTTATATGCCTTGTAATATCTTGAACATCATACTGACGGTAGTGACCACGGACAATAGATATACATGTACTATGTAATAAACATAAAAATGAAAACAACCCGTAGATACCTGTATGTTCTGCTTTTCTGTTTCTTTATGTAAGAGTTTATAAAATTTCGAATCGTCATTTTTTTCTGGACAGTATACTTTGTATGAATGAAAATCATGTGACATGGAGGCGGAGCCAATCGAGCAGGAGCAGACGATTTGTGCGATTTTAATGCCCCATAATAAACAGTTTGGGTAGCAACTTCGCATTCGATCCACGTGCTGTGTGGACTTTAGGGGCGTGATGTTGAAAATTTGAGTCTTCATTGATCATTCACTTATACATTTTATCCTTTTGACCGTGTGCAAAACGTATTGCAATCGGTAATTTCTTATTCCAAACGCGTGCGTAACTTTAACAATATTTTGTTTTCCTCTTTTGTTGTTAGGAGCTGTTTATGCAGTTTTTTACCGCCGATTTCGGCAAACCCTGAATAACATGTTCATTACCTGATGTTAATATGTGTGTAAATAGACATATACCATGCTTATGATGGGACATCTCTGTGATGTACAACCATTTGATGTCAGTATTTTCGGAGAAGTACGGCGGATCATTTTGATAGGGGAAGTTCACCAAATGCGGGTATTTATAAACCTAAAATTTTAAATCATTTTACTGAAGGGGAATTTTCTTTCTAAGTTGAGGAACATATATACTTTTTTCTTTGGGGAATGGAGCCCAATATCGGCCCCAAATTTGCAATAAAAAGGGCTGGATGTAATGAAGCATTTCTTTAGGGTCTTACAATTTATGTTATTTTTGTATTATTGTCCAAAACAGAGGCATAGAAAGATGCATCGATAGGCATTAGTTAGTTTGTCTGTTTTAGATACAATTTAACACCATTTGTAATACTGAGACAAAGGTGCCTTAGCATAAAATGAAGAGAATAGTTTTCGAATGTTGAATGTCATTTCATCTTATGTGCATTGTATTTTTATAAAAGGAAAATATGAATTTGTCCTTAGTTTTTATTTACATCAATGATGCATATATGCATTTCTTACACATCAATGTTGCATGTTAAAAATTTACAAAATTCTGTTTATCACCTCACTTATGTTTTTCTTCATATTCTCTTCAAATACTTCACAATAATTTTTTTGCTTAACATTTTTCCGGCGACATTGATGGTCTATTTTTGTGAAGTGTCACGACAAGTACTATTTATAAGTTGTCTTCTAAGCATATGTATCGCGACTAATATTATTTCTCAATATGCGTTTATTCGTAACATTTGGCGTAAATGTTGTAAACTCTCATATTGATTAGATGATGCAATCTACGTGAAAAATAAGCATGCACATTTTGTTGTTTCCGGTCTTCCAAATGTTTCGGTATTTTTCGTCTCTCAATCCCAAATCGTCCTAAATTAAATGGAGTCATTACAACTGAACTACCGGTCGGTGGTTTTAACTACATACATTACACACCTTTCGTCATCAAATAAATTACTAACGATTAGTCATCTGCTTGATTCAATTTGAGACTATTGACTATCAAACAGCAATTAACCGAATGTCGACAGAGACAACACGTCATCTTCCCTTTCCCTTTTTTAACTATATGTATTCGAATAGTAAAACATGATTCGAATATTCGTAGTAATGAACAAACTTATTTAAGTCGCCGTATCATGTACTTATTGTTAGATTGCAGTGGAGAGAACTTGCTAAGAGCTCCATTCTCTGCCTCGTCCTTTTCTCATCCAATGTTTGACTTTGTTTATGGCTCGAATTGTGATCGCACCATTAACCTCTCCAATATTTTAACCTGAAATGTTGACGATGGATCTTAGCTTTCAATCATTGTTGGGACATAGAAGAGCAGGTAATGCACATGTGGTGTTCTTTTCCCTCAGCCCATGCACCCCTGTTTGGATGCTTTGAACATTCAATTTTTGATGTGTTTAATAAGCCAGAACAGTAGATAGATAAAAAGCTCCCACGCCAATAAAAATATCAATTGCTACATCCCGACAATTGCCGTACAGTTCGAGACATCGACGGTAAGTGTATGAATATACCAAAATCTCGGTACATGATGGTTTCATACACGGTCAATTGTAAGACATCAGAAAGGGGAAACAATTCAACATTACCAAAATGTTTTCTGCGCTTCACATTCCTAATATTTAAACAATATGTAATATTTTCCACACTACAGACATTCACTACGGCATCCAGTTACGTACTACTTTCCCATAAAATAAGCGCATGCGCAGAAATCAGTGAATAAACCGTACATAAATATTACTTGAATACCTTTCTGTCTAGAATCATGGGTCTATTTGATTATAAATTTCATTATTGTTTAATTAAGGTACATAAGCTGACTTTTGCAAATCATCAAACAGCCAACGTTTCCTGTCTGAAATGTCGTCAGCATCCTATATGTTTAGTTTTATCATATTTTATTTTATTTATACCTATAACTATCATATTTGCACAAACATACAAATGACTTGTACATACATACATAAGGGTTGGGTCAAAAGATTTAACAACATTATCTAGGGCCCTTCCCAATCCTACATGTCGGAGCAATTGGTAATACACACTGATTGGTTAACCGTGACACATATATTTTGGTTATACACACTGATTGGTCAACAGCAACACACCCCTATTGGAGATACACACCATTGCCTGAAGAAGTATAAAATTATACGAAACATTATGTTTGTCTTCTTTCACCCATATTGAGCAAAACAACAGAAACACAGAAGTATCGTAACAAAGTATGAGGCGCGTTATTTAGATGTCGGAAAAATAGAATTCTACCAAGCGCTACGTAGGGAAAGAAGCAGTGTCTGTCGTTTCTTAAACGTAGGAAAAGTAGTCCCTATCTTCAGATAGGTAGCGTGATCTGACAGTACTACCTTTGCTATACAATCCACTTTTCGTGCTTACTTTCTCTACCTCTAAAAACACGGCTCTACTCATGTATTCCAAATATTATCAAAATGTGTGCACATTTAAAGACCAGAAAGCATGCTGCAACAGTGTATTAGGAATTTAAACCAATGAAACAAAACAAATTACCGAATGCTAAACTTTCAAGCATGGAGTGATAGTAAATAATTCCCCTAAATGTGAAGGAAGTACAAAATGGAGTCACTTACTTGTTTTCCTGAGGTTTTGGTATCCATGAAATAGACAGAAATAATGCTTGGGAAATGAGCATGTAACAATGTTAAATATGATGACGTCATTGAAGTGTCACAGGGTCATTAGTGTCGGGCCTCATTGTCCAATACTTCCTATATATATATCATTCCATTTTTCATTTACTTCATTAAATCATGTAACAGTATAACCATGTACACACAAAACCATTGGTACGGGCCTCACATCACACCATTTACATATACCGCCGTAACGAACCATTTGGCACGCTTCTTCAGTCACACATTAAACGTCGCACTGGGAGGTTGTGAAAGTCTACATTTGTGTTTGTTCGTTGTCTATTTGCAGGTATAGCTGTTACATTTCATTATTTTCCTCATGTTGTTTCTTCGTTATTTCATTTATTATCTTCTTGTCAAATGTTGCATTTATTGCTATCATTTAATTGAGTCACACATTAAACGTCGCACTGGGAGGTTGTGAAAGTCTACATGTGTGTATGTTCGTTGTGTATTTGCAGGCTGAAAAGCCCCTACTCGTCACCAGACTCGAGTCTATAATTGTCGTACAAGACAACCTGCGACAGAAGGCAAAATGTACAAGGTCAAAGATTATAAATCTGAGTTTGAAGGTCAGTATCAATAAGCAAGCATCTGATTGGTTGTTTATAAGCATTGTGTTTAAACTGACCAATGGCAAGACTTCATTCTTAGAATGTTTTCAAACCTCATATTCATAATGAAGTACTCTAATAGCATAACGTTGTTCTTTTGAGCTTAAAATAAAGTGGATAATAATGTGTTTATCAAAGGTTGAAAGATATGGTAAGGACTGTCAAACAACTTAGGCCTCCTAGCAGGCCACAATGAAATAGGGTTTTGATAAAGGTAGCAATTTAGTATAATAAAGGTTTTAAGGTGATTTCTTTAAAAATAAAGAGTAAATAAAGGCGAATTTTGATCATCTATTTTGATGGATCGAGGCGACTGAGACAGGCTGAGAGTGCCACCGCCGCCATGAGGACCACAAGATACTGCCTCGAGGCAATGGGTCATTGCCTTCACAAATACTCAACATGATATATACAATAAGTATAACAAGTGAGCAGTACAAAGCAGATGTTATATTCAATGCTCATAAAAAAGCAGCAAACTGAGTGAATAAAATCTGTGAATTACAGGTTTTTTTTATAGGTTTTTCAGAGAAAATAAAGGTTTTAATGATTTATATAAAATTTCACTAGGAGGCCTGAATTAATAAATGACATTGACAAGTTTATTTAGATGCCGAATGAAGATTGCTGTAGAAGTTCTATAAACTACGAGTTTGTAACTGTCTGGTACGACAACGCTGATGTAGGATTGTCTTAGTATTGCTTCTATTTCAAGTAGTTACGTACGTCTCTTGGTACAGCTGAGATTCGAGGCCACATGACACGCTTGAACACCGTCACATCTGTGTTCATTGAACCTGTAACAGACAAAGACAAACAAACAACTCAGAACAAGGGAGGTAAATATTGTAAAATCACATGATTCCTCAAGCAGTGATCTCCCTTACACAAAGTACAGAGAACTCTGTATATAGATTGTTCCCACATCTACAATATTTACGTCACTTGCGTTAAAGCACAGTTGATAATTTGTAACTGGATTTTAGTATATTACAGCCAAATTACTGATTATTTACAGAACAATTTACCCTTCAGCCAAATTCCTGAGGGTCAAAATGTGCATTCTGGAAATTCCAGGGGGTTAAGGGTCAACTCAAGGGTCAAATGGAACACCTGCTTATCTCAGTAATTCTTACTTACCAAACAGGTTCATCAGAAGAACAACTTGAAGAATAAACTGAGATCCGATACGTTTCCATGACAACGATGATCACTTGCTGTACAATGAGGACCAGGTATACAAAGCCATTACCACGATAAACTACAGTCAATAAAAAATACACAGAATACATCAAAAACAAAATATCAAAATTTCAGTCTGATCTTGATCTTTGACTTACAGGTATATGACAGACTAATGGTCCGGACAAACAAAAACCAGGCGGACGGACGCACGCACTTACACTAAATGACATTGTGTCGTGCTCATTGCAAGAGGGCTCTACAAAAACCTGTGACTCACGAAGAGGAGCTAGTTTTGACCCCAGGGGCATAATTTGAACAATTTTGGTAGGGGGTCACTAGACAAAGCTACAGTACCGCCAGCGTGACAGTTCCACGTTTTCGTGTCATTTCTCTAACACAAAACGAAACACGAACGCTTTATCGTAAAAAACGGGAAGCGTGAAACCGTTATCGTGTAGCCAATGAAAATTCGGCATTTTCGCCTCTGTGGAAACGCGAAACCGTGAAAGCGTGTGACCAATCAAATTGCCGCGTTAACCGTGTGACCAATCAAATTGCAGAATTAAAATTCGTTCGGTTAAGAAATTTGGCGAAATAGAAGAACATGTTCTCCATATGTTCAACTAAATCGACTCCGATGAAAACAATCAAGTACGACATGGAATGGCGATGATTTCATCGGTAGTGACATGTGCATTATGTTTGTTCGAAATCGTGGATTTGTGCTAGACTCGTGTGGAAGGAAGATGAGTTCAAAGTGGAAAAGGATGCAGGTAAAACTATTCAAGTGCAGTTCAAATTATTTAACTGATTCAAAATGAGGTTGTGTTTATATGTTGCCGGCCACTAAATGACTTGAGTTTAAGAATACTAAGATGTACACTACACGTGTACAGTACAGTACAGTACATATTCATATATCACGGAGCCATGGCATCTTTCCTTCATGTCACGGATGCCTTCCAAACCACCAAAAAAAACCTCCAAAATGCATTTATTTTACAGAACAAACTTTGATTACACCCTTCCGAAACGAAAGTAGCCTGTTTTAAACATTAATAAATTAAAACGAAAGTAGGAATTTTGTGCGAACGTAATTATAAATTCTTACAAATCGGGCATTATGACCTTATTAAACATACTTGTACATCAAACAGTTTTTTCATATGTGTATCAGTTCAGAGATTGACAAAGTCAATTGTAAATGCATAGAGCAAAATGTATTGCAGAGGAAAGTTTGGAGTTTCAGTGTAATAAAAACCACATTCCAATTGCAAAGTAGGGTACGCAGGGCTCTAAAATAAATTCAATTACACTTGTTCCAGGCTAGTGTATATATATGAAAGTTTCCGGCATGGGAGGCTAGTTGTCGGAGAACATTTTTCTTGTTTCATTATTGAACATAAGAAAATTGGCAATGTTCAAAACCACAGTTATATCATCAAGTGTTTTAACTGGACAGACGCCCTGGGGGCCGTTTCAGAAAGCTTCTTAATGAACTTCTTAGCTTAAGAAGTTCTTAACCGAAAAAAGCGTTTCAGAAAGCCTTTCTTAGTTAAGAACTTCTTAAGAACGTTCGTAACTTTAAGATAACGTCACACCTTTCTTAACTCGAGCGTTTTTGCGTAAATATGGCCGCCATTTTTATATATTATGTCAACAGACGACGGATTTCGCGAAGAACGATTGTTTCTCGATTTATATATGTGGCTGTGGCTGCGGTTTTTGGGCTAGTGGCTCAGATGACGTCATAGAGAAAACTTGACGTAAACATTGTCAATAGATTTCTTCAAATTGAGAAGTAAACTCGCTCTCTCTGATCAGAATTAACATTATTTTATTTTATTTTGATAGTGTATGATCAGTGTTGATAAACTTACTGTAACATCAACTCGATAGTTTCGTGAGACCATACGGAAACGATATAATTGTGATTCAGTCGGCAGTGATCTCCCCTGAGAAGTTTCACGATGGATACAATTACCGGGGAAGGGAACATGTTTATTTCGCAATGTTGCGTCTATGCTAACTAAAGGACTACAAACATCATTTTGTAAGTAATAGTTTGTTTCAACTTATTTAAATCGTCTTGATTTATGAAATGTAAGTGCTTTCGGATGCAAATTAAATCCGGATTTGCCAGGTTGCCATTTTAAAGCGTTTGTTTACCTTAAGTACCAGCTTGATGGCCGCTTAAATTTGTTTTTAATTGAAGTCAAATGAGTACCATTCTGTACACAATATCTCAGATTTCTGATTTTGAATTAATTGGGCTGCATAATGTTCAACGTTTGAATTTCCCACATTCTCAACAAGACAAAAGTTAAAACCGTGTTCAGCTGCCTTGATACAGAAAGTAGCGATACTTCAAGTTTATGTGATTCAGAGTATGATTCTATATGTGAGTCAAGTTTTGATATTGAAAAGCAAATATCAGTTGATGTAGATGCCAGTGCAGCTGACAACTTGGAATGCAACTGCTTAACATATTTTAGGAATGACACCTGTAGGCTGTAGTTGCAAACACTTTGGCAAGTCATGTAGTGAAATATCACCTCTATATTAGTACTATTAATTTCTGACTTCTAAGATACATTCTTTCTGAGCACATTACTTCCGGTTCCTATCCTTTACTGACATGCACCTGGGGGATAGGCAAACGGTAACCTTTATCATGCCCCCCTTTGAAGAAGAGACGGTATATATTGGGTTGCACATGTCTGTCCGTCCATCGGTAGGTCCGTCCGTTGGTCTGTAACCTTTTCATTTCCAATCAATAACTCAAGAACCCCTTCCCCTATCATCCTCAAACTTGGTACACACATTCACCTTGGGTAACAGAAGCACCCTATTGATTTTGGGGTCATGGGTCAAGGTCACAGGGGGGGCATAATGTTTTACAAACATTTCTTGTTATTTCCACTATCTGATGGCTTACTGGGCTTTGAACCTTCAACCTCGCGTTCTCCAGATAGAACCCTTACATTTGGCCATGGTGTTTATGCATAATATATTTTCAATTTTGTGTTCTTTTTCAGGTAACCATGTTTTTGTCCCGATTGGTGAATCAGAGTGTATGGATTTAGGGTGCTAATACTGTGGCAAGCATGATTCATCATTATCTTGAGTAATAATGAGTTGGAGAAATACATTGACAGGTATTATCACTAAACCTATTTAGCCTGTTAATGAAAATACAAATATTGAAAAAATACACTTCAATAAACTTTATTCAGTCCATTCACACTTATAATTAATAATGTTCTTTCTTTAAAAAGTTATAATCATGTCCAAAGTTTTAAAAGTCTTTATTGAATATTTATTGAATTTTAAAACAATTGCTTTTACTTTCTTTGTTTCTGTCAGGTAAAGGATGGAATGTGCTGCAGAATCGATTCAAATAGTTGCTGTGACTTTTTTGTTGTCTTCAAAAGGTGGTGTCAATATACCAGTCAGTGCAAAATACTGTCAGACCTCGGACCTCACCGGTGAAGTATGAAGAGGACCAATGAAATTTACAATTACACTGGCCGCTGGATTCCCAGTGAACAAAAATCGCCATATCTTGACAGGATATTTCAATATGCCCCATAACTGTCTTCAATGATTTTCATTGGTTTATAGCAAGTTATTTATTAGACTTTAACCACATAAAATAGCTTAATGTAATAGCATATTTGACTATTTTGGTCATCATTAATTTCAGGGCCAGTAATATTCTGTCTGGGCCAGTAATACTTCTAAATTTACACACTGTCAACATGTGTTAAAAGTTGTTTAGAATTATCATACCAGTATAGTTGTAGTCAGTTCAGAAATATTTCACAATTATACATATATTAATTAAAAATTGAAACAAAATGCCCAAGAAAAAATTTAGATTAATACTTTGGTTGCTATGTTTAAATTAAGTCGACCAGCACATGAATGTATATTTTTGTTATAATGTTGTTTGTACATTACAGTTTTGTGTATAAATATACTTAATGGCAAGTATTAATTATTTTTTTGGTGAAATGTTGGAGTGAGTTGGACAGCAATTATTTACACTTCATGGAATGTCTGAAATTTCAGTGTGAAATAAGCAATGTGATTAATGTTTAATGAGATTTACCAAAACTCGTATACAATTTGCAAATATTTGTATGAAATGACTAGTTCTGTTAGATCTTTTATTATTTGGACTGAATTGTGCAGTATATACATGAATTCATTAATATTTGTAAGTACAAAGTACATTAAAATGTCATGAAATTATGATAACAAAATAATTGGGGGAACTATCTATTAGAAAATGACTTTAAGCTTGCTATACTTTTCATATTGTTACAGTTTCTATGCAGAATACATGTATTGTATGTTTAATATTTATGTAAGTCTGTTGTCATGAAAAAGTGCATGAATTAAAATGGGTATTTTGTTTATGAAAATAAATGGAACATACATATATTGGTATGATTGAGAAATTGTTGTGACAAGCTTGAGGATTGTTTACTATTTTAACAGTTTGTTGGACAATAAGTGACTATCCATCATTTATTGATGTGTATACACTATAAAGCAGGTTTTTGGTATGTTCTTTACTTGACATGCAATGCTGTTTCAAATAAATTCAGGAATAAGGCAATGTTTTCAAAATGATATATTATCTTGTTTGCTAGGCATCCACACAAATGTCAGTCGTTATTTTACAGTTAAATGTCAATAAGAATATTTGGTATACAAATAAACAACTATGAAGGTATACATGTACATGTTTTGTTTGTTTATTGTTGAAATGTGCTTATTATATCCTAATGTTTACTAGATTTTGAATGAAAATATCAATATTCCAGATATTGGTAGTCTATCAGGGGAGACCAGATAATTATGTCAACATTCCTTTTGAGGATTCTAATATCTTTCTTGTGTATTCTTGGGGACATACACAATTCCTGGTCTTGTTGACATCATTCTGAAAAAAGTAAATCCAGATTAAAGAAAAGTATGTTGTGCATGTGGATTACACAGACATATAAACTACACATAATAAATTAAAAATTAAACGTAACAGGGTAAAAATGTTATGTCATAGGGTAAAAACATTATGTCACAGGGTAACAGTACGGATTTGCTAATAGCTTGTATATGTGAATTTTGCATGGATAAATCATGTGAGTTATATAAATTATACAGTTTAATCCTTTCAGCGACTTAAAGTAAATGCAATATAAATATTTTGCAACCTTCCATATTTTTTAGGACTGAAGAAATGAAGGTTTACCCTCGTGTTGTTCTTGTTTTGCCCACTGCAGTTGTCCATATGTAATGTTACTGGCTTCTCACCATACCCATGGTAATCAAATTGGTGATGCAGCATAGATATCACACTATTTACTCTCTTTCTTACACTGGCTCATGTATTGCTCATCCACCAGGTAGAAAATGAGAGTCCCTGGAAAATATATTTACATGTTTAATGTAAAATAAGATAGTAAAACAAATTATAACAAATTATAACAATCAGGTGCTCAATTGCCATCATAGGAAGAGATAGAACCAAACGCTGAAAATTATCACAATTTCAAAATCAATTAATTAAAAATTGTGTAGGGGAATAATAGTATATATAACTTTTTGAAGTTGTTTATTACCCTGTCACTCTGTGACAAATGTCCCAAGTAAGATGTTCAGATTACTTTTTGTTCAAAGTCAGACTGGACATTAGCCTACTCTGTTATCATGTACATTAAATACTATACCATACATGCACTTACTTAATGATGTATAAATATACTGTCTTTAGCAATGTACCTGATGCCTCATAGCAAACTCCATAGCACTGGCATTTCCTTGGCATCTTGAAAAAGAGGGACCCAGTCTGTTGTGCATACTGATGGTAAAGCACCTACTGTGCATAGTCAAAACTGTAATGTATGTGGATATCTGTTCTGCATATGATGTTGGACCTAACAAAAGAACAAACAAATATTTAAAGATATCATTTAAAGTACATGTCTTGTCCAATAAAAATTATGAAAGTGCAATTCATGGCCATACACAATTAAGGTCAGTTTACCCTTTACAATCACAACATTGCTGACCATGGAAAGGGTATGGTGCAAGTGTTGCCAAAGTAAAGGCTTACAACTGGTTTACAACCTCTAGTTCATCAACAAAATCTGGAACCAAATGGCTTATTAAATCGAAGGGATAGTAATGGCTGTTTTTGCAGATGAAAACTGACTAGAGATTGTTTTCAGACTGGCCTGGGTTAAACCAGTTTTAAAATGTCATTCAATAGTTCAGGTGACAGATGAAACACGCTTCGAGGTCACGAATGTCATTCCACCATTTTGTTGATTTCACGTCCTGACGTCCGGACTAGAAATTATCGTCTAAATTGCCAACAAATTACACAATAATTTCTTACAACAGCACATTTTACATTCTCATTAGTATAATAAACATAAACACCACTTACCTTTATAAATATTTTATCCGGCAGAGACAATAATAACATATACGACGTAAAATCCAGTACACGTCTGTTATCAT
Source organism: Mactromeris polynyma (assembly GCA_032209605.1). Lineage (NCBI taxonomy): Eukaryota > Metazoa > Mollusca > Bivalvia > Venerida > Mactridae > Mactromeris > Mactromeris polynyma. The sequence continues at coordinate 4,715,192 of JASFXZ010000004.1, read as the reverse complement.
TTTCAACAAACATTTCGCGGGTCACCTAGGTTCATTTGCATACTAATTTGGTCTATATTTAGAATTGGGAAACCACAAAACAGGACAAAATCATGAAAGGATAGTTCGAAACGTACGTTTGAAAACAAATATCTATCGGTCAGTGGTCGGTAGCTTTGACTGAAGTGAATAAACTAACGGTAAAATAAACACGTGAAAACTCACATTTCTTTGCAAGCGTTTTGCCAACAATGATTATTGCCGCATTTGGCCCAAAAGTCTCACGGCGATAATTTGTTGGAAAATTAGCCAGACACAGTAGTAGAGTTCTGGATGCACTTATCCACGAGAACCCCACATTCTTACGCACTCCAATTACTCTTTCGCTTCCTGTCAGCCATGTTTGTTTACGTTCGTCTGCATATCAAACAAGTGCGCATGACGTCATATGTCAGACTGGCTCACCGATTATCGATGCTTAAGAAAACCTTAAGAACATCTTAAGAAAGCGAATTTAAGAAACGCTTTCTGAAACGGTTTAAGAAGTTCTTAAACATCTTCTTAAATCGGAAATTTAAGATAAGATAATAGTTAAGATAAGAAGCTTTCTGAAACGGCCCCCTGATGTGTTAGTTACCACACAATAAACAACGACATGAATAATGTAATAACTGATAAGATGTGTTAATTCCATTTTGGGTAATTTATACAGTATTGAGTCTAGGCCTTTTAAAACAGACCTGTCAAGGGCTAGTGAATTTCTAAATCTAAAGAAAACGTTCCCAATAGAAAATGAATGATTTTGAGGGAAAATAATGAATTTATAAACGAGCAGTAACTCGAGTCAAAATCATTATTGACAATTAATTAATCATGTTATAAAATATCTGCTATAAATATCTGCTATATCTTATGAGACAGTAAAACTAGAAATATGAAGTTGTATTTCATTAATTGCAATTAACTGTTAAAAATACTGGATACATTTGTCCCGATTTTGGACAATTCAGTGAGAATAAAATATAATTTTACCAGGGACCTTTTTCCTATTACCCTAGGAAAAAGCCCTGAATATCTTCGTAAAATACAGTAGCAGTACAAATTGGATGTGTCATGTCTTAGTTTCCCTGGGATCTGTGTGTGGAGGCATTGTTGTGTGTGTGTAGTGTTCCATTTAACTACTAAATTTTTTTTTATCAAGCTGTACATGTATCAGCTTGTTTTATTGATGTGCAAGGTTCAAGAAATTGGTTTGTATCTAAGTGGCTTTGACCAATCGGGAACATACATTAATCTTCTTTTTGAAATAGGAACCAGCATCCATGAATGTATGGGTTGGTCTCATTACGTCAACCTCGACTGTAGGATAATAATTTGTTGAGGTTTTCCTTCTCTAGTCTTACACTTTAACCTGGATTTCTGTAAATTCTGCTGGACCATCTAACGGTACAGGCTATTAGCACCTCTGCAAGCAATCGTTTTATTAACCCCACTCTGACCCTTAAACCCTTCAGGCTGTATTATGTTAACAACCTTGCATGTGTTTCTTATCAGATCTTGATAGCATTCTGTGTATGAGAGCTAATAAAGCATGAACTCAAGAATGCAGTATTTGGCAAGCAAAGCTAATGTAAAAGTCCACTTCCAAGTCACTTAGTTGAAAAAGCACAACCCATGTATAATTGCATAGAGGAGTTGGCCTATAACTACTGTTGCAGAATTGGACACCATGTATAAATGCTAATGAGACTGACTGTTTATTAAGGTATATTAATTTGCAATTGGAAAAAGTGAAACTATATTAATTTCCCTAATAGTCAAGACAGATTTATTTAGTAGATAAATGCGACCAGCCCAGAATACATGTCATTACAGTACAATGGTTTCAAAAGTAATTTATAGGGGGAGAAAAAATCTTATTCCCTCATTGTTTCATTTTTTACTGTTTAAAATTAGAAATGAGTAAGTAACATTTTTAAAACCTTAAATTTAATCTTTATGTTCATTCAAATTTTTCACAAAGATAAACATATTTTCTAACATTCAAAACATGCCACATTGATTAATGTTTATATAATATCTTATATAAAATATTTTAATTAATATTAATTGTGGTAGACTCTTCTCATCTTCACTGTAAATAGGAGTCAGTTGGTGACAGCACATATTGATTGGATTCAATTGGAGTCCCACTGGGCCAGACATTGTAAAACTGCTGATTAGTGGTCTGGACACATTGATATCTAGATAGTGCCACGGACCTATATACATGGATTCGCGACAGGCAGATATCCGTGAAACGGTAGGAACGAATAAAAAACCCATAATCCTTAGCGCGCAATTACCCACAATCCTTAGCGCGCTCGGAAAGTATCGAAGATTGCCGATTTTTATCGATCGGCTAAAGTCGGCAAACTCCGTTCATTTCCGTCCGTTTCAGAAATGTCCGTGTAATTTACAAAATGAGATAAAAAAGTTGGTAATTTTCCGCTTTAATTTTGATATTTTCATCGAAGTTTAATTGTTTTGTTGATGTTGTTTATTAATACATTTCCACGCTAATTTGATAGTTTGATAAGACTGCTGTGAAAACAATTTGGGTTAAATAATCTTTAAAAAGGTGTAAAGATCGACCAAACAATGGATGTAGATCACGCAAGCAATATGCCATCATGACATGTTTTATGTACACAAGTCTGCTATTTTCACCAGCACAAGGCGTAAATATCAATATTAAAGTGGGTCAAATCCAGGTATTTATTGTCTGTGCAGCAATTCTTGTGACATCAATTTTATTTTGAGCAAGAATTAACATTCCAAGATGTTTGAAGTCGCTGGCTAAGTCTTTGAAGTAAATATTTTTGGATGACAGATGCAGCCCCATTGTGCAAATTACGAATTGGGATCAAAGATTGATATGACCTAATCGTTGAAATTATCAATGGGATTAATTATAACTAACAGGAAATGAACACATAATAAAGATCTCCTGGGGTTTTATGACTCTTGTGTTTTTACAGCTGACACATGGGGCATTTAGTGACCAGTAGGACTAATCTTCTGTCTAGGGCGTGGCTTACGAATGGCAAAACAATTAGCATCAACCAATCAGATTAAATTAAAACAAGAATATAAGAAAGATATTTTGGTAGAAAATTGACTTGACTGCTTTCAAATTATTGGTGGAAATGACATTAAGCATGAATAATGCAGTCGGTAAGTCGTGGTCTAGTGGTTGAGGAGAATAAGTACTTGTACTAAATGAATCCAGCATGTCCTTAGACATTGCAATAACACAACACACCTCAGTCCATCCAGTTTGAATAGATGCCAATTATATAGATACAATATGCTTGCTCATTCTCATGAAGTCCAGTCATGAGTTGTGTACTGAGAATGTAGAGAAACATTTTGTTTGAATTTCAACCCAACAGTTGCAGCCGTCTAAATTTTCCTCAAAGCTTGCACAAAGAATCTAGATGAAATCTAGCGGTGTAATTAGTATATAAATACTAGACTAATGCAGATGTAGTGCCATGTCTAGATGACTTACAGTGTTTTTTTTGGGGCCGAAATTCGGACCCATTCCCCTCACTCAAAAGTATGTTTGTTTCCCCTTTTCTCAGTTAAAATTCCCCTCCTACAGCTTTTTTTTTAAATTGGAGATATGTTGCCAGTATTGTTCATATTTTTAGTCAGAAAGATAGAAACATTGACCTGTAATGAAACTAACCAATCTGTTAGCATATTTACATGTTTACATCACTGCAACAAAGAAGTGTAGTGAATATAGACATAGAAATGTATACTTTAAATGCACATTATTTTTCCCTCACAACGCTATTTTCCCCTATTTAAGGGCCCCGCCACCATTCCACTAGAAGTGAAAAGAACAACTGACTTAGTTGAAAAGGAAATACACACACTATAACAGTAATTACAATTTTATTTCAAGAACTCTGCATTTCAACGCAAAATATTCAACAACGATAAAAACCACTAGTTTATGTAATACCACGGACCTACATACGGGTATATAGGTCCGTGGTAATACTACACAATTGTCTTTTACTTAGTCAATCACAGATTGAATTAATTTCAGTCACAAAATGATAAATAGATTAAAAATGTACAAGGAAAAGTTCCGGAGTATTTTCCAAGAAAAAATTCATATCAACTCATTGACGAATGTTTGTAAATTCACAGCATATTTCTTTTTGTAACCAAGTTGTCTTTTATGAGGCATCTTGTAAATATCCAGGAAACCTGAAACGATAAAGAAAATTTAACATTATATTAATATAGCAGATCCAAAACAATTTTATATTATAATGATATGACAATAAAGTGTATTTACATTTTTATTATGTAATTGATATGTGTAAAAAGCTTTTCAAGCCCCACATTGGGTGCACTTTCCCCCCTTGAATTACTTAAATGGTGGCAGTGTTTGACGATTGAGCTTCAAATTTATGCCGGAAGAGGGAGGAGTGTAGTGCTGTAGGGTTAGACGGCCATCCGGTAAGTTTAGTCGGTAGAGAGCCATACTAGTATTTAGCATCAGCTGATGGATTACACGAGATGTTATCATCTTATAACCAACATGTATCCGAAATATATATCCGAACTTCTATACAACAAAATTGATACCGTAAAAGTGCAATTATTGATTTATATAATAATAATTCTAAACAAAAAGATGATAAATAACGGAAAACAAAATAAATCAAGTTAACGACGGGAATAAATTACGTTCTATAACGGACTTTTTAACCAAGTATGCAATTTACGGATCGCCTGTAAATCGAAATTTCAGTCGATTAGACGACGCTCGTTTCGTCGAACAACTAGGTGTTGAACCAAAAAATAAATACAAGCAAACAACAGGATAAACTCAAAATATATAAATACCATTAAGAAATGTTTAGCTGTAGTAATCATCACGATTTCGGCGGGTCAAAAAGTGAAATTCTCTCGATTCAGAAACAAGATGGCGGACATCGCAATTTTTTCTCATCATTTGGTAAACATTTTAGAGGTGTTCCGATTGTTAAATCTCGGCTGGGAAATCTCGCCGTTGCCGTCATTTCAAGCAAGTTCAGCACAAATATCAGCCTGTCGCGAATCCATGTATATAGGTCCGTGATAGTGCACACAGGGGGCAATATTGTTTATTGCATAACATAATTTGTCCACCCCAATATTGACCCTTATTTTTGCCTCTCTTCTGATTTTTATCATCTTATATTTTAAGAATAATTTGTTTTATATATATTTAAAATTTTGTGATGAAGCATTTTTGAAGATTAGAAATATAATCCTAACATTGTAATGTCTGTCCACACAATTACTTACATGTTTTAAAATGATTTTTGTCAATTAAAAAATGGTCTGTTTACCTTTTTGACTTGTAACATACAGACCCTTCATTATAAAATCATTTGGATGATTATAATTGATTATATATCCTAATATTACCAGAAAGATGCCAATTGTGTGCATTTTTGTTACAGCTGTATAAAATAGATCCTTATGAATAAGACACTAAACTACAAAGTTGATTTTTCTTTCTTTCAATACAAAATCTAGGCTAATTTTATACATATGATAATTATTTTCTATAGATGCTTAGAATGGCCTTTTATCATTCATAATAAAATTGGTTACTAGTGAGTTACCATTAATCAGTTTGTTGTTTCTATTCATGAATGTTATGATATAACATATGAATTATGGGCATCTTATTCCCAGTAAATTTCACCAATTGAACACTACATGTATGTTGGCCTTGGTTGACCAGGGTGCTGGATTCCAATATAATCTTAGACTGGATTAAGCACATTGACCGTCCCTGGGTCCACATAACTAAACCAGCCCACTTTTATTAAATCTACAAATTGACTGGCACAATTGGACTAAGTGATGAATCAATTCTTTGCAAAACTGATGGCAAAAAATATCACAATTAAATATGTAGGACCTCGTCCCCGCATCTGGGTGATGGGTAATTTTGATGCCCATGTATCTTGATGTGGAGTGTTGGCCCTCTTACACATCCAGAAATAATAAATCAACTCCATACATTGCTGGAACAGAATATTTCCACTCCCCTAAATTCATGAAGAGGATTTTGTCCACCTTGTTAAATTCATGAAGGGGATTTTGTCCACCTTGTTAAATTCATGATGGGGATTTTGTCCACCTTGTAAAATTCACGAAGGGGATATTGTCTGCCTTGTGCAAAATGAGCCAATGGGATTTTGTCTGAAGGGGATTTTGTCCGTATACCAATCAGTTCAGTTGTATTGAAATATAGTAAACCATTTCTGTATTATTAGTCTTAAATTTTTAATATTATGTGATTTACCTAATTATCAAGTATTACGCTGGTTATGTCATTTACAAAGGTTCATTTAAAAGAACTTAAGTTTGATATCACAATGGCATGTATACAGTAAGATATATAATTATACAGATACAGCTTTTCCAGGCCCTGCATTTGTTGGTTAGATCCTGAATTAAGGATGCTCGATCAGTCAAGAGAATCGTCAAGTCTATTGAAAATTGACACATACAAACTTGGCGTCATACAATTTAATTCTTCATTCATGTACATTCAAAATACTTTCATGTCATTATTTTAATTATGTTAGTATAAATTTAACTTTCTTTATTATTTGCATAATATGTCAAAAATAATTAATAATAACATGCCATGTCACATTTGATAGATAATATAAAATATTAACATGCCATGCAGTGTTTTTCCTGACAAACAAATCTTGTCTCATTTTTCTGAGAAATTAAAATTATTTGTGTGCATCCAGGATGACAGAATTTCTTGAAAAGTGAAATGACCTCAGTTTGTACCTTACTGCAATTTTCCGAAAATGTACTTTCACTTTGATAATTGCATGCAGACTGTGTCAAAGATTAAGTATAATAAGCGTTGCCTCAATTGAACGTAAATAATAACCAGTCTAAAATTTGACCAATTCATACGTTGAACGGTTGCACAGTTCGCAGAACAAAGTGTTATACCATTCGCTGTGCTCAAAGGAATCTGACGATGTTTATGACATCCACTACAAGTTATGAGAGCATAGCAGTTCAAAAGATAATGACAAACGTCACAATTCAGATTCCTTTGTTTCAGATAAAAGTAAATCATGATCTGTAATGTTCATTTGTGTGTAAACCCTCACAGTCACATAACTAATAAGCCAAGTACAACGTGTAGTTTTCATTGTTACAATTACGACAAATAGTAATCGGTAAGTCATTGTTTAATCACTGTTATAAGTAGAACAGAGTTTTATTCAAAAAGTATTCCTGAATGACATTTAGAAATGACCGTCATATGTGTAAACCAGGGGCTCAAAATGACCCCCAATTTTTAAAGTCAGGGGAAAACACTGCTATGCACAATGAAATGAGTTGTTCATTGTCACTCAGTTAATGAGTTATATTGAACATAATTATAATTAAAAAATCAATTATACTCATGCTGGTGCTAATTGTGTTCATTTTCATGTAAAGCATGTTTCAAAATTACACTCTGCAAATAAACCTAGAAGTGATTGATTGAACAGAATACTTTTTTAAAAAGAAATATTATAATAGTTGCTCCTTCAATTAGGATTTAATGTGACAAAATTAACTCATTAATACTTCTACCATTTATGTAATGTATTATGTGGTATTACTGACATCTTTTTTATTTAATATATAATTTATCAAAAAATAATTCAATATAATTATGCAACAATGTCATGTAGATCTATATTATCATCCATTAATGACAAAATTGATTAGTATTGTATGAGAAAAATCTGCTATTAGACTGGGGCCAACTGTATATACAATATGTGGTGACACATTGGTGGTCACTGTGTGATATAAGCTACTATGTTATCTCTTCCTGTCATAAAAGGAGACATTATATAACATTATATAACCATGGTCATAAATCAGCATAGATAATGACAATATGCAAATCATGTCTGAAGAGGGATTGGTCTTTTATAATCATCCTATCAGATTAAGGGCAATATGCTGATTGAAAAATCTTAATTTTCAATGTTAATTTCATTAATCATTGTTTCTTACTGCACTCAGAGCAGTCTCATTCGAAATTATTGAATAAATAGTTGACCAGTATAACAAAGAAAACTGATATTGCCAACTGATTTAAGGTAAAGATTATCAACAATAATATTTTATGTTTGATAAAATATTGAAACCTCATTTCCTCAACATAATATTTAATGCTGTGATGGTGTGATTTTTATCATATTAAGAAGTATATTAATTGACCTTTCTGCAGACGCTTCGTAGCCACGCCCCCTTAGTAACAGGTTCTCGCTGTAACCACGTTAGACAAGCCATGTCCAATATGGCGTCGAACAAAGAACTATAACGGGCTGATGTAGATTGTATTCTATCAGATTTTTCCTCATTATATGATATTTTGACTTTAAAACCATCTTGACAAAATAAATATTACTTAATATAGATTTGCTTTGACTAGATAAAGAGTATCAAGCCATAGACTGGAAATTAAAACAGGAAGATGGAATAAACCTTAGATGATCAGAAAGAAAATGTCAACTATGTAATGTTTTAGAAGAAGAATTTCATTTTATATTAGAATGTCCTTTATATCAGATCAAATTCGAACCAATTATTTTGCAATACACTTACATGTGATCATTATTATTCCATGTTTGCAGTTTATTGCGGGTTTACAGGGGAAGTATTTACCAAAAAAAACACATGAAACGTTATCTGTAACGTCCCTTATGTATAATGTTATTTAGTGTGAATGAAAGTCGTTTTAGTCATCAAGTTTAGGTATAGCTATGTTTGTGTACATAAACGACCTTTATTCTGTGTGGAGATGGACATTACACAAAAAGGGATGGACATTAGAATATCAGGAAAATTTCTCAAATATTCAAATCCTGCAACATATATTTCTACAAATTCCAGAAATCATACTGTCAAGATACTATGATAAAATAGAAACAGAGGCAGACACAATGCACGTACATAGGTTGGACAAATTATATAATGTTATGCAATAAACAATAATGTCACATGTGTGCACTATCTAGATGTAAATCTTATCCAGTCCCGTAATCAGCATTTCACAGTCTGGCCCAGTGGGAGTCCAATATGCATCCAATCAGTTTTTGCTGTCACCATCCAACACATATATACAGCAACGTTGAGAAATGTAAATTCTTTTTATAGGCTTTAACTAAATGACCATTTATAAAAAATAAATGATCAGACTTGAGTTGAATGTTAGAAAATAGGTTTATTTATTTAACAAAATCATGGACCTATATAGGTCCGTGACAAAATCAACATTCCGTAGGTGTGATATTTAGGATATTAAACCAGATATATTACTAATTTCTATACGTACATAAATTGTAAACCCCCAATGCAATTAAAATGCATGTAATGAAGAAATAAGAACTTATCTGACATATGAATTGCGTTCGAAAGAAAAACTTGACAGTGAGTAACCAATGCCGATATATCACATGTATTTAGATTTTTCTACAATATCAATTATTACCAAATTAAGATATTTTTCTCCATGTATATATATAAACACAAGTCCAAATACTTGCTTAAAATAACAATTATGTTCCCTCAACATGCAGATATAATATAGTTGTTTTGATATATTTTCACATATATAAATTGCAACTGATTATGTGAAATAAAAACCTTTTAAGTTGTAAATTTGTGTTTCATGTTTTAGGGTCCAGACTTTTCATTAACTTGTAATGTTTGTCCCCTCCCAGTGAGTCAAACTGATATTTAAAGGTAAAAATAACAATACCAAACAAAAAGTCTTTTTATCAATGGGGCATATCTGTTTGCGCTAATTTTAGACGGATTTAACTCGTGATGCGGTCTGCCGCACAACTTAATCCACCGCATGCATTTGTCAAAATTTGTCTTAGGTTTTGGAAAAGGTAAAAATTTCACGCCTTTTATTAGTCTTGTATTTGTTTCTGTACTATATGTCTTTGTTTCATGTTGAAATGCATTATGTTTGCATGCTTTTCTCATGTCTCATGTATTATCGCCATCTTGTCATTACTAAATTGTAAATGGCGATAAACTTGTAAAAGTTTATGCTAATAAATATATGTATGTATGGACATCTATTGTTACTATCACACAGCCCGAAGCTACACCTTTTCACCATTGTCTTAGATCAATAATAAACACCCTGTAATTTGCTTTCCCGAAAACTATCACCCTTAGACAAATTGGTTGACAACTGTAGCGCTTGTCTAACAAAATGGCATCGATAAAACAATGCCGGAGGTGTGCGTGTATGCTGCAATGCGATTGGCTAACGCGAGCTGTCAATCAATGTCTGCAGAAAGGTCAATTACTGAATAGTAGAACAACTATGATGTTTTGTTTAGTATAAAAAATGATTATTTTAGTGATAGCCTTAATGGTTTTTGTGTTTAGGGTGCCTAATGGCCAATTTTTAAATCTGGAATCTGTGCTTGAAAATTAATTTCTTTTATAATTATACAGATGAATATGGTAATTTATTTTTATTAAAAATATTTAGTGTATCAAGGCAAAGCTTTTTTTAGTCGCTGGCCAGAAGCTGTAGACTCTATATTTTTATTCCTGTTTCATTACAAAAGTGAATGCTGATTGTATAATATATTTGTTGTAAATTATTATTTTCCCAGGTATTTTTTCTGAAAGTAAATACTTCAGTAATAAATTTTGCAGTATTTACCGGTACTATTTAGAAGGCATTTATTCTTGTTTGACTTGTTTTATCAAATCATGATATTTTAGACAGCACAATAAGAAATGATAATCTGTTTAGAACTATGATATTCTGAGTGCATATTCTACATTTGCTAATTTCTCTATTCTAAATCCTGAGTAGTAGATCAGCTTCAATTTCCATGTTATGACTGCTAAAGACATAAAGTCTAAATTGTGTAAATCAAAATCCTTATCATTTCTGAATATATCAAGATAATTTTACAATTCCAAAATTTGTTTTACAATAGTAGATAAGTTAAGTTTGACATTGTGCTTTATTCAAAGTTTATTGAACTATACCAATCGGTAAAGGGACACCTCGGCCCTCTTTCCATTTCGACCCGGTCTAACTAGACCCAGTTTTGAAGTGCAATAAAATTGTTCACACCTTCAACATCGATAATCGGGGGGCGGGGGGGGGGGGGGGGTCATACGGCAGACATAATTATTTAACAACTTTATAATCCTGCCAAAAAGACTGTTTTGTATATTACAAAAATCAACAACGCTGGATCAAATAATTTAATGTATATCCCTGAATGACGGGAAACATGCAAGCAAGTAGAATGAAAGCTAAGACCTGTATCACTACAAACAAATAATATGTATCAGCTTATAATTTTGGCTACAGGTACGGGTCCGTACCTCTAGAATCGGATACGGGAGTCTAGGGGTATGGGAGTCTAGGGGTATGGGAGTCCCGTACTCGTAGATATCCTTCATATGATATGCTACGGGTACAGGGTTTTTATAAATACGCATACTTGAATCAAATAAGTAAAAGATATTAAAACAAATATCAGTATACATGTATACGCTATATAAATGTTTATATTTTGTTTGTCGTTAATTAATAAATTATACGACGAACTTACTGCCATTTGGTTGATACTAAAACAAGTGTTGTGTTGCGGAATATCGTTGTCGTCTCGGAAAATAACGTGCCGAATATTTAATTGCAATTATGTCATAACAATAATTTGTTGCATAAAACAAAGTATTTTCTTGACATATGCAAACGTGTACATTAAAGTGCGTTTTATCAGTTTGCCATTGCAAATTAAAATTAATATCTGGGTTGGATTAATGATTGCAAATAATTGTTTAATACGACGACAACAATATGCCGCAACACAACACTTGTTTAAGTAATTCTCGACAGCTCTCGGGTATTTCCGTACCACTTCCTTACTCGGATAACACCCTCTAGTGTATGTAGCAAAACTGAACATTTTGTGCGGTCAAGAAATAGTTCTCGTAAAACGGATTTATAATTTCAATAACTTCGATAATTTCACGTTTACAAGAGATGGATTATCGTTGACATTTCTAGTTAAAAACTCACATATTCCAGTCTTCATATAGCTTAAATATTACATTCATCAGCACTCCAGCGTCCATGCCGCCATCTTGTTTTCATGACATTCGAATGGTATTTCCGAAAGTAGTGCCTAACGTACATCCGAGACACTTGACGTAGTTGGCCGAGGATTTCCGAATGTTGTTTAAGTATCAACCAAAATGGCGGTTTCATCGTATAATTAACGACAAACAAAATATAAACATTTATGTAGCGTATATACTGATATTTGTTTTAATATCTTTTACTTATATTTGATCTGAGTATGTGTTATATTTATAAACTCCCGTACCTGTAGCCTATCCTTGGTATGATATCTACGAGTACGGGATTCCCGTGTACGGGAGTCCTCGGACTCCCGTACCCCTAGAATCAAATTCTAGAGGTACGGACCCGTAACCCGTAGTCACTTCTATAAATTTATGTAACCAGTAACATTTTCAACCGCTAATTGTATTGGCCAATAGCGCAACTAGGATTTGAACACATGTCTCCGGTCTGATCCGTTATGCTAACCACTACAACACACACCTAATATTTTGTTGCTCTCTGTCAGTTAAAGACGCTTAAAATCATGATCCTGTCTTTCTTGTATTTGGTGTCAGTTGTATTGATAAAGTCAAATGGATTGATTTTCCTGTAAAAAAGTACAACATGAAGTTAATTGCGCATTGTTATCCAAAGATTGTCTTGAAGATTTAATCAATCAAACCAGGTGGGAAAACCCACAACCCACTGCTGTTTGCCTTACATGAAGTAATACACTACATTCTTTGTTTCACAGGTCTGACAGTGTTCACAGAATGGTATAACTGGTATGGGTCAGAATGGTATATGTGACAAACAGTTGGGCATCTCAAAAATGAAAATACAAAGAAGCTGAAAGATGTATTGCCTACACGAAGAAAGGCTTATGTAAGTAGTTTTTGGAAGTGATGTTGTTTTTTACCTTGATACTGCCTTGTACATATTGTTTCACCAGACACTACTGTTTACAGTCATGCAGCTTGATATTTACAGTATCAATTGGAGAACATAAAGGTACAAAACATGTTTTGTTCTTCTCTGATGTAGCCTGCCCATTCAGCTTAGTTGGAAGAGTGCTAGACTGTTACCTGGAAGATTATTATTCATTTGTCAGGCTTGCAATGTTATACTTTACTTTGACATTTGGCTACTGTCATTGTCCTCAACTTCTGATTTATGTCGTAGTTGTTGGTTGCTTCTGTAGGGCCAAATTAGTAATAGTTAATACTCAATTGCAGGTAAAATGGTTAGTTCAAAGTGCAAATAACTGGAAATAGTGAAAAGAGGCATTGTGTAATTTTATAGCATTTATTTAGTAAGGGAAGCGCTATGCCTCTAGATTGAGAAGAGTTGGGGCATCTGTGTCCAGTGGACGCATATTTAGTTCCTATATTTAAAAGTGTAATTTACATTGATAGGATCACTACAGGGAACAAGCTACTAGACGAAGTGGGCGAAGAAGTCGCCAAATGTCTGTTCATTTCACCAATTTTCAAAAGTACGGCGAAAATTAAGTCGCCGTTAATTTCTGGGACATGTCATTAAACAATAGGAGCCTTCGTGTAATCAAGCGAGACATCCGCAGTGCATTCATTGTATAAACATACCTATTATCGGGTTTTACTCCACGGTTTAATCAATATTGATAAATAAACAGCCCCAATACCCCCAAAATATTCGACTGATGAAAGTTAAGCTTCGCCTACAGCTATAATGTAAGGAGAGATCTGATTGGATAAGCGACTACTGCTGACCAATGAGCGATTAGCTTTGTAATGAATTTCGACATGAGTGTGTTTACACGACCTGTGTGGCGAACCGACATAGACGACAAGTTAAGCCTGTCATAAATTGATCAAACGGACGACCCTTGATAGAAAGGTGCGATATTGCAATGAATACTGCGATTACGGCGAATTCGGGCGCAAAACATACTCGACAGCGCCACCACTACTCGACAGCGCCATCACTAGAGCAACAGCGCCACCACTTTTATAAATATGTGCATATTTCCTTTTTAAGAAGTGCTTATAAGTTAAGTTGTGTTCCGGCGTAACTACTATAAATAACAGTTATATTTGCATGCGCCAGAATGTTCTTACAGTGTGTGTAAGCAACGAAGTGTACTTGAAATGCTAGCAGATCTCAAAATATGCACAAGTCCGATTCGGGAGAAAAGCTCCTGGCACCACAGTTCGCACAATATTGAAACGAAATCGAAGTTAACCTGCTGTAAAAGTGTTCTTACACGGTACCACATTCTCCGATTTTCGAAATATGTCCGTTTAATAAAATTATCAAATAAAATATAAATCATACTCACATGTGTAGAAATAAACACAAGGCACAGCTGCACCACGGAAGTGTCGACAGCTCATTTTCTTTGCACCACCGATAAGTGGTGGAGCTGGCGTTATGTAGCCGTGATATGGTGTTTATTCATACTTGATATTGATGTTAATTAAAAAAACATCGGTTATAGTTTTGATTTGCATTAAATTTCACTAGTTAACATTTCAGTATTGCATAATTTGATGATTTTTAGTGCAACATTAAGCTGTAAGGTTATTTTCTCATAAATTTTGAAGGTAAACATGTCATAATATGTAAGCTGATAAATGGAGTAAAGATTTATATTTTACTTTGAGATTTTGGTAGTTATATGGCTAAAAACGAAGGCTTATCGTATGCACACTATAATTTATTCAGTGTGTGACTAGAAACATGCTTTCTTATTATTGAGGAGATTTGTAAAACATGAACTGATAGGAAGCTTTGCACTTTTTGTTAATTTGTATGTTTCACAACTATCAAATATTAATTATTAAAAGATCCAGTCGGAGTGTCATGAAGAAAAAACAAAATCAATGATGAGGATGCGCCGTCTCCACTTCTCCCTAATTTCTCCCCACTTCTCCCTATCTCAGCTGCAGGGAGAAGTGACTTCTCCCACAAATTTGAGCCTAGCTTTTTCCCTGAGTCACTAGAACTTCTACTGATGGTTATCCAAGTCATTAAACAGTTTTGCATTTCAATCAATGTTTTAAAACTATTTTTTCCTTTCAGGTTGTGAACAATGGTGTAAGACAGATTGAAGAATGCCAACATTCAGATAGTATTTTTGTGGAAACCAAACAGCAGCATATAAAAACGGTATATATTAAGTACTAAGTTTATCATAGAGATTGCTATGAGTATTCAAATATTATATGTTCTACTGAATAGCCAAATATATATATTGGAACATTTGACAAGAAAATCAAAGGAAAAGCTAACAGAAATCAAAACTTTCTTCACATTTTATTTAATTGTATTAAGGATTGGTACATTATAGTAATGACATACAGACCTGCACAAATTGTTCAATGGTGAGGTATTGGTTGGTTGTCTGTCCTTTACAATTTGATAGTTTACACTCTAGCACCCACATGTCATAAGCAGTCCTAAACAAACTTTAATACCAATGTAAGGAAAACATAAGCAAATGGCCCACTATAGTTTGATGATTGACTGTTCACAAGTTGAATGTTATGATAAGTTCTCTGTAAGACTTAGCGCATCCTTATAGTGTGCATCAAGCATGAATATAGTGTTAAGTATAAAAGACACCAAATATATGACAGGGTCTACAATATCAAATCCAGGGGACGTGGGAGGGAGATCTGGCATAAAATTCTCGTCTTTGTTAAAACATCGCTATAACATCCGAGCAACAAAGTATGGAGTAGTCATAATAGTAAATTTGTTTTATTTACAATTTTGTGATAGAGCCATTCCTATGTCAACATGTATGCATTTTATATTTTAGGGCACAAATGGACGCACTATCAAAGTTCGTTTTGAGGGTGTGACGGAGAAGAAAAAGAGAAGTGCCGAACCAAACAGAGAACCTGTTTACACTAGGTCAATATCAACATACCAAAGAGACACCTTGTTACAAGAAATAGCATACAGTGAAAGAAACATGGTGTCTGTGGCAACACAGGTTATGCCGGTGATAATTCTAAACAGTGATGAAGAGATCACGAATGTTGATAGACAGTTTAAATTAAACGAGATACTAAAAATGTGTAAGGAAATAAAAGTTGAATTGCCCTCAAAACAATCGTGTACAGGAAATTCGGATACACCATTACATACACATACAAACAGAAAACAGTCCAACACCATTCACTTATACACAAACAGAAACCAGACACATACCATTCACTAACACACAAACAGAAACCAGACATATACCAGTCACTAGCAAACAAACAGAAACCAGACACATACCATTCACTAACACACAAACAGAATCAAGACACATACCAGTCACTGCTACACAAACAGAAACCAGACACATACCATTCACTAACACACAAACAGAATCAAGGCACATACCATTCACTAACACACAAACAGAATCAAGACACATACCAGTCACTGCTACACAAACAGAAACCAGACACATACCATTCACTAACACACAAACAGAATCAAGGCACATACCAGTCACTGCTACACAAACAGAATCAAGGCACATACCAGTCACTGCTACACAAACAGAAACCAGACACATACCATTCACTGCTACACAAACAGAAACCAGACACATACCATTCACTAACACACAAACAGAATCAAGGCACATACCAGTCACTGCTACACAAACAGAATCAAGGCACATACCATTCACAAAGACACAAACAGAATCAAGGCACATACCAGTCACTGCTACACAAACAGAATCAAGGCACATACCATTCACTAACACACAAACAGAATCAAGGCACATACCATTCACTAACACACAAACAGAATCAAGGCACATACCAGTCACTGCTACACAAACAGAATCAAGGCACATACCAGTCACTGCTACACAAACAGAATCAAGGCACATACCATTCACTAACACACAAACAGAATCAAGGCACATACCATTCACTAACACACAAACAGAATCAAGGCACATACCATTCACTAACACACAAACAGAATCAAGGCACATACCAGTCACTGCTACTCAAACAGAATCAAGGCACATACCAGTCACTCACACACAAACAGAATCAAGGCACATACCAGTCACTCACACACAAACAGAATCAAGGCACATACCAGTCACTGCTACACAAACAGAATCAAGGCACATGCCATTCACTAACACACAAACAGAATCAAGGGACATACCAGTCACTAACACACAAACAGAATCAAGGCACATACCAGTCACTAACACACAAACAGAAACCAGACACATACCAGTCACTGCTACACAAACAGAATCAAGGCACATACCATTCACTAACACACAAACAGAATCAAGGCACATACCATTCACTAACACACAAACAGAATCAAGGCACATACCATTCACTAACACACAAACAGAATCAAGGCACATACCATTCACTAACACACAAACAGAAACCAGACACATACCAGTCACTGCTACACAAACAGAATCAAGGCACATACCATTCACTAACACACAAACAGAATCAAGGGACATACCATTCACTAACACACAAACAGAATCAAAGCACATACCATTCACTAGCACACAAACAGAATCAAGGCACATACCAGTCACTGCTACACAAACAGAATCAAGGCACATACCATTCACTAACACACAAACAGAATCAAGGCACATACCATTCACTAACACACAAACAGAATCAAGGCACATACCATTCACTAACACACAAACAGAATCAAGGCACATACCATTCACTAACACACAAACAGAAACCAGACACATACCAGTCACTGCTACACAAACAGAATCAAGGCACATACCATTCACTAACACACAAACAGAATCAAGGGACATACCATTCACTAACACACAAACAGAATCAAAGCACATACCATTCACTAACACACAAACAGAATCAAGGCACATACCATTCACTAGCACACAAACAGAATCAAGGCACATACCAGTCACTGCTACACAAACAGAATCAAGGCACATACCATTCACTAACACACAAACAGAATCAAGGCACATACCATTCACTAACACACAAACAGAATCAAGGCACATACCAGTCACTGCTACACAAACAGAATCAAGGCACATACCATTCACGAACACACAAACAGAATCAAGGCACATACCATTCACAAACACACAAACAGAATCAAAGCACCTACCATTCACTAACACACAAACAGAATCAAGGCACATACCAGTCACTGCTACACAAACAGAATCAAGGCACATACCATTCACTAACACACAAACAGAATCAAGGCACATACCATTCACTAACACACAAACAGAAACCAGACATATACCATTCACTAACACACAAACAGAATCAAGGCACATACCATTCACAAACACACAAACAGAATAAAGGCACATACCATTCACTAACACACAAACAGAATCAAGGCACATACTAGTCACTGCTACACAAACAGAATCAAGGCACATACCATTCACAAACACACAAACAGAATCAAGGCACATACCAGTCACTAACACACAAACAGAATCAAGGCACATACCATTCACTGCTACACAAACAGAATCAAGGCACATACCATTCACAAACACACAAACAGAAACCAGACATATACCATTCACTAACACACAAACAGAATCAAGGCACATACCATTCACAAACACACAAACAGAAACCAGACACATACCATTCACTTACATACAAACAGAAACCAGACACATACCATACACTAATACACAAACTGCAAACATTCTAATGCCGTACACTAATACACAAACAGAAACCAGGCAGATACCAATGGTTGTGCATGTTTTATGTTAGTGTATTAGTGTATGGTCCATACACTAATACACTAACATAAAACATGCACAACCATTCACTACAGGACAAACACATAACATGCAGACTCCATTCTCTATAACACCAACAGTAATCCTACAGACTCAACATATTTCAAAACCAACAAAAGATATGCATACACCATTCTTTTCAAAGTCAATAGCAAATATCCATTGCATTATCCATAGGACAACTTTTGTACTGAATTCCTTCTATCATGTATTGCTTTATTGCTGCATATTTAACATACTATGGTGTGCAAATATACCCCACCTATGTTATTTTGTATATCTATTGGTCAAGCAAATATTGGGTCTATATGCTATTCATTAGTTTGATTCTCTAATTTCAGTAAATCACATATTCATTTAAACAATAACTTTTAGTTAATCTATGCATTTGGTAGTCATAATTGGTAATGTTTGGTCATGTGAGTGTGATGTCATCAGTATATAGATGTAGTCATCATGTAGATTTCTTATGATAGTCTGATAGTACATTTTCTTATAGAGGCCCCGAAGGGGATTGTTAGATGTAAACATTGATTTGTTAAATTATTATTTGAGTACATTACCATTTGCCCTTGACTTATACTGTTATTTTGTATTATGTAAATATTCCTCGAATGTTTTTTGGAAACTTTGTGTGATGTATCATGCATGTTTTTTTTACTGTTTGAGGTGTTTGAACCCCATTTTGAACTCATGTTGGTTCTGTCCGTTGTTCTGTTCAAACACTGTTGAAACTATTTGAAGTTTGGGTATAAAAGTCCATGTACATTGTTTGAAAGTCACTCTGCAGTACATTTTCTTTAGTTTTTTTCATCGGGTTTAACGCCGTTTCTCAACGATATTTCAGTTATATACGGCGGCCGGTTCACCTAACCAGTTTTTCCTGGACTGAATTCATACCAGTACTAACTTACCATTCCACAAGGAACCGGCAACTTCTCCACATGTGGAGGAAAATCGACATTTTTGTCAAATTTTCATGGAAGGGTATGACCTGCTGCGATCGGGAATCGAACCCAGATCACCGGGTTACAAGTCCAGCGCACTAACCACTGGACCACGGCCGCGGCTCACATTTTCTTTAGGTCGGCTTCTTCATTATAGATAAAAGTTTTACATCAGAAATTATCCATTTGAATTACTATAAATAAATAGTAGCTTTAAGTAAGTTTAATTCTGTTGAAGTTAGTATTTTATTTATAACGTTTTTTGTGCATACTTAAGTTGATTTTCAGAAATGAAATAAGTTTTCAAATCTAGATTTTCTGAAATATTTTTGGTAATACAGTCAAACCTGTCTGTAAAGACCACCCATGGGAACAGCAAAATGTGGTCTTTGTTTACAGGTGGTCTCTATTAACATATTAAATATCATTGAAAATGGTCTGATGGGAGATAAAATTGGTGGTCTTTGCCAACAGGTTTTACAATAGTGATCTTTGTTCGAAGGTGGTCTTTAACACAGGTTTGACTGTACTTGCAAAAACATTAAATGTTTTTACCTTTATAAATAAGCCACAGACACCTTGTCCAGTTTTATTGTGTAAATTTGCTGGTTGTTGTCTTGAGATCGATTTCCTAGTTGTAAATAATAAATAGCATTGTTGTGGAATTTTTCTGAGAATAAAAATTATGAATCTTTCATACTCTTGCTTATTTTTTCAGTTTAACTTAGTCGTAAATTCCATTTTTTTATTTGCTGCCGAGTCACATCCGACTGCCTGCCTGTATCCACAGCTGATTAAATGTTGTTGAGCAGTGAAGTATCTAACACAGCAACTCTAGCTTGTAATAATACAATGACATAGATTTGATAAATGAAGATCATTACAAACAGTAGTTGTCAGTCTTGTTACTGCTACATGTGTCACAATGTGAAAATATAAATTGTCTTTGATTGAAAGAATTCTTTAATATTATAGAAGACAATGATGAATTCAACATGCACATTTTAACCAAAAAGTAAAGTAGGTAGAGTACAAATATTATTTAAAATGTATTCTTTAACTCAATCCAATCGATTTTCTGGGATCGTTTTTATTTAAACTGCTTTCTTTTTCTTCGACAATATATGGTGGCATATTTCTGCCACCAGTTAACTACTTAATTAACTAGATAATTATCTGGTTATCACGTTAAAGAAACTAGATATCTACTTAAATATTTGACTAGATAATTATGTGGTTAACTAGATAAGTATCGTGATAAATTTTCATACCAGATAAATATTTTAACACGAAAAATTGTCTGATAGTGCCCACGGGTTTATACATGGTAGTGTTAACATTATTTACTGTGTCCAACCTCAAGGGGTCTATATGACTAGTTACAGGTTTATACATGGTAGTTTTAGAATTATAAAATAAATATGAAGCTTTTTGTTGGAAAGTAATATTGTCAACCTTTGGAGAAATACCATCACCCTTGCCCGCAACTTGAGTGACAGTAATCACATAAAACAGTGCGATATTTATATATGTAGAACTCGAACATCCAGTTTGCTATATTGGTTCCCCTAGTTTCATACAAGTCTGAACCTCACAGACATAAAATAATAAAAGATGTCAAAATATGAGCAACACTGTATATTGCTTAAGGTAATCAAATTGTAGTTCTAAATCTAATGAAACATGACAATCAGACTGCTTAATTAATTAAAGTATCATTATGTACTGTCACAGGCACTTTACATACACATTATTTACATGGATAATTTACCAGACTTGTCCAGGATTTGCACCTGGGACCTCTCAAGCCAACAATCAAGATGGCACTGAGCGCTCTAACTACTGAGCTAACAAATTGAACAGTAAATTTCTCCATTGTAACCTCTAGCAATTACGAAAGGTAGACATTTCAAGAAGTAATAGTTATTTTACTTTGGTTTCCTAGTATGCACAAATGCTGATATGAATATTGCTAAATGCAATTTCTTTGTTAAAGATTATATGCAATTTTTAACAGTATTTAAGTTAGAAAAAGGGATTGGATGACTTGATGTGACTCGAAAAGTGTATTTTGGTCTGAATTTCAGTCTAGGTTGTTGCTACAAAAACACATGTACTAACATCTGCCTTTTTGGCCTTATTCAAAAGAAATGTAAAATATTGTTCCATGACTTACAAGATTTGCAAGCATTATACATTAAAGTTTAGTTTACAAAATATATTTCCATGTGGCTAAATTGCATGGTGCCACCATAAAAAACAATACTTCAAATCATGAGTGACATAATGATTATATCTAGTTAACATTTTTAGATAAGTTGTGTACATGTACATAAAAAACTTATTTTACACACCTGATAAGAAATGACATTCTAACCGTTGAAAGTGCATAAACATGAACTACCAATAAAATTGACATATTTTGCAAGAACCACATCTTAGTAGTAAATATATTCCAAATCACTTTACTGTCCATGATGAGCTGAAGGCATTAACAAATGAAAATGGCAGTCTGATAAAAGGTGTATGAAAAAAACTTAATGATATGTAAAGATATGTTAAGTTTAATGATACCCAGAATTTCAAATGATACCTTGGAAGTTACTAATCTAATAAATTTGGTAAATGCTGAATACCATCACAAAAATTCCTACTTTCATTTTCAATAAGTTTCAGTAGCACATCAATTTGATGGTTTTAAATTACCAAATAGCTTTCAGAGAACTGCAATTAATTGTGTTATGTAGCTTTGAAAGACAATTCTATCTGTATAACCAAATCCTTTCGTTGACTTAATCACACAGAAATTAGGTGGATGTAACTTCAAATGCCTAAAAGTGTTCAGCATTGTTTCATTATTGTTATATGAATGCGACAAGTCACAGTCTGAAGACAACATCTAAGTTTGTACTAGTCAGACTGCAATAAGTAGGAATCAAGGGGGAAAAGTGCGTCCGATATGAGGCTCGAACCCATGGCTCCCTAAACACGAGTAACGCGTTCTACCAACTGAGCTAACCACGCGACTGTCTAACCTCACACCACTACACTCCTCCCCCTTCCGGTATTTGTGGCTCAAACCATGTGGGCCGTCAAACACCACTGCCATCATTGAAGTAAGTCAAGGGGAAAGTGTGCCTGATGTGAGGTCCAAACCAGGGATGTGATACTCGTACTTACTCGAGTACCAATTTTCAAGTACTCAGCAGTACTCAGTACTCATCTGAAATCATGAGTACAAGTACTCGTACTTACTCAAGTACTGAAGCAAAATGGTCAGTACTTATGAGTACTTTGCAAGTACTATATGAGTACTTCCACACTTATGTGTGAAATGCAAATTAAAGTAACATAATGAAGTAAAAATATATATTAAAAGTGAATGGAAAAATAATTCATTATAACAACAAATTGGACAGGCTTATTAAAAGAAATGTGTCTACTTCTGTAGTGTTTTATTATAATAGTTAATTATTAATTAATGCATTATAAATAAATCATGATCAAAGTCATACAGGCAATGTCTGCTGCTGTGGAAAGACTTTTTAGTATAGGTGGTAAGGTCTTCAGGCCTAATAGGTGCAGACGAAAAGACGACACATTTGAAAGGCTCATGATTATACGTTGCAGCAGCCTGTGACTCATAGACCATTGACAGTGAGATTAATTGGGTACAGTATTCCAAGTTTGGAATAATTATGATTACACTGGAACCCCAAAATGTCTGGTTTAAAGGGGTTTCCGGACAAAAGGGGTTTTGAGAACTGGACAAGATTTGGCAAATTTATTTTCAAACGGGGACATTTGGATCTATATTTTGTTTTGTTCTGTAATGATTTGTATCAAAAATCCATAAAACTATTAAATCTGAATGTGAAAATCTGACTAAAAATACATTAATAAACTCCTATTCATTTCAATATCAATAAAAAACAATTTCAATGTTGCAAATTATCAATTAGTCAAATGATTTACAATAATTTATTGGTTGGAGGTGACCCCCTGAAAGCCACTAGTCCATTGTCAAATCTACAGGGGTTATAAATTAAACAAAGAACCTGTGAAAACACAGTCAATGTTCCCTTCGATTATCAAGTATCAAACAATTTTAAAGAATACATCATAATTGGAAAACCAGCTTGATATGTACGGAAAATTCATTGGTCATTTGTATTTGGAGTACTACTCGACATCTTGGTAACCGCTTATTTCTCAAAAACTGTGAATTTGTGACTTTATTCGGTTTAAATCGGTATTGTGTATTGATTTATCAACGTGGACAGTTTTAATACACGGCAACTTTACACATTAAACTATAATACACGGCTCACGACACGCAGTCCGTCACGCTTGACCGATGCTCTTGGTGAAAATATTGACTCCTCGTGGACACGTGCTTGAGTAATACTTGGATTCATGTTTGGTGGGATATACCATACCGAGAGTGTCTAATACCCGACTTCAACGAACTTTAAATGCCACCCAAGAAATCTAATAAAAAGAATAAAAGGCCATTGTCTTCACCTGACAACGACATAGTTCTGCCTGAAAAACGCCAAACTAAGTCTGATATCTCTACAGTTAATCCGCAACAAGTGAACGGCGAACCCCAGCAATCAACCTATGAATATGGCAAATATGAACAACATGATGAATTATCAAACGCCACCTGGAGTGTTTTATACGCCGCC
This sequence comes from Mactromeris polynyma, assembly GCA_032209605.1. NCBI lineage: Eukaryota > Metazoa > Mollusca > Bivalvia > Venerida > Mactridae > Mactromeris > Mactromeris polynyma. The sequence continues at coordinate 4,690,550 of JASFXZ010000004.1, read as the reverse complement.
CCCTCAGCAACAACAACAACAATATCTTCAGCAATCACCTCAATATTTACCTTCACAGCAATATGGAGATAGCTTCCAGCAGATATTAGACCGACTTAATTCTATGGACAAACGTTTGAATAAATTAGATTCAATAGAGCACCAACTATCCTCATTATCTATCAAGTTGGCATCAATTGACACACGGGTGACTTCGATTGAGATGGATGCTCGGGAAACGAGTGGAAGAGTTACTGAGGTCGAAACAAGCCGGGCGTATGATTCACAGATGTGCGACGAACTGAAAACAAAACAAACTGATTTGGCTTCAACGTTGCTGCGTGAAAGGGAACAAATTGCCAAATTAACCTCCGATCTAAATCAACTGAAATCTATTCCAGAGGAAGTCAACGATTTGAAAGCACGATCTATGAGAGACAACCTATTATTTTTTGGATTTCCAGAATACAGATCGCCAGATATGAGGGCATCAGAAAATTGTGTCAAACGGGTGTTAGACTACTGCAAAGATAATCTCCAAATTGAGGATGCACACCAGTCTATTAAAATTGAGCGCGCCCATCGCTTAGGTTATCGCTATGCAGAAGCTAAAACAAGACCAATCGTGGTAAAATTTAATCACTATCCGGACAAGTTAATGATTAAAAAAAAGTCTATAGATTGGTGGAAAAGCCACAACAACCAAGAAGCCCAGGAATCCACTGATGAAACACAGGAGCCCAGACAGGAGCTGAAAATTCGAGTCAGCGAACAATACCCTAAGGCTATTCAAGAAAGACGAAAAAGTCTTATTCCGGCTATGATCAAAGCGAAGCAGGACGGCCTATCTATCTTACGATAAGTTGTATATTGACAATAGAGCGTACACTGTGGTTACAATTAGGAACAGTCAGGAAAACAGTTGAAATTCCTTGTCTGGAACGTGCAAGGCCTAAAAACGAAACTCAATGACTTCTTAAATTTTGTATCTCAGTATGATATCCTTTTTTTGACTGAAACATGGTCCTCAACACGTACAGATATCACCATAGATAAGTTCGAACATATTCATTGTCCTCGTCCGAAATTCAACAAAAAATCAAAGCGAGACAGCGGTGGTGTAATCGTGTATTACAAACAATATCTATCTGGCTGTATCCGCACAGTTGATACAAACAGTAATGGCTTGATTTGGATTAAACTCGACCAGAACATCATACACGCAGAACATGATGCCTATTTCTGTGCTTGCTACATCCCACCAGAAGACTCCGTTTTGTACAGGAATAACAATTCTACATTGTATCAGTTTGACTTTTTCGACCGTTTGAATGCGGATATCCAAAAATACAGTGATTTAGGTGATATATTCATATCAGGAGATCTAAACGCTCGTACCGGGATAGAGCCTGATTATATGCACGATATACACTTAAATAAATTCATCAGCGTTCCACAGATTGATATTTCAGTGTCGGTTTTACCAAACAGACAAAATAAAGACAAAGTCGTGAATAATTTCGGGAAGAAACTGCTGAACTTATGTAGGGAAAATAATTTATGCATTGTCAACGGTCGTTTAGACGATGGTAACTGTACTTACCATGGTACTTACCAAGGTCGACCTACTTCGAGCCTTGTCGATTATCTATTAACAAGTGTCGGTTGTTATGATGTTGTCACTGATGTATCTGTTTTAGAATGCACAGAGTTTTCGGATCATTGTCCTATAACATTCTCACTTATGTCCTCACTTATTGATAAGCATGATAATAACAATTTGTCGTATGATAAAATTGTATGGGATTCGAACCATGTGGATGAATTTTTAAATATTGTTTCTTCGAAGACGGATATTTTCAATGCTATAAATGACAAGCTTTTGTCTAATGTATATGATATTGATGAATGTATTACTCAGTTTTCGAATACCGTGCAAGATATCTCACTTCAATGTTTCGGTCGCACTATTACAAAAGGCAAAGTTAGGCAGAATAAACAAAAGTACTCTCCCTGGTTTGATATCAATTGTAGAAAAGCGAAGGCAGAATTTTGTAATGCTAAAAGACTGTATTATTCACATAATTCAAATGACAATAAAATCCACTTCCTAAACTGCAAAAACAATTTTGCTAAAATTAAACGCAAAGCGAAGCAAAAATATCATTCAGTTGAAAAGCGAAAACTTTCTGAAATGAGTAAAAAATCTCCCCGTTGCTTTTGGAAATACATCAAAAAATTTCGAACGAGTAAAAAATCCAGTAATAATGTATCTCTTGATGAATTTCAGAAGTATTTCGAAAATATTTCCAATGAAAAAGTCGGCAGCTTTAATGCGGACGAATTTTGTTCTTCAAGAGACGAAACATTATATATTGATCAACTGGATCAACCAATAACTGTCGGAGAAGTCCACAGAACAATTTCTATGCTTAAACGCAATAAAAGCTGTGACTACGAAAATAATGTGGCAGATTTTTTTATTGATTTTATAGCACGATATTCAACTGTATTTTTGATAATTGTTCATATCCATAAGCATGGTACAAAGGAATAATAGTGCTGATTCATAAAAAGGGAGATTCAAAAAATCCCAGTTATTTCAGAGGTATTACTCTTGTAAATACTTTGGGTAAAATATTTTCTTTGTTGTTACGTAACCGTATCAATCATTGGTGTGAATCATCCAACACATTTAATAATTCTCAATATGGATTTAGAGACGCTTGTTCCACGGCCGATGCAATTTTCCTGTTACATACTACAATCCAGAAAGATTTAAACAAAAAATCGAAATTATACAGTGTTTTTATCGATTATCAACGAGCGTTTGATTCTGTACACAGAGATGCATTATGGGTGAAACTAGTTAATAGATATTGTAAAGTGTATATATAGCAATGTACAGTCTTGTGTTAGATCATCCAGTACTATGCAAACATCTGATTTTTTCGATGTGATGATGGGCGTAAAACAAGGCGAACCATTGTCTCCTCTCTTATTTATTTTATTTATAAACGATATTGTAGATTGTATAGATTATGATAATTTAACCGACAAAGATTTAGAATTATTATCAATGTATATGCTATTATTTGCAGACGATATTGTGCTTTTCACAACTGATCCTAAAACTCTTCAATGTCAATTAGACAACATATATAAATACTCGGAAAAATGGGGGTTAAAAATTAATACCACTAAAACTAAATTGTGTATTTTTGAAAAACGTAAACAATTGAATGCTTGTGATTTTTTCATCAATGGAGAAAAAATAGACAGAGTTTATGAATTTTGTTATTTAGGTATCAAATTTACATCTAATGGAACTTTAGGTACGGCCGTGAAAACCCTGAATGATCAAGCTCTGATAGCGTATCATAATCTTCTTTCACTGTTTGATAAAGTTAAATTTGATGTAAGAACTAAGTTATTGCTCTTTGATTCCATGGTAGTTCCAATACTATTATACGGGTCAGAGGTTTGGGGTATTTATAACTACAAAGAAGTGGACAAACTTCACTTGAAATTTTGTAAATATATACTTGGCGTTAAACAAAACAAAGTACGCCTAACTATGCCGTTTATGGTGAGCTAGGCAGATTTCCACTGTCAGTTATAAGTAAGATTAGATCTATAAAATTTTGGTTTAAAATAATGAAGAATGATCAGTCACAATTATATGCTTCATATAAGGATCTTACTGATAATGTACATGGCGTCACATGGGCTTCTCGTATAAACTCAGTAATTGATCATCTTGGTTTTCAATTTGTACGAACAAATTTAAATTCAACAGAAAATTATTTTCACACTTTACAAAGAAGAATTCATGATCAGTTTATTCAAGACTGGTATAGTTCAATAAGTTCAATGCCAAAATTGAATTATTACTGCAAATTCAAAACAAAATTTGAATTTGAAAAATATCTTGACACTCTAAGAAACGACAAATTAAGGATAAAATTCACACAATTTAGACTCAGTAGTCATGATCTGGAAATCGAAGCTGGTAGGATACGTGGTATTAATAGAGAAGATCGAATATGTAAATTGTGTTCGCAAAATGTGATAGAAACTGAGTACCATTTCTTGTTATGTTGTCCCAAATATCACGATGTAAGGAAAAAGTTTTTTCGTAATAATTCTTGGCCCTGCGTTGAGAAATTTTATCATTTGCTACAGTCGGATAGGAATAAATGTATCATAAATACAGCTAAATTTATTTCAGAAGCTTTGAGCGTAAGAAAGAATATTTTGCAAGCTAGTAGCTAGTATGAACTGATGTATTTAAACATAGGGTATGAATACTGTTATATGTATCTATCTATCTCTTGTATACACTGTATCACCATAGCATCTTCTTTCCTCATATTTCTCACTAATGTTTGTCACTCATATTTGTCACTCATGTTTGTCATTCATGTTTATCACTCATATTTGTCACTATACAAATAATACAATGTACATTGTAAACATCTACATGCATTACCATATACATGTATAATATGCTGTCTTGTCAGCCTATATCATATCACACGCCTACATGTAACTGTATGTTTTTCTTGTGTTCTATATTGCAAGTCTTTGCCATAATTGTTATTTGTAAATGGCCAAAGGCTTAGATAAGCCAAATTGCCAATAAATGAATGAATGAATGAATTAATCAGTTTGTTGTCACAAGACCAACCATGACAGACAGATGCTCTAGCCAAACACTAAGTAGGTGTGAAATGTTAAAACAATATTGACCGACTTTATTTACTGTATAATTTAAACTTATAATTCCAATTGCATTCAAAAATCATTTCTTCTACAGTGCTCTGTATCAAACTCTTCCAAACCCACATCCCCTAAAGACTAGTATGTCACTCCACCAACCGAGCTAACCGGGCGGCCGTCTGACTCTACACCATATCATGATAAATCACACAAGAAAAACAACATATCCCACCAGGGATTGCACCCGGGACCTCTTATATGATTTAAAGCGGACATAATATTCTACCGCATCACTTCAGAGCTAGCCAAACAGAAAAGCTATTGGAAGTGACCTAAGTCACCACATTCACAGACATATGCCTCATAAACTGTAAATGGCATTTTCTTTCCAATCATAATGATGATGTCAAGACTGAATTAGCATACATATTATGGTTCCCCTCAAACATGGGAAGGCCAAATGTACTGGTTTCCGTCTGTGTCATTGTATGTAGAGGCAAAAAATCGAAGAACGATACTAGAATGACGATACGGAAATAATTTACCGAAAATATATTTTAATTATCCTTGCAATCTACAGTAGTCTGTAACTAACACATCAAAAGCACTTCTAACTTCATACGTCAAACGCACTGAAAACTTAAATGCCAACAACTAATCGTGTCTGTTTACATCAACACCGGGTCAAAGCTATCTCCGCTATATTACAATGTCATGCAGAAATACTTCAGTAATCACTCAATATTTATATAAATTAGTTATTTACCGTAACAATTACATGCTAGCACACTTCTGTATTGAAATATTTCTGATAAATCTCGTACTGTCAACTGCATTTCACATTTATCCGCCACGTTTGTTGTCACTTCCGGTTAGTACCGGTAAATCTCTATTCGAAGTCAGATCAAATACTTTTAATGTTTATCGTAGCATACTTGTCTGTAATTACTCAATCATATATTATTAATATTTATTTATGTTGGATTCAGTTTAAGACACATATTGTAGCTATTAATGGGGTTGGTTTAGACGTTAATCTCTAAACTCTCATTTGCATACCGTGTACTAATATGCATACCATAACAATGTGCATACCAGCGTTCATAGTACCAACTCTTGACTTTGCCTCAGTCTCCAGAGTAGTTTAGACGTGTCTGTCTTACGCTCTCATTTTCCTTAAGTAATCTGCATCTTGAATAATTTCTAATTCAACTTTTATCTTATTATCATCAGGTATAAATTATATTTATAAATTTAAAAAGTTCACTATTGAGAACGGTTATTTGTTTACGTTTTGGGCACAGTGCATACTTAAATATAATTCGACATTTTCGTATTTTTTTTATCTGGCGACTACCGAGACTTAGTTTGTTTTGATATTTTAAGTAGATTATATTATTACTTAGACTTAGTTAATATTTCCTAGTTAAGCTACAAAATAAATTACATCAAGCCGAAAGGATTTTAGTTGTTTTGATTTATAGTTTGACATTTGTTGGCCGCTACCAGGCTGTTTATTACGCTACTTCTACCGGTCCCCCTTAGTGAGATTGGTTATATTTAACTAACTATGGCAATCTTTAAATATAGATTGCGGATGTAAGCCCGCAGGTTTACTTTTTGCACACTAGTGATATTCACTTCACACACACACACGGGCATTACAATATTTTAATTATGTTCAGACTAAGATTGAGTTTTGAGTGTAGAGGTTTCAAGCAAGAACGGTGATTTTAAAACGATCTGGTTTAAGTTTATTATAGTAAAACAACAAAAATACATGAAAATATGATTATGTTGTAAGAAGTGGTCACGTTTGAGGCTCAAACACAATTACATACCATGTAATATATACCATACATGCACTTATTCATGTCTGCTACTATACCGACTGCACTTCATTGACTTATAGAAAGTTTCAATGGACACGAGTATGGTTGTGAAATTATTAATGCTTAAATGATTATTTATTGGTGTAAATATTGTTCAAAAAAGTTTTTGACTTGAACAGTAACCGCCCACATGTCTAGTTCTATAACTTTATAAAATTGTTAGAATATTTTCTGCCAGTTTTCTATTAAATGTGCACACATTATGTGAATGTGTTACAAATTATCAGTTCAAATTGATAGTTCTACAAATGTATAACTTAGAATCTTAGATGATGTTGTATTAAACTAACAGATAGCCATTATTACTGTTAGACAGGCTTTCTAATTTTTATAAATATTACTACTGAGACTTAACAAATAATAAGGATGAGTAGACATAATGATAATTAAATAAGTTTGCATGCATATGTCTAAAGAGTAAAGTATATTTAGTTATTTAAATAAAGATTAAAATGTAAAAAAGAAGTGTACACCGATATATATGGATACAATTAGTAGTATTATATTTTTTTTTAAACATTTATTATAATTTTGCCATTGAATAAATATTACTAATTTACTTTTGAATCATGATAAGGCAGTAATTTTTTCAAATCAGTTATGTTTTTCACAACTGTTTACAAATCATATTTGTATTGTTTATTACAGAATTATATCAAAAGTGAAAAGGGTGTTGATTAAATCACAACATTACTGCGAAGTCATTAAACATGAAGATAACGGGTTTTTTAACTATAACTTAACAATTTAATTTGAAAAAACATCAAATAAAAAAGTAAATCACACAAAAATAATTATATTAAAAGGGACTACGGGGTGAAATGTCTTGGGGTGGAAACGACTTGGGGGTGCAACGTCTGGAATTCTGCAGGGGCGGATCCAAGATTTGGTCTCAAGGGGGCGTTACTTTTTGGTTTTGCTCAAGCCTTATACAACGGCAATGACTGTCACTAAACATCATCATGATAGACTATAATACTACAATAAATCAGACAGAAGCACTTATTTAAAAATCTTATCATTAAAGATCTATGTATAATTGCGTATTTATAATTGTACTCAGCCATACATGTAAGGTTGGGGAATTTTACTGGGTGTGCGCCGGGCGACTCTCTTGGATCTGCTAGCAGACTGCTCGTTAATTACATAAGGAAATCCTCATAGATTCCAGGACACAATTACTGTTGACTAAAGATAGTCAAATCACCAATATACCTTATAACAATTTTGAAATTAGAGCAGTAATGACATGAATTGAAAGGTATATTGGCGATTTGACTATCTTCATGTTCTTTTTTTTAATTTTAAACACTAACCAAACAACCAAAAACGACAAGTACGAAACGGCAAGAGTACGAAACGAACTGTATTCGTTACAGCAAATAATGAAATGAAAATACGTCAGTATATACGCAGAGTAACGACATACATCTTAATTAAACATATGCCAATTAATATTTATAAATCAAACCTATTAGAATGTATTCTAAAAAAATCAAGCGCATACATGTAAACAAAATAGCTTTCGCGTTTACACGGTGCGCATGCGCAGTCGAGAATTCTCGAAATCGTTTTTACACGCTGCGCATGCGTAGTGGAAAATACACGATACTCGCTTTCACGCTAACACGTTCTCGCGTTAGAAACGAACGCGAAACGCTTTCACGCGGAAATGTCACGCTGGCGGTACTGTACATACCAAATATCAAACCCTAGATATTTTGAGTCCGGACAAGAAGATTTTTATAAATATTGCCTTATTCTATGTCAAACAAGTGACCCACTAGACAATGTTACACACTGAACATGAAAGCTCTAGGCCTCATGGTTCTGGACAAGAGGATTTTTGAAGTTTTCGAAAAATCTATTTTTATCTCTTGTGACCTATTTATGGAACAGACCATAAACATTTGAACACCTTTCATAGTGGACCACCCTAAGAACGTTTCTGTAAAGTTGAGTAAAACTGGCCAAGTGATTCAGGAGGAGATGTCGTTTGGATTAAATGTTAACAGACCGACGCACGCGTGGAAGCAGGAACGACAGAAAATTCGCCATTACATAAGCTCATTAGATCTTCTGGTACTTACAAACAGATGAGTGACAATCAAAGCATCTTTGTCGGATGTTCGCAGAAAGTTGGCGGCTCTGTAAGTCAGTACTGCCATTCCAATAACCATACAAGCGTAACTCCTCATCAATAGAAGATGGAGATTGTCAGCCTTCTCCAGTGAAAACTGAAACATACAACACAAGTATTTTATTCAAGCCATTAGCCACAGGTTATCAACTTACCTATTACCAAAATAAAGGGATAAAGTAGGGCTAATTTTCTAAAGAATTTGGGCAAAAGTAGGGATTGTATTGCCTAAAAGTAGGGATAGAAGGGATGAATCATTATTTTTGGAATATCGAAAATTGTAAAAATTCACCTCACTGTACATTCTCTATGATTTAGACCTCCATTCTTCATGCGGTGAAAACAATATGTTGAGTTAACGCCTAAGTTTTGAAAAAACAAAGTAGGGCTCTTTAAAGAAAAAGGATGGAAAAGAAGGGAGCCAGTAAAAACATAGGGAAAAGTAAGAAATGTAGGAAAAGTAGGGCCCACTTGACAGCCTGTAACCACAACCATGTGGCAAGACTTGGCTATCACAATTTAGAAGTTGGTGATAAGGCCAACAAATGAGTGTTAGGCATAATCCTAACCAATCCTGAAAATGGCCCCCTACAGGTGCTCAAAAAAGGGTTTAAGGTGTCGGTGAGGGGAAAGTTCTTTGGGGCAGCATACTCATAGTTGAAACTTGAATTACCAAATTTGAACAATCTTGATATAGAGTCACCTAAGGAACATTTGTGTGAAGTTATATAAAAAATGACAGGCCTAATACTAAGTAAAAACATTACCATGGTTCGAATGGCCCACTGTGGCATAGCGTAATGGATGACTCCTATAACCAGCAACATGACAAACCATACTCGGAGATGAAAGTTTGCATGAGATCTCTGCTCCCCGTATCCGCCCCAATCTTTCGCACTGACGGTGTAGAACAGCGACCCGACGGTCCACAACATCAAAGTGTAAAATTTGCTGACCAGCAACTAGAAAAAATGTTTATTAATTTAATAATAATATGGTAGAACAATGTGTTAGACAGACTGAGTCCACACAGGTAAACCATTCATTTCAACAATTAAAGAAATGTAATAAAACTATCAAAATTAAGTTCATTAAACCAACAGGCACCAAAACAATAACATGCCCACAAAACATCATACCAATGTCTGTGATTAAGCTCATACAAATCTCGTCCCCAACATTTTCAAATACAAGAGGGACATGATGCTCTCGAAACTCATCCACAGACCTGTCCATGGAACACCTTTGTGGTTATTGTATGCTTTATTCAAAAACATTCGTACTGAATTCCGTTCTTTCAGTTGCAGATTCGCCCCTACACCCTATAAAAGCTCATCGAAATTTATATCGATCAGAAAATAAATCTCTGGGGCTCTAAATCCGGATTAATCCGAAACTTTGACATTCCTGTCTATTCTAATTGATGTAAAGAGTGGTACCTCATTTCCTAGGCTCACAGATGATTTCTTTGGCGGATTAGCAAGTTGATTACCCAACATCAGTAGGTTACAAAATAACATCTGAAACATCAATAAAACTTTGTATTTGTTAAAAAAACATGGAGTAAAATTAATGGTCGCCCTTTTTTTGTATCGACCACCTACAATTCCGATATTGTCGCCGTAGATATCATAATTATTAATATAGCTTAAACCTGGGGTTACACTTGACCCTTAAGTTGACCCTTTGACCACTGGATTTTCCAAAAAGCCACATTAATTTTGGATTCTGGCTAAAGGGTCAATTTTGCTCTAAATGGAAAAAATAGTCAAAAAGTATTAAAATGACCCTCGAGATGCAGCCCCTTGTAGAACCCCTGTTCAACTATTACATCAGTAGAATGTACATGGCCTTTTGGAAGAAATTGGAGAATTAACAGGACATCATATTACCAAATTCATTGTTTGGATGCAAGATAAATTAAGCAAAACTGGATGATTTTACTGTTTTGAGTGCAAATATTTACATTTGTACAAAGAACATCTATTGCAAGGAAATAACAGGTAAAAATAATTTTACCGGCGGGGAAATTTTGACAATTTCTGAGGAAAATTATATAATTTAATCTTATATGAATGTGGCTGAATATTGGCCTCCAAATTAGCCACAAAAAGGGCTATCCCTCATCAACAAGATCTAATGTTGGCGTTGTTTCATATTTCTTTAGACATATTAAGTCACCTGTCAGAAAAAACTGCGAATTTGTCGTAACTGACAAAAATAGCACTGTCCAGAGCAGTTGAAAATTGGTCCCCTAATATTGGCTAAAACTTCCTAGGTCTTCATCTTTAAAGACACAAACTCAGTCCCAGTCTTTTTACATAAGATACATAAGTCTTAATATTTTGAACAAATTATCCTTAGTCATAAATATGAGAATATGTAAAGGGCATTAATTAATATGTCATTTTCTAAAAATCCTTACTTGTCATATTCTGAAAATAAGACTATGTACATTTGAAGTTATTTGTATTACATCGATTCTGAAACAAGGTTTTACGACTTATACTATATTTATAATTACTAATCACTCTTGACGACTCCTTTCTGGCTACCAACCAGTACTCGCGCCAAAGTCAGGGGCTGTGAAGTTCATGATCCTACTCTGCCAATCGCTTGTCTTGAACAAACGACCTTTGGATCAGGAGTCAGGCACCATACACCTCAACCACTGCACCTCATTGTCTAAAGCCCCTTCTCCATACCATAGACGACCGGTGAACCAGAAATACTGCACGCCTCTACTTACCACTGTGAATGATAGAAGATAACTTGTCTGTGTGGTATCATCCGTTGATTTACACACAAGGAAATATCCCAGGGCCCATGTAACACTGACAAATCCAATACACCTTAGCAATTCATAGTGAACATCATCCAAGTCTCCTGTCACCTACAATATACAAAATAAGGGTTTATTTTGGCTATTTTGGGAAGATGACCCATTCCCTTCCCATTGGGAATTTTTGTGCACTAAACTTCTAAAGAAACTGGAGAAAAAGTATAGAAATTACAGCAAGTTTTTGGAGTAAAAGTAAACGATGTAGACTTTGTAGTGACTAATGAATCAACAATTGCTAAAATTGCCTGTGAAGGGAAGGTTCTAAGTTTAACTTTTGTCATTTTTGGCTAAATTGAACCAAAAGCTTTTCATCAGATTATTTCCGGAATTTTTACCGTCATCTTGGGGAAAATATACTTTTTGGCATTGGGAATATGGCCGAATAATGGCTGTAAAAAATAACCCAGAAAATTTCAAACTTCATAGTTAACTATGATAGACAGATAAACACTTGTACTGTCCCCTGACCGACTTAACCGATCGGCTGTCTGACCCCATACCAATACACTTCTCCCCCTTTCGGCATTAGAAACTCTATGACTGCGGGCAGTCAATTTGATCCAAAGACCGCTGCCATCTTTGAAGCAAATAAAAGGGTAAAATGGCGCCGAAATGGGGCTTGTACCCATGACCCCCCAAACACTAGTGCAAGACCCTGCCGACTGGGCTAACCAGACGGCTGTCTAACCACGCACCACTACAATTTATTTATTTCTTGAAGTAAGAATTGATTGTCACATTTGGCCGTTATCACGAAATAATCACGAGAAAACCGCGAGAAAAGTGCCCAGCAGTGCAGTGACCTAGATACAAAATTGCGCCCCAGCACGTCATTATGAACCGCGATATAAGGTTAAGGAACAACTGTAGACATGTAAAATTTATTATACCCAGCTATCAAGCAGTTGAGGGTACGCAGAATAAATCAGTCCCCCAACAAGAATCGCGAACGTCAAAAAATCGAGCCAGAGTTTCCTTCCTCGGGTGATGAGAACCAGAAACAGAATACTTGACGCTATTTCCATCCATCGGTTCCTGGATATGTTTAGAACATTGTCTCTGGCTTGTAGAAACCAGTCTGATATGGTATCATTATACATTTTCTGCAATTTTCTGTTCGATTACTTTGTTTTGTTTTTGGCGGAAGTTTTGATTTTTGAAAGTGACGCGAAGTAGGTTTGTGATAAAGACTACTCGTGCCGTACCAAATCCGGTTAATGATATACAGAGCGTTTGAACTACATCGATTGTCATGACCGGGTGCCGCACGTGACCAAAGCCAATTTTACTACGAAATAAATATCTCCTCTTCTCCTGTTATTCCATTGATCTCCATTTTTACTATATATAGACTGATATATCATTCATTCGACGTTAACTTGTCAAATTAAGAAATGAAATATAAAAATGACCCATCTAGCACACTGGTTTTATTATTTTAATCAGATTAATCAATTCTTCAACACAAAATATCTAAACTCAGTTGACCCAATCAGGTCCTAGATTTTGTAACGTAACATGACAAAGAACACACTTACTTTCATGCGTAAGATACGTTCTATAGAAGAAAACACCAATTGTGACATTCAAAATCTGCATACATGTCTTGTTTTTTTTCGGTTGATGAAAAGAGTAATGTATATCAAAATGGTTTATGAACAAATTTGTCAAATATTTTTGATTTGTGCGATAAATAATAAAAAATAAACAAATACGATTGACGAAAATTGACAGAAGCCTTTTTCCGATGCAGAAAGTTTATTATAAAATTTAAAATAGCAACGTTTGCGCTATGTGTTAATCTTTGACACAAACAACAATGTATATGCTTTGAATAGCAACGTTTGCGCAATGTGTTTATCATTGACACAAACAACAATGTATATGCTTTGAATAGCAACGTTTGCGCAATGTGTTTATCATTGATATTATAATTATTCATATAAGGCAACGCATATATTTAATATTTTTACTTCCAACTTTAATTACATCAACATATTTTCCGTGTAACGTAAAATACGAAATTTCGTTCAAACATGATACTTTTACACAGCTACTCTACAATTCTATACAAGCCGGTAAAAGATGAGGGTAGGTACCCGACAATTCTATAAATGACTCATATAGCGAGTTTATGAACCCGACAGTGCTATATATGAGTACAAGGTGTGGGTAGATACATGGCAATGCCATAAATGACTGTATGGGTCGATGGTAGGTACCCGACAATGCCATAGATGACTACATACAAAGCCGGGGTAGGTACCCGACAATGCCACAAATGACTGAACATAGTGAGTGTAGGTACCCGACAATGCTACAAATGGCTGTACAAGGCAAAGGTAGCTACCCGACAATACTATATATTTGGTTGTTCTAGTTATTCGTTGGTTTTCAGAAATAATGTTCCTGCTAGCTGAAGTAGAGGACATATTTTGTAATTTATCAGGTTCTTCAGTTGTTGCCTTTCCCTTTAACCTTTGACTGTTTCTGAAATTTTATTCATAAAGTTTGTTTCTCTCTCTTAAAGTGGTTTTGTCCCTCCTAGATAATGAATCGATTAATTTACTGTACATTTAGCTCTTTTTCTCTTCAGATAGTCAGACTCCGTGTTCACAAAGGATCAACTGACTTGGATCAATTTGATCCTGCAAAATGTTTGCCATTGTCATAATGCAATTGAAATTGAATAAGTGTTACTTTTCAAGAAACACCTTATTATCTTCTTACTGATATTGTGAAATCATTTGAAACTTTACCTTATTGTTGAGAAATTAATCAATGATACTGTATACTGAATCTGATCTAATTCAAATCAAGATCAATTTCATGATTCTGTCTTATCTTATTATTTATTTATCATCTTTTTTCTAAACAAATATGAGATTGGAATTCGATTTCTTCTAACATTTGCAAAAGGTTCTCATATATTTATTACGATGGAATATTTAACTCTGCAGAACAATTTATTCAAAGTTTGAAAGAAACTGTATTTGATTTTGATTCTGTAAACTAATTCTTTGTGAACACAGAGCCTGGGTCAGGTTTCTTCTTCCTCTCTTGGTACTAATTTTGCCTTTCTCTCCGTGTTGTCATCATGTTTTATGGCTATTGACATTAGTTGTACATGTAAGTACTCTGCTATAAATATGACACATGTGTGTATACATCTAGTATAATGTTATTAAGTGAAATAACTCATTTTCATAAGATACGTTATGGCTTACGTAAGATCTACGTTACGTATATTAATGCGGTTTCTGACATTCATCAGACAGAAACAGTTTCAGAATGGTGCATGGTTTATTTACGTTTACATCAGAAAACCTAAATTTGGTGTTTACTGTAATACAAAATAAGTTCTTGTGTACACATTGATCTGAGAAAGTTCCATAAAATACGTTATGTTCCATAAGATACCTTATATAATCAAAAGACGTTTTCAATGGCCATGCGTACACGATTTGCTTATATACACCACCAGTAAAAACTTTATATGTAGGCTCTAGTTATAACTGATATAAAAACGCTAATAGTAACCTGCAAATATGTAAATACTCGATTAACGCTTACATTCTTTTGGAATAAAACTTCAGATTTCTTCAAAAAATCCCGCTGAATGAACTTGTATTTCAAGACATGTGACAGTCATGCCTCGTGTTTCCAGAAGATGTCAGCATAGTATGTAAATGCACATATGTCAATGTACTCAGCTTATCGTTGTGCAATAACCGATTAAGTTATCTGCATAACGTATCTTATTATAACGTATCTTATTTGCGTTTTATGAAATTACACTCTATCCTGAAATGACTGTCTTTTTGAAGATAGTTTTCTGCCGGTAGTAAAGGAAGCATGGGTTGCGTATTATAAATACCGTTGAGCTCACCGCAAGCGGGCTCGAAAACAAAATGGCTGCTATGCTCCGTTGTTTGTATATCGAAATTAAACATTACATGTCACTGGCCACTCGAGATCACACTTATCCATGTTGTGGATCTTCCTTATTGTAGATCCACCATAATGTAGATCCACCAATATATTGACTTTCGTTGACGTAGATCCATCAAGAAGTAGATCCACCAAGATTATAAACTTTCCTTAATGTAAATCCACCATGATGTATACTTTCCTTGCTGTAGGTTCTCTGAAATGCATGCCACCCTTGATGTAGATCTACGAAGATGTAAATCCACCATGATATCTACTTTCCTTGTTGTAGATTCCCTGAAATACAGACCATCTATGATGTAGATCTACGAAGATGTAGATCCTCCATGATGTATACTTCCCTTGCTGTAGATTCCATGAAATGCAGACAATCTATGATGTAGATCTACGAAGATGTAGATCCTCCATGATGTATACTTCCCTTGCTGTAGATTCCATGAAATGCCGACCATCTATGATGTAGATCTACGAAGATGTAGATCCTCCATGATGTATACTTCCCTTGCTGTAGATTCCCTGAAATGCAGACCATCCTTGATGTAGACCCACCACGCTGTAGATCCTTCATGATGTATACTTTCCTTGATGCAGATCCACCATAACAATGACTTTATTTGATGTAGATGCACCGAGATGTAGTCATTCCTTGATGTAGATCGGCCAAGATAAAGACTTTCCGTGATTTAGGTCCACCATGATGTATTTTTTCTCTGATGTAGGTCCACCATGATGCATACTCTCCTTGAGGTAGAACCACCAAAATGAAGACTTTTCATGATGAAGATCCACCAAGATGTAGATCTACCATGATGTATACTTTCCATGATGTAGATCCACCAAGATGTACACACTCCTTGATGTAAATCCACCCATACGTAGATCCAGCCATTTGTAGATCCACCCATATGTTGATCCACCCTGATGTATACTTTCCATGATGTAGATCCACCAAGATGTAGATCCACCAAGATGTACTCTCTCCTTGATGTAAATCCACCCATACGTAGATCCGCCCATATGTTGATCCACCATGATGAAGACCTTCCATGATGTAGATTCACCAAGATGAATATTTTCATTGATGTAGATCCACCAAGATGTAAATCTACCATGATGTAGAACTTCCATGACGTAGATCCACCAATATGCATACTATCATTGATGTAGATCCACCATGATATTTACATCTCCTGATGTAGATCCACTATGATATTGACATTCCTTGATGGAGTTCACCATGGTGTCGACTTTCATTGATGAAGATCCACAATGATGTATGCTTTCCTTGATATAGATCCATCATGATCTATACTTTCCTTGATGTAGATCCAAGTTGTTGTAGATCTACCATGATGTATACTATCCTTGATGTTGATCCACCATGGTGTATTATATCCTTGAGGTAGATCCATCATAATGTATAACATTATTGATGTAGATCCTGCTTGGTGTATAATATCCTTGATGTAGATCCACAATGGTGTATTATATCCTTGATGTAGATCCATCATAATGTATACAATCCTTGATGTAGATCCACCATGGTGTATAATATCCTTGATGCAGATCCACCATGGTGTATTATATCCTTGATGTAGATCCACCAAGATGTAGATCCACCATGATGTTGACGCTCCTTGATGTAGATCCACCATAATGTATTATATCCTTGATGTAGATCCACCATGATGTTGAACTTCCTTGCTGTAGTAAATTTTGACTTTGGTAAGAGTTTGCATATCAACTTCATCATCATCAAAAATATGAAATCATCATCGACAGCCTAACAACACTTGGGCTTCCACAAAAGAAATAACTTCATCATCATCAACAGCATAACAGCACTTGGGCTTCCACATAAGCAACAACTTCATCGTCACCAACGACAGCATAACAGCACTTGGGTTTCCACATAAGCAACAACTTCATCGTCACCAACGACAGCATAACAGCACTTGGGCTGCCACATAAGCAACAACTTCATCGTCACCAACGACAGCATAACAGCACTTGGGTTTCCACATAAGCAACAACTTCATCATCACCAACGACAGCATAACAGCACTTGGGCTTCCATATAACTTCATCATCACCAACGGCAGCATAACAACATTTGGGCTTCCACATAAGCAACAACTTCATCGTCACCAACGACAACATAACAACATTTGGGCTTCCACATAAGCAACAACTTCATCATCATCAACAGCATAACAACACTTGGGCTTCCACATAAGCAACAACTTCATCGTCACCAACGACAGCATAACAACATTTGGGCTTCCACATAAGCAACAACTTCATCATCACCAACGACAGCATAACAACACTTGGGCTTCCATATAAGAAACAACTTCATCATCACCAACGACAGCATAACAACACTTGGGCTTCCACATAAGCAACAACTTCATCATCACCAACGACAGCATAACAACACTTGGGCTTCCACATAAGCAACAACTTCATCATCACCAACGACAGCATAACAACACTTGGGCTTCCATATAAGCAACAACTTCATCATCACCAACGGCAGCATAACAACACTTGGGCTGCCACATAAGCAGCAACTTCATTATCATCATCAACAGCATAACAACACTTGGGCTTCCATATAAGCAACAACTTCATCATCACCAACAGCATAACAACACTTGGGCTTCCATATAAGCAACAACTTCATCATCACCAACAGCATAACAACACTTGGGCTGCCACATAAGCAACAACTTCATCATCACCAACAGCATAACAACACTTGGGCTGCCATATAAGCAACAACTTCATCATCACCAACAGCATAACAACACTTGGGCTGCCATATAAGCAACAACTTCATTATCACCAACAGCATAACAACACTTGGGCTGCCACATAAGCAGCAACATCATCATTATCATCATCAACAACGTAACACCACCTGGGCTACCACATAAGCAACAACTCATCATCATCATCATCATCATCATCATCATCAATTACATTACACCATTTAAACTTCCACATCATCATCATCATCAACAACAACAACAACAGAATAACATCACATGGGTAACCACATAAGCAACAACATCATCATCATCAACAACAACAGCATAAAACCACTTAATTTTGTGCTTCCACATCAACATCATCATCAATAACAACAGCATAACACCACTTGTGCTTCCACATCAACATCAACATCAACAACAACAGCATAACACCACTTGTGCTTCCACATCAACATCAACATCATCATCAACAGCATAACACCACTTAATTTTTTGCTTCCACATCAACATCATCATCAATAACAACAGCATAACACTACTTGTGCTTCCACATCAACATCATCCTCAACAACAACAACATAACACCACTTGTGCTTCCACATCAACATCGTCATCAACAGCATAACACCATTTGGGCTTCCACATCAACATCATCATCAACAACAACATCATAACACCACTTGTGCTTCCACATCAACATCATCATCAACAACAACAGCATAACACCACTTGTGTTTCCACATCAACATCATCCTCAACAACAACAGCATAACACCACTTGTGCTTCCACATCAACATCATCATCAACAACAACAGCATAACACCACTTGTGCGTCCACATCAACATCATCATCAACAACAACAGCATAACACCACTTGTGCTTCCACATCAACATCATCCTCAACAACAACAGCATAACACCACTTGTGCTTCCACATCAACATCATCCTCAACAACAACAGCATAACACCACTTGTGCTTCCACATCAACATCATCATCAACAAAAAGCATAACACCACTTGTGCTTCCACATCAACATCATCCTCAACAACAACAGCATAACACCACTTGTGCTTCCACATCAACATCATCATCAACAACAACAGCATAACAACACTTGTGCTTCCACATCAACATCGTCATCAACAGCATAACATCATTTGGGCTTCCACAACAACAACAACAGCATGACATCACTTGGGCAACCACATAAGCAACATCATCATCACATTACACCACTTGGGCTTCCACATAAGCAACATCATCACCATCAACACTATTATCATCTTCAACAACACAGCACATTTGAAGAATAAATTTTCAGATTCCACTCATGCTATTCATTCTATCAGAGATTCATACAAATAAAACAAACCAGAATATCAAAACAACAAGATTATTACTGATAAAATAAATGCTTTATTTGTTGATTAATTCACAGTATACTGTTTATCATATACATATTCATATTTATGACACAAGGGAAAATAATGGCCAGAGTTATTCAAAAAGCTTCAAGATAAACCAGGTCGCTCCAATAGAGGAGTTTTCGTAGTTGCTTCTGATTGGGATTTTTTTTTTATTGGAAAAAAAACATATATTTCGCTTTTGGAAAGGGTCAGATAGTCTGACCCGTGGGAACTATAGAAAAAGACCTGGCTTGTTTCTCTACACTGTAATATTAAGTTTAAACTAAACTATTAAATGCATTTTCGCTTGGTCATTCTGTACAGAATTTACACATTTGTCCTTCATGTTTTATATGAAATTGTTTGACATTTGTGGAAGATCAAGTTAGTACCAGCTGGAATAGTAAAAGTGACTACATTGTGAATAAAAGCTTAAGTCCACAGTCTTGAAATTATTGAATTGTTTTGTAAATACAATGAATTGAAAAACTGGTGTAGTTTCGCCATCCGCCCAAAATATCTCGGATTGTCCATAATTTGATAACAGGTCACACGATTCACAATTATTAAGATGTAAAATAATTATTTAGGTCTGTTATGTTTTTGCAGATGGCAGACTCCCAAATTGGTATGCATAGTCCTACAATGGGAATGTAAACACTCCCAGAATCCTAGAGCTAGATATAAACAGAATGATGATTGGTCAAAATACTATAAGGCGAGTTTTGATTGGTTAAAACTATAAGTAGAGTTTTGATTGGTCAAAATACTTCATGAAGAGTTTTGATTGGTTAAATACTTCGGATTATACAGTAAAACATGATATTGTCATTTTCAGGTGTAGTTATCAACAGGTTTCAATGTACGGTAAAGTAATATTTTTTGTTCATTGTTTTACCTAACAAACATGAAAAATATATTTCCTATAGTTTAAACATCACTAAACATGCATTAACAAAGAATGAACTCATAATGTATTGATCGGTATTTGTTGAAGAAAGATGTTTATACATCATGATATTTTAAAAACTTTTGTGTGTTAGTAATATGGTAAAAAAGGGTATTTTCAACGGTTATCCATTGCAATACTGGATGAAGCCAATTCAAACATTTAATGTTCAGATGAGCCAGCTACATCTTTAAATATCAGCATACATGTAAATGTTGTTGACTAAAATGATACCTTGAACAGGTTCAACTTTTCTTAGAATTCATAATTGATGGGGATGATACCTTTGCAAAGATAAATCTAATGATTTGTTTATGTATGACCCCTCTCAAAAACCTTTAAATAGTCACTGTTTTACTACTTTCAGTACTCAGATTAGTTGACTATTTTACTATTTTCAGTGCACAGATTGGTTCACTGTTTTACTACTTTCAGTACTCAGATTGGTTCACTGTTTTACTACTTTCAGTGCTCAGATTAGTTGACTATTTTACAATTTTCAGTGCACAGATTGGTTCACTGCTTTACTATTTTCAGTGCTCAGATTGGTTCACTGTTTTACTACTTTCAGTGCTCAGATTGGTTCACTGTTTTACTACTTTCAGTGCTCAGATTGGTTCACTGTTTTACTACTTTCAGTGCTCTGATTGGTTCTCTGTTTTACTACTTTCAGTGCTCAGATTGGTTCACTGTTTTACTATTTTCACTGTTTTACTATTTTCAGTGCTCAGAATGATTCACTGTTTTCAAATTTCAGTGCTCAGATTGGTTCACTGTTTTACTACTTTCAGTTTGCTCAGATTGGTTCACTGTTTTACTATGTTCAGGCCTCAGATTGGTTCACTGTTTTACTATTTTCAGTGCTCAGATTGGTTCACTGTTTACTATTTTTAGTGCTCAGAATGGTTCACTGTTTTACAATTTTCAGTGCTCAGATTGGTTCACTGTTTTACTATTTTCAGTGCTCAGATTGGTTCACCAGGATTGAGCAATGATAGACTCGTGAACGCAGCAAATAATAACCTTAGATCATACATGACAGTAAATAGGCCAGGACCAAATTCTGCAGGCAAAACTGACCGACCTTCCTCAGGTTTGTGAAACTAAATTGGGTCTCTTTTTACCACTCCCCCACGGCATAGATGTGTCTCTCTCCGCCGTGTCATAGATGTGTATCTCTCCACCATGGCATAGATGCGTCTCTCTTCACCGTGGCATAGATGCGTCTCTCTTCACCGGGGCATAGATGCGTCTCTCTTCACCGTGGCATAGATGCGTCTCTCTTCACCGTGGCATATATGCGTCTCTCTCCACCGTGGCATAGATGCGTCTCACTCCCCCGTGGCATAGAAGTGTCTCTCTCCACCGTGGCATAGATGCGTCTCACTCCCCCGTGGCATCGATGCGTCTAACTCCACCGTGGCATAGATGAGTCTCACTCCACCAGGGCATAGAAGTGTCTCTGTCCCCGTGGCATCGATGCGTCTCACTCCACCGTGGCATAGATGAGTCTCACTCCACCAGGGCATAGAAGTGTATCATTCCACTGTAGCATAGATGCATCTCACTCCACCATGGCATGGATGAGTCTCACTCCACCGTGGCATAGATGCATCTCACTCCTCCGTGGCATAGATGAGTCTCACTCCTCCGTGGCATAGATGAGTCTCACTCCACCGTGGCATAGATGCATCTCACTCCTCCGTGGCATAGAAGTGTCTCACTCCACCGTGGCATAGCTGCGTCTCTCTCCTCCGTGGCATAGAAGTGTCTCACTCCTCCGTGGCATAGAAGTGCTTCACTCCACCGTGGCATAGATTTGTCCCACTCCTCCGTGGCATTGAAGTGTCTCACTCCACCGTGACATAGATGTGTCTCTCTCCTCCGTGGCATAGAAGTGTCTCACTCCACCGTGGCATAGATGCGTCTCTCTCCTCCGTGGCATAGAAGTGTCTTACTCCACCGTGGCATGGATGCGTCTCTCTCCTCCGTGGCATAAAAGTGTCTCACTCCACCGTGGCATCGAAACGTCTCACTCCTCCGTGGCATAGAAGTGCCTCACTCCACCGTGGCATAGATGCGTCTCACTCCTCCGTGGCATAGAAGTGCCTCACTCCACCGTGGCATAGATGCATCTCACTCCTCCGTGGCATAGAAGTGTCTCACTCCACCGTGGCATAGATGCGTCTCTCCCCAACAGAATAGATGTGTCTTGTTTACCTGTCCCCTTTCTCACAGTTTAATATTTTGTTATTTTGTTGTGATTTGCCATGTTGATCTTTGAAAAGTTTTGATTTGAGCAGACTTTTGTGTGTAATGCATCAAGCCAATAGTAATTTTAAGCTTGTCTGTTTTGATAAAAACATATTTTGTAGCTTCATTATTGTCGTCTATGTCAATAAAAATGTTAAACATAAATTCTGATGTACAACATGTAACGAATGTCAGTGTATCAAGAGTTTACTACCTTGTCATTAAAGGTAAAATATATTTATTTGTTGTAAAATTTTCAAATTAGGTCCACGACAAAGTCCACGTCCTTCATCATCGCCCACTAATCATAGTGCTTCTACTGCAAAACGTGTGCGGTTATCTGATGTTGAGATACCTACTGTCATGACGGCCAGTCAACCTTTGCCTCCAATAGGTCTGGCAGACCGACCTCGAAGTTCCAGCAGTAAAGGAAGAAAATATCACCGGCTAGAAGTAAGTGGCATTGGGGGGGGGGGTAATATGCCACCAACAAATTGTACTGTGGCAATTCTATCACTATATGATATGTGTTCTCTCTTAGTGGTTGTTCTTTAGGGCTAGAAATTTATTTTTATGTTGTTATAATTGCGAGTCATTTTAACAGTATGTACGGCTGACTTATCCAGTGTTCCTTGCTTTCAAACTACTACTAGTGCTAACCTGTTCTCCAAAAAGAAACCGACAACTGTCACACTTGCACCCGACAACTTCCCCACATGTGAATGACAACTTTCCCACATGCAATCGACGACTCCCACCCATGCAACCGACAACTCCCCCACATGCAAACGACAACTCCCCCACATGCAAACGACAAATCCCCAACATGCAAACGACAACTTCCCCACATGCAAACGACAACTCCCCCACATGCAAATGACAACTCCCCCACATGCAACCTACAACTCCCCCACATGCAAACGACAACTCCCCCACATACAAACGACAAATCCCCAACATGCAAACGACAACTCCTCCACATGCAAACGACAACTCCCCCACATGCAAACGACAAATCCCCAACATGCAAACGACAACTTCCCCACATGCAAACGACAACTCCCCCACATGCAAATGACAACTCCCCCACATGCAACCTACAACTCCCCCACATGCAAACGACAAATCCCCCACATGCAAACG
This sequence comes from Mactromeris polynyma, assembly GCA_032209605.1. Classification (NCBI taxonomy): domain Eukaryota; kingdom Metazoa; phylum Mollusca; class Bivalvia; order Venerida; family Mactridae; genus Mactromeris; species Mactromeris polynyma. Next base: position 4,666,491 of record JASFXZ010000004.1, on the reverse strand, counting down.
ACAAATCCCCAACATGCAAACGACAACTTCCCCACATGCAAACGACAACTCCCCCACATGCAAATGACAACTCCCCCACATGCAACCTACAACTCCCCCACATGCAAACGACAACTTTCCCACATGCAAACGACAACTCCCCCACATGCAAACGACAACTCCCCCACATACAAACGACAAATCCCCAACATGCAAACGACAACTCCCCCACATACAACCTACAACTCCCCCACATGCAGTCGACAACTCCCCCACATGCAAACGACAAATCCCCAACATCCAAACGACAACTCCCCCACATGCAAACAAAAACTCCCCCACATGCAAATGACAACTCCCCCACATGCAGTCGACAACTCCCCCACATGCAAATGACAACTCCCCCACATGCAAATGACAACTCCCCCACATGCAAATGACAACTCCCCCACATGCAAATGACAACTCCCCCACATGCAACTGACAACTACCCCACATGCAAATGACAACTCTCCCACATGCAACTGACAACTCCCCCTAATGCAACCAACAACTTTTATCACCATGTAGTTAACGGATTGTGCCAATTTGAACTTGAATATGTGTATATAGTAATGTGATAGGCAATAAAATAGGTTGTTCTTATTTCAGTACCTGTGGGAGATGATTTGCCCGAAAGTCCACCGGGATCCAGTCTACGACAAAGCCCAGTAGAAGATACAGAAGTTGTCTCCCCTATCAAATGAAAGTCATGGATGAATTAGCTCCTCTTATTATGTTGCCATGACAACAGTGTACAGTCACACTTAGATAATGTTTATTTTAAATTTTTAACAAGGCTTGTATTTGTTTATTATACTGAATAAAACATGTTATGTACTGGTTCTATAACATATGAAATATTTTCTTTAGAAAATTCAAAATGGCGGTGTAACAAAGTAGCAGCCATTTTGTTGTATGACATTGTAGCCATTTTGTTAAATGTTTTGGAATAAATCCTTAAGATGTCTGAATTCTACTTGAATGTATGTGTCAGTTATTTCGGGAATATTTATTTGTTGTTACTTTTTTTCCATGGCTGATTTCCTTTTGTAGATCGTTCAATGTTACCTGAAAAAATTGTGGTTCAATGTTAGCTGGAAAATGCCCTCTAATTGAATGATTCTGCAGAGATACCGCCCCTGGTTATTTAATTGTATTGTTTGACATATTAGATTTAGAAATGTGTTTCCATGGAGGCTTACTTAAAACATCGTTTAATTGAAACCATTTATCAAAATATTTGGAATAGGTGGGTATATCATTTTGGTTTTAAAGATTGTTTAAGTATTTGGTACTATTTATCACTATTTTTGGAATGGATATATCAATCTATCAGATGTTTTATAAATAGTTGTGGTGTTAGACTGTGAAACATACACAATAAACTGCAGTTAAGAGCAAAGAATGAAATATGACAAATTTTGTTCAGATCATTTGAGTACCTCTAACAATATTAACGAATAGCCTTAAATTGTGAATCAAACAATTGTAACTAGATTTTGTAAAGTATTTGACAGGTAAATACACAAAAAGCAGCACTTATGAGCAATAAAAATGAATTGAGGCCAATGTCGTTATGACTCTTTATATATGAATGGCATTGATTTGTGATTTTGTAACATTTTGTATTTTTCAGCTGTGATATAGAGGATATTTGTTGATTTCGATGGAAGATCGAATTTTATTTCACGAGTGGTCAAAAGAAATATATATTTTCACGAGTGGCGTAGCCACGAGTGAAAATATACTTTTCTTTTGACCACGAGTGAAATAAAATTCGATCTTCCATCGAAATCAACAAATATTCTATTTATTATATGCTTTTTTAAAGAATTAAACATTATTTTGACCAATAAACTACTCGAGCGTCTCATTTACTACCCTGTGCGGTGCCTCTGTAGCCGCTTTACAACCATATAGATTTCGAGCACAATCGCTGACAAAATAGTGCGAACTTTACCAATTTATTAAACTATACAGTATTAAAAACATCGATAAAACAACAATTTGATAAGAATATTGAGACAATTTAATTATTGTTTCACATTAAATTATAAATTTAAAAAATATTTGTTCGAAATTATGCAACAAATTATGGCGTAGCAATATTCATTGCACATCGATAAATGATCAAAGCGGACGCCATGTTGGAAATGAAATTGACAACACGTAAAGTTGGAAATAACTTGTTAACAAAGAACTTTGAAATCTGGAGAACGCTTTTAAACAGTATACTAGTAGTAACTGACGAGTTTTGCACATGAATAACCGTCACTGACACTGTCAGAGATGACACGAACTGTCTTGAATGGTCTGGCGAGAGGGGTTTCTTCGCGTGGCTACGCTTCATCAGATACATAATACCTCAGGTTTTGTACATTTGAATTGTTGACCATTTGGGAGAGTTCCGTTGATCTAGATTCCGTGATTGACGTTTCCGTGAAAATAGCTGTGCCATGTTAACTAGAGCTATATTGTTAAATGTTGCAGACGAAAAATACAGTAGCTTTAGTTTTCGACGTTACAGGCACTTAAATCAAAATACCCGCATGGCAAGATATCGCTATGTAAATAAATATATATAAAGAACATTCATTTGTTCGAAATTACGTGAAATACAAGCGGAAAACAACGCATCTTACTTCGAAATGTCAACAAATATACCGGATGATGACGTCATGGTTTTCTAGTACATGTACAAAAGAGAGGTCATCTCATTTCAATACAAAGGGAGGCAATTCAATTTAGTTTCTACACTGATTTTCCCTGTTGGGGTTACCAGTGGGGTAAAAAATAGTCCCACAAATCGGAACAGTGAGAAATATCAAAATGTTATTTTCACTGTTTGAAACAGTGAAAATATCGATTTTTATTCCACTGATAAATCTCTATAAACCACTGGAAAGCATATAATAAATTATATTATTTTTAGTTTATTGTTAATTAGTGTTTATATCTATATTAAGAATTAATTACTATACATTCTGTTTGATATCTGTGTCTGTTACTTGGTTGCTGTATAAAATGTCCCCACCCCATGTATAAGGTATGAACATGTTCCGAAATACAGTATAACCCCGTTGGCTCGAACTCGACGGGACGGGAAACATGCGAATAATAGTTCATTTTATGTTCGCGGGACCGAATAATTGGTTCGAGAGTTCGAGGCTGGGCAGTTCGAACCAACAGTGGTCAAACAATATAGATTATATAGGAAATCAATTGAGACTTCATAATCAGTTCGAGTCAACAAGGGTGTTCGACGCAACTGAGTTCTAGCCAACGGGGTTCTACTGTACCGTATTTCTTCTGTTTAGTGCTCTGGCCTACTTCTCTGTATTTTACATATTTAAACACCACAACTTCCTTATCCTTTTGTGTGAAAAGTGTTAGCAGGAATTCAGCTGATTTTAAAGAATTGTACAATGTTTTTAATTTTGTGCGAGTTTTGCTTACTGATTTACATGGCACCATTGTGGGACCACATACGTTAACTATGTGTGTTGCTACAACAAAGTACTTCTTATGTTGTACAGTTTCTTGCTTTATTTGCTAGATTGGTATATACTCGTTTACCATACATATTTTATTATGTATACAAGTGAATTTATAACAATTTTATCATAATGTTTAATAGAGTTGACCACTAAGACAGTTTATTAAAACATTTGATCCACAAGTGTATTTATTTTAAAGTATTAAACATTTTGGTATCGTTTTCATTTAAAACAAAGACAATACATACAATATCCAAATGTTAACATTTATATGCATTATTTAAAACAATGAGTTCTACTTTAGACAACCTTGTGATTTTAGTCAATTTAGTTACTTGAATTGTTGAATTAATTCATATTTTTGTCCCTCCCATGTTGCAACATCTGAGTGTGATTTTATTAAATCGTGAAATTTATTAACCGATTCTAAGTTGCTCTACCACAACAGCTGACAACTACTTCTCAAGAATCGGAGGTGGAGGACAAATGACCGTCGTAGCAAAATATCATAGAAGGATATGACCTGCCCTGGCAGGGAATCGAACCAGGAACGTCCAGGTGACTGCCCAGCATAGTATGAGTATTAAGATTTAACTGAATGTTATAGTACATTATCTATTTAATTTTATGTGTGTATTTTACCACAAATAAAACTGAGGATCAGTTGTACAATTGTCTTATGTTTTCATTTTATAGAGTTGAATATTGTTTTTAAAAATGGATAATTAAATAAAGGAATAATTTCAATTTCAAAATCAAAAAAATAATGGATCTTTAAATAAGAGAATATTAAAATTGATGGATAATTGGATATCATAATTTACAAAATAATTAGATATCAAATTGGAGAATACTCGGATATTAAAATTAAAGAATTAAAGCATATCAAAAATTGAGAATAATTAGATATCATATTGAAGAATAATTGGATTTTAAAAATAGAAAACACTTTGATTTAATTGCAAAACATTTGGGATATCAAAATATGAGTATAATTTGACATCATCTTTGTAATATTTGAACATGGCACCATTCTTCAACCATAGTTAATGTTAATATACCTGTATTTTCATAAACGAATTAATAAAAGACATCATTGAAATAGAAAATATTGTAATTCGCTGTTGAACCCTAGGTTTAACAGTCATATACTCGCTGGACGAGTGATCCCATTTTCCAAGACACAAATAAACAAAAGCTTCACTTAAAATAAAACGTAAAACGACTAACGTATAGGATTCACGAGTAATTATACAACATGTTTGTTTTGGTGACTTCAATAATGTGAATACTGGCGTAATTGATGTTCAGATAAAACATCCGACTGCAAATGTCAATGTAAGATGGGTTTATGTAATTTAATGTCAGACTGAATTGAACATATTCAAATGACAAATAATTATCTATACGTTGCTTAAAAAATCTACCAATATGAAACTATCATTGGAAGAATACATGGTTACAGATACTTACTTACAAAATATCAAACGGACAATTTTGCTGAACAGTGTAGTATATGGGGCCAAAATTAATTATTACAGGTCTCTGAGTCGTCTACAAGCTTTCCGTAAATAAGTTAATATCGTAATATATAAGAAATAAAACTCAGTAATCAATACTTTTAAATTACAATAGATCTGAGAGACAGCCGAATTCCTGCTACCGTGATCGAGAGTTGAAGGGGAGATAATTCAGTAAATGTTAGAGCTGCTCTCTGCTCTATTCAGTGTATCAATACGTCATTTATTAACACTATGTAGTATCTTATCATTGAATCAAAACCTATAAATTCACTTTAGCACTTGAAATATGTAGCTTTAACCTTCAGATTGCAACAAATTTGCGTACTTCAAGTTGCGCCGAACATCTTTTTAAAGACATTTCTTGTTTACTTTTGAAGTGTGACTTTGACCAATGAGCAATGTACTGGTAAGGTATGGGTCTTGCACAACACATGAGGTCACCTTGGTGAACATTTGTGCCAAGTAATTTGAAAATCATTTTTTTACCTCAAAATGTGACCTTCACCTTAGAACTACGGCCACGGGTATTTCACACAACACGCCGTGTCATCATGGTGAACCTTTGTGCCAAGTTATTTGAAAATCCCCCAAAAAATATCAGAGTAATGGTCCAGACAAAGAAATCTGGACCCAATTTTGACATTTGACCACCAAGTCTGACATTAACCTTTGAGTTACGGACTCGGGTCTTGCGCACGACATGCCAGCTTATCATGGTGAATATTTGTGCCAAGTTATTTGAAAATTCCCCAAATGAATTACAGTGAAATGATCCGGAGAAAGAAATCTAGACCCATTTTTGACATTTGACCACTAAGTGTGACCTTGACCTTTGAGTTACGGACACTGGTTTTGCACACGACATCATGTCTCATCATGGTGAACATTTGTGCCAAGTTATTTGAAAATCCCCCCAAAAATATCAGAGTAATGGTCCGGACAAAGAAATCTAGACCCAATTTTGACATGATTTGACCACTAAGAGTGACCTTGACCTTTGAGCTATGGACATGGGTTATTCACGCGACAATCCGTCTCATCATGGTGAACGTTTGTACCAAGTTGTTTGGAAATTCTCTCGATGAATTACAGTGAAATGGTACGGAGAAAGAAATCTTGACACATTTTTGACATTTGACCACCAAGCGTGACCTTGACCTTTGAGTTACGGACACTGGTTTTGCACACGACATCCTGTCTCATCATGGTGAGCATTTGTGCAAAGTTATTTGAAAATCCCCCAACAAATATCGGAGTAATGGTCCGGACAAAGAAATCTAGACCCAATTTTGACATGATTTGACAACGAGTGACCACGACCTTTGAGCTACGGACACGGGTTATGCACGCGACACTCCGTCTCATCATGGTGAACGTGTGTGCCTAGTCATTTGAAACAACATAAGCAACAACATCATCATCAACAGCATAACGCCACTTAGGCTTCTACAAGAACAACAACATCATCATCAACATCATTACAACACTTAGGCTACCACATAGCAACACTATCATCGTCATCAAAAACAACAGCACAACAACACTTCGGCTTCCACATAAGCAACAACATCATCATCAACAGTATAACAACACTAAGGCTTCCACCGAAGCAACAACATCATCATCAACAGCATAACAACACTTAGGCTTCCTCCGAAGCAACAACATCATCATCAACAGCATAACAACACTTCGGCTTCCACCGAAGCAACAACATCATCATCAACAGCCTAACAACACTTCGGCTACTACAAGAACAACAACATCATCATCAACAGCATAACAACACTTCGGCTTCCACCGAAGCAACAACATCAGCATCAACAGTATAGCAACACTTCGGCTACTACAAGAACAACAACATCATCATCAACAGCATAACAACACTTCGGCTTCCACATAAGCAACAACATCATCATCAACAGCATAACAACACTTCGGCTTCCACATAAGCAACAACATCATCATCAACAGTATAACAACAATTCGGCTACTACAAGAACAACAACATCATCATCAACAGCATAACAACACTTAGGCTTCCACATAAGCAACAACATCATCATCAACAGCATAACAACACTTAGGCTTCCACCGAAGCAACATCATCATCATCAACAGCATAACAACACTTAGGCTTCCACATAAGCAACAACATCATCATCAACAGCATAACAACACTTCGGCTTCCACATAAGCAACATCATCATCACCAACAGCATAACAACACTTCGGCTACTACAAGAACAACAACATCATCATCAACAGCATAACAACACTTCGGCTTCCACCGAAGCAACAACATCAGCATCAACAGTATAGCAACACTTCGGCTACTACAAGAACAACAACATCATCATCAACAGCATAACAACACTTCGGCTTCCACATAAGCAACAACATCATCATCAACAGCATAACAACACTTCGGCTTCCACATAAGCAACAACATCATCATCAACAGCATAACAACACTTCGGCTTCCACCGAAGCAACAACATCATCATCAACAGCATAACAGCACTTCGGCTTCCACCGAAGCAACAACATCATCATCAACAGCATAACAGCACTTCGGCTTCCACCGAAGCAACAACATCATCATCAACAGCATAACAACACTTAGGCTTCCACATAAGCAACAACATCATCATCAACAGCATAACAACACTTAGGCTTCCACATAAGCAACAACATCATCATCAACAGCATAACAACACTTAGGCTTCCACATAGCAACAATATCATCGTCATCAAAAACAACAGCACGACAACACTTCGGCTTCCACATAAGCAACAACATCATCATCAACAGTATAACAACACTAAGGCTTCCACCGAAGCAACAACATCATCATCAACAGCCTAACAACACTTTGGCTACTACAAGAACAACAACATCATCATCAACAGCATAACAACACTTCGGCTTCCACATAAGCAACAACATCATCATCAACAGCATAACAACACTTCGGCTTCCACTGAAGCAACAACATCATCATCAACAGTATAACAACACTTCGGCTACTTCTAGAACAACAACATCATCATCAACAGCATAACAACACTTCGGCTTCCACATAAGCAACAACATCATCATCAACAGCATAACAACACTTCGGCTTCCACCGAAGCAACAACATCATCATCAACAGCATAACAACACTTCGGCTTCCACCGAAGCAACAACATCATCATCAACAGCATAACAACACTTCGGCTTCCACCGAAGCAACAACATCATCATCAACAGCATAACAACACTTAGGCTTCCACATAAGCAACAACATCATCATCAACAGCATAACAACACTTAGGCTTCCACATAAGCAACAACATCATCATCAACAGCATAACAACACTTAGGCTTCCACATAAGCAACATCATCATCATCAACAGCATAACAACACTTCGGCTTCCACCGAAGCAACAACATCATCATCAACAGCATAACAACACTTAGGCTTCCACATAAGCAACAACATCATCATCAACAGCATAACAACACTTCGGCTTCCACATAAGCAACATCATCATCACCAACAGCATAACAACACTTAGGCTTCCACATAAGCAACAACATCATCATCAACAGCATAACAACACTTAGGCTTCCACATAAGTAACAACATCATCATCAACAGCATAACAACACTTAGGCTTCCATCAAAGCAACATCCATCATCATCTACAGTATAACAACACTTCGGCTTCCACATAAGCAACAACATCATCATCAACAGCATAACAACACTTCGGCTTCCACCGAAGCAACAACATCATCATCAACAGTATAGCAACACTTCGGCTACTACAAGAACAACAACATCATCATCAACAGCATAACAACACTTCGGCTTCCACATAAGCAACAACATCATCAACAACAGCATAACAACACTTCGGCTCCCACATAAGCAACAACATCATCATCAACAGTATCACAACACTTCGGCTTCCACCGAAGCAACATCATCATCATCAACAGTATAACAACAATTCGGCTACTACAAGAACAACAACATCATCATCAACAGCATAACAACACTTAGGCTTCCACATAAGCAACAACATCATCATCAACAGCATAACAACACTTAGGCTTCCACCGAAGCAACATCATCATCATCAACAGCATAACAACACTTCGGCTTCCACATAAGTAACAACATCATCATCAACAGCATAAAAACACTTAGGCTTCCACATAAGCAACAACATCATCATCAACAGCATAACAACACTTAGGCTTCCACATAAGCAACAACATCATCATCAACAGCATAACAACACTTCCATAGGCTTCCACCGAATCAGGTATGATATTGCACATAAGCAACAACATCATCATCAACAACAACAGCATAACAACACTTAGGCTACCACATAAGCAACAACAACAACAATGGCATAACACCGCTAAGGCTACCACATAAGCAACATCATCATCATCATCATCATAAAAAAGAGCATAACTACACATCTGCTACCACATAAGTAACAACAACACCATCATCAACAATAGTATTATCATCATCAACACCATAGCACCAATACCTCATTAAAAACATCATCAACATATTCTTGGCCAGTTAGGAGAGTAAGGTTCAGATTCCACTCTGCCATTCACTCTATGATAGATTCATCAATACTAGATGCACAAGGACAACATCTCAAGCCCGCCAATTGTCAAAAGATTAAGAGAATACGGTTATATAATGCTATACAGTGCATGTGTACTATACCCAGCCGTACTAACATGGTTTTGTTATTTGCATATCAGTGTTTTGTAAACCGATCAAATCTTACGTTAACCACGAAGGCAATTTTTCTTCAACCGAACGATGTTTGTAATCATGTTTGTAATCTTGACGCAGATTGGTTAACATTGTGTATAGTTTATTTCAAGATTTATCTAGTAAGTAGTGTTGTCAGTCATCACCACAGGGAATTGTTCTGTGTTGGAATTAAGAAGACATTCTTGGTTTTATGTACCAGTTGGAACCATTTCGATTTAACTGAAACTTATCATAATTGAAGAGTTTCACCAGCTGCACAAGTGTACAAAGTTTCAACTTTCTAACATCACGCGTTATAAAAATAGAGCATGTTAAATATCGCTACGACTACCCGCGATATGGCTTTCCACGTGGCGGACCCAAGAATCCGCGACTCGACGAGCTTGTTATGGGTCCAAAAGTATGATATATATACACCATTTTGTTGGTATTGATTTTGAAAGCACGATGGTATAAGTTTTTTTCAAATATGTAATAAGCGAGTATAAGCGAATTATCGACGAAAAACGGCCAACAAATAACATGATTATATCGTCCGCGGTGGGGGTAGGGGTACGTTTATTTAAGGTACACTCTTAAATACGCTATCAAATTAAACTTCATTTATTGTAGCACGTGTCCGAGATATTTCTTCACATTTTGATATCGCAGTACATATAGCAGTGGGCCCTACAAAAGCTGGTGCTGTACACGGAGCGGCCAGAACAAGCCCGGTAGCAGCAGGTTCCCCAGACACTTGAACTTCGGCAGACGGATTCGCATACGACGCCGCGATTAGCATATCAGACAACACTTCTACCGTGTAGTGATTCACCATGGCCTTACCGGTCCCAGACCTCTTAAATACCGGAATATGCAGTTTGACTAACAACCGCGCGAATCAAGGGAAAGTTTTTACTTAATTCGGCCATATCTACGCAACTATTGCTGCATCTAAATTTGCGGAAACCCGGGATGGCAGTTAGCCTTGCTGGTGGTTATTCGTAGAAAATAGTTTCTACACACCGGGCAGGGACGGTTCTTAATAATAAATAAAACGGTCTTAGCTCAGTGCCAGGCAGACATACTACAATATTATAATCTTGAAATTCTTTAATAAGCATATGACAATTCAGAGCGTGTACATTTATGTAGCGAAAACATCTGAAACACAAGACTATCGCTTACCCGGGGGTGCAGTTTTCGCACATACGCGATTTATTAGTGGCCTAATAATATTTTGATCGCCTAAGATGTTAACATCATACATTTGCCTTCATTTAGGAACGAAAATAAATTGAACATCATGCTGATTTAGAGAGTGCGGAATAATTCATACAGCGAAAACTGGTGACACAGGGAAATGTCGCTAACCCGGGGATGCGGTTTCCGTACATACGCCCGTTATTAGTGGCCCTATATTATTTCAATCACTTTAATTATCAAGTTTATACCATAAGCTACAACAGGTATAAAATAATAACGATATGAAAACATATACGGTATGCACAACTACAGACAGGCTATATACGCATGGGGAAAATGCTGAAAACCGCGATCAGCCGCTTACTATATAACTTGTCTCTAGTTGGGTATACCCTGCATAGATTCTAATCTTAATAATTGTATACCATAATGCACGTTATGGTATAAGCTAAAGAATTGAAGTGCCTGCTATTACGTAGGGCCGCTAATAATGAGCGTATGTGCGGAAAACGCACCCCCGGGTTAGCGACATTTCCCGGTTTCGCCAGTTTTCGCTGTAATATTCAGTCCGCACTCAAAGAATCCTCATGATAATGAAATTATTGTTGTATCTAGATGTAGCTAATGGTATAATTTAAACGTCTTAAGTGAATGTAATAATATAGGGCCACCAATAAAGAGAGTACATGCGACATACGGTCGATATGATTTTAACTGCCCTATAATGTTTGTTTGCATCATACAACTCAAAGTATATGCATTTTGCAACTGTGGGTTAATCGTATAATTAAGATAACATCTCTAAATGGAATATAACCTAGTGACATATTATGTAAGCGGCCAAACGCGCAAGTTCGTTATTATCCGCGGTTTGAATAAAGCCGAACGCGCTTCATTTTTCAAAGTCGCCATGTGCGTCCAAATGCTACCCCGTTCAGAAGCCTACCATGTACCCTACCGTTTTCCCCCATACCGACCCGGGTGGTATGTCGGGTGGACCCGGGACCAGTGCCCAAAGTCACCATGCGTAGGGTCGCGGTAGCGGTAGACTGGCTTAGTTTTTCGCACATAAACTTGTGATTAGTAGCCAGATCACCAATCGCTTAAAATACAAAATGCGATCAACTGCTAACGGACACTTTGTACCGCTCCTCGTATACGGCAGTTTTATTAGGCCGAAAACTTTTAATTACACTATTTGAATGATGAAAAATGCTTTCAAGCAAATAGTATAGAAGTAAAACCAAATTTCATACACCTACAAGCGAGACAGCACGAGCGTGCATATCGATTTATTTTAAATTTTCCTTTCACAAACACACTATAAGCATGTCTTCGTCTTATAGATGCAATTTGAATGATGAAAAATGCTTTCAAACAAATCCTATAGGCGTAAAACCAAATTTCATACATCTACTGCACGAAGGCGCAACCGATATCGCTACTACTGGCGCTGTACAAAGCGAGTCAGGCTCACCGCCAGCGGACTCGACAATAAAACAAACCAGAATATCAATACAACAAGATTGGTATTGATAACATAAATGATTTATTTGTTGATTTATACATACTGTTCATCATATACATATTCATAGAATAAAACATCACAATAATTAAGTTAGACACTCAAGGCAATCGCATTTGGTAAAATAACTAGAGTGGAAATTGATGTTTTCCCACTCACAACAGAATGATACAATCACCACAAAACATCAAGGAAATAAAAATTGCCCATTGATATGTATAGAAAATGTACTACAAGCTATGCGAGTACTAAATGTACCGCCTTGTGTGCGAGATTTCTCACTTCTGATCATGGGACACTATAAATCAAAGTCGTTAAAATGGTACATTAAGCCGAGAGTTCTGTAATTCAATGAAGTTCAAAATCTCTAAAATGTCAACTAAATATTTCTTTTTAACAAATAAAACAATAAATTGAATTCTAAATAAGTGTACAAAGAGTGTAATAAACTTAAAGATAGTTTATCTCAGTGACTGATGTGAATAAATGACGACTTTCCTTAAAAATCACTGTTTTATAAAAATCATCAAATTTCACCAAAAATGCAAAAAACACCTTTTTTTGGAATTTTGCATCAAAACTTACATCAACTTGCAGGAAATGCTCTAATGTAAAGAATACATGGTCACATGACATGTTTCCCTTCAGTAATAAAAAAGTTATGACAATTTTTGTCCGCTGAATTTTTGCTCTTTTTTTCAAGTTTTCATCGAAATTTGATGACAAAGTCGCTTTTTTCCATGAATCGTTCACTGAAACAAAATCAAACATTTACTGACAAATTGTTGTTTCAAATATTAACATCAAACCATCGAGAACTTCACCTTTATATCTATCTTTATACGTGATGTTTACTGTAGGTATTGATGTAAGATACTCAGACATATCATCCAACGATTCCTTCACTGAAAGTTCTCTGTGAGTTTCTCCATCAACTGATGTAATCTTACATTCATATAACTGAACTTGTATCACAGTTTTATTGTTTACAAAATTCTCAATGAAAGAATGAAAATATTGACGACTCATTGTGACATCATACAGCCGTATCTGCACTTGTGTTACATGAGGATGTAGTTGTAATAAAACATCATCAGGTAACTTCATGCCATACAGTGCTAGACGCTTGATACATGGAAGAGTGTTCACTGTATGTATCAAGGTTCTCACTGTATTGTCATCTAACACGTTACGTCCAATGATATAAAGACATTCAAGTTGTGAAACCTTAATACAGTTAAATACATCAATATAACAACTAACAATCCTCTCAGATAATGGACCCAATGTGATGAACTTTAAACTAGAATTGTTTACATTATTACATAAAATATTAACACACCACAGATGTAATGAAGTGAGTTTTGTATGATGTGGAAGATTTAGAGTCAATGTACAGTCTCTATCACCAAGCTGGTGATTATCACAATACACAGAACACAATTTGATATTTTCAATGAGAACTTTGTCAGACAGAAATTTCACCAGATTATGTAAACTGTTATGTTGCATTTTAACATCAGACAGAGACAAAGATGTCAGATGTTGGAGACTTCTCACAGGTAATTCTGGTATCAATGGTTTTGTATCAGAATCACCTTTAATACAAACAGTGTGCAGAGTTGATTTATTCTCTAATATGAACTGAGTGAACTTTTTATAATCAGCAGGCAACACTTTACCAACATTTAAACATTGGAGATTTTTTATCTGATCAAATATATCAAAATATTCACCATGTACTGAATATATAGATTTTACACATGTCTTGTTTAACACTAACAATTTTTTCAAAGATGTAATATCATCATTACCAGAATGAGAATCAAAAATAAAATCCTCAAGTTTTAACAAAATGTTTGAATTACATGTATTACTGACTTCCATGTAACATTTGTTTATAATAGTCTGCAGTGACTTGATTTGTTCACTGTAAGAATAACTGTCATAATGAAATATGGCATTTTTTCTGCATAAAGATAAATCATCTGATATGGTTAAGTGAATATCATCAAACACAATTTTAACTCTGTCATAAGAAAATCCTGCTAGTAAAAGGAAGAGGTTTTCATATTGTAAAACTTCATTTAAAGATTTCCAGTTTTTAGTTATATCACTGAATACATTACTTGAGTCAAATGATGTTATATACAAAGCAGTGAAAAATTCAATGTAGCTTTTGTGAATGAAACTGATTTTAAGTCTTTCTTCAGTATAGCACCCTGAAACTTCATTTTTTGATAATATACCAATTTTACACAGGAAGTCAGTTTCTTCAATGGAAAAACAATATGGTTCAGCTTGTAACTGTTGTCTAGTAAATACAAGGCTTGATACATTTTCATCTTGTTTGAACAATGATCTAAACGAAAGATGGCATACATTATACAGTAAGAAAACATATTTGTTTAAATGTTCCATTCCTGAGAGAGAATCAGGAAGCTGCCATGTAGATGGTGTAATTGATGGACACTTGACTTTCCTCTTTTCAGCTCTTTTAAAGACCATTTCTAAAATGTTAGCATAAATAAGAGCTCTGGGCATGACTGTCAGTGGCTTTTCAAACCACAAGATAACCAGGTGTGATATAATTATAGGTATGTTCAACTGGTTAGTAAGTCCACACTTTAGAATTTCATTGGTAAAATCTTCAGCATTCCTGTTACTAGAATTTTCTATATTCATATAACTTATGACATCTTCAATATATGACTGTGAAGAATCTCCATGGAGGCCTGTGATCTCGACTAGTTGATCAAAATCTCTTTTATGTGACAGTCGAACACTTTCCAGTCTATGTGGGCGACATGTAGTCATGCAAACACAAGCGTCAGAATATATCCTTTCTGGTAGTTTATACTGCTTTTTATCACTACTCTTTGGGTCCCATTCATCCAATGAATCCAGAATGATAAGGCATGGTTTATCTCTTAAAATAGATTGTATGGCTAGTTCATACTTTTCTCTAGAGTCATAAAACAATTGTTCCATAATCATATTGACTACATGCGTATGGCTGGTATCTCGCAGATTTATATAAAACACAAAGTCAAACTTGGACATATATTCCATGTCTTTCTGTAACCCTTCATGTTTCTTTTCTAACTTATCACCAGACATTGCCATAGACCACAATAAACACATACATGTACAGAATGAAGTTTTACCAACACCTGCATCAGCAGTAATATATACTTGTTTAAATGATACACCCTCCTTGAAAAATAAACTTTCATAACCATTTATTTGTTTACTATCCTTTTTTTGTTCTATGCTATACATCGTGAGGGATTTATATATCTTCAACAAATGTTCATCTTTATTTTCAAACAATGGTGAAACTGGTAGGGTCCGACAATGTTGCTGGTAGTACTTTATGATGTCTTTTTGAATATCTGAAAAGAGAAAAGTACAAAATAAGACAAAACTAATATCAATAAGTTATTTTCATACGATTAATATCTAGTTCACTTATATACTCATTACACATCAATATAATAGGTGTTTCCACCAAGGTCAGAGTATGTTTTAGCTATTAAGTGGAATGGCCTTTGTGTGATCAGTCACCTGTGACTTCAAACAGATTAGCCTCACAAATAAGATAATCTGTCGACCATGACCAGATGGATGGAGGGAAAACAAGCATCATCACATAATAGCCTCGCGTGGATAAATATTCACAAGAAACCCTTGTGAAGGTTTCATGCAATGTGGACTTGTTGTTTCCAGAGATGTTTTTAAATGATTGTTGATGGACGTACATACGGAGATCAGAAAAACTCACCTAGAGTAATTCGTGCTCAGGTGAGCTAAAACGGTCATGCATAAATTTAACAATTATGTTCTTGTTTGATATAAAACTATGTACACTGTATACTTGAATCTTGATTCAGTTCCTCTAAATTGTGTTACTTTTTAATAACAACAGAAACATGTAAACTCAATATATACATATTGTAAATAGAAATGAAATCAACTAAAACTCTGTAAAATTGAAGGATCACTTTCATACAGGCAGTAAGTTACATTAGTTAAAGCTGGGACCAATAAATACCTGTCGGTTTAACTTCTAACATATCATCAAATCGTTGCTTTAACTCCTCATCAGTGTCCATCTTTTCCACATCATTAATTAATGATGTTAAAGTCTTAATTCCACAAAAAGAATTAAGACCATTAAGGATCTGGAAATATACAGGAAATAATTATAGGTAACGTGGCGTTGCAATAATCTACATACAGATTTTTATTTATTAAATAGCCCATAGACGTTTTAGTAAGGACAACTATATTATCACTGCAGTGATGGCCATATATCGCTCACCTGAGTACAATGCCATTCTGACTGAATTAGACTAATGTGCCAATAACTTGGTATAGGTTCAATAAAAATCCATTCAGCAGTTAAGACGGAGATGTGGTTTCCACTATATATATATAGGCAACAAAGCAATGTCCCCTGGTAACCATGGTTTTTCACGGAATTTATAATTGATGCAAGCTTGTCAGAGCATCAATAGCCAATGCTACTCACCAAAAATAAAGCTCTATACATGGTTTTGGACAAGAATATTTCAAAATTTACACTTTTAAAATTTGTTTTTAGCACCAGTGACCTACTTATGCAGCAGACCGGAAAGAGTTATGCAACTTTGAAAGAGGCCCAGCCAATGATCATTCCTCTTTGGACAAAATCCATTCAGTGGTATAGAAGGAGATGTTGTTTGAAGAAAATATTGACAGACTACGCACAACGACGGAATCCAACGATCCTTAAAGCTCACAATGAGCACTCAGGTGAACAGACATAATGTTCAAAACATTCAAGAAAGATGCAATCTTGAACCAAACAGAACAAGTGGGCCAGGATATATTGTTTACCTGAGTACTCTGCTATGTTGGCCTCAAGAGAGTCTAAGAGGATTTTCAATGAGTTGTCCTCGTGATGTTGACCCAACATGAAAAAGTACCGCACTGGACTTACATTTTATTTAGACAGTTTGTGATCAACTAAACTCAAGATATTCGCCCATACCCCCAGTTTGACGCCCCGAAAACCTGGTTAATAATATTTAGATTTTGCAGGCCAGCATCTTTAATAATATAAAAGATGAAGGCTAAGTGACCTCTGAAGTGTTAACAAGGTTAACGATCTAAATTGTGACATACAATCAAGACAGTCGGACAGACAGACAGCCAGAACAAGAAATAATTATTGAAGAAGATGAAGTTTCCCGAAATTCTACTGAAAACTGCAAGATTAATTGCACCACAACATTTAGACAAAATCCATTATGACTGCCAGTCGGTCAACTTGAATCTGATTAAAAATTATAATATCACACACTACAAATTATGTATACTATTTTGGTGAAGTTGGATGAAAATCCTTAAAAAACTGTAAAGTATTTCGCTCAGTAATTTTTGTCAACGAACCAAATGACTCCAGTATATCCCGTAATTTGTTTGCATGATATAATAAACATTCCTATACTTAACCATGTAACAGTATTTTCTATTGCACAAATCATTTAGTGCACTCGTTGTCAATTGCTGGTATAATATCGGAGTCTCTCCCACAGATTTGCATCTCCTTAAATTATGGTGTGCACCTGGGTCAGTGTGTGACATTATTGATGATCCGATGGCAAATGGCATGATATACATTAAGTCGGGCCATAATACAGAAGGGCATGATGTCCCTGAATCGCTCACTTCAGGGCCTGAAGTGTTTGGTACCATTGTCCTGTGTCACAGGGTGCAAAGTTTCGTTGAAGTAAAACTTCTCACAAAGATAGCAAAGATTTTGATTTACAGCATGTTACGAGAATAAGATAAATTATAATGTATACATATTGGGCAAGTGTCCCGCATCCTGGCAGCATTTTGTGTTAAGTGAATCACACTACTGAACAATCATGGTAGAGGGTTACCTAAGGAACATTTTGGTGAAATTATTTCAAAATTAGGCCTGTTAGAAGATATTTGCAGTTTCCAATACATAGATATAGGAAAAAAGAGAGTGGTAACAAGGTTTTACTATAATTTGACCTAGTGACCTAGTTTTTGACCCCACATGACCCAGTTTGGAACTTGGCATAAATTTCATTGAGGCAAACATTCTGACCCTGTCTCAAGTAATTCAAGTCACAATTGTGACCTCTGTGGAGTTGCGTTTGTTTACTCTCGCCACCGGGATATCCCATATAGGCAAGCATTCCCTGTTTCCTTAAACTGTCATACAGTATACGCTATAACCTTTCTTCTATTTTTAAATGAAGACTGAAGTGAATGTCTACATTTAGTAATAAAATGGGTTTGTCTTTTTATAATAACTCTTCATTTGAAAAATTGATATTTATATAAGACTATTTTACTATTTTTAAAAATATACAATATTAATAGGACTGACAAGCAGTTTACTGTAGTATTCATAGCTCTCCCAGGATGGAGCTTAAAGGCATCCTTGCTTAATAAAATCTTTCTTTTACCCTAGAACATATATTGAACCCAAGCAAGGCGGCTTGACGTTCGGTCGGCTTTGGAAACATACATCAATGACTGTCAGATGACAGATACAATCTAAAGCCACCCACTCAGTCCATGTTGCTCTATTAATCCCAGGAGGGTGTGGAATCCTACATTACCTATATAACTATAAACCGATGTCTAAAATTTCTAAATGTTATACTTTCTATTTCTGTTTCCTGTCTATAGACCATACTCTACTCTAAACACATATTACATATTGCATACCATACTGAGTATTTTATATCTTGATGATTTGCAAAACTGGTTGTGTTCTTCACTCTGCATTGGGCGCAACTGGGGTCCAGTCCCAGGATATACTTACCCTGGGCTCCAGACAACAGATTTGCACCCAGTCTCAGGCGGGTAATACACTGGTCTACCCTATAATTCAGGGAATAAATTTCAGGCCTCCAGAGCCCCACCGAGTATTGAAAAGAATCACCTCCATCTGAAAGTTTTCCCATAAAGTACTGTTTCTAGCATTTGATGGAGTGTGGTCTGACCAATGAATACACCTCGGTGGGTGAGAGTTTCACACTCATGTCTACACTTGTATGCTTTAGACCCAATTTGGCTGTCAGATCCACAATTGCATTGCCATTGATACCTAAAAGTTTAATGTTTGAATATGTCTTTTGGATTGAGTCTTAAATGTCTGGTCTTGATTTACTTTTAAGATTTTGTATTGACTGGAGTGAAGATAAAGAATCTGAGAATATGGCAGTATTTGTAGGTTTATTTTCTAGTATCCAGATCATAGAGATATCAATGGTTATCATTTCGACTGTATAGATAGATAAATTGTTACTTATTTTATGGAGATTTTGATATTTTTAGAGGGGATAGCGATGGCGCAGGCTACTTTTCCAGATGTTGGACATTTAGATCCATCAGTGTAAAAATGGAGTAAATTAGAGTAATTGTTGTTAAAATGAAAATCCACATCTACTTTTGATAGATGTGGAAGGTTGCTTTTGAGATCATATTACTTAAGGAGATATCAATGGGAAGCGGACCAACAGTCAAGGATGTTCGATTGCGGGTCTAAAGTCTGCTACCTGTATCACTCCGCGGCCAAATGACTCCACCAGGTTTTGGATGCAAGCCCGAAAGGCAATACTGCCGTTTTAAATTTGTTTCTGATTCAGTATCAAGCCCGATGATTGTATTCACAGGATTTTTGTCCCTTCTTGTTTGTGCCCTGGCCCAAAATTTACAAGTTGAGACTTGCGCCCGATACTCATTACACTAGCTTCAGCCTCCAGTTTATGAATAGAAGTGGAGGGTAGAGCTCCTAGGGCAATCCTAACGGTTTTATTTTGAATTACAGTAAAGTTTCGCCTCATGACCAGTCTGCTGATACGACCGTCCGCATAATACAACCACTTTTTCCCGGACCCAATTTTTTTGTTTTTTAGTTCAATAGTCTTGGGGTCCGATTTGACGACCAACTTGCTATTCCGTAATACAACCATTGTATCCGGTCCCAACGACATACAAAATACAGTACTTTCCCACGCAGACCTCCGGAAAAACAACAATCCACAAAACATAAGGCACTAAATGAGGTCAAACTGTACACATATCAAGGAACTGAGACACAAGGAATGGCCCGGCAGACCACTTTGGGCTTCTTTTTAAATAATTTTGCTAAATTTGTGCCTGCTATCCAGGTGCCTGAATAATCTGCGAATTGACTAATGATCATGCCGGATTTGAAAAGGGATACAGGTAGTGTTAAATAAAGTGGTGATAATATCGCGCCCTGCGGGGTACCTCTGGGTACTTCCTCTGTATCCGAGAGAGAACCATTAATCCTTACTCTAATCTTTCGCCCTTCGAGTAATGCCCTGAGATACTGGAAACAAGCCCCCATTAAACCATATTCTTTTAATTTGAAGAGAACTACAAATTGCCATGTTAGATCAAATGCTGCCTGTAGGTCTAGAAAAATGGCTAATACTGATTGGCTTCTGTTTTAGCCGAAATTACGTCATGTTGTAAACGAGCAAGTTGGTCTAAAGCGCTCCTTCCCTTTCTAAAGTCAGATTGAGGGGGATAAAGGTAATTATTGTATTCAATATGATCTTCTAAACAGGCATTTACCATACCCTCTAGCAGTTTCCCAGAGTGCGATGTAATTAGGCTTATGGGTCTAAAGGATTTTGGTTCATTATTCCATTTATTATTTTTTTATCGGTATAATACAGGCTTCCTTCCAGGCTGTAGGTTTTAAACATTGAATAAGTAATTTTGTCAAGTCCAGAGGCTGAGTCGCTTCTGTCGTGAATACATTTCGTTAGCTCTAGTACAGAGAATGGTTTATTAAGTGGTATTTTATTTAACCCCAGCTCATATACGTTTTCACTGTGAACTGACTCAAAGTGTTTTGGAAAGCCAAAGTTTCTGAGGTTAAGTTTGAGTCACTTAAAACTTCTTTATAATGCTGTACTAAAAATTGAGCCTTCTCAAAGTTTTTTTTGGCAATACATGTAGTATCTTTTGATTTTAATAACGGTACAGGGTTTATTCTCTTTCCTTTCATTTTAAGAATTTTGTTCCAAAATTGTTTTGAATTGGCACTGTTTAAAATTAAAGATTCACAAACTTCTTGCCAATTTTTCTGTTTTGAATTAAGTATAGTAGTTTTTGCATGATTTTCAGCTATTTGAAGTTTTTGAATATTTGTCGGACAGGGGTTTCTTTCCGTCAAGCCCGCCAAATGTCAGGAGATTAAGAGAATACGGTTAAATTATGCTATAAAGTGCATATCTAATGCACCCAATTTTTACTTTTGATTTCTAAGTGATTTTGACCTTTCAGCTATGTACTGATAGGGTACGGGTCTTGCATAATACCTGAAGTCACCATGGTGAACATTTGTGCCAAGTAATTTGAAAATCTCCCAATAGATGACAGTGTAATATTCTGAAAAAGATGTTTTCAACTCATTTTTTTTACGCTTGAACTCCAAGGGTGACCTTGACCTTTGCACTAAGGACATGGGCCTGTGCACAACAAGCCATCTCATCATGGTGAACATTTGTGCCAAGTAATTTAAATCCCCGAATAAATGACAGTATTATGGTCTGGACAAGATGTTTTAGATCCATTTTTGACATTTAACCTCCAAGTGTGACCTTGGCCTTTGAGCTACAGACATGAGTCTTGCGCGAAACATACTTTCGTCAAGCCCGCTAAATGTCAGGAGATTAAGAGAATACGGTTAAATTATGCTATAAATGCATATCTAATGCACCCAATTTTTACTTTTGATTTCTAAGTGATTTTGACCTTTGAGCTATGTACTGATAGGGTACGGGTCTTGCATAACACATGAGGTCACCATGGTGAACATTTGTGCCAAGTTATTTGAAAATCCCCCAATAAATGACTGTGTAATGTTCTAGACAAAGGAATCTAGACCCATTGTTGACATTTGACAACTAAGTGTGACCTTGACCTTTGAGCTACGGGCAAGGGTCTTGCACGCGACACACCGTCTCATCATGGGGAACATTTGAGTGAATTAATTTGAAAATCCCCAAATAAATGACTATGACACAGGTCTAGCACCCAACACTCCTATCATCATGGTGAACATGCGTGCCATTTCCTTTGAGATTGTGAATGATTTAGCGTTACAAATTTCAAATGTGGAGTAGTGTTTGGATATCTTTCAATTTCAAACAATATTAATTGGCACTCTCAAAACACAGTTAATGGTTTCTTCATAGAGCATGCGTGATAATTATTAGAATAAATGTATGTTTACTTAGTTTGTTTGAAGTTGGTCTTTCTCATTTTGAGTTTCAATTTTCTTCTTGATTTTATACTTAGATGCATACTTGCAGATATTCTTCGGTACCATTTGAATTTTGGAATTATCATGCATTTATTTCATCCATCCTTTCCTTAGCTATTAATCGGAAACTAAGTTTTAAGTCGAAAAGGTCATACCATCAACAATAAGTGGAGTGTTACCGATATTGAATTTGACCTGTTTTTCATTATCCAAAGTGTATGTACTCAATATAAATTGAATCATAATATCCATAAATCAATTAGAAAGACAAGAAAGTAATATTTCAACAAATATTTACCCCAACTAATTCTTTCCATTTCACAGTCAGGTCTGCTTCAGGCATAGACACACTACCACTGTGCAACAACTGAAATACAAGAATTTGACTATTATACACTGACTATAACAAGAGCTATCACTGAAGGTGATTAATACCTCCGGAATGTGAGACACACCAGTTGGCCGCTTTTGAGAAAATCCAAGATGGCAACCAGTCGGCAACATTTACAAGCATATATCATGTCCATTGTGGCGTTTTGACAATCGCTGATGGGCTGAGTAGCTCAAGAAATATGTTTTCTCCACCTACAAGAAGATTGTGTTAGCTGTCAAAGCTATAGGGTGTATTCCTCTCGGGGTGCGGAGTACTCCTAAGAATGTGAAAGTTTAGTCGTCTTTTTGATGACATGTCTGTGTTTAAGTGATATGAATGTGCTCAACCAGCAGTTATACCAAATGCCATTTACATGTATATAAGTATTACTTTATACATTGTACATGTATTAAAATATATATATATTTAAAGGGAGTTGATGGTTAAGAAAGCTTATTGTTAGTTTTCGAATAAATAAATTTCAGACAGAATCGCAGGAAAATGTTACAATAAGATTTATTTCGTACCGTACAAGTACCTCAGTTTCGATATATGCTAGCGAGCTATTTTAAGAAACTGGGATTCCAAATAAAACAACTTTGCAGCATATACAAATCAATTATGACCTAACATTTTTAAAACAAGGTCTTGTCTTTTCATGTCGTTTAGAATATATTGCACAGCTCAATAGAATTTAAAATGCATGAGATGTCCACAGGAAAATGAAATTGCTTCAAATGGCTTGGGGATTCGTGGTTCAAATTCACACTTGACTGGACATATGGAGTAAAATATGTACATTATTCTTGGATATTCCTTTCAGTATAGCAGTGTTCTGGAATGATGAACAATGTTCTAAAATGCTCCATTGAGAACTTTGTTCTGCATTTTAAGCACATTGTTCAGACTAACAGTTCTAAACCATTCCATTGGCGCTAGAGTAGAACATCATTCCGAATCGCGCAGAACACTCTATATGAATACGCCAATATTCGTTATGGAGGTGACTTAAGAAAAATGTTGGGTCAAATGCGTGCATAAAAAAACATGCACCCCTAGACGTCTTTTATGCGTCCTCTTAAAAAGCATGCGTCCAAATACGTTTATCTGTGCATATCCGATAATCCTGTAAATTTTGAACGGATTATATTAACTCCACCAACAGCTAACTGTAACCCTAAATGTCACACTCAGGGCTCAACACTAACGGTTGTCCGATGGATTTTGACCAGTAATTTGAAGGTCCGGGCAACCAATTTCCAAAACTACTTGCCCGATGTGACCAGTAACTTTCAATGGAAGAAATTGTGTCCAAGTTACGTGATGGGCTTAAATCAATTCAACTAAACCAAAAGATCAATCCACAGTTAACAAAAATTGGCTCAAGAAAAATCAATGTGAGACTTACAATTGGAATTACATGTGAATTAGCCAGTTTATGTTTTAATTGAATTGTTCATGTATTAAAGCCTGCATATTAATGCTGTATTTCTTCATTTGTCACAACTCCTGCATTTTCACTCTACATTTATTTAAGGTCAGGACAAGTGAACATTCGGTCATGACAAGTGATATTTAAATCTACTTGTCCGACTTGTCCAGTAGTACAAAAAGTTAATGTTGAGCCCTGCACACACTGAACTTTTGGTGGGCCTAGACAGACAGGATGGACGAGAATGTACAGACAGACCACAGATCGACGCAAGCGCTTCAACGTTGTTGATGGGGAGGTCTGTAAAATTAAAAAAAGCGTAATGTACGTACATTATTCCTGCATTCTCGAAGTCTTGTCACATATGCTTCAACTGATTTATTTGTAGGAGCAGGATTAAGCCACACTACATCGGAATGAACAATTAGACCACAAACATTCCTCAACAAACAACAAAGCAGAGTTATGTCAAACTTTGAAGAGGAAGGCTTGTTGTCAACTGGTGGTAAATACTGTTGCTGTGCAGGTGTTAAAATATTTCTCCCTTTCAGAAACATAAACCGATTTTTAGCAGCTGTGTGGGTATCCAAGTATTGCTTGAAGTCTGGGCCAACTTGTTGATCAAATAATTTCCGGAGAATGCTGGTTCCTACTTCAATCAGTAAATACTGATACCGAAATGTATACTTCCGGCCTGAAATGAAAATATGATGTTTTGTCCAATGAACATTAAATGACTGCTATGCATATAGGATATATCTCGAGTTGTCATAAATCCTGGAATTTATTAAACAAGTTTAATTTCTGAAGACAACTTTAAAATTCAATATTAATGTATAAACATGAATGTAATTTAATATATTCATACAATACTGGTCAAATGCAAATAAATATTTATAATATTATAGCAAATCATTTTTTCGCGCATAAAAATTATTGCAGCCATCACTGTAAGGCAATTATGAGAGCAAGCCATTTGTTATTTGACTAGCGAATAACAACAAATAATACATGGGTGTTATTTATCCGTCTCAGACTTCATATCTTGGAATAACCAGAGTAGTTATACCATGAATTGTACCAATAGAAATTCTAATGTTTTTAATGATTGTACACTATAATTCATGGTCATGGGGCTTTGCCAAATGATAGCCATGACTTAGATTTAAGGAGATGAAACGCATTATCAACATAAAATGGAGATCAAATGTAACATTACCAGTTGGTCCCGGATTTTGCTCAATACCGCCCATTATCAGCAGAATACTGATAAAGACAACAGCACCAACAGCGCTAACGCCACAAGCAACATTACGCATGACCGTTGAATAACCCAAGTTAATTAATTGTTTAGGACCAATTCCACCCTTAAACCTTCCAATCCTACATCTATAGGTTTCAACGTCAACGCCCATCCTGATCCTGAAAATATATGTTGATAATTGTAGAATAAACTACATCTATTCCTGAAAGTATGCATCCATTCAAATACATACATGTACTGTTTTGTCAAAGCAAATAAGGCAGTAAAAAATACCATCGCAAAATACGCCCGTTATAAATTTTTTATCACTTTAGTTTAAAACAAAGCAGTGTACATGCCCCCACTTGCAGCCTTTGTCACAAAAGCAAATGCCATTATTCTGCTCTTAATTTGTGAATGGGTATCCAAATTACCAAGTGAACAACTGTACTGATTTTGGTGATAAGTCAAGGACCATAACTTTGCACTTACTGGGCGTAACCATACATGAAACCCCAAGTGCACAACATACAGGTTGGTGAACATTCCTGTAAAGTCTTATGACTCTGACTCAAATTCTTTTGGAGATATGCGCGACACAAGATTGCACATTATGTAGGCTATGTTTGAGCTAAGTCAAGGGCCATAACTTTGCACTTATTAGATACAGCCAAACATGAAACCCCAGGTGCAAAACTACACATGCTGGTGAACATTTCTGTACAGTTTGGTGAGTGTAGCTGATATACTGTTGGAGATATACGCGACACAAAATTGCACGCTCTGTATGCTATATTTTAACTAAGTCAAGGGCCATAACTTTACACTTACTGGGCTCACCTAATTATGAAACCCCAGGTGCAATATAACACAAGCTTGTGAACATTTCTTGTAAAGTCTGATGACTCTGGCTCATATAATTTTGTTGATATGAGTGACACAAAATTTTGTGACGGACCGAAGGACGGACAGACAGACAGACAAGGGCAAATCTATATGCTCCCCCCCCCCCCCTTTCAGAGAGAGGACATAAATATGACTGATCTCCTATGACTCCACCTTTAGTGACCTAGGTTTGAACATGACTTGATCCATTTGCATAGAATCAACCTATGTACCTCTGGGGAAAATATTCCAACAACTGTTTTGAAATTTACACAATGTATTTAATAACAATAACAACAGTGGCAAACTGTCGCACAATACGCCCGTCATAAGTGATGTGATATTATGCCCTCAGATATTTTCTACAAGTTACGTGAAGATCAGATGAAAACTGTTTGACTTAGAGAGCGTACAAGGCTAATTTGGCCAATTTTGGATAATTCAAGGGCCGTAATTCCAATGTGCCTGGGGGCAATGTGGCTGGTTATCAAACTTGGCTGAGATATTATGCCCATAAACACTTTCACCAAGTTTGGTAAAGATCGGATGAAAACTCTCTACTAACAGAGCGAAAACCATATGGACGCGCCCGCCGCGGGTGTTCCCATAATACATCCCGTTTTTCAAAAGGGCGTATAAAAATTGCTCTCTGCCCAAGTCTGGTGAAAATTGGACAAATAATTCTAAAGTTATTGATCAGACAAGACCAATTTTAAGTTATTTCTCCAATTAAAGGGCAAAAACTCTGGAGTGACTAGTGCGATATGGCTAGTTATCGAACCCCCCCCCCCCCCCAGATATTATGCCGATACACATTATGACCAAGTCTGGGGAAGATTGGAACTAGAATATATAAGTTATTGATCAGGGAAGACAAATTTTAGGTAATTTCTCTAATTAAAGGGCAATAACTCTCGAGAGTCATGTGCGATATAGCTGATCATCAAACTTGTCCAAGATATAATGCCGATACACATTATGACCAAGGCTGGTGAAGATTGGACAAAGAATTCTACAGTTATTGATCGGACAAAATACCAATTTTAGGTAATTTCTTTAATTAAAGGGTAGTAACTCTAGAGTTACAAGTGCGATATGACTGATTATCAAACTAGTCCCAGATATGCCGATAAACATTATGACCAAATCTGGTGAAGATTGGACAAAGAATACTTCAGTTATTGATCGGACAAGACAAATTTTAAGTAATTTCTCTAATTAAAGGGCAACAACTCTAGAGTGACAGGTGCGATATGGCTGATTATCAAACTTGTCTAGATATTTTGCCGATACACATTATGACAAAGTCTGGTGAAAATAGGACAAAGAATATGAAGTAATTGATGGGACAACCAATTTTAGGTAATATCTCTAATTAAAGGTCAGTAACTCTGAAGTGACAATTGCGATATGGCTGATTATCGAACTTGTCCAAGATATTATGCCAATACACATTGTGACCAAGTCTGGCAAAGATTGGACAAAGAGTACTTAAGTTATTGATCGGACAACATGCTGGACCACGCCCGCCCGCCCAATCGCCGCAGGTGAAACTATATTACGTCACGGGCGTATAAAAATTACATTGGTTAGGTGAAGTAAAAATACAGCAATTACCTTACCTATCACATTTAGCATACATGCATTCATACATAAAATGTGACTTGGGAAGCAAAAGGGGTCAAAATAAATATTTTTTTTTTTTTCGGTCAGGTCCAATTGTCCGATGGGTATTCGCCATGACTGAACTTATATATCATGAAACAGAAGATAATAAATGTCCGGTTGAATTTATACCAATATTGACACTTATTTTACAATAAAATTAGCCCTTTGTTTAAGATATTATAAGAGACCATTAATTGTAGTTTCAGAATTTTATTCCTTGTGCACTTCAAAAGACAATTAACAATCAAACTTTCGCTTTTATTGTTCATAAAGTATTTATAGGATCTAAAGTGATTTGTTTATCACCTACGTACAAATATATAGTACAACAATAACAAGTCAAGTACTATATGGTACAGCAGTCAAGTAGCACGACATGCGAATAAAATGTGTTGCCAATCTCACTCGTCAACAAACAAAAGGATTAATGAAAGGAGTAAAGTACCGTAATTTTCAATCTGTTTAATGGTAGCCAGGGACCGCAAATTACGTTACAGCGTTACAGTGTTTGACTTATCTCTGTTCGAGTGATGAACTGTTAGATAATATGAAATGAGAATGGATTTCATCGATACTTAAGAACCTGTTTTAGGTATCTGTATTCGAGCCAAAATTGTTCACTGTACTTATCTTGCAAACAAGAGTGCCAAACTATCACAAAACATGCCCGTCATAAGTCAGAGCTCAGAGTTAAAACAAGACAAATTTTAGGTAATTTCAAAGGGTGGTAACTCCCGGGTGACATGAGCGATATGACTGGTTATTGAACTTGGCCGAGATATTATGCCCACAAACAATTTCACCTAGTAAGGTGAAGATCAGATGAAAACTGTTTGATTTAGAGAGTGGAAACAGCTAATTTGGCCAATTTTGGATAATTCAAGGGCCATAATTCCATATTGCCTGAGGGGATGTGGCTGGTTATCGAACTTGGCCGAGATATTATGCCCACAAACATTTTCACAAAGTTTGGTAAAGATCGGATGAAAACTCTTTGACTTAGAGAGCGGAAACAGCTAATTTGGCCAATTTTGGATAATTCAAGGGCCATAATTCAGAAGTGCCTGGGGCGATATGGCTGGTTATAGAACTTGGCCGAGATATTATGCCCACAAACATTTTCACCAAGTTTGGTAAAGATCGGATGAAAACTCTTTGACTTAGAGAGCGGAAACAGCTAATTTGGCCAATTTTGGATAATTCAAGGGCCATAATTCAGAAGTGCCTAAGGGGATGTGGCTGGTTATAGAACTTGGCCGAGATATTATGCCCACAAACATTTTCACCAAGTTTGGTAAAGATCGGATAAAACTGTTTGACTTAGAGAGCGGAAACCCTGTGGACGCCGCCCGCCCGCTGCGGGTGTTCTCATAATAATCCCGTTTTTCAAACGGGTGTATAAAAAAGCCAGACAATCGGGCTGATTCCATTAAAGCAATCGTCTTTCCTGACCGACAACCTTAGGGAGGTATGTACATATATATTCTGCAGCACAGACAGTTTTAATTTAATTAATACACATTGATGGACTTTGGAGACAATTAGGAAAAGTCGACATACCGTTACAGTCACTGATCATGTTCGGTTATTTTTCCCACAAATTTACATTCACACGGCCTATATTTTATGACAGTGAATGCTCTCTTCTCAGTACACATTGGCATAGTCTTTGTTTGTATAATCATTTACTTTATTTATTATAATTATTGGACATAGCAAGCAACTCACTAATTGGCTACAGTCAAAAGTTGAATCGCTTACAAGTCTAGAAATAGTAAATATCAATTGTGCAAAAAATATAAAGCATTGTGTGATTATGAAGTATTGATAAAGCATCCAATGCTTAAGTTAGTACCAAAGAAAAAAGGCTATGGTTTATCAAATCACTTTGGCCAAGAGTCGATTGTGGTAATTAAATGAGATTAATAAAGGTGAAAATATGCTACTAGCTGGGTAACATATTGTGTGCACATAACAGGGGCAATATTATCATCAACGTTTATAGCGGGTCTGTTTACAAGGTAGACTCCTACAGAGCCTTACTCTTAGCACTAAGGTTGAGACGATTATTCAATCCATTGATGCATCATGATGTAAGCACTCCTGTCTGAAATGAATGGTATTATGGTCCTGTGTCACAGAGTGAAATATCAGACAGTGACGAACCCCCGGGACAATCATGTTTTTTTGTGAATCACACAATCTGAACAATCTTGGTAGAGGGTTACCTGAGCAAAATTTTGGTTAAAATTATTTCAAAATTGGGCCTGCAGTTTTAGACAAGAACATTTGTGTAGATTCTGACAAATCCAAGAAGGTAGGCGATGACAGCCATGTTTTTGATTGATCCAAATAATTAAGACCATCTTGGTAGAGGGTCACCGATATAAATATTAGAACAAAATCGCTCACCCCTCTTATTCTGACGGACATGTTGCTTGACGAATCCAAAATACTTGATCAATGTTGGTTAAGTTAACAGTTGGCTCATTTTTAATCATTTTTGTTTTGTTCATGACAGGATATATGTATTGTTTACACACCCCTTTATTTCTCCCACTGCTCGTCATTATTGGACTTAGACACACCCAGAGGCGGGGTGTATCGGGTGTGGTATTACAGTAACAACAACATTAATGGATGAAATAAACACTGACCCAATTGTGGATTTTATGCAAATATCGACCAGAGCTGGTTTTCAGATGTTTCACTTCCAAGTCATTTCTTTCGAAGACATTCCAATCCCAAAATGGGGATGTCAAGTCTTAGTGATTCATTAAATATAAAGATGTTTCACCCCCTTAATATATAAAGGATAATTAGATATAATGATAAATCTAATTAAATAAATTTGTATGCATTTCTCATAGAGCTACTTAAAAATGCAATAAACTATTTAAATTAGGTTTGAAAATGCATAAAAATAAGTTTACCATTATAAGTATAAAAATTAACATTGTATAGGGCTGTCATTAATTCAAATTTTTATTGATAATATCGAGGGCTCAACGCAACACTGTCATAAGACATAGGAGTTACGACAGTGTTGCGATGAGCCCTCCATATATCGAAAGACACATGTCAACAAGTGGTCATATTTTTAACACTCCTTTATAACAAACTATTAAGCCTTATTTTTCTGTATGTTTATGCGTGTATCAGCATTTTTTTCTGGCCCAAAATGAGGCCCCATTCAAATCACCAAAAGTATGTTTTTTTCACAAAATCAGGCTTAAAATTCACAATTCAGGCCACTTAAAGTTTCCGGTTTTTGTTTATGAATGATGATCAATCTGACTTATTGTATACTCCTATACTATAGATTAATTCACTGCTAGCCAATAATGTACTACTAGCAACCCCAGCTCATTTTTCAAAATTAATGAATCTAATAATTAATGATATAATCAGAAAGCCTACATTCTGACATGCACATAACTGTTTGAATTGTGTAGATATCTCAAAAAATAAAGAAGTTATGAATGTTTGAAGTTGCTCAAATTGGGTCATTTTCTAGAATTTTTTCGCTATATAATCGCGTTAAAAAATGTTCCCGGTCGCGGAACCGAAGAAAACTAAAAATATCTTCACTTCTTCATAACTTTTTTAAAATTCAAGATATCTTTATAATTTTTTTGAATCTATGAGTATTTTTCATGTAGATTCCATTTATGCTGTTAAATTTGGTGTAGCACATAACATTTTCAAGAAAATAACAAATAACAGGGCACTTTGAACATAATTTTTTATAATTGGAAAATACAATCACACCTCGATACAACTTTTTGAAGAAATCAATGGATTAATATCATCACAATCAACAATGTAACACAATTGTAATGCACTAAAACAGGTTTTTCAAAGAATATTTGGATCTATATAGTTATAATTGAAGTCAAACAAATTTCTATCATGGACTAAAATTTATGAACAACAGCAAATGTACATAAGTAATACAAAATATAAATTTCCTGACTGCAAACACATCTAACACATTACAATGATCATAATCAGACATGATAATTATACACAATATATATAGTAATACACAATATATACACTGCACTTGGGCAGGTCACACTGTTCAAATTTGGTATGAAATGACTGAGTAAATTTATGAATTCATTTCTATTCAGTTTTTCATTATCACAGAATTATTTGATTTCAAGTACAACTCCATTAGTGACATATACTTGATCCAACTGTGGTATGTTTTTAGTCTTCAAACCACTGACTGTGACACCAAAAGCCTCACAGTAAGGTCCATGAAATGACATCTTACTTCAATGTTGATTAATATTAGAAATCAAAACGAAAATAAAAAGTTAAAAAAAAACCGCAAAAAAAGCGTATCGTACTCCGGGGTCGAAAGTGGTCGGGGACGAATAATAGACGCGTGAAATACATAGAATTTACAGTTTTTATTACAAAGTCGATGGGAATCAATAACTTATCAACAAATTTACACCAATGATTTTAATAATCCACAACAAAACATCGACACGGGTAAATCGATTTAACTGTGTTGTGATACTGATTAGTGAATTTACCGACATACGAGTCGTTTAAAAATGGCGGCGCTGTATCGATACATCAACAATATCTCCGAGTTGACAAAAAACGCGTGGGAAGCGTTTTTCTCATTCAATTCCGCATCAGTTAGAATGGTTGTAACATTGATATTTTGGTATCAAAATAAAATTGAGATCGTCTATTTTATGAAACTGGCCGTGCAGCCGAGTTTTTTTGACAATATTTTGCATACGCCCATCTGACTTTGAGGCGTGGCTACGCGGCATAGAAAAATCGTAGAACACCTGCACGAACATTTACAGAAAATTCAGCCAATCAGCTTTCAGTTGATACCAATTTTATGAATATTAATGAGTGTTTGATGATGCGCAAATTGAATCAAATCAAGTACCCGTCACGCTGACCACGCATGAAACTGACATTTAGCTGATTATGCGAAATTACGTCATTTGACAGCAATTAACTTGGAATAGCCTGGGGCAACGTTTACACAAGAAAATATAATAAACAGCACTGTTTTCACACGTTTATTGCCTTTTTAAAGATACAACCCCCATGGAGATACAACAAAAAATAATGAAATTATAGCCAATTTTCTACACTGAGTGCCTGAAAACTACAAAATTCCAGTTAATTACTGGCTTATCAGTAGGCTTACTGGGGTTGCTAGTACTACATGAGGTAATGTAAAGTAGTATCGTTTTATTTTAAGCAAACTATGATATTCACAAGTATGGGCAATTCGATGCTATTTTCACAATTCTATGGGCCCCTGCCCCATTCACAAAAGGGTCAGGGGTGGAAAAAACACTGGTGTATGCCTTTACGCAAATATTCAACGTGTATTTTTATGATAACAAGATGCTATTGATTCAAGTAATTAATCCATATTTTAAATTCACAGTATTATATCATATTGCGTACATTTGGAATGTACTATCCACTAGAGCATTGTTTAACAAGCAGCCAACTACATTTGTAAAGTGATGTCACGCTACAGTGTTTTGGGGGCCTTTTTGGGGCCGAAATTCAGACCCATTCACCTCACTCAAAAGTATGTTTTTTCCCCTATTCTATGTTAAAATTCCCCTCCTACAGCTTTTTATTTTAAATTGTAGATGTTGCCAGTATTGTTGATATTTTTAGTCAGAAAGATAGAAACATTAACCTGTAATGAAACTAACCAATCTGTTAGCATATTTACATGTTTACATCACTGCAACAAAGAAGTGTAGTGAATACAGACATAGAAATGTATACTTTGTTATGCACATTATTTTCACCCTATTTTCCCCTCCCAACGCTATTTTCCTCTATTTAAGGGCCCGCCACCATTCCCCTAGAAGTGAAAAGAAACACTGCGCTATTTTTGCACAACTTTAAACTGTACCCATTATCCTGTATTTTCTTACCATAATATCGATATTTGTGTGTATCAAATATCGATCAACAGAAAAAATCCTGATATATCAATATTGATTGCCCAAATATTTTATTTAGTTTATTTTAACAGTTTGTTATAATTTTAACATTGAATTAATATTACTTATTTATTGTTAAATCATGATAACTCGGGGGGGGGGGGTTAATATCAGTAAGGATGTTCACAAGTTTTTTCTATATAAATTGATCAAACCTGATAGAATTTATAAAATTACCTTTCATTACTTTTAAGTTATAATTGATGTTCGGTCAACAAACAAACATCTATTGCAGCATAATTTTTATTTTAACTTCTACAGTGAAAGTTTGCACTGTTAATTGAGGTAAGGAATTATAGACTGTCTTGTAAATCTAATTGACTAATTTGATGTTCTATAATAAATGCAAGAAAAAGTCTTGATTATTAAGGTTAATTATCTGTTACTCACTAATTGCTGTCTTATGGTTTCTCAATATTACTTATCATTTGCTTGTTAAAGAAACACGATACTATTTTTCTTTATATCTAAAATTATTGACAAATTATCATCAAAGTTGACATCGTGTACATTGGAGTCCAAATGGGCCAGACATTGTGAAATGCTGTTTCCGATTTTTATCATAAATGATTATCTTTTATTTTTAAATAACAATTTTTGGAATTTGTCAAAATTTATGGTGAAGGGGCCTTTTGCCTCCTCCCCATGAAAATAAGGAAGCGTTCAATTGATTGTGTTTGAAAACTACTATATTTATATCTTTACACGAGTTGGCATTGCCACTGAAATAACTGGTATTACCAGCCTAAAAACTATCGTTGCCATCCACACAGAGATTCGATCGAGTCTGGAGGGAGTGTGTCTCATTATCTACCACAATGCAGTACAGTTAAATAGTTATACATACGATCACATGCGGCCACTTATAGAATCATTACAGCGTTTCATTCACATTAGTTATACACATTGCATATTATAAGAACAACATACATACACACAAAAGATCACTCCGTTACACTATATTATAACTGCGGAAGAATAAGGTAAATTACAGTGTTGAACAGTCCGATATATTCGAGCGAATTTGCCCACAACACCATCCCCCCTCAGCCTTCAGTTTTTTATTGCATTTTTAGAGCTTTTATTTTTCACTTTTTCTGACGAATTGTACGCATTGGCGTACATGTGTATGCCTCGATACACGCCTGGTATGCACTCCATATTTATTGAGTGAAGTTTAACAAATAAATGTAATTGAAATATACAGCTTCATAAAATGTTGTCCTAAATGTATCGTCAAGTGCCCTCATTCCGGTGAATTTTGTTTACTTCGCGTGGTACACTTATTTTGATGACGTCATTCTCATGGTTCCTGTCGAAATATTTACAATGCCTGAACGCAACTGTCAAACTTAAAATTAGCTGAAAATGCATATTAAACAGGTAAAATTTTTATCTAGAGTACAAAATGATAAAAAGTACATTTCCGCAATTTCCAATCATATCTAGGTTTATAGATCTTTTTTACCTTAAAATGGCGACTTTGAAATTTAATAGCGTGTCTGCATTGTAAACACACACTTTACTTGATCGATTCAGACCGGTAGTAGTTTTGGTTTTGTGCGCGCAGTAACATCACCGGAATTGACAGCTGACTTTTTGTTCAATGATGATCGATTTTTGGTGCAATGACATAAATGCATTTGATTGGAAATTAATTTATTAATGCAGGTTATTCCAGTTTATTCGTATATCAAATAGATATTTTGCAAAACAATGTTTGTTTCCTTATCCAACAGGAATGAGGTCACACTAGGATACATGGGTATCTTACAAGTGTGTAATTACTGTCACTAGTGAATGTGTCAGACAAAAGGTGTTGATTAATTTTAAATCACTCCTTCTAACAAAGTCATATGTCGATGATTAAATCACACTTTTATTAAACATGAAGATAAAGGGTATTTAAAATATAAATTAACAATCTAATTTTAAAATAAACATCAAATTAGAAATATGATATTAACAGACTTAAATCTACACAATTTAGAAACATGACCACTTTGGCAGTTCTAAAAACTGGAAATTCCGGTTCATGCCGAAGAACATTCAGTCTACAAGAGATTGCAACTGGCTTCTGTGAAAAAACATTGTCTCTTGGTGACCAACCATTGACAGTTTCGCAGTAATCACGAGCATGTTCCAGGAAAAGATAAAATTTAAATGGCCGCCAATGTTAAACTTAAAGTCTCGACATTCACGAATCGAAGAAATTGCAAACAACGTCATGAACGTACATATTTACGATAGAGCTACTAGATCTACATACATGTATTTTCGAAATGAAATAAAACAAATAATTTAAATGAGCAGTACCTTAAGAACAGAGAAAAGTCCACTTTAACGAATCACAGCCTGAGAGTTGTATGAACAATGCAGACGATCGAATAAGATCACGTGCTCTCTAAACGTCATCAGAGTGAAAACCAATCAAATTTTAGCGTTTCGCTCTAAGACCATTCGACCGAGTAGGTTTTGTCCTATACACGATTTTTTCTTCCTTATATTACTGTTTCCATAAGTTAAATGCTGTGTAAATAAGTAGAATGTAACTTAGAGCGGTTATGTACAAAGCATTCAGTAATATGACCTTTCATCCAATCGATAATCTCCGAATTCAGCAACAACTTTGGACTATATATCAGGCGCGTAGAAAGATATTGGACGTGGTGGGTGCGGGAGGGGTGAGATCTCCCGATGAGATTTTTTAAGGAAATCACCTTTCACAGGCGCAAAATCCATCACTTTTAAAATTATATTTTCCGAAAATTTGTTTGCTGCTTGTATGTCTATTGCATTTATTCATACATATGTCTGATTTTGTAAAAAAAACGTTTCTTTTTGGAAATTCAATATTTCGAGGTTTAGCGACGGCCCCTGTCTGGTACCGATGATAATTCCATCCAGACAAGTGCCAGGTACTAACCATATCCAGGAAAAAGAAAACCATCCATTATGATTACAAACTCAATAACCAATTAAGTTAATTCACGTCGAATCAGCTAAATACCTGGGACTCACCATCAACAGCAACCTAGACTGGGGTGAACACATAGCCAACATCACCAACAAGGCAAGCCGCAACCTAAGCTTCGTGCGCAGGAACCTCAATGTCGCCTCAACTACCACCAAAGAACTCGCCTTTAAATCTCTTGTCCAACCCATTGTCGAATATGCCCGCCCAGTATGGGATCCCTACGAAAAGGTGGACATAGATAAACTTGAAATGGTTCAACGTCGAGGAGCACGATTTGTCAAAAACAAATACCAGCGCAGATGCAGTGTCACCGAGATGCTCAACGACCTACAATGGATGTCTCTCCAGAACAGGAGGAAAAACGCCCGACTAATCCTCTTCTTCAAAATAGTAAACAATCAATAAAGCAGACCATCTTCTACCCCCAACACGACTCTCCAGATACTCTTCAGCCCACTCCTTCCAGATCCCTCACTGCACCTCCAGCTACCGACAACAATCCTTCTTCCCACGTACAATCAAGGAGTGGAATAGTCTTCCTCCCGACACTGTATCAGTAGGCACAGTTGACGCCTTCAAGGCCCAACTTGCCAAACTCTTTATCTAGACTCCTAAGTACTCTTTTATTTTTAACCTCTCACTGTACATACACTCTCACTTTATATCATATCTTTTCCTTTTTTTTGCGCAACCCCTGGCAATAATGTTCAGTCAGTTGAACGTGGCCAGTATCTGGTAGAAGAAGTAGAAGTAGAAGTAAAACTTTGTTATGCGTATTAAATATCTTGGCTGAATGCCAATAAAATGTGTGGCTGTGTTATTATTAGTTTAAGATACAGATAAAAAGTAGGTGTCATAAAATGTCCGCGGCCCCATTGCCGTTGCGAGCCAAACGGCCCCAGCTCCTACACGCATGTATATTGTTTGCCCTCACACTCATTGAGCAATGTTTTATAATCTAACTTAAATCCTTACGCAGCCATCGACTTTTTTTCTTAATATGTTTGTTACACTAAATCGAGGGTCCAGTGCAAGACTATCCAACCATCTATAAAATACAAATGTACATAGGATTAAATGTTTACTGACCTCGTATAAATGACACTCTATACAAACAATCGAAACGACACTTATGAAACATGAATCACTACTTAGGAACGTAAGTAATCACATGATCACGTAAATAAAGATACTACTTGCATGATAGATAATAATACAGCTGGAGATACTTGAACCGTACAAATCAAACTACTTTGTGAATCTTTTCTGGATCTTACAAAAACCTGATAGTAGCTATACATGTATAAATAGAGTGACTTATTATTTGCATATTAGTTGTAGCAATTTAGACTGATCTCAACTGTGATAAATCCTTAACCAGTAAAATGTACAATTATATAGGTGCCTAACAATCTTATAAAATATTAGTCCCAGTATTTTTACTGACAGTTCCAAGGCTGTTAATTGCTGTATGGTTATTATTTATGTTTGTGTTTTGAATGTATTTCGCATTTCCATTTCCCCTGTCACTTTATAGACAATGCCATTAATTAGTCACTACCGAATTATCTCCCCTGAATACTCTTCTTGTCCGCCATTACGGTTCTGCTACGTAAAACAGCGTTATCTAAGTGAAAGTCTGTCTCTAAAAGATGAAGAAACACAAAATAACAAATTAAAATGTATTTGTTTAACATAATTATCCAAGAAGTAGCATACTCTTATAGAATTTATACTTTTAGCAAAAAATCTTGCTTATCATGTCATTCCAACCAATAATTTGAAAGCGGTCAAGATTTTGTCCTCCAAAATATCTCTTTCTTGTTTTATGGTTTTAATCAGTTGCAATTTATATATATCTGTATAGATGCATGAAATCACCAATATTGAGGGAACATTATATTAGTTTTCTAAACTGAAATAATTGACTTATGTCAGCATTGAAGCAAGTAAACATTTTCTTTGCTTAGGACGGACCTTACTTCATAAACTTGTAATTAAGGCTTAGTTTTGTATAACTAAAATGACCAGAATCAATTATAAAATTATCAATAATTATTGAGATTACAGACAACAAGCTAAAACATGTATATCTATAAACATGTATGTAGAATAAAAGAGTTAATTTTGGTAATATTATTTAAATGAAAAATACAGGTGATATACTGGTATTGGTTTCTCACTGTTAATTAAGTCTTTCTTTCAAAGGTGATTTATAAGAGTCTGACAAGTTCTTATTTATTCATTATTTCATTAACAAATGGGGTTTACAATTTATGTAAGTATAGAAATGTGAAATGAATAATGTTTAAAATCCTAAATATTACACATATGTTGATTTTCAAGTCTGATGAACCATTTTTATAAATTGTCTTTTAGGTCAAGTCCATAAAATAATTAACACTTCTCAACTTTACTGTATATAATTGTCAGATGGTGACAGCAAATACTGATTGGATGTATATTGAACTCCCACTGGACAGGAAACTGAAATGCTGATTTGGGGTCTGGATAAGAATGATATCTAGATAGTGCACGCAGGTGGCAATATTGTTTATTGCATAACATTGTATAATATATGTCCAACCCAATACTGGGCTTGTTTCTGCCTCTGTTTCTGATTTTTATCATATTATCTTAAAGTATAATTTCTGGAATTCATAGAAATACGTGTTGCAGGACTTATTGAAGATTTGAAAAATAATCCTAATATTGTAATATCCGTCTCTTTTTTGTAAAGTCGTCCGTACACTAAATTATTTTTTTAATGACTATATTGTCAATTTTAAGAAATATTTTTTACTGCATGGGCGTCTAACATAAATGGACCATTCATTATAAAATCTGTTTGATGATTAAAATAGATAAAATATCCTTATATTGCCAAAAAGATGCCAATTTTGTGCATTTTTGTTACAATAGTATAAAATTGATCATACTAATAAGATGCTTCACTATGAAGTTGATTTTTTCTTTCTTTCTGGACAAAATAAAGGTTGTCTATGTACATAAACATACATATATTTACCTAAACTTGATGCCTAAGATGACTTTCATTCACACTAAATAACATTATAGATAAGGGGACGGACATTACTGGAACGTAACAGATAGCATTTCATTTTTTGCAAATAATTCCATTGTAACCTAGAATATACAGTAAATACGGACTTACGTAGTATTATAATGATTAAATGGGTAGACGGACATTAGCACCTAGGACATTTGCCCCAATGCTAAAATTTGCACATGCGGACATTTGCCCCATTCTAATATTGCACATGCGGACATTTTCCCCATTCTGATATTGCACAGGCGGACATTTGCCCCATTCTGATATTGCACAGGCGGACATTTGCCCCATTCTGATATTGCACATGCGGACATTTTCCCCTATATTAGACCCTTCAACATAGGAAAAAGGGAATAGGAAATATATTGAATAGATATTTATTCCTTTATATTAATTCTATTATTATCATTTCAATAATTTGGAAAGTTTACTGCAATATATGCCTTAAAATGAATACTTAAATAAGTGTTTCATAACTGAGTAACATCAAAGAAGTTTGGATCTAGTGATAATTAGTATTAACTGATAATAACCTTAAATGAGAGAACTTAATTGGTACTTTGTATAATTGTAATCTTTTGAAATTTGTTTGTGATAATAAGTGTTAATTGTTATTGACAGAACTTTATATAAATTGGTTTTTATCGCATGTACAAAGGTATGCTTTAATTTTTGACACTGGTTACTCAATTTGTCAGAATGGGGCAAATGTCCGCATGTGGAATATCAGACTGGGGCAAATGTCCGCCTATGCAATATCAGAAAGGGGCAAATGTCCGCATGTGCAATATCAGAATGGGGCAAATGTCCGCATGTGCAATATCAGAATGGGGCAAATGTCCGCATGTGCAAATTTTAGCATTGGGGCAAAAGTCCTAGGGGCTAATGTCCTACATTCGATTAAATGTATTGAATAATATGTTTTATTAAACAACGTTTGTCCTAATTCTTAAAAATCACATGGGGGACGGACATTACACATTTTTGGACACAACTTGCTAAGTGGAAACAATATTTGTATATTACATCATCCTTTCATTTGACTTATTGTTTTTATAAATAGGTAAAGTTTGTGGATTTCCTTCTTTTATATTGTCCTTTTAATTAAAAAAGTAAAATACATGGAAATACAAAAAGGGAAACCATTATATAGACACTTATTTTGGTTTTTCAAACATATATACGAAGTATTTATGCTACAGCATTATGCCTTACACCAAACTTAACAAGCATGAAATTCTTCAAAGGAAAAGAAAATGTCTTATGAAAGAACAAATATTGGTTTTCTCATAATAGTAAGTGAAACAAACTGATGCTTACATATTACACGTAAAAACGGACCATTTGTTGGTCTTCAAAGTTGTATAAATTAAAAACCATATCAGATTTCTTCTTTACATTTTCAGCGCAACTAAAACTTTATGGATATTTAGATATGCACTTTTTTTGGTCTAAATTAATTGTGTAGTTTTTCAGAATTGAGCTTGTCATTTTGAGTCGTCAGTTTAACTCCCATAGACGTTTACAGAAATGTTACAGACATGTAAGTGCGTTTTCTCGATTTCGGTCGCCTAATAGAACCCCCATACTTCGGATGAGTAATTTAGTATAGGTGTGATTAATTTATTGAATAGTTCAAGTGTATGTTTTGGCACCAAATCTG
Organism: Mactromeris polynyma; assembly: GCA_032209605.1. Classification (NCBI taxonomy): domain Eukaryota; kingdom Metazoa; phylum Mollusca; class Bivalvia; order Venerida; family Mactridae; genus Mactromeris; species Mactromeris polynyma. Next base: position 4,624,273 of record JASFXZ010000004.1, on the reverse strand, counting down.
TAAACTTATACAATATAGGTATGAAATGCTGGCTTTTGGTGCATTTCGGGGTCTAAATTTTAAGGACTCATTCATGAGAATTGAACTAGTACTATCTTGTTAAAAATACAGAACGACCAATTCATACAAATACCAACATTTTAACAAGTTTCCAGAGGACAGCCACTCCTGTACCTGCCCAAGTCAGCCTTTATCAAAAAAAGGCTTGTCACAAGTGAATAAGAAGCCATTTCGTCAAAAACTCTGTTGATTATGTTCCAATCAAATAGAGTATATATACATACACTTGCATGCTGATTTGGCAGAAGTTGACTTTATCTTAATGTCTAAAACAACCATTATCAGGGAGCACACTTATAAACTGTATTAACTGTTAACAGCCTACATACGTAAACTAAAAGCAGGTTTAGGTAAGCTCCCTGAAATAATTAAATGTGTTGATCTTCTCCAATATAAAATAATTGCCAACGACAATAACTGACGTGGTACACCATCGGCCTTCAGAACAGGAGGTCACAGTTCGAGCCACCTCTTTTGCATGCGAGGAAGTTGGTCGAGTTACATTTAATACGAATAATATGCTAGTACAGGTTAGTAACCCGGGAAATGTACGCTCGACATATGGCCGGGTTTCCGGTGGCAAAGTAAAATAAGCATGAAGTGACTAGCATGGAAATAGTTTTATATTTTATTAGATCTATTTCTTTTGTAATATCTGATAACAAAACATTTACATATCATAAACACGTCAATTTAGTTAGAGAATAAACTTTTGTTAGCAGTTAGTTTAGTTACCATCATCACATGGAATTTATCGGTGAAGTGTATGCACATTCGTCTTATGTCAAGTGATCATTTATTGTAACTTTAATATAAACATTGTTTATAAGGAAAATGTGCAAATACGAAAGTAGGCTTGTTCTGGAAAAACAAAAACAAAATATATCACGGATATATAAACCATTAAATGTCCGTGTATATATGAATAATTTTCCTTATCATGTACAAGGACATTTAAACCATAAATATGTCCGTGTCATGTATATATATATATCTACATGATAAGGAAATTAAAAGCGCCTGGGTGATGTAAAGTGAAAAGCATATGATTCTTCTAGACGGTCTCAAGGCCAATGAGCACAACAGGGGGCCAACATTTATTGCACTTCCTTCCATTGTACTGGTAATATACAAGAGGAAATCTACCATGAATTAATGTATTGCATTTTAAGTGCTCAAATAATAGTAACCTTAAGACCTAATCAGTGGAAATAATTTTATATTAGGTATACAAAGGCCACACCACAGCCGACTGGGGGGGGGGGGGGCAATAATTATTATGTGGGGGTGATTATAAACAGACTTGCAGAAACAAGAATCCGGAATCGCAGCACTGTATCAGTACCGTAATGGCGGACGGTTACGTGATCAACGAAATGGCGGCGGTCAAATAATCGATTATGGAATTGTCTATATAGTGTTCTAGTGGCGTTCTCTGTAGCTACTTATTGTCTCTCTATTATACGAAGTTAAACCGTTAAACATGTCAATTTATGTTCTATGTATTGAATAGAATGATGGTACTTGGACTAATAATGACAGGGAACGCCATATACATGTATAAGACCATGCCTTCCCACGCAGACCTCACGGAAAACAACAGTCCATAAAAATCAGGCATTTGAACAGGCGCAAGAGTAAATACGTAAGGGAACTGGGGCGCAGGGAATGGCCTGGCCGACCACAAGGGATAATTAAGGAGAATTAAAGAGGAGAAACAGGGGTGTTATGAATGGAATACATCACAGGACACGTCAAGACAGCTGGCAACAATAGGTCGAAAGTGGGGAGAAAATAACATGAACACTACATCAAATTATATGAATATGTTCTGAATGGATTGATCCTTGGGAAGCATAAAATACATCTTAAATGTGAAAATATCAGTCTCGGTTTTTTTAGACTAATCATTGGAATTATTGAAATAATCAACACTGTCAATGCCTCCAAGCACCGACTTAAACAGAATTCTATTTTCTGTCACACAAAGCTACATTCAATGATCCCGATAGGCCAGAAAATAAATAACTTCACTAGAGTGAAGATTGTGGTGAAATTTTACGGCCTCCGCACAGCACTTGACAAAAAACTTAAAAGTGGTAATATTGTTCAAATTATGTTTGGCAATATAGACAGCGAGCACAAAGTTTTAAATTATACTAGCAAAATGAAACTGAGATTAAGTCTGATTTCTTCCGCATTTGTCGATGAAGTGCAAAGTAGCATAACACTTTTTACTAGAACTAACGGAAACGACTGACAAGACAACTCCGGGTTAACTTGAAGAATTTGAACCGGTCGACAGCGAAGACGATTAAGTTGTAAACAATCATGTCGTAGTTAAGCACCTGCTATATCCACTTACCAGTTTTGTGTATTTAATTATCTAGCCACGGTTACTTCTTCTGTTATTCTGTATCATGTTGTATCACAATGCAATCGGCCAACACAAAGTTAGAAAAGGTTTTCGGGGTATATATATTTATATTTGTGTTCCCCTGTCAATGCAGTTCATTTAGGTCACAATAAAGACACAAACACAAGTGTGGATTGGAAATGTCTGACATCTAACCAATGTCAGACGTTTTATTAAATATATAAGTAGCCAAGTAAATATGTCTGACTTGACTAGTATGTATACATAGTAAAGTAAAGTATCAAATATAAACTACTTTATAATGTTGCACTTATAAATTGTGGTTATATGTATTAAAACGCATTTAGAGACATCAATTTCTCAATATAAATAAATAATTACTTTAATATCTAATTTAGTGTAATATACAAATATTTCATTGAGTATAATATACTTAAGCACGCTTAACAGAAGCGGATGCAGGGGATGGAGTAACTGTGCTGTGTGTTGCTTTTATAATCTAATGTCAAGTCCCTCGTTTCTTCAGTTCCTGTTGGACCGTTATCGTTTATTCCTGTTTAAATATCTACTTCCTATTTTGTAAACAACGTACTTAAGTTATCAATACTGTAGCTTAAGTGGTAGTAATTTAATATACATGTATACAATTTACTAGAGTGTAGGTATTTGGCCCATGAATCACATAAACACTGCCCTCCAAAAGTTCCTGTTTACTTCGACTATTCCAATTGCAGTTAATGTATTTTCATATTTATGTCACATGCAATACATTGAAGCTGCTTTTTGACACAGCAATAATTTTCTGTAGAAGGATTTATAAATTTGTCATAAAACAAATGATTTTCCTTTTTGTGTCAGATCATTTACACATACAAATGTTTGTTTCGTATGATGGCCGATTGATGCTGCTGCTGACCATCACAGAAGTAGGACGAATAATTTTACTTCATGGTCATGCATGTCTTAATATATTAATGTGTAAAGCATCTTTTAGACGGCAGTGTATAATAAAGATAATATAATGTAAAGTCACATGTGTACACAGTACAAATTGAATTCCTTATAAAGTGTAATAATAATTATTGATCCATTCCGGTAAATAACAGTTAGGATTAGACTAACATGGTTATATGTATATACATTTTTCAACCGAAAGAAACACATTATATTTACCATACCCAATATTTTAAAGGTTAACGATCAAATACAGCACATATAAAACTATTTCGTGTAGAAAGCTTAACTCCTAGAACATTTTTAAGAAATGTAAATGTGTACGTTCTGCACTGGCAAATTCCCATATCTCGGAAACGAAGTTCAATATTGAAAGAATTAATTTATCAAACAATGACAAAATCAGAACAAATCTCTCTCTGTAATTAAGCTGGTGATGTGGATTATCAGCCAAACTGAGTTTCGTCAACACATACAGTGGATTCTTATTACTTGTTATTTTCTTGTGCCTCTTAATATCAGTGTATGTATGTACAATTGGTATTCCTTCCGCCGTATTAACATCTCGATAATGAATAGTATAAACAACCTATATGTGAGACGTTTCCGCAGCATTTCTTGATTTATGCCTGTCCATCATCGACGACAGAATATGTATTGTAATGCCCTTCTAAAGGGCTCTGCAAAGACAGTTCTTAACAAACTACAAACCGTTCAAAATACCGCTGCACGGCTTATAACCAAAACTCCTAGGTATGTCAGCATCCAGCAGTGCTCAAAGAACTTCATTGGCTCCCAATACATCGACGTATAGATTATAAAATCCTCACTCACGTCTTTAAAGCCCTTCACGGAGAAGCCCCGCAATACATCAGAGACTTGTTAACAGTATATATACCTCAAAGACAATTAAGGTCTCTGCAGGGACCGGTTTTACTGAATGTTCCACGTTCCAGAACTGTAACATACGGTGATCGATGTTTTTCAGTTGCTGCACCAAAACTTTGGAACACCTTACCTTCAGAACTACGTGACTGCAAAACTCTCTCGTCCTTTAAAAAAACTTTAAAAACTCATCTTTTTACAATTACCTATTGATATTCTTCTAGTTATTTACACAAGTCTGTAAGTTTTACCGGTTTTATAAGACATTTTAAACGTTTTATGTGTGTATATCTTATTATACTTATGTATATCTTATTTTTTTTTTTTTTACCTTAATAACGTTTTATCCGATAATACTTCTTTTGTGATTGTTCTTTTATTTCTTATGTACAGCGCCTTTGAACGTGCTTTGCATGAAAAGGGCGCTTTATAAATCTGGTTATTATTATTATTATTATTATTTATGTTTGAGATGTGTGTTAGGTTCCCCTTTCCCCATATGCAGTTCCTTTTTTTGTATAATATCCATGTTATTTGCTCTCCCTTTTCGGCTCGTGACTAATAGCTTGTCTTGTAGTGTATCCATCCATTCAATCATTTCACCCTTGTTGGCCCCTAAATGATCCATGGTTGATTTTGATAGTCAAACAAACCATTTCTTGTTCCCTCATTTCAATACATTTTACCCTTGAACCTTCTCAGTTCCTGTTTCGTAAGCTGTGTTTTTCTTAGGTATGTGTGGGATGGCATAGTATGTTGTATGCGGCACTCCCAGTAACAACTTAATATATATTGAGCAAAATATTAAAATATAAAGAAAGGTTAGAAAGTTAATTAACAGCATGAGTTAAAGATGTGCGGACATAATTCCTCGTAACGGGGGACATACTCGATATTAGTATATGTATGGTGTTTTCTATTCGACCACTACCATATGCTATGAGATAAATTTCAGATGAGATTAAGTTTTCTTTTCTTTATAATGGTTCAATTTAAATTGAATGGACCGGGAGTATCTTTGTTTCTGTTCATTTTATCAAACTATACAATTATAAATTATATTAACTTGCTGAACTTCTTTCTTCAGTGTGTTTATATACGTGTGGTGTAAACAAATGTAGGACAATCCTTTGAAGTATATTTGAAAAGTCAGTATCTCACAATGTATACAGTCATTCTCGACAGCTCTCGGGCATTTCCGTACCACTTCGTTACTCGGATAACATCCTCTAGTGTATGTAAGGCGGAGCACTATGTAGCAAAACTCAACATTTTGTGCGGTCAAGAAATAGTTCTCGTAAAACGGATTTATAATTTCAGTAACTTCGATAAATTCACGTAAGAGATGGATTATCGTTGTCATTTCTAGTTAAAAACTCACATATTTCAGTCTTCATATAGCTTAAATATTACATTCATCAGCACCCCAGCGTTCATGCCGCCATCTTGTTTTCATGACATTCGAATGGTATTTCCGAAAGTAGTGCCTAACGTACATCCGAGGCACTTGACGTAGTTGGCCGAGGATTTCCGAATGTGTATACAGTATGCGCAATATTGTGTATTAAGTTTGAAAGTGTCTTGTTATTATTGAGCTAGTAAAGTATCTATCAAGTGATCCCTTCCAACCCGGTGTTGATACTCACTTAAAAGTTATATGGACATCTATCGAAAAAAGCGCGGCAAATAATATTGTTTCGTCAAAATAAACCACATAATGCAGTTGGGGGGCGTATTTCTGTAGCCTCAGTGATAACCTACACTTTGTTTTTATCAAGCTATTATCGAGTGTTTTATCAGTAGGTATGGATTTAGCATGGGCACTTTGTGTTTTCTGACATATTAAAATACATTAAATACATTAAGATATTTGTCATTTAAGACTTAATACCCTATTCCTGGTCTCTATTGAAGAACGTCTGTGCACCCTACTCATTAGTCATTACTATGTTATATGTGTTGGTTGAAAGACCGAAACTGCTCAGATAAAACTAATACCAGAAGTAGGACTAAAACATAGTGATGTTTAATGGTTTATTTCAATTAATCATGATAATATAAAGTGGTGATTCTGTGTCAGTTTCTACTTCTCCTGAACAACAGATCCTGCTACGTGTTTATTGTTTATGCACACTCCCTTTACGATAATGTGGCCAAACATGTGAGCATACCAATTAATGTTACAAGACGATGTAATGCTATTCATAAAAAGTGCGTATGTTTTGGTAGCCATGTTGATGCCATCTTGAAATGTTGTCGCTGAGTCCCGATCAACCATTTAAGGTAAGATATCAAAGAGTTTTATATGTAGAGTATTATAAACGAGGCGACCAATGTTGGGCTCTACCGCCCCCCCCCCCCCCCACTATACCTGTAGTGTATATGCTTATACAACTTCATAATTCATGCAATGCATGTACTTATCTGAAAGGTAGGACGCAAGAATTTGAAAATATGGAATTATATAATTAAAATATTAGTTTAGCTTGTCGTAGCCCGCTCGGCTAGCTGAGTTGGAAAAGCGCTAGACGGTCACATGTCAGATCCGGGTAACATTCCCGTATTGGGCAGATTATTTTCTTCCTGGGGCTTTAAGTTCGGTCATGTCCTCTAAATATCTAGAAATTGTAAGTTTCTTGCGAGATAGCAAGTTAGTATTGGTTGGAATTAGTTGGGTAAATTTTGGGACTACTTAATTCGGTGCGAGTACTTAGGATGTGGACGTTTTTGGCTTGTTACCGGCTTTCAGTCTTTTGTGGTATCGTCCAACAATTAATTCCGTCGCGGACTTATAAACCATGTCCGTGATTCCGTATTGTTAGGAATAAGGTAGAGCAATCGGGTCACATCATCAGCTATAGTCTGAATTTTCAAACTAAGATTAGATTAAATTCTAGCTTAATTACGTAATGTTTTATTGTTGACCTGTGGTATATTAGACCATCAACAAAATTAATGGACTGACGCTTTGATATCCGAAGGACGAATTAATATCGTCTGTCATGTGAGTCAGTTATTTTTCCCCCACCAACGTCTGACATTATTAAAATTTGCATTTTACAAAAATAGGAAGCCAGCCGGACTAGCTCAGTTGGTAGAGAGATAGACTATCACCCATCACCGGGTTCGATTCCCACTTTGAGCAGGTTATGTTCTTTAGTGACACTGGCTACGATAATGTCTTGCACATACTGCGAAGTTGGCAGTACCGATTGATAATTACTTCCAGGAAAACTGGTTAGGTCAATTGTACGCTGTATATGACTGAAAAAATGTTGAAAACCTGATGAAACTAAACAATAATAGGTTTTATAGAAACGTATATCTTTTTCGGCTAAAGTCATGCCAGGGTATCTGTTAGGCAGACCTGAAAAATATGCCGACACTACTAGCTGCGGGCACTACCCTATTCAGCGTATTTTAACAATTCCGGGGTTTTAACTGGAAGACAAGCATACGAAAACATTGTTATCACTCTCAACGGGTATTACATGTAGGGCATGATACGGTCATAACACCATGCACACGATGCTATATGAATTGATAAAATCACATGCTGATACGATATTTTCCGATACGATACATATACTTAAATAACCAAAAAAATAATGTAATTATAATTTTTATAGCCATTTTATTTCCAAACTTTATAACTAACTATTGAATTTTTTTCTTATCCCTACTGCATTCCTTCCCAGAATGACACCTTTCATGAGGCACTCCCTCCTTTGAGCGACGTTTAAAATTCCTCCCATGCAATTTAACGTAAAATATCCTCCCAGGAACGACAACTCTTGATAACGATAAATGGCACTTGAAACAAAGTTTTTTTCATCCGCCATTTTTTATATCAAGGTGAACGCTGCTCTAGTACAATATAAACTATTGGTAACTCGAAACAAATCTTATGTACTGATACATGTTTGCGACTTCATATATCGGTACAAATTCGCTGTACCGCCTCATCCCTAATTAAATGTGGCTATTTAAATCAAACCTCAACAGTGTACGCTGGTGTCCGCATACTGGTAAAATAGAATTAATTCTTCTGGCCTTAATTGTCTGTACACATTTTGGAGCGTATGCGCAGTGTGATGTTTACAATCATAACTTCCCATAACTTTTAGAACAATGATTATTCTGAAAAGCTACAAACACCAGATGAACTAAAATACAGCATAGAATAGTAAAATGCTGTAAAGAGCATCTGCGTAATGTTATGGTCTGTCTATAAAGGGGACACTAATAGCTGATGCAAGATGTTGGATGGTCTTTTCTATGTTTCCGTGTTGTCTTCCTTGTGAGTATTGGTAAACAAACATGATAATCATGGGGTAAATTCAATACATAGTCATCTATTGACCTGGTATGTGTATATACCGTCATGGGGTAAATTCAATACATAGTCATCTATTGACCTGGTATGTGTATATACCGTCATGGGGTAAATTCAAGACATAGTCATATATTGACCTGGTATGTATATATACCGTCATGGGGTAAATTCAATACATAGTCATCTATTGACCTGGTATGTATATATACCGTCATGGGGTAAATTCAATACATAGTCATCTATTGACCTGGTATGTATATATACCGTCATGGGGTAAATTCAAGACATAGTCAACTATTGACCTGGTATGTATATATACCGTCATGGGGTAAATTCAAGACATAGTCATCTATTGACCTGGTATGTATATATACCGTCATGGGGTAAATTCAAGACATAGTCATCTATTGACCTGGTATGTATATATACCATCATGGGGTAAATTCAAGACATAGTCAACTATTGACCTGGTATGTATATATACCATCATGGGGTAAATTCAAGACATAGTCATCTATTGACCTGGTATGTATATATACCATCATGGGGTAAATTCAAGACATAGTCAACTATTGACCTGGTATGTATATATACCATCATGGGGTAAATTCAAGACATAGTGGTATGTACATATACTAGCGGAAAAAAGAAACTGTGCATGTGTATAATATGCTATAACTTAGGAGGTATGTAAGGAATCGCAATAAAAATTTCAACAGTGTTTTATCTTACCTTTATTTAACACCAGCTCAATTGATATGGTTATTGAATCAGCTGCGTCTTAGATAGAGATCAGTTTTCAGAGACGTTCTCTAAACAAAGTTCAGCTCATCAATACCGTGTATGTCCACCATTGGAATCGATGCATGCTTGACAACGACGCCGCATTGATGTGACAAGTGTTCTGAAAAATGCCTGGGGAATACCATTCCAGATTCTGACAAGCGCACGTGATAGGTCAGGTAACGTCAACGGCTGATTTTGGAGGCCACGTAACCGTCGCTGCATCTCATCCCACACGTGTTCTATAGGCGACAAATCCGGTGATATTGCAGGCCAGGGCAGCACATTCACATTGTTCTGGGTCAAAAAGTCGGTGACGACCCGCGCGACGTGCGGGCGAGCGTTATCCTGTTACAGCGTGGCGTTACGTTGCTGCACAAATGGAAGGACGTGAGGCCGTATGATTTCGTCACGATATCTGATGCCTGTAAGTGTGCCGTCTACAACAACAAGTGCTGTTCTACCACGGGATGAGATGCCACCCCACACCATGACACTACCTCCGCCGAATGGACGTAGTTCAATCACACAACTGTCATGGAAACGTTCACCAACACGACGGTACACTCTAGAACGGCCGTCGCTGCTGTCGAGATGGAACCTGGACTCATCCGTGAAAAGAATACGTGCCCAGTCCTGTTGCGTGAAGTGTATGTGTCTTCTACACCAGGCAAAACGTGCTACACGATGACGTTGCTGCAGAACAGGACGTATGGCAGGACGTCGTGGACGTATGCCTCGTTCACGCAATCGATTACGTACCGTTCGGGGACTGATTCTTCTAAGGCCAGGAATACTTCTAGCCGTCAAAGAAGCAGTTCTGAGTCGGTCACGGAGATGAACCACCCGGATGTACGTATCCTGGCGAATAGACGTTACGCGTGGACGTCCTGATCGAGGCCGGTCTCTGGTTGCCCCAATCTGTTGGTACCGTCTCCACAAGGCGTCTACAGTATTTCGGTGAACGCCAAATTGTCTGGCAACGTCAGTATGACGTACACCAGCTTCAATCATGCCTACGGCGCGGCATCTGTCAGTTTCATTCAACCTTGGCATGGCGTATCAATGACGTTTTTCAAAATTATCCTGGTTTTGTGTCTTACATGTAACAACACTATGTTTTAACACAGGTTTAGGCGACAAACGTGTTTGCAATTGACTGCTGCACGAAAAAAACGTGAAAAAGAAGACGTTAGCCTGACAGGCAAACTACCCGTGCAACTCATGCACTGGCCAGTGTAAATGACCGAGAGGGATACACAACTTACCTGTGTAAAGTTTCAAGCTTTAATTTATAAAATTGAAGGATATATGAACATTTTACACATGCACAGTTTCTTTTTTCCGCTAGTATATATAGAGTAGGTACTTTCTTTTTTGGCTCAGTATATAATAATAATATCCAGAAGTCATACTATTGTAGAAAATAATGTGTACTCATCAGTATGTCAGTAATACAGCAACTAACTATCAAGTTGACATGCATTTATATTTTATACAACCACTATGTGATAATACAAGAGAGACAACTCTTGGAACTTTCATTTGTTATTAATTTAAAGAGTTAACTAATTCTATGACAATGTCACAAGTAATGTGCCACCTATAAATCTTTCTAAACTTTATTCTGGATATCCCTATTAAGATTTACGTTGTTTTTTATCATACCGGAACATAGAGAACCCACGTGCTCCCTTTCTCTTGCACGTTTCCATGTGAACGTAAAGCTTCTATTTCCTGTTTCATCTATCTTCAAAATGCATCATTGCTTGTAATGTTTACATGGTAATTTCAACTTTTAAGTTCACGCCATATTGCTCCCTCCCTCCCTCCTTCCCTAAATTTTGTGCGTGTTTTTCGTGCGATGTACACATTTTTGGAGCTAACCACTTTAGTCCACGTACTCCAACGCAGCAGCAAGTTTACGTGCTATTACTTGAATTAAACAATTGTAAATTTTATCTTCCTTACATTTAGCAGGGACCGTATAATGTGTTCCAGCATCTATAGAGGCTATTATTATTTACCCCCCCCCTAAATGCACGTGATTACAGCGCGCTCGTCTCTCTTCGGGACTGATTTACTGAAGCGCCGGGCGTTGACATATTGCAATCGTAACATCTCCGTATTTTTTATGTCGCACAACAAATCTTAATCTTCAAATTGCGCCGACCATCTTTTTTTCAAGATATTTCTTGTTGTATGTTAAATTCGCCGGAATATAGTCAAGAAACCAGCGTGTTAATCTTTGTTTCGTCCATTTTGCTATAAATCGATTCCCGAATCAGTGCATGGTTTAGATCTGGCTGAATTTTTTTTTTAGAATTTACTGTTTTTGAGAATCCCGGCGTCCGCTTGTTGATGGTAGTACCAATTCATGATTAAGACTTTCCTAAACATCTTAGATGTTTCGCACATACACTGCAGTTGGTGGTTAGAGATGGATTCAAGGAGATCAGCCCTCACCTAAAAACTGTGATTGGAAAAGCTTCTACAATTGTTCGTTATGTCCGACACTCACTTCATGCAACTGATATTTTAGAGGGAGAGAAAAGGCTGCATGCTGCTACTGACACAAGATGGAACTCTCAAATAATTATGATTAAGTCAGTGCTTGATGTTAATGAAGAACAACTTAACAGGCTTGGTACAGTTCACCTCACAAGCTACGAACGAAAATTGTTGAATGAATTGTGCGAAATTTTGAAACCCTTTGAAACTGCAACAACCCTTATTCAAAAAGAGAATACTGTGTCTGCCAGCTTGACTGTTCCAGTAACCCTTGGAATCGAGCACAAACTTGAAAATCTTTCACTGACTTACAATAACAAAATGGTGAGTGCTCTAAATCATCTATGACAAAACGGATGTGTGACTACAAAACAGACGACACTTACTTACTGGCAGCAGTGCTGGACCCGCGGTATAAGATGAGATGGGTCAGTGAAATGTCGGAAATGGTCAAATTAGAGGAGAAATTGGATAAAAGTGCTAGAAAAGAGTATACTCCTGATGCAAATAATGATGTCAGTTCTCCACCTATGAAAATTAAGGCTGATCATGATGGACTGTTCAGTTCCATGACCCCTGTCAAGAAGTCAAGACATGTGTCAGGTAGTTCGGATGTCATTTAGCATGAAATTACAGGATACCTGATGTCAGAATGTGTAGAGGTTGACCCCCTTCAGTACCGGAAAGATAATTCAGAGAATTATCCAGCACTTGCAAATTTAGCCCAAAAAATCCTCACAATACCTGCCACCTCAGCTCCTGTAGAAAGGCTTTTCAGTATTGCTGGGAAATTCTTTCGACCTGAGCGATGCAGATTAAGTGATACCACTTTTGAAAAACTGATGATGATAAAATGCAACAAGCATATTTGAACTACATGTACTGTTAATGAATACCGACATGTGAACAATGACACATTTGAACTATTGTTTAAATAGAACATGTACAGTATAGAATGACTTCAGTTAAATATATAGTTCATTTAAAACTGAAATAGTTTAATAAATGTACAAATATGTTGTGAAACAAGTGTTTTATCTTGTGTTTCTTCAAAAGTAATCGTTAATCATGATTACTTTAGATTTATGATTATTAATTTAATCGATTACTTGTTATTAGTCAAATAATTGATTAATAATTGATTATCCAAAATTGACTAAAACAAAGTAATCGAATCCATGTCAGGATGGTACACGCGTATCAGCATTTTCTATACAGCGTACATTTTAAATAGTGATTAATTAATTCATTTCTAAATCGAGATTGTAGAAATATTGATGGTAACTCACTCTATTAATATATTATAACATAAGCCTCTAGCTGTTCTCTGACATCGTGTGCGCTCGGGCCTCCTAAACTAAGGGAGACTACTCTGTAATCTCCATAGACTCTTCTTGCAGGAGTTATACGTGAATAACTTCCGGGAAAGTTCGTTGCAGTTTTTAGAAACGACAAATTGCGCACCGTGTTTATACCCCATCATCCTATGTCTGTCAATTTTAATGAAAGTTTGACGAATAGTTCGTATAAGACATGTATTTCAAAGTACAGGTGTACTCCTTTTCCTTTTAAAGCAGCAATATGATGCATATCCGGGTCATGACGAATGCGCAGACGAGTGCCAGACAGCTGAGGTCAAACTTACCAACAGTGGAATGTACATGACGGACGGTTTTGTATATGTGGGACATATATAGACTATACATGAAATTTACCCCATTTTCGTGTACAATTCTGGGGTTTCAACGTCTTAAAGTGATGTCATTCAAAGCTGTAGTGACTGTGGATTGCTTAGACAGGTGAATTTGACATCAATACCTAGGTGAGTGGGCGACGCATGTGTTTTAATTGGTCGGGGGTTAGTAATGAATCTGGTGTAAAGTGTATATGACCTTCACTTGCAGTTGTCAATAGTCTGAGTTGTCAATACATTAGCAGTTGTGAGCAGTGTCTGGTGTTACATGATGGACATGATGTTCACATAGTGTGGCACACACGATAGAATTGTGTTTATGATTGTAGTTTTAGCTTAAAGTGCAACGATACCAAACCAGCATGTATATTCAGCGATTTATACATTGATCAGTTTTATATGTTTTAATTGGGTCAGTAGACTGGTGGTTAACTCAGGCTAGACATGTCTGGTTGCATTGATGTCTGGCTGCATACTGCATACTGTTTATGTTAGCTCTCCCGATTAAACTGTTTTAAACACTTAAATGTACTAAGTCGGTATTTACAAGCTCGTCTGTCCAAAACATGTAAAATTTGAGACATGCGTGACAATTGTATAGCTTCTATTTAATGAGTAAATTTGAATACGGCTGTCTGTTTGTTGTGTCTGAATGTAATTTTATACCTTAAGTTATTATTATTTCTAAAGGCTTTTCAAGCGTCTTTCATATTGTGTCCTCGCTGAACTGCATCCTGTAGTTTCGTTTTCTTGTTAAAGTTTGCATATAGTTTGTTTAGCCATGGCGGCGGAATTTTCACGATGTAACTTGTAAGGAGTACAATCTTGATATTTTTGGTTTTCCTGTTGTGACGTAGATATTATTGTTGCTGAAAATGCTAAGAACTGATTTTGTAATTGTAACATGTTCTTCGCATATTCTTGAAATGGTTTTATATTTTGTTAAATATATGTTATCTCGAAGTCATTCAGTTAGACTAAGAATGAATCACGCGATACTTACTGTGAAATATTGGATTTGATTTCTTAATGAAACACTTAAATGGTTTATCCATACTATTTCCTCCACAAACATGTTTCTTTCTTGGTGAACTATACAAGCTATACATCAATACTAGTCAATTTGCTAAAATATGTCGACCCCTGTTTTAAGTGCGGATTTTACTGTTGAAAAGGGGATACATACATTTAGAAGAGCAGGGTTTGCCATTGCATTTTTCCAATTGGGGACCTGGGAGTCCCTGAAAAAATTTTGAGGTCCTGTGAGTTAATTTTAGGTTGTGACATTTTTTCATCGGCCATTGTAATTATGCATTACAGAGTGGCTGGCAGTGTTTTTTTTGGGGCCGAAATTCGGACCCATTCCCCTCACTGACACTCAAAAGTATGTTTTTTCCCCTATTCTCTGTTAAAATTCCCGTCCTACAGCTTTTTTTTTAAATTGTAGATGTTGCCAGTATTGTTGATATTTTTAGTCAGAAAGATAGAAACATTGACCTGTAATAAAACTAACTAATCTGTTGCATATTTACATGTTTACATCACTGCAACAAAGAAGTGTAGTGAATACAGACATAGAAATATATACTTTATTATGCTCATTATTTTCACCCTATTTTCCCCTCCCAACACTATTTTCCCCTATTTAAGGGCCCCGCCACCATTCCCCTAGAAGTGAAAAGAAACACTGACTTCTATAGGCAATATTGAATATTGGGTGAAATTAATTTTCACAAATCTGTGGACATTTCTGTTCAGAAGAAGAGCCTGGTCTATGTTGGAACTCGTCTTGACTTATTGAAAAGTAATCTTGTTTAGACTATTGAAACTTGTTATTTTGTAAGTTTATCCCCCAGTGTTTTTGCTGACACTTCCAAGGCTGTAATTCGCTATATGATTTTTGTTTGTGTTTTGTATTTCCCTTTCCCCTCAGGTTGATCTTTCCATCCATTAATCCCCCCTCCCCCTTCCTTCACTGTCCACTTTATTTCTCCTAGTTATTCCTTGTGGTCTGCCGGGCCATTCCTTGTGCCTCTCTTCCTTAACGTATGTACCCTTTATAGTTTAACCTGCTGAAGTGCCTTATGTTTTGTGGATTGTTGTTTTCCCGAAGGTCTGCGTGGGGAGGCACTGTCTATTGAACCTTGTTTTTTTGTAAGTTTAAATTCAAAATCATATGGGATAGAAATGGTGGGAATGTTGAAGACTGCTATTTGTGAGCAATTGAGTATGGCTCCAAATACTGGTATTGATAGAACTTCTTTAAGAATCTGAATATCAGTTGGACCTTGTTCATTCAAATTCATCGGCTCCGAAATTTTATTTTGAATTATTCTTGGTTCTGACTAGATCTTTTCAATTCGATGTGCATAAGAAGATACATTGGGACCTGATATTTATTTCGAATGATAGCGAGTGCATTAGTCATGCAAGAGTTATGGCCCTTGGATTAGTACAAAAAAGTCATAGTCTACATTTTAGCACATTACAGGTCACATTTCTTCATGAAACTTACACCAATGTTAGCTGCCACAAGTTTTAGCGCTCATCATAATACTTGTGGAAATTCTAGATGTAGGCCATACTTAAAAAAATTGTTTGGCATATGCCCATCTTCTCCTGAAAGTGGCTGCTACTGAAAACAATTGGTTGAGGTGTCCGAGTTGGGATTTTTAGTCGCAGCCGTACTAACAAGCAGGCCTTTTTCGGTCCATTTTGGGAAAAAAGACCCTAGATAAATAAGGAAAATTTGTATCGTAAAATTTGTCAATTTGAGAAAACTTGAATCGCTTCAACTCCAATTTTGGGAATTTTAATAGTTAAAGAACAGGTATTTCATATCTAAATTTTATGTAAACTAGCATTCTTATCTACATTTTTATATCGATTGTCAAAAGGACACAAAAAATGTCCATCAAAAATTTTATGACACAAGGGACAATATTCGGACGCTCAAACGAATATCCGACATCCCTAGTTAAAGATATACAGTCAAACCTGTCTGTAAAGACCAGACCACCCATGGGAACAGCAAAATGTGGTCTTTGTTTACAGGTGGTCTCTATTAACAGATTAAATATCATGGTGAAAATGGTCTGATGGGAGATAAATTGGTGGTCTTTGCAGACAGGTTTTGCAATAGAAGTCTTTGTTCGCAGGTGGTCTTTAACACAGGTTTGACTGTACATGTGCTCATTTTTGTGTTCATTTGTTTACCTAAGCTAACATGGAAAATATACTTTCTGTAGTTAAAACGTCAATAAATATGCATTACCACTGAATACATAAATTTATGATGTTTTCTCTGTATTTGTTGAAAAAAGATGTTTGTATTATCATAAAATTTAAAATAAGCGGGTGTTTTTGACTAGTTTTGTCTGTTAGTAATTAAACAAGATTGTTTTAAATGGTTATACATGGCAATGGTTCTAATTAGTGGTGTTTTAGACTATGTAACAACAATACTGGATGAAGACCATTAAAATATAGGTTCAGATATGCCAGACACATCTTTTTTACATTTGCACCGAGTTGTCAATTTCTCTCACTAAATATAACAGTTTCTACAGTTCTATAATACCTATTTCCAAGACATGGTTTGTCGATTTTTATAATGAAGACATAATGCTTTATGTGTGGGTCGAAAATAGCAATAAGAAAAAAAGGTTAATTTTTACTTTTTCTTGCATTTTGTAGGTCAATTATTATTTCTCAAGAGTTACACATACATCAAATCTTTTTAATTTTTTTTTTTTTGAGGGGAGATATTTTTATTTTCCTTGTAAATAAGTATGTATGGGTCCATACTTTACGAAATAGCCGTTAGTGTGTATTTATAAGAATTTTTTTAAGGTTAGTATTGCATATATATATTTAAGATTCAATGATTTAAGACCAGTGTTTTTTTTGGGGCCTTTTTGGGGCCGAAATTCAGACCCATTCCCCTCACTCAAAAGTATGTTTTTTTCCCCTTTTCTCAGTAAAAATTCCCCTCCTTCATCTTTTTTTTTAAATAGGAGATATGTTGCCAGTATTGTTGATATTTTTAGTCAGAAAGATAGAAACATTGACCTGTAATGAAACTAACTAATCTGTTAGCATATTTACATGTTTACATCACTGCAACAAAGAAGTGTAGTGAATATAGACATAGAAATGTATACTTTAAATGCACATTATTTTCACCCTATTTTCCCCTCACAACGCTATTTTCCCCTATTTAAGGGCCCCACCACCATTCCCCTAGAAGTGAAAAGAAACACTGTAAGAGATACAACTAAGGTTATATTACTCTAACGCAGAAATAAATAATTAACATTATTATTTTTTTATTATTATACCAAAGTTATATAGCACTCTTTTCATATTATAAATATGTTCAAAAGTGCTTTACAATAAAAAAAACATAAAAATGCACACAGTTAGCATAGATTAGAATATAACATACTAAAAAAAAAAACTTTAAAACACTAGCTTAATTTAAAGTCAGCCTGAACCATTATTCCATATAAAACTCACATAGAAAAGGTAAAAAAAAGGAGCATAAAATCCTATCGTATTTTAGGAGAGATAAAAAAAAAGAATTAACTGTACTTGATTTAAAAAACGTCATGTACTTGCTTAAATCCGAAGTTCAGTTGGCATAATAGTTTAAAAAAAGATGGGTTTTCAACTGTTTCTTAAAAATGTTCAAAGACTGAGCACTTTGGACTGAGCAACATATGGTTGATTGTATAATATTCATAGTTATAAAGTATCACAAAGATATCAAAAAGTTATAACTGATAAAGACTTTTACCATTTCAGATTCTGTTTTCCTGTTGAGATAACTCATGTGCGCTTAATTGATCCCTGGATAAAATTGTCTCCCTTGGATGATTTTGCATCTACAAGAGCTATACATCATCTACCGTATGTGATATTCTTCTACACAACTGTGATATGATATGTTTGTTAATTGTGTTACGATTTGGTGCTATTGAAATTTTAACAGAATTTGACTTTCAAATAAAATTTTATAACAAAACTATTTAACTGTCTGCTGAAAAAAAGTGTTACTGTCCGCTGGTAATTAATTGTTTGGGCTTGTGAATGTTCTGTTGAAAGCCATCTAAACTATTCCAAAATGAACGCAGAACTCGACTTGAACTCATACTGTTACAGAGACTCCAAGTGTACTCCCGCTGCAAAATGCACGGGCTAAAGTGTTAATATTGGATTTGAAGATATTTCTACGTAAACATGGAGACAGCATCAACGTTGAAAGAAGAAACAGACTTGGCTGCTCAGCTGGCCCTGGCTGGAGTGACCAGTGTCTGGTCCCAAGCTGCTCCTTTGCCGGCACCCCAGGCTCACATGTCGATGTCCTCACAGAACGCCACTGACCCGCAGTTAATTAGTGTGGCACCACCGCCGGCGCATGCTCATCCGTCATCAACAAATACCAAGCCGCCTGATACATTCCTGGATAAAAGTGAGGCTTCATTTTAATTATTCCCCCCTTTGAAGTAGAGAGGGCATATTGGTTTGCACATGTCCGTCCTTTGGTCGGTCCGTTACCTTTTTCGTTTCCGATCAATAACTCGAGAACCCTGTTGACCTGTTGTCATCAAACTTGGTCCACACATTCATCTCGGGTAGCAGAAGAACCCTATTTATTTTGGGGTCAAAGGTAAAGGTCACAGGGGGCATGTTTTACAAACATCTCTTGTTTTATGTATTCTTTATAATGTAATGTAATGTTTAAGCAAGGAGGGGGTAGAGCGCATGACTCCTGATCCGAAGATTGTGAGTTCGAGCCCCGCAATGATCGCAAACTTCACAGTCCATAAGTTTGGTGCGAGAACTGATTGGTAGCCAGGAAGCAGTCATTGAGAGTGATTAGTATAAGTAGTTAGAACTTAAAATAAGTAAGTTTGAAAAAAGGATAATGTAATTTTGCTATGAAATACTAAAACAGGGTTTATTTTCAGCTGTTTTTATAGCTGTAATTCGTCTATATTTCTATATTTCCAATGACAAAAAGAACATATTTTTCCCAATTTGAATGTTGACATTCCCAACAAATCTGAAGAAAAAGATTTGGTTTTTGGTTCAATTAAGCCAAAAACTTTAGAGGCTTGTCTCTCACGGGCAGTTTGTATATACAGTGAAACATGTCAAAACCGAGCCCTTTATAAACCAAACTACGGTCTGAAATGAACACTTGTCAGTCCCGATATTTTAGTTCTTTGATAAATAACCCTGAAAATACCGCACTCTGTGAAAAACGAACACAGAACGTTTGTCAGGATGAATTTTGTTTTACACTGCAACTCTGTTACTATGCGGTCGGTTATAGAGCCATATCAAATAAAATGCGATGTCGACGTGGCTCCCGATTATTTTCATGAAAAATCCTAACATTTGTCAAAAAAGGAAGAAAAACTGATCAAAATCGTATTTTTCCGCGATTTGCTGTCTGCTCTTTCGCGAAGTCACGTGCTGTTAACAAACCGCGATCGCGAATCAACAAGATTTCTTAAATTGAATATACTTAACCATAACTCTACTGAAATAAATGTCCAATTCAATATTTACACAAATGCCACCTTCAAAATAAAGTTGATTCTAATTACTTGTACCAAACATGTATACTTAACGCCATTAAAAACGCAACCGAAAAGTGTGCATATAGATAAAGTGTCATTACAAAGGCAAAAATAGTCTGTATTTCTCGAACATAATTTTGTAAAATTAATCAGTAATGAAATAAAAAATAATTGCTCTAGAGTTTAATAAAGTTTTGAACAAGAATTAACACATAGATAAATGTAATACGCTTTTGACAGTTGGGCCTAAAAAAAAAATATCTGTGTTTAGGGTAACCCGACCCTACCTGTCGAAAAATCCCGACCCTAGAGTTTTTTATGACCCTGGAGAATTTTTTTTCGATTTTTTTTCGATTTTTTATTGTTTTTGGAAAAAAAAAAAAAAAAACACTTTGTCCCTACCCTACCTAGCATTTTTGAGACCGTTACCCTAAACACAGATATTATTTGTTTTGGTCTTGGTACTGCAAAATACTATAGATAAGTACAAGACGCCTAGTACAAATAGTTGCGTTTTTAATGGCGTCAAGTATAAATATAGTATATGCCTTGTTGGATTTTTACCTCATACTGTAAAATTTTCATAGATATACATGAACTGAGCTGAGTTAAAATGAACTTTTAAACTTCTGATTCCAGATTTGCTTGACGCAGCAGCATTTCTGGATGGAAAGGCAATAAAACCAGCGGAGGCGTCGGCACCGACGGATAACCAGAGTTCCATCCCGTGGGCCATACAACAACAGCTCCTACAACAGTATGGACAGTTCATGCTGGAAAAGATGCTAAATAAACATAATGAAACAGGCAGTGGTAGTGTTGCTACGGCAACTGTTACCACGGATACGGGTAATTGAATTTTGCTTTTTTTGCTTTCAAACAAAAGTTCTCAACAATTATTAAAACTAGCGCAGCCATGATCTAAATCAGCCATGAGGATTTTCCGTTGATTCACGGAAATCTGCAGATTTGACGCTAGCAAGGGCCGTTTTTGTGACAAAGCCATCTTAGATTCTTAAAAGCCCGGAGCTTCAGCAGCCCCCTGGACCCCTTGCCGCATTTTCAGCTGATTTTGAAATTTTGCATTCTCATGCCTGCAAAATTGGATTGGCCAGAATGTCCCAAAAGTAGCCAATTTATTATATAATTTGCAAGTGTATCAAACAGGGATTCCATTTGACCCTGGAATTGACCCTTAGAACTCTGGAATTTCGAAAAAGGCCACATTTTGACCATTAGGATTATGGAATTGACCCTTAGAACCCTGGAATTTCGAAAAAGGCCACATTTTGACCATTACGATTCTGGAATTGACCCTTAGAACCCTGGAATTTCGAAAAAGGCCACATTTTAACCATAAGGATTCTGACTGAAAGGTCAGGTCAGTTTTGCTCTAAATTATAAGTATATTGGTTATAAAATGGTAACATCTGGTAAAAAGGGTCAAAATGACCTTTGAAATTCAGCACCTAGTGGAACCCATGACAAAGAATTGATAAATTTTCAAATTTGACTAAAAATTCAACATTGTTATGTGTTTTATGAAAACTTAGATGTGGGACCATAATTGCACAACTACGGTAATTTGGAGTGATAAAGTTTGTGAGTAAATACGGTAGATAATCAAAGTTAGATTAAATAAGGAAGTTTAACTTACAAGGAGTATATTCAAGTAAGATTATATCTAAAATACAGTGTGTAATACTACACTGTTTGTGTTATACTCGGATATCGATGGCAGTGAATTGTTTACATTATGTATTAATTTGCTATATAATTAATTTCAATTTTATGTTGAGGTGATTGGATTTTTGTAAGGTAACAGACATTTTTTTTTTTTTATTATTGCAGTATTAAAGTACTTGTCACTCTGGGTGGGTGGGGGGTGGGGTTATGATTGATATTAATTGTAAAATATTTTTGAATTTTATATACATGTTAAGTATGATTAGAAGGTATGCCATGCCTCAAGGTCGCGCCTGTACTGTCAAGGTCACGGTCAGTTTGGGAGTGTTTTTCACTTACTTGAAGTATATCTGGTTCAACAATTGCATTCTTCAAGTTATAAGCTTTCTTCTGCTTTTTATGCCTCCGTCATTCAACTAATAATAATAATAGTAAAATCTATATTTACAGAAAATGACTTATGACATATATATTATCAGGCATTTTTCTTTAGTTCCCACGGGTCAGACTATCTGGCCTATTCCCAAAGCCAAATTTATATGTTTTTTTCCCAATCAGAAGCACCAACAAAAATCATCTACTGGAGCGACCTGGTATATCTTGAATCTCTTTGAATAACTCTCGCCATTATTGTCCCTTGTGTCATAAATGTTTGTGGAAACTTTGTGTCTTTTTGACAGTTGATATAAAAATTGTAGATTGGAATGTTTGTTTATATAAAATTTAGATATGAAAAGCCTGCTCTTTTAACTTTGAAAATTCCCAATATTGGAGTTGAAGTGATTAAAGTTTTCCTAAATTGGCAGATATGACACAATTTTTTCCCAATTTATCTATGGTCTTATTCCCAAAGTGGGCAGAAAAAGGCCTGCTACATGTACCAACCTACCTCAGTCTTCACGACAACCCACTTGCCCGAAGCTCGGGACAAGTAAAATTTCCGTCAGACAAGTAAAACATCTATTACGTCTGCCCGAACAGGCAAGTCATGTTTGTGGTCTGGTCTGACTAGCTTTTATCCAAGCTGTCACAAAAATTGATGATGTAGTATGCAATACTTCGACTGGTTTTCATTTTTTGTCAATTTTGATTTTTGTTACAGCACTTTTTCATCAACTATCATTACCAGTCTTCATTTCCAATTTAACAAATTAAAACAGTCATCAAAACATCATGTTTCTTAGTTATTTTGACGGTGCTGTTAATTTTATTCGGGCAAGTGAAAGTGAATTCGGGCAAGTGGAAATTGCAAGCTGTCTGCCGGAATGGACAAGTCCTTCAAAAAAATTATTGTGGGTAGGGTCTACATAATTACTAGGGATGTCAACGAATATTCGGATATTCGAATATTCGTTTGTATGTCCGAATATTCGAATATTGATTAGGCTGATAAAAGCTGAATGAAGGTGTATTAAAAATGCAATGATGGGCATTATGGCATTGAGCTGTATAATGAATGACAAAGGGGCATTAAATGTTACCCCTGTGCATCCTTCTGCACATGTGAAAAATGGGGTACTGCTCAATTACTCTTGACAGGGTTTCTAAAGTTCTGGATTAATTTAGTGGCTCCAGGGTCACTTTTAGATCGATGGGGGGGGCAGAGGCCGAATCGCGACTGGTACGCAAAACGTTTTGTATACGAATGCGTTTCAATAGTCTAGATCAGAGCAGAGCTCTGCCCCTGGCAAATCTTTAGGATTGAGAGCATTCAGCTGTTAGAACGGCTGTCTTGAAAGAATTGTTGGATTCCACTCCTATTAGCATAGCATAATAAAATACAGGTCAAGTTCGATTTTGGTCGAAAATGCAACAAGTTTCGGAAGAGTTATGGCCCTTTCTTCGACTTAAAAAATGGTTTCCAAGCAATAACTCTTGAATAGATTAATGCATTCAACTCCTATTGGGCACTTAAGAATAGCATAATAAAATACATGTCAAATATTTGATTTCGGTCACAATTCACCTATTTTTGGAGGAGTTATGGCCTTTTTTGGCATCTTGAGTGCTATGGACACATCTAGTTTTTGTAATGGGTCTTAAAGTCACATGAACACAGGGGCTGCACTAGGGGCTGAATTTTAAGGGTCATTTTGATCATTTGTGACCGAATTTTACCTAGCCAAGAAACCTTTTGTTTAGAGAAAAATTTACCCTTCAGCCAGAATCCTTGGGGTCGAAATGTGGCTTTTTGGAAATTCTAAAGGTCAACTACAAGGTCAAATGGAACCCCTAGAACATCAAGGGTCATGTAGTGACTTTCCAGCTATTTGAGTGGAGAAAGTCTCCAGACGATACTTCTAGCATTATTAGGGGCCTGGACAGACACCGCCGATGTTCTGTAAGCCAGCTGGATAGGATCCCTTTATGTATTTTATTGTGAACTTACATCCTGTTGCTATATCTATTGTTTCTCCTAATCAACTTGGTATTTAATGTCAACGTGTGACTTATAGCAGGACCAAATTTAGAACGAAAACTGATTGAGTTGCTGGGCACCAGTAAGGGAATAAGCAATTTCATTTATTCTTTCTACCGTTAACTTTTGAAATGGCCCTTTATGTATCAATTAATTTTTACCCTCTACCGACAACTTTTGAAACTCTTTGTATCAATTATTTTCCCTCTACTGACAACTTTTGAAACCCCTTCTTGTGTCAATTATTTTTTCCCTCTACTGACAACTTTTGAAACATCCCTTTCTGTATCAATTAATTTTTCCCTCTACTGACAACTTTTGAAACATCCCTTTCTGTATCAATTATTTTTCCCTCTACTGACAACTTTTGAAACATCCCTTTCTGTATCAATTATTTTTTCCCTCTACTGACAACTTTTGAAACGGCCCTTTCTGTATCAATTATTTTTTCCCTCTTCTGACAACTTTTGAACGGCCCTTTATCGATGAGTTTGTTTCCCTCTTTGTTGGAGTATCACGTTTACCAGGAAGTCACACGTTGATGTTAAATACAAAGTTGATTTGAAGAAACAATAGATATATATAGCAACAGGATGTAAGTTATCGGTCAAGTATATTTACCCCTCCTTTTGATATTGAACTCTTCTTTGACACAATAAGGTCGTTCCATGTTACTTAAATGGTGTGAATTATTAGTTCACTAAAATTTAGTTTTCATGTGTGGTTATGGTCTTGAAAACGATCACTTCTTTCATTGACTATGTACATACCCATTGTCGACTCTCTACAGGGGATGACAAATATAACAAGTGAGGTTTGTGTTGTTAAAAAAAATATTTTAAAACAAATCCCCAGCCCTTTTTTATGGCAAATTTGGGGCCGATATTGTGCCCCATTCCCCAAAGAAAAAAGTATATATTTTACCCCTACTTCGAAAGAAAATTCCCCTTCAGTAAAATTAAGTGTTAGCCTTATAAATACCCAAATTTGGTGATTCATGTTGCAAATTTCCCCTATCAAAAGGACCAGCCATACTTCCACAAAAACTGAAAAAACGGCTGATCCCCGTGAGTGGATTCCTCTTTAAATACAAGAGGAAGATCCCATTCTTGTAGTTTATAGGGAAGTCAGTGTTGGTCATAAGTATGTATTGTCTCGTGAGGGTTTGACCAGTTTCTTCACAGGATGATACCAGAAATTATGACACACACGTTTCAAGATATGTTTTATTCGGATTTTTCCAATGGTTGGTGATTTTTCTGGTGTGGGGGGTGGGGGGGTTCATCAGTATTTGCAGGTTTGACGTTGTCTTTGTCGTCGTATTTTGGCAGATATAATTAGAATCTATGCGTATATTTATGTTCTGGTGACATTTTTAGACTGATAAAAGTTTAAGGAATAATGACTATTACTTTTGGCTTAAATATTTCGGTTTAAAAAAAATAAAAACAGACAAAATAAAGAACTTTGTGTACCGGGGAGGTGGTCTTCTTTGTTTACTTAAAGATGTTTCTGGCTCATCTGAACATAAAATATTTGAATTGGCTTTATCCAGTATTGTTGTTACATTGGCTAAAACATCTATAATAAGAGCCATTGCAATATATAACCGATTGAACAAATAATTTTTATCATATTACTTTACAGTCAAAACCTGTAAAATAGCCTGATTGTTAAAAAAACTGGAAGTTTTTTATAATTTTATGATGAACAAACATCTTTCTTCAACAAATATGGATTAATACATTATGAGTTTGTTCTTTATAAATACATGTTTAGTGATGTTTTAACCATAGGAAATATATTTTTCATGTTTGGTTAATTAGACAAATGAACAAAAAATTAGCATAGTATAACTTTAAAATATGCTTAGTTATAAATATGAACAAATTGGTGGTAATTCCCTTCATACTGATGTGCTTAACAACAATGCATTGTCTTTTTGAATATGTTTGTCTGATACCTGTCAATTCTATCCTGACCTATGCGCCATGCGAGTACTAGCACAGGAAATACATGTATGTGACTGGCGTTTAGGCCCCAAAAAAAAAATTCTGTGTTTAGGGTAAAGGTCTCAAATGCTAGGAAGGGTAGGGACACATTTTTTTTTTTCAAAAACAATTAAAAATCGAAAAAAAAATTCTCCAGGGTCGTATTTAAAAGTCTAGGGTCATGGTATTTCGACAGGTAGGGCCGGGTTACCCGAAACACAGATATATTTTTTTCAAGGCCTTGGCAGTTCCAGGAAATTTCAAGAAAGGTTATAATGCAATTGTCTTGGAGTACTGTAAGTCTGTATCAATGCATTACTGTGCCATTTTCTCATTTTCTCAAAATTATTACTTAGTATGACTATCTGTAAGTTTTCATTATAGTAAAATGTTCCTTAATGTTTAAGATCAATATGTAGGCGTATGATTGAGATCAATAAGTATGTGTATGATTGAGATCAATAAGTATGTGTATGATTGAGATCAATAAGTATGCGTATGATTGAGATCAATAAGTATGTGTATGATTGAGATCAATAAGTATGCGTATGATTGAGAACAATAAGTATGCGTATGATTGAGATCAATCATTATGCGTATGATTGAGATCAATCAGTAGGCGTATGATTGAGATCAATAAGCATGCATATGATTGAGATCAATAAGTATGCGTATGATTGAGATCAATAAGTATGCGTATGATTGAGATCAGTATGCAAATGATTGAGATCAGTATGCATATGATTGAGATCAATCAGTAGGCGTATGATTGTGATCAATCAGTAGGCGTATGATTGAGATCAATCAGTAGGCGTATGATTGAGATCAATCAGTAGGCGTATGATTTTATGTTAAATCCACCTCCACCTTTGGGGCCGTAGCTGAGCCATTTTTCAGTGTATGCACGACTTTCATGGGGGTGGGTCCAAGGGCATGCCCCCCCCCTTCGCCTCATTTACAGGCCGATCTTTGTACCATTTTTGACTGAAACAATTTTATTTTTTTTACCAACTGATGTTAGTCACTACTATATGTGTATATCGCCAGCTACAACCCTGCATGTATGAAATCGTTCTGGTTGCCAATTGTATATGTTGAAAAAAAACTGAAAATCCGGACTGAAAATAAAAAGGATAACCTAGTGAGCAAATAACTGCTTTCCCCCCCCCCCCACACGAGTCATTGTTCGAGGAAGGGAAGCCTTTGCTTGTACAGATGCTTCCCCCCACACGAGTCATAGTTCGAGGAAGGGAAGCCTTTGCTTGTACAGATGCTTCCCCCCACACGAGTCATAGTTCGAGGAAGGGAAGCCTTTGCTTGTACAGATGCTTCCCCCCCACACGAGTCATAGTTCGAGGAAGGGAAGCCTTTGCTTGTACAGATGCTTCCCCCCACACGAGTCATAGTTCGAGGAAGGGAAGCCTTTGCTTGTACAGATGCTTCCCCCCACACGAGTCATAGTTCGAGGAAGGGAAGCCTTTGCTTGTACAGATGCTTCCCCCCACACGAGTCATAGTTCGAGGAAGGGAAGCCTTTGCTTGTACAGATGCTTCCCCCCCACACGAGTCATAGTTCGAGGAAGGGAAGCCTCGAAGGGAAGCCTTTGCTTGTACAGAATATCAACAGTGCAGTGTTAGTGCAAGATTCTCTCTGGTCTCTGTACATTCCCACATCTACAATATTTACCTCCCTTGTTCTTAACTGTCGGCCATTTTGATAGGCAAAACTGATAACCTAGTGAGCAAATAAATGCTTCCCCCCCACACGGGTCATAGTTCGAGGAAGGGAAGCCTTTGCTTGTACAGAATATCAACAGTGCAGTGTTAGTGCAAGATTCTCTCTGGTCTCTGTACATTCCCACATCTACAATATTTACCTCCCTTGTTCTTAACTGTCGGCCATTTTGATAGGCAAAACAGATAATCCCTTATAGGAGTAATTTCCAAATATGTGATAATTTAGAAAATACAAAATTAATTTGCATGTGACAACCACATTTTTTTCAACTGACTGAGCCAAATGCCCACATGAGCATAATGAATAAGTTATTTCTATATATCGGATTAGTTTATCATCGATTACATTATATTCCCCATAAACTTTAAGGCAATTTGCCTATCAAAATGGCTGACAGTTCAGAACAAGGGAGGTAAATATTGTAGATATGGGAACTATCTATAGTCTGTGGTTTGCAGGGTTTTCCCTAAAAAAATTGCAGAGAAGTTACGATTGCTTGTCATTCCACTTATCGAAAGGTTAACCAATCTGCTTCAAGGTTACAAACATTGTTCGGTTGAAGAGAAGTTGGTTTAGTGGTTAACATAAGATTTGATTGGTTTACACAACACTGATATGCAAATAGCAAAGCCATGTTAGTACGGCTATGCGGAAAAAAATCACTAATTCAGATTTTTAATTGCCATTCGTAAAGTAAAACTTCTCACACTTGAGGACCAGGAAGCGGGAGAGGGAAATCCTCCGATGTCCTGTTCAGGAAGTGTCTCCATATGTTATATATATGTGTAACACTACTTCATAAAAAAAGAAAGTGACAATTATGTACAGTGAAACCTTGATAATAAGACCACCTTTGGGACCCTTTAAAACTGGCCTTCTTATTGAGGTGGTCTTAATATTGAGGTTTGAATGAAGAGCAAAACAGTCAAAATGGACTTGAAAATCGTTTTCTTAATATTGAGGTGGTCTTAATATTGAGGTGGTCTTAATATTGAGGTGGTCTTAATATTGAGGTTAAATAAAGAGCAAAACAGTCAAAATGGACTTGAAAATCGTTTTCTTAATTTTGAGGTGGTCTTATTATTGTGGTGGTCTTATTATTGAGGTGGTCTTATTATTGTGGTGGTCTTATTATTGAGGTGGTCTTATTATTGAGGTGGTCTTAGTATTGTGGTGGTCTTATTATTGAGGTGGTCTTATTATTGTGGTGGTCTTATTATTGAGGTGGTCTTATTATTGAGGTGGTCTTAAGTTAGGTTTTACAGTATCATTAGATAGATTTGATTTTTCTCTAATTCCAAGAAAAGTATATTCACTCAAATTAATCACTTCCCTGTTTGGGCAGGCACTCAGTCCTGGGTTACTGTGAAGCCTACTAGTAAACATAGTGGAAGGGGATAGCGTGTTAAGAAGAATCACTGATAGTGCTTCGCGTTCCTCTCTTCCAGGTGAAAGCAAGAGTTATGGGACTTAAATTGGCACTATTGGGTTTGTGTGACATGTAAAGTGTTGCAGACCCCATTGTTTTGTGTTGACTCAGAACTTTATATTCTGTTTATGATCGCGTTTGTAGATAACAGTCAGTGATTTTTTTGGAAAACAATTTTACTGCCTGGGCCTTTTCAGTTGGGAAAATATGCACGATAAGTTCCAAATTTGGGAAAATAAGAGCATGGTTATTTTACTTATAAATGTTTTAATTTCCTGCTTTTGCTGAATCTATTATTACTTTTCCATCTTGCATCTCATTTTTTTTTTACTTTTTGAGAAAAAAGGAAAGTGGAGACTTTTTTGTTAAGGGAAACAGCCGAAATTCTGTTGTAAAATTGAGAAAAAAATTCACTGACTTTTTATCTGAGTCCCTCCATGTCATAACTGTCCCCTACTTCCAATCCCCTCACAACAATCTTTTATCTCTTGACAGAAGAATTACCACAGAGCCTTGTGACAAACTCTGCCAACAGTCAAGCCGTGATCAAGGGGGAAAATACGAGTGAAAGTATTGAAGCCCAGCGTGACGTGTATCGTAGAATGTTAAATTACTCGATGAGTAGCACGCTTGCACAGCAATACTACCTCTCCCAATATGGATACAATTACCTTCAAGTAAGTAGTTTTGGTCATTGCATTCTTCGGAATAAATAATTCATCATTGTTCACCGTTGCATTTTGGGATTGTTGACTGTTGCATTTTGGGATTGTTGACTGTTGCATTATGGGATTGTTGACTGTTGCATTATGGGATTGTTGACTGCTGCATTTTATGGGATTGTTGACTGTTGCATTATGGGATTGTTGACTGTTGCATTATGGGATTGTTGACTGTTGGATTATGGGATTGCGGACTGGAGCATTATGGGATTGTTGATTATTGGGAAGTTGACTTTTAATTTAAGGATTGTTGTCGGTTGCATAATGGGGGGGAAGCATTTTATGGCATTGTTGAATTCTTCTCCTTCATTTGGCAATGATCATAGTAATATGTAGTTTTAAACCCTTTTCAGGATCGAACATTGTTCTCAAAAGCAGATTCCGCCGTGGGAGCATCTGCCACAACAACAACAACAGTTATTTCCCCGAATCAAGTCTCAGTACAGGAACAACTTAGTTCACAATTGCCAAGTATTGACTCTGTGTTATTGAACTTGTCGACGAAGAAAACGAATGGTAAACCATCACATGTAGCCACATCGTTACCTGGTGTGCCTATGCTTCATCCGTCAAGTACTTCGATGCAGCAGAATGTTCAGGCGTACGGTCTCCAGGTTTGTGAGGTTTTATTTGAGTCTTGTTTTATGCAGTATGAGGTAGCGTAAATTCCCTATTTAACGCCCCCACCCTAATGAACGCCCCTTTACAGAAAATGTAACGCCTCTGGGGGCATTAAATAGGGGTTTAACAGTACACTGCAACTCCATTATAACTCGATCGGGGGGGTCCAAAGACTCGCGATCGCGTTATATCTGACCGCGGTATAAATCTAAAGACATATGAACCATAGAAAAGTGAAAAAACTTACCCCACCCACCCAATATAGCGTTGTGCATACGACGTTTTCATAAATTTCGTATTTGTTTTATTAAATAGGTAGATGAAAATATTTAAAACTTATTTATGCATTACTATTTGAAAATATTTCAAAACAAAACTCATTTATTATTCAAAACAAAGCTAAAATATGGTCATTTCTCTTTCGGAAGCGCGATATTTTGGCTGCGTTTGTATTATTTTTACCCGTGAAAATTTCCCCTGTGACACTCTTGCAAAATACATGTGAAAATTGTCCATTTAGAGTGACAATTAATTCAATAATTATATCTAATTATATTTTCGTACCTATCGATATTTATCCGTTATTCACCAGAACAAAAGGATAATCCATCGCGTAAAACTGTTGATTGGACCAACAATCACGCGTGAAAAATGCGATAGCCTACAGTTTTTGCACCACGCCTCATAAAGTATTTCACGTCAATCAAAATGTGCATTTGACAAAATCACCACCCACGACGGTCGACCTCTGAACTTGAAGATGACGCGGCGCCTTTGAACTCTGCGAGTAGAAAATTTTGAGTGCCTTTGTAGTCTGAGAGAAGTAGAAAATGTTGAGTGCCTTTGTAGTCTGAGAGAAGTAGAAAATGTTGAGTGCCTTTGTAGTCTGAGAGAAGTAGAAAATGTTGAGTGCCTTTGTAGTCTGAGAGAACATTGTTTTTGACTCGCAGCACTTCAAACATTCCGTGCTGATTTGTCCGCTTTTGCCTTGACTTAAAAGGTAAACATATCGATACACAGCTAATTTTTGTGACAGATTGAATAGTCGACCGACGCATCTAGTAGATATGTGTGAACAAAAATTGCTCTATTAAACGTAATTAGCGCATCCGGATATCGCAAACAGGTTTGCATTGTCATTTAGTTTATTGAGGATTAACACTGCTTTGTTCCATGATTGACATGCCCTACGGTCATTCATTCAATTAAAAGAAATCTCGCCAGTTTGCGATCATCTTATTGGTCAAGGTAAGGAGAATAATTGAACGTGGTCGTGTCTAGACGACTCTGCATCAGCTACACCCGTGACGTCATAGATTCAGCACAATCCAAGCTCAAATTTAGTTGATGTTTATGAAATGTGTTGAAAAACATTAGAAGGTGACATTTGTGTAAATATTGATGGTTATCATGATTGGACATATATCTCTCTTATGGTGCGTATATTCAGTTTAAGTAATCTCGTTGATTCGCAATCGCGGTTTGTTAACAGCACGTTATTTCGCGAAAGAGCAGACAGCAAATCGCGGGAAAATACGATTTTGATCAATTTTTCTTCCCTTTTTGACAAATTTTAGGATTTTTCATGAAAATAATCGGGAGCCACGTCGACATCGTGTTATATTTGATATCACCCTATAACCGACTGCGTAGTAACGGAGTTGCAGTGTATATATATATACAGAGAAACAAATAAGCATCGTTTTGTCATCATCTTTGGGGGGGGGGGCATAATGCTTTTCAAACATCTCTTGCTTTATTTCCTTGATGAAGCTGTAAGACCAATATTGTTAAACTTGTCTGCATGTAATGCACCTTTGGGGTAATTATGAATCTTTATTTCAGATTTAGATTTAATTCAAAGTTAATTTCCTTTATTGACTCGTTACTTTTAAGATTCATCTATATGTTGTGCGGTCACACCATGTATTTTGCCTGCTGAAAGATGCACTTCTGAATCTTCAAATGACATGACCGATTGTCCGATTAGGCCAGAGTTTTTATATTTTTTGGTTTACGTGAATTTTCTCAAAAATGAGCGTCAGGAGGAGGGAACAAAAATTAAAAAGTAGAAAAGTGAGCATCGGGGAAAGAAATGAAATTGATATTTTCTCAGATTTTTATTTTGAAAATTTTTGTAGAATTTTTTTCGTTCTTGTGAAAAAAAAATTAGGCTAATATAGCCTAAGTTGCACTTATTTTATTTTTATTTGGGTTGTGCAATATTTAGTTACGGCGCTCGCGTAGTACGAAAAATGTAAAAACTCTGGCCTTATGTTGATATGGTTAATCTGATTATGCAGATTGATCGATTCAAATCTGTCCATCACTACTATCTAGGCCGAATTTTCTCGACTCTTAGTTGGATTCTATACAAAAGTTTACTGTTTCTAGGCTTTAGCGAATGCTGCTATCGGTGCCGACCATAAGGCATTTTCTGATGCTGATCACGAGAGAAAAGACGGACAGAAATCAGAACTAGAAGACGTCACGGATACGGATAGTAGTAATATGTCGCCATCTGACAGCAGTACCAGTCAGATAATGTCACCTCCGAGAAACGCGTACAGCCATATGCCGCAGGATAATCAGCATTTAAGGTGGGTACTCTCGCGGACCTCTTTCTACTTCGGGGTTAAGGGGTCACAGCCCTTTATGGAAAGACAACATGTACCAGATATTACATCTGCTTGTCAGAAAATCGTATATTTCTAGTTAAAATAGTATTTTTATGCTCACCTCACAGAAGAGACTGTATATTGCCGGTTGGTCGGTCGGTCACCTTTTCGTTTCCAATCAATAACTCAAGAACTCTTGACCTACCCACCTCAAACTTGGTCCGCAAATTGATCGCGGGAAGTGGTTGAACCCTATTGATATTGGTGTCACTGGCTCAAAGGTCAAGGTCACAGGGATCAATTGTACATAAAATGTTTCCAGCCAGTAATTTGAGAACGCCTTGCTACCCTCCTTAAAAGTGGTCCATTGATCGTGGGAAGTAGAGGAACCCTAATGATTTCTGGGTCAAAGTCGAGGTGATGGGTCAAAGTCGAGGTGATGGGTCAATTGCCTCTCAGGCTTTAACTTGGTGTGATAATTGCCTTAAAGTTGCTGATGAACACTATAGAATTTTGGGGTCACTGGGTCAAAGATCAAGGTCAAACGTGAATATTAGATGCAAATCCTTGTCTGCACAATAACTGAAGTAACCCTTTGTCTCCTGGTCCTAACTTAGAAAGATAGTTGCCTGTGGATTGTTGATGAGCCCTTTTGATATTGGAGTCACTGGGTCAAAGGTCAAGGTCATACTGACTATTAGGTGGAAATTCTGGTCCACCCAATAACTTAATTACTTAGACCAACATTTTCAAAACCTTGTATATCATCCTTACTCACTTTTGTCTTCATAGTAATTAAAATCATCATCTTTGGGGGGCATAATGTTTATCAAACATCTCTTGCTTTATTTCCTTGATGAAGCTGATAGACCAACATTGTTAATATAAATGCTTATAATGCACCTTTGGGGTAATTATGAATCTTTGTTTCAGTATTCCTGCAGCACACAGCCACCAGTACCAGTCTATATATCAGAGTAAATCGGCAATGGGGACGTTACCCAGCATTCAACATTTCTCGGCCATGGGGAAAACTGCTGCACAGAAAACAATGGAACCAGCTCCTTCACTGCAGGTGAGATTCATTATAGGGAACCAGCCATATCCCTTAACTATGGCCAAAGATTATAACAGATTACATATAGGGAACCAGCCATATCCCTTAACTATGGCCAAAGATTATAACAGATTACATATAGGGAACCAGCCATATCCCTTAACTATGGCCAAAGATTATAACAGATTCCATATAGGGAACCAGCCATATCCCTTAACTATGGCCCGGATTATAACAGAGTCCCTATAGGGAATCAGCCATATCCCTTAACTATGGCCCAAGATTATAACAGATTCCATATAGGGAACCAGCCATATCCCTTAACTATGGCCCAGGATTATAACAGATTCCATATAGGGAACCAGCCATATCCCTTAACTATGGCCAAAGATTATAACAGATTACATATAGGGAACCAGCCATATCCCTTAACTATAGCCCAGGATTATAACAGATTCCCTATAGGGAACCAGCCATATCCCTAAGATACAACAGATATTAATGACCTTGTACAAAAGCTTAAATATATCATTAAATCTAGTCATTGCTGGGCACTTTTGAAATCTGTCTGATAGGTAGGGTTTAGAAAATTGACCTTGACACTTAAGATAGAGAGAATTTGGTATGGCCTGGTATTGACCCCAAATAATTATTCCTACGCTAAACATAGATAGAATTTGGTGTGGCCTAATCTTGACCTCGAAAAATGACCTTGACACTAAAAATAGATAGAATTTGGTGTGGCCTAATATTGACCTCGAAAAATGACCTGATGCTAAACATTAATAGAATTTGGTATTGACGTTGAAAAATGACCTTAGCACTAAACATAGATAGAATTTAATACGGCCTTATTTCGACCTTTATCTATTTCCTGGTTATTTATCAGATAATTGTAATACACGAAAACTGAGGAAAGTAGAAATTAACAACCGTAACTGTATAAATTTCAGCTTCCTGTATCGAGCGGTATCAAACCGTCAGATTTGGTTGCCGCGGCAATGAAGTTAAAGGTGGAACCATCCGAGGAGAAAGAGATTGCTGATAGAACGATACAAGAACAAATAGCTGCTCATCAGTTAAATGCTGTCCAACAACAGGTATGTCCTAATACATAGTTCTCACCAATCTCCTACGCAGTGATCTCCCCTTATAGTTATCGGAGATCTCTGCCATCACAAACTTTTCGTCAAGATTTTTGACGAAATATATTTTTCATTTATTTAATTTTTGTTGACAATTTTATATCTATATATCTCAATTTCAAACATATAAGATGTTTGGTGGTATGAAAAGTTAAAATAAAACAATACTTATTAATAATTATTGATAAATAACCAATGATCATCACGTGAGTTTCTTCTTTGGATCCGCCATTTTGTCCAACCAACCATCATCACGTGACTTTGTGATGGCAGTGGTTATTGCTGTACTGCAAGGGAAGATAATCGCTGCGTGGAGTTTGAGTTCTCACATCTACAATATTTCTTACAATAACCTTTCGATAAGTGGAATGACAAGCAATCGTAACTTCTCTGCAATTTTTTTTAGGGAAAACCCTGCAAACCACAGACTATAGATAGTTCCCACATCTACAATATTTACCTCCCTTGTTCTGAATTGTCGGCCATTTTGTTAGGCAAATTTCCTTAAAGTTTATGGGGAATATAATGTAAACAATGATAAACTAATCCGATATATAAAAAATAAATGATTCAGTATGCTCATTTTTGCTTATCAAAATGGCCGACAGTTAAGAACAAGGGAGGTAAATACTGTAGATGTGGGAACTATGTATTAAGAAGCTGTATGTTATAGCAGCCCTTTTTTATGGCAAATTTGGGGCCGATATGGGGCCCCATTCCCCAAAGAAAAAAGTATACATGTTTCCCCTATGTAGAAAGAAAATTCCCCTTCAGTAAATTTATTTAAAATTTAAGCTTTATAAATACACAAATTTGGTGATTCATGATGCAAATTTCCCTGATCAACAGGACCCACCATACTTCCCAAAAACTGAAAAAAATAGCTGTTTAGGGGTGTCATTAATACAGAGATTAAAGTCTTCCTGGTATTTCTGGAATTCAGTGTTTTTCATGTGCTGGAAACAAATTGTTTCTGGGGTCTGGAGTACATTTAGAGAGGTTCTGGACGGTAATAGACTGATATAACATCCATTTTATAAATGACTTTCATTGGTTGATATCAGGTCAATAAGCTAAGCGATGGACATCTTGGCCAATTAAAATTCTTGATAGACTCTCTGTAGTTGATTTGAAATGACTGTAAAAATGTAAAATGAATTTATCAGCTGTTGATTGGTAGAAAAATGCCGTTATTTAACAGAGATTATAAATTAGATGACATGAAAAATAAGTTCCAGATTATTTCCTTGGGCTACCTACATCTCTGATAATCAATACATAATGGGAAACAAACTACAGTTGACACTCATTGTGTCGACCTCGTTAATATTGACATTCCGGTTCAGTCGACATATTTGAAAAGTCCCGATTTCTGTCGCTATATATTGTATAGGGAAAATTATTGAAATGTCGACAATTTCGGCTATGTCGACGTGATTTCTCTGGCCCAAAGAGTGTTATCACACCTTAATAAAAACATTGATTTTTCTCAAAATTGTGGTTGTATCTATGAGTGAATTTGGCTTTATGTATGAGTGAATAACAGTTGTATCTATGAGTGAATTTGGCTTTATGTATGAGTGAATAACAGTTGTATCTATGAGTGAATTTGGCTTTATGTATGAGTGAATAACAGTTGTATCTATGAGTATGTTTATGATTGAGTTACAGTGATTCATGATTGTGTTTTAGGTGCAGGATCTGACCGCAGGCGTTCTGGCATCCAGCAATATTGATGCTGCAGCATTGTTAGCAAAATTACAAGCATCTAATTTAGAAACAGAATTACACAGATTCTATGATGCAGAAGCTTTACAGGCGTTACAGCAGCAAGAACCCATGGAGCTCACATCTGGTAAGTTTGTGACACACCTTTTGTGGTTAAGTAACCTGATTGGTTTATTACAACTCAACTCCTGCTTTAAAACACATTCATTGGTTAGGACAGACACACCTCCAGTGTTAAAACACATTCATTGGTTAGGACAGACACACCTCCAGTGTTAAAACACATTCATTGGTTAGGACAGACACACCTCCAGTGTTAAAACACATTCATTGGTTAGGACAGACACACCTCCAGTGTTAAAACACATTCATTGGTTAGGACAGACACACCTCCAGTGTTAAAACACATTCATTGGTTAGGACAGACACACCTCCAGTGTTAAAACACATTCATTGGTTAAGACAGACACACCTCCAGCTTTAAAACACATTCATTGGTTAGGACAGACGCACCTCCTGCTTTAAAACACATTCATTGGTTAGGACAGACGCACCTCCTGCTTTAAAACACTGTCATTCATTGGTTAGGACAGACGCACCTCCTGCTTTAAAACACTGTCATTGGTTAGGACTGTCACACTTTCAGTAGTTTGTACAAAATAATTGATGCGAGCTTTTATACACTTTCATTGGTTTGTACTGCAGCACCGCCAACTAAAACTCTAGTTAGTTTAAACTTAACATTGGTAAATACAGTGGCTCTTTCAGCTCAGATTTGTTAATAAATTTAAACTCCTTTTAATACTTATTCAATGGTTAATACCGTCACACCAGTCGCTTTTAACATATTTTGGTTAGTAGACACAATAATAAAATCCATTCATTGGTTAATACAACACGCCTTCAGATTTATAACACCTTATTCGAAACATTTCAATTCAACAGATATGTCTCCTGGGAAGACCGGATCTCGTAGAAAAAGTCGCGGCCGTCCGACAAGTATTGAGAGCCTACGCGACCCTCTGGCCCGTCAGTCCTCGACGTCGAGTCTCGGAGCCAATACCAGCGTTAGCGGCGACTGTGAAGATCGTACTTACGACTGTGAGATTTGTGGCAAGCAGTTCAGTCACAATGATCGTCTTCGACGACACAGAAAAATACACACGGCGGAGAAACCGTATAAATGCGACATATGTGGGAAGGGTTTCAAAGAAAAATGTAACTTAAAGCATCACCGATTTATACATACAGGTCAGTGAAATACACTAAAACCTCGATAATAAGACCACCTTTTGGACCCTTTAAAACTGGTCTTCTTATTGAGGTGGTCTTAATATTGAGATAAAATAAAGAACGAAACAATGAAAATGGGCTTGAAAATCGTGGTCTTTTTATTGAGGTGGTCTTTAGGTGAGGTTTTACTGTATTCGGTAAATGAAAACTTTCAAGCGTTACAATAATTAATATTAAATTGACTTAATATGTGTACATAAAAACTTTCTTACATATTTGGTAAGAAATGTTATCATGGATTCTATTTTCCTGAATGGAACATAATTTTCAATACATATGACATTTAACTTCTAGCATTTTTCAAAGAGTTTTTGCTGTCATTGCAGAACACTAAGCATAAACTGTATGTAACGTCTTCTGACATGATAACACCTGACCTAATTCCCTTGTCGTCTCTTATCTGAACGATAAATCAGAACGTCCTCTAAAGTTCGTCAAAATCACGGGATTTTGATTTCTCGATTTTTATCCTTCCGGTTCAGAAACACATCAACATCAAAACAATAGAAAGAAAGCCTCCTCGTGAAACCTTTAAAGTCTGTAACAACTTTTAATTTTTCTAAAAATCCATTCTGTACAGTATAGTTTGACGTTACGCCATATTGTTTGGTGCAGTATAGTTTGACGTTATGCCATATTGTTTGGTGCAGTATAGTTTGACGTTACGCCATATTGTTTTGTGCAGTATAGTTTGACGTTACGCCATATTGTTTTGTGTAGTATAATTTGACGATACGCCATATTGTTTTGTGTAGTATAGTTTGACGTTACGCCATATTGTTTTGTGTAGTATAATTTGACGATACGCCATATTGTTTTGTGCAGTATAGTTTGACGTTACGCCATATTGTTTTGTGTAGTATAATTTGACGATACGCCATATTGTTTTGTGCAGTATAGTTTGACGTTACGCCATATTGTTTTGTGTAGTATAATTTGACGATACGCCATATTGTTTTGTGTAGTATAGTTTGACGTTACGCCATATTGTTTTGTGTAGTATAGTTTGACGTTACGTCATATTGTTTTGTGTAGTATAGTTTGACGTTACGCCATATTGTTTTTGTGTAGTATAGTTTGACGTTACGTCATATTGTTTTGTGTAGTAAAGTTTGACGTTACGCCATATTGTTTTGTCCATTGTCTAAAGAGAGTCAAAATGTAGTTTGTCAAAAAAATGTGTAATTTCGATTAAACCCTATTTGGGGGAAATATTAACAAAAGATGAGTTAAAAAATATGGTTAAAACTCTTTCATTAAAACTCTTTCAGGAGAGAAGCCATATAAATGTGAGACGTGTGGGAAATCATTTAATCAGAGAAGTAGCTTGAAAACCCACCAGAAAGTTCACACTGGAGAGAAACCTTTCAGGTAAGTCCGTGGGCCTGTGGCTGCTTACTTAATGATCATGCCAAGGTGAAAGATGTATAAGAGTCAAAAGACCTGTCTATGCAGTCTCGTCAAGATGTATTCTAGTTAGCAAATCATGTCTGTGAGTAATGCAAAGTTCTGCACAAACATATGTAAAAACTCCTTCTTTTTTAGTACAAATTCCTTATTTTTCCTACTTTTCTCCTACTTTTTGGTAAATTTTATTCCAACTTTTTTCCCACTTTTTGAAAGAAGTTCACTTGACAGCCTGTATCTGTTATAATCCCAGGCCCTGTTTCTGTATAGTAACATTACCAGGGGATGAGAATCTACCTATTATCACCTGTTGCCAGTTTTGAAGAAAAGTTAAATAAAAGTTTTCCGATTTGGTCAGATATTTTTTGTGCTGAGCGTGGAAAGACATCCAGCGCTTTTTCTACCCTTTTCTCTAATCTAGTTTCTGAGTATTCTTACAACTGGGCTGCGTTTCATCAAAAATCCTAAGTATGAAAAGATAGGAGTGAAACTTTATGGAAGGAATACGTCATGTTTGCTCAATATATTTTAGACATTTTGAAGTGTAAATATCTTTAATATGTCATATTCTTTAAGATTAAACTAAAATTTGGTTGAATTTTGTTTTTTAAACTCGTGTAACAAAACATGCTTAAATTGGCTTAGGTGCGAAAAGTGTACTTAGGGAGTGAAAAGTGCACCTAAGTCTTTCGTTCGTATTGACCTAAATTGTTCATGATTTTTACGTTGTTTTGTAGATGTGAGCTCTGTGATAAGCCATTTGCACAGAAATACTTACTTCGACAGCATATGAAAAAGCACATAGAATTAAATATGGCGCCAACTCAACAGTGACTAGGTTCGTCCGCTTCCTCCAAAATCTCTGAATCTGTTGATAGTAAATCTGTTACCATGGATACCAGTGTTGACCCTTCCTCCAAAATCTCTGAATCTGTTGATAGTAAATCTGTTACCATGGATACCAGTGTTGAACCTTCCTCCAAAATCTCTGAATCTGTTGATAGTAAATCTGTTACCATGGATACCAGTGTTGACCCTTCCTCCAAAATCTCTGAATCTGTTGATAGTAAATCTGTTACCATGGATACCAGTGTTGAACAGCTTTTAGAACATAAACTGGATTTTGAAACTTTTAGTGCTAATCATCCCCCTAAAAATAGGACAAATACTGTGGAAAAGATAAAGAAATTATCCTGTAATATCAACGCTGGTAGTTTTTTGTCTCCCGTTGTTTCTTTCTGTCTGGCTGATGATGATGTCGTTCATGCTTTTGATGATGATAATGATGATAATGACACCATCAATGCAGCAACTGGACATAAATTTGATAAAACTATTGGTGTGCCTCCAGAAAAATTGTTGTATGAAATGAAGACATCTTGTTTTAAAATAAAAAGTGAAAATGCTATTGATGACGGTAATGGTTTGGTAAAAGAAAAGCCCACTGTTGCTGATAAAAATGTTAATGCGAGGCTGAATATATTGTCTGGGAACCAGTTAGAGGAAAATGACTTTAAGAAATCTTTAAATTTAAAATTTGATTCTCAGATAGAAACCGACTTCGAAATTTTCCATAAAAAGGACAAAATATCTGATAGTGTTGCTAAGAAACGAAAGTTAGGTATTTTTAGACAGGAGACAAAAAAGCAGGCAGATAACCATAGTGTCGCCATTGGAGATGTCTATTCTTTTAATGAGGAAGACATTGCTGACGAGGAACGTAAAGATTTTTCTTACAAATTATTTGACAAAGTTGTGCTGCATAAAAGGAAGAAAAGTGCTAATTTTCATGCAACTGCTGCTAACAATGATATTTTTCCACGTAAACAGGAATTGAACGACCCATCTGTGTCCACCACGCCTTTATTGAATTCAGTGAATATTCACAGTACAATGTTTAATGTAACAAATAACGGATCATCTGAGAAAGCTGGTGTTGTATCTCCGAGGCATCTGTATACTACCAAGAGCAACGATATCTCGAAACTTGTCAACAGCAGAATTTCTCACAATCTGGTTGAGAATCTTAGTCAGAGAGACAAACGTCTAGAGGCCATTAGAAAAGTTAGTCTTTGGATCGATGATTGTGCCGAAGAGAAAGTCTCATTGGTCAGTTCTGACACTCCTCCAGTTTCTCATTGGTCAGCTCGGAAATGCCTCCATTCATTGGTCAGTTCTGACACACCTCCAGTTTCTCATTGGTCAGCTCGGAAACGCCTCCATAATAATGATGAGATGGTGACTGTGTTTTCAACCAAGGATAAAAAAGTATTTCCGACGATTATGTCATCTGGAAGCAGAACAGATAGACTGGTTAACAATGTTAGAACAGTTTCTGGTATCCATGGTAACTCATTGACTGGTTCACCTCTTCTTTCATCCTCTAGTGCATCAGATGGACTGGTTAGCGATGTTAGATCAATGACAGGTTTCCATAGCAACTCATCGACTGGTTCACCAGTTTTTCCATTATTAAGTAAAACTGATGGACTGGTTTACACAGATGGAACTTCAACAAGTAGTTACAGTCAAACTGTCGCCATTTCTGAATTTAGTTTAAAAAGTGCTTGTAATGATCTGATACACGGGAATTGTGCAAAAAAGTATTTCCGAGGAGAAGTTGGAATTGAAGTAATACCGAGGACATGTACCAGCTTGTCTAACGCTACTGGTCACGAGACCTCCATTTCCTCTGTGGACAGACTTGCCGATTGTGACGTGACTAAAGATACCAATATTCAAGGTGTAAAGAGTGATTTCATCGTTTCAAACGGACCTCAGCATGTTTTCACTGAATCAGAAGTAGATGCAAGTCTCCATGTGAAAGTTTCTCGTGACGAAAAAAGTGCTGGCACATTTCCAAATCAAAACATTAGCATACGTCATGCAGACGGGTCAACTGGGCTGCAAAGCAGATGCATTAAGCGTGCTCACAATGGCTTAGTCAAAGATAGTATTATAGAAACAATGGCTGCTGAGAAACAGGTT
Organism: Mactromeris polynyma; assembly: GCA_032209605.1. Taxonomy (NCBI): domain Eukaryota; kingdom Metazoa; phylum Mollusca; class Bivalvia; order Venerida; family Mactridae; genus Mactromeris; species Mactromeris polynyma. Next base: position 4,581,243 of record JASFXZ010000004.1, on the reverse strand, counting down.
GTGCTTGATACTTGTGATACACCAACTGTTCCGCTTGATTGGAATTTGGAACAAAACTTTGAAACATATTCCAGTGATAGGAATGAACCGAATACTTCTATGAAAGATGGTCAAGGTAATGGCACTGTATTTTCTAAGATTGCAGAGAATTTTCCCAGTGAAGAAGACAGATTACATGTAGATGCTATTGCTCAGCTTGAAACAAAGCAGGCAGACGGAAACTTTAACGTGTCTGAAATGAAAAGAAATTTTGGTGAAGCAGACGAGACAGATGGTTTTAAATGTGACATGGGTGCAGAGTTTGAAGATGATTCTGCCAAAATCAATGAAGATGATGATAAGCCTGTGGAAAGTAAACTACAAAGAAGAAGTATTAGTAGTTATGTTAATGTATTTGATAACCTTATTGGTGCTGATTTGTGGGGTTTGGGTACAAAACTTGATTTGAAATGTGTAAATAGTGAAGATGTATATAAATGTCTCAATAGAGCAGACGGTGCTGGTAATTCACTGCAGACTGGTTCTAAAGTTATAACAAATGTTGGAAAGTGTGGTACACAGTCTAAGAAAGGAACCACAATGATGAGAAATGTCCCCAATGGAGAGATTATCAAGAGCAATAACTGTGATGTGAAAAGGTCAAATTTTTATAGCAATAAAATTGATAATGATTTACATGTGAGTTCTGATGTCGAGGAATTTGATGACAATTCTTTGAATTTAACAACAGAAGATTTTCATTTAGCTTATCAAGAATGTTTGGAGAAAGTTTATAAACTACAGGACATTGATAAAGGCACCGATGTGGACGACATGGCAACAGATTTAACAAAAGATGATCCCAATATTCAGTTCCATGTAAATGAAAATTCTCTGACAAATTATTCAGAAAGCTCGCCTTCGTCTATCTCTAATATTGACAGTGTCAGTTTGGTTTCCAAGGCAACTACATTTGGCGGTGAAATTACCACGGTTACGAACTCCTCTGATGTCTTTCAGTTTTCCGCTGTAAAGGACTCGCGTACACTGGGTTATTTTTCTCAGTTTCGATTACCAGTGCTTACTGAATCTCAACAATTAAGTGCGGACTCTAAGCTGGTATCTCATTTGGGTCCCAGTCTAGACGAAGTTTTGATAAACCAGTCTAAAAATTCAGACCCGCAGAATAGTTTAGTAACTCCGGATAATATTACATTTTTAAATGAGCTTTCCAAAGTGAAGACTATTCCTGTCTCAATATCAAATGTTTTCCCTGAAAATTCCTTGGTTGCTAAGGGCGATCGAAATTGGCCGAATGTTGGAGACAATTTTCAAACCGTTATTGAAAGAGGAACGGGATACGCGACTGTAAGCAATATTGATGATATTGATGAAAATAATATTGACCATGATTTTGTTCTGGAAGAGACGGTTGCCGTTGACAACATCGCCGAAGATTACAAGTGGAACGAAACACTGAAGAGCTTCATTATGAAAAATCTTGATAATGAACCCAAAGGAGAAATTAAAGAACAAGATACTTTCAGTGTTGAGTTGTTACTGGAACAAAAGATGGCTGAACAATATTTAAATAGAAATATTGAATGTTTGAAGAGAAAAAATTCTGCAGATTCTTGACTCTATATTTTTCCTTGTTATGAAATAATGTTTTTTTTGTAAATTTCTAGGTTTATACAAACTTTTGTTCTTCAGTTCTGGTAAAGAATCGTTTTTGCGCCAAAATCTCGATTTGAATCATTGGAGATTTTCCTGGGGTATTATTCATAAACGCCAAGTCTTAAACTCAGACTTAGACTTGAGATTTACAAAATATTATTTACTATCATTTTTTTTCCGTTTAATCTAAGCGAATGAAATTTTGTCTGAATAACGGTTGTAACCTACTTAATATTTTCGCTAATTTTTACTAAAATTTATGTTGTTACAACAACATAAAGAGGAAAAAGAACATTTAACATTTTAAAGTCTAACTCTGCGTCTCAGTCAAGCAGTGTTTATGAATAAGGCCGCTGAATTAACTTACATTTTGCTGCTAATGCTTAAGATTCTATGGTTCTACAAGATTGCCTCGGTCGCGTTTCTGGTCGTTTATTGCTATGTTAAATCGACACCACCAAATTGATGTCACCAAACTGTACACGGTGACCAGCCCACAGAATAGCAGAATATTTTGCACATTTTTCTTATTTAACTTGATAAACAAGTGTCAGCCAAAAGAAGGAGAAATGTCTGAACTTAGTATCTGCTCTTGTAAAGTTCAGGCCCCGATCTCGCTAAGCCTCTCAATCTGAGCTAAATCTCAGCTCAAATATTTTCTCAAATCATTGAGATTTTTCTCATCTGAGACCGGACTCAAAATTGGTATTACATGTACAACACAAAAATTTGAATGAGTTTCATCTCATAAAACTTTGAAGAGATCCAATATGAGAATTGAGCAAAATCTCAATATTGAGCTGAGATTTGAGCAAAATCTCAATATTGAGCTGAGATTTGAGCAAAATCTCAATATTGAGCTGAGATTTGAGCAAAATCTCAATATTGAGCTGAGATTTGAGCAAAATCTCAATATTGAGCTGAGATTTGAGCAAAATCTCAATATTGAGCTGAGATTTGAGCAAAATCTCAATATTGAGCTGAGAATTCTATTTGAGATACTTTGGGAGGTTGGGGTTTGATGTGCTAATATATATATATATATATATATATGATGTACATAACAAATGTCGCTAAAAATTGTTTTTGCTTGAATTTACGGAGTGTGATAGTATTTGGATGTATAGAGATGAGGGTACACTCTGATACTTTTCCCGTCAACACTTGTTCAATATTGAGATACAGTCGGACCTCGTATATTCTAATTCATCGGATCCGAAATTTGATATCGAATAATACATCGTTTAAAATAGCCCATTTCAATTCGACGTGCCTAAGAAGACACATCGGAACCTGATATTTATTTTTGGATGATACCAAGTATTTGGATAGAAGGGGTCGAATAAACGAGGTCCGACTGTATTTAGGAAATTTTGCCTTCTGTGTTAAATTTACAAAGTTAGTTTTTAGGCCTGTACGTGGGGTGTTCAAAAAATTATTTACTTCTATTGTTATGTCTTTGATCTTCAAAGATGAAATAAAGGTCCTTTTCAGAGTACATTTTGAACATCCCTTGTTTTTAACGTTAAATTTGTTATCTCATTTTGAGCCACGCATTTGTGTGATGCAAGACAAGATATGAGACGCCCCTTCTCTTGATGAGCACGGCTCTTCATGTATATATGTTACTCAGGTTGGGTGAACATGTGACTTTATTGTTTACTATGCGGCACGAAAAGCTTGCAGCCGATCACAAAATGGTACGTATTTTGGCAGTTTTTGTTTCTTAGAAATAGTTTATTTTGCCGGAATGCGTGCCACAAAATTTTAAGCAAGACGAAATGTTCTCCGATTTTTTTGTGGCACGCATTCCGGCAAATCTTCAGAGATCTATGTGTCGATATCAGCATCATCGCAACCAGGTTTTGGATGACTAGGTTATAGGTGCTATGGTACAATTAAAAACTATTTCTAACAAACAAAAATAGCGAAAATAAGTGCTGTTTTGTGATTTGGCTGCCAGCTTTTCGTGCCGCGTCGCAAACAAAAAAGTCTCGTGTTCACCCACCCTGTTACTATTATTAGCAATACAATTTTTTTTGTTAAAAATATATTTTATTGTTGTTTTTTTAAATAAAAGCTTGTCCCGCAATATGTAGCTATTTGTTGATGAAGTATTTGTTCTGTGTATTCAAAATACACATTTTTCTTTATTGATGTTAATTATCTGTGTTTGTACATATTTATATATATTTGTGTGTAAAAAAAACTTTATCTGTTTTAATCGTATCTTATGATATATTTTTTCAAGGAAATGTCATTATGTGTGACTTGTTGTACATTTTGTTGACCTGTAAATCATTGTCCAACATTTTCCAGTCCTTACATCTTCGTAAGGATGATTGTTATGTAAATTAGATAATTATGAATAATTCATGAAGCTAGAACCAGTTTCAGCTTCTGATTGGCTGAAATGTATTTGCTATGTTTAGATGAAACAGGTTAAGCTTCTGATTGGCTAAAAAATGTTTGCTATATTTAGATGAAATGTTATAAGCTTCTGATTGGCTAAAAAATGTTTGCTATATTTAGATGAAATGTTATTAGCTTCTGATTGGCTAAAATTTGTTTGCTGTATTTATAATGGAATAACTTCAAACTAAATTTCATTGGATGACATAAATAGCTTGTGTTCTCATTGGATGATATCAGTAAATGAATTATGATTGGTTAATTTAGAAGCAAGATTGTATTTAGAAGATGATTTTTGTTACAATTTTGTAAATGATATTTGGTACCTTGAAAGCTTGTTTTAAAGAATAATAATTTTAACAATTAATTTATTGGTTGTTTTTTATCGACATTTTAGACCATTATTTCATAAGTGGATGAAGTTCGAGCCGACGCAGTGATGTAGGTCAGCATATCAGTTTTCAAGCTTAATATACATGTATGTATCTCGTTGAATTTGTCTAATTGTCTTAAAAGTGTTCCAATTTTATTATTTTATTTCCATAAAGAATCTTTTGAAACAAATGGTACCATCTTAGTGCAGATTAAACCAAATATCGGCACTATATATAAAAAAAAGAGTTTTAATGTGAATTTTTTTTCAATTTAGATGCAAAGCAAAAAATTTCATTGTATGTTTATCTTAGAAAACCTGCTTGAACTCTTTTGTATTTATGGTTTCCATTGAGCCATAAAATGGTTAACGTTAATTGTCAAGAAAATACATGAATTGCGCAATAATCTTCCAGATTTTTTTACAGCAATATGTTAGATTTTTCTGGAGGTGTGTCACTGTTGACCAATCATGTTATAAGTGCCAAAACACACGTCTATGTCTGGTGTATAAATTTCACTCAATTTCGATATTTCGGCCTGGACGTCGTGACGTCATTTCCTCTGTGAAGTATGAGAGATGACGTCACAACATGTTGTGCATTTGATGAAGACATTTCGAGGGCTCAACGCAACAATGTCGTAACTCCTATTAATTTATATAGGTGTTACAACATTATTGCGTTGAGCCCTCGATTTTTCTGGCTTATGTTACAACAGTATTTGGTGCTCTTGAAAATGGCCAAGTTCGTTTGAAATATTAAGATCGAGTGAATTTATACGCCAGACGTTTTAGTAATCGTCTACTGGACAATATAGGTCTGTGTATTAGATTGCACAATTTTTTAAAACGGTGCCAGCCAGATCCGATTGCTTGAAATAATACCTTTGTTGTTGGATTCATGTACTTCTGAGATCATTAATTTTAATTTTTTTATACCACATGCTGCCGATAAGTCGATTTTATGGTAGAAAATAATGTTAGTTTTGTTCGCACCATAACTGTTCATTGACAGTTTATTATGGCGTTGCTTTGTGGATAAACAAGTTAATTTTTGGCGTTGGTGTTGTTTTTGAATTCTACAGAAGTGGGTTGGTTTTCTTTTTGCATTAAGTGTTTCGTGTGTCCGTCTGTCTGTGTTTGTACATAGATAAAATTATCGTGATTTTTAAAAAAAAAAGCTGTGATCAACATCCTATAGATGCTTAACTGCTGTACCTTGTCTGTGTTATGATAAATCTTATAATGATCTGTGTTATGGAGATGCTTGTTAGTTCCGCTTCAACCTCGCAAGTTGAAGTCAATGGCCATATTGGGAATATAAATTGTGATGTTAATGTGTTGACTTTATTTTAATTCTGATGTTTCATTCAGAAATGGAAATAAAAATGTTGTTTCTGTCAGTCACTCAGTTTCCATAGCAACTGATAATTTGACCTTAGTACAGTATAGGTATCTGTTGTCATGGTGATGACCTTCACAATGTACTTCTCACACTTAATCAGATTTGGTGCATATATCTCTTAATATATCTTGTTGCTATAGAAACAAACTATAAATTGAAAATAAATTGACAACATTTGGAGCTAGCGTCCTTGACATTGTTGACCTTAAAACTTTTTCTCTGTCTGCCATATCTTAGTGTCGACCAATGAGTGTGCCAAGATTAGAGGTGTGTCACTGATGACCAATCAGTGTGCACCATTTCTGAAAGGTGTGTCACTTTTGGCCAATCAGTGAACACCATTTCTGAAGGTGTGTCGCAGATGACCAATCAGTGTGCACCATTTATTGAAGGTGTGTCACTGTTGGCCAATCAGTTGGTACCAAATAAGATGTGTTTTTAATGGCCAAGAAATGTTTATTCTGTTGATTATTTCCTGCATAACTACATATCATGCGAAGTCTTATTGTGCGAAAAGCTGTGTGTTTTGTTTCAATATGGAAATTTTATTGTTCCTTGTACAGAGTTGACTATGATCGGTCAGCGGTTATTGAATTTTTCTGATTGTTAACAATATGCATTACTTATGTATGTTTATGTCTCGTATTTCTGAAAGGTGTGTCACTGTTGGCCAATCAGTGTGCACCATTTATTGAAGGTGTGTCACTGTTGGCCAATCAGTGTGCACCATTTATTGAAGGTGTGTCACTGTTGGCCAATCAGTGTGCACCATTTATTGAAGGTGTGTCACTGTTGGCCAATCAGTTGGTACCAAATAAGATGTGTTTTATTTTGGAGGGATTTTAGTGACTGCTTTTATGAAAATATTTTAATTGTTTATTGCTTTAAATCTTCCATACGGTGAAAGTGATACATATTGGTATGTATAAATGTGTAAATACGGTAATAATTCTAATATGTTTGTCGCAGTTAATTTTTTTTAATGAAGTTAAACTTTCATCTGTTGCTGTCCTTTCTCTGTCTGAAACTTTCTGTGTAATTATTAAATAGTAACTTTTTCTGACAATTTTGTCATAGCAAACTACAGTCGGACCTCGGTCATTTGAATTCATCGGGTCCGAAATTTTGTTTAGAATAATACATAGTTTCAAATAGCCCATTTCAATTCGACGAGTCTAAGAAGATACGTCGGGACCTGATATTTATTTTGATAGAAGGTTGTCAAATAACAAGGTCAGACTGTACTAAATTTTAGTGTACTGTAAAATCTGCTCGAGGTGCAGGGCTCAAGAAATCCATTAGCCCGACGTCCCGGACTAGTCTTATGCTGAATCGTGATACAAACAGTTAAGTTGAAATAGAGTCCAGGGCACGTATTCACAAACGTTTTCAGACTGAATCTCAGACTTAGACTTTAAAATGGTAAATTTTCATGTTGTTCCCATGTTATTGTTACACAATATATTTTGATAAAACATGGCAAAAGTGTAGAGTAGGTAGCAAGAAATATTCACGCCAAAATTTATCCGTTTAAATATAATGAAAACGAAATGCTTGTAAATTTAATTTTTGACATTTTAATCTTAGTCTGAGATTCAGTCTATAAACGTTTGTGAATACGGGCCCTGGACAAGTTTGTTTTTAAAGCTAACCTACATCAGCCATTGTTCAGTTGTAAGTCAAACCTTAGAATCCCACAAACACATCCATGTGATTAAGAATTTTAGATTGTGGAGCTATCATTGTGTATGTTAATTTGTTATTAAATTGATAAATATTCTAAGACAACTAGCTTCTTATGCGGACAAGTCAAATTTCACATTTCTATTAGTCCGGGACATGTGTCTTTGACAAAAGAGCCCTCAGATGGAAGACGTACGAAGGATTACATAAGGTATTGGAAACTATAGGCTTTGTTTAATTTCATTAAGAGCTAAAATGTTGAAGGAAATTGACAAGAAATTGAAGGATATGGAAATGAATTTTTAGAATGACTGTCAGATCGAGGAAAAAAAAGAGAAATGGGTAATTTTTAAGCATTTTAAATTATGTAGGGATGGTTTTGGAGAATTTTTGTGTACAATCTTGTATTAACTTGTAGTATTTCTTCTTGACAAAGTACTTGTGTGGATTAATGTACCAAATAGTTGAATGTTAAGGGAACTGTGTACTTATATATGCATTTAAAGGGAGATAATTGAGATTCTTTGCAAAATTTACAACTAGGTTTTTGTTGTGACTACTGTTATATTTGTTAAACAAGTTCTTGTATAAACGTGGATGTATACTTTTGTTGGTAATGAAAAAAAATATTTGAAAGTGAATTTTTTTTTGTTTCTGTTAGATATTTTTTTACAAAATCTTTTTATTTTCATCTTAAATTGTTGCGAAAATGTTGAGAGAGGAGATTAATTAAAGTCAGACTGTATTTATGATAAGTCATTTTGTAGAAATGTTGTAAATTGAAGAAATTTTTTTTTCGTTTAAAATGTCTAGTTGACATCCATGTAGACGTATCCTGTTTGCTGTAGAGCAATGCTATGTACAACTAGAGTGTTCAGTTGGAAAGAACATATCAGAATTTGGAAATAAGCTGGGTTATCTTCCCTTGATATTTTCTGTTTACCTGTGCTGTTTACATCAATCAAATTGCAAATTTTATGACTATTGGAATCAAGGCTTTCCATTATTCTGTTTTATACGGTATACAATTATTTGCTATCCTAGGGAAACAAAGTCTGGAGTAACTGTTCAGTTAGTTACATGAATTTTTTGTGGTGTCGGGCTTAGGTACAACATATTGTCAAAACTGAGATTTTTCTCAATCTGAGAATTTTCTCAAACTGCAATCTTCCTCAAATTGAGTATTTTCTCAAACATGTCTTTCTCAAACTGAAAATTTTCTCAAACTGAAATCTTTCTCAAATGTACAATTTCTTTAACTGAGATTTTTATCCATCTGAGATTTTCTCAAACTGAGAATTTTCTTAAAGTGAGATTTTTCTCAAACTGTGGTCATTCTCAAGTCAAAATTTGATATTTTGGCTCTGAACTTGGGCTTGTAAAACTTATAGTCAGTCTGTGTACACACTGATTGGTCGTCAGTGACACGCCTTCAGAATTGGTGCACACTGATTGGCCAACAGTTACACGCCTTCAGAAATGGTGCACACTGATTGGCCAACAGTTACAGTCAGTCAGGTTAGGGGTTATGAGGATTTGGATAAATTTGATTGGTATAATCTGTTCAGCTATGTAGATAATTATAAATATTTGTTGATATTACATGAACAATATTCTTGCTTTTTTAGTATAAGTTGTTGAAAATTGGTGGTTTTACCCCTATTTCATGTTTTATTTTGTCCCCTTTATGTATGTGTGTACTCTGTTATAATATCCCTTCAAAAGGGTACTTTTTATGTTTGAGTTATTTATAGATATAATCGTTAGTTCTTTCACTATTTTAGTATAAAATCTAATGTGCTCTTTGACTTGCAGTATTGGAACCAGGTTTTATTAAACGAAACACCCGTACCAACTTGTTTTCGGCTGGTCCCCTAGCCTGGGTTCCACTTGAATTTTTATTATTTCTTAATGCAATAAGTTTTTATTTAATGCCACCCCACCAGAGCAGCCCTCTCTTGAGCAACAGCCTCTCTTCAACAACATTCAAAATTTATTTACACTTTTAAACCTCAATAATAAGACCACCTCAAAATTAAGAACACAATTTTCAAGTCCATTTTCACTGTTTTGCTCTTTATTCAACCTTAATATTAAGACCAATTCAATATAAAGACCAGTTTTCAAGTGTCCCAAGGATGTCCGTATTATCGAGGTTATACTTAATATTAAGGTTGAATAAAAAGTTGTTCTCTTAATATTGAGGTGGTCTTACTGAAGTCTACTTTCGGTTCAGAAATGCGTTGAAAACAAACAAATAGCAAGTTGTTTATGAAATAAAACTCAATTCTGGGGGTTTGAATTTCCATTTAGTTATCAGAGAAGAGAAAAAAAGGTAACAACTCTTCAGAGTGTCTATCTCCAGTCAACAGCCGAATTTTTCATCTCCGAAAGGTGTTGCTCTGGAGGGGTTGGACTGTATTTGAATATGCTGGCATAGATTTTCCGTTTTCACTGATATTTATGTCATTATGACTGTTTGGCTGTGAGGACTTTTCATCTTCATGATCACATAGTGACTTGCATGGTCGAGATTTACCCAAATTTACAAGTAACTGGTGCCTTTCCCAATGTGCGTCTAAACTAAGGGTAATTGGCCCCTTATTGTTGGGGATAGTAGCTGGTACCCTGAAGTATGTTTTTCTGAACCTTCCACTAGCTGGTACCAGCTTATTCCAGTTTTGTTTCTGTGTAAATATATGTTGCATTCTGTTATTAATACTTGCAGACTGTCTTATGTTTTCTATTGTTACATTTGTTTTTATTGTTTTATTTTTCTATTGTTTTGACTTTGGTCATTTGTGAAGGTCACATGAATAGAATGTCAAGGTCATTTTTGTTGGTGAAGGTCGCGTAATGTATCATATTTCACGGTCTCATGTATCACTTGTTAGGTAACATAGTATCATGTTTGTCCAGATTACAAGATACCGTATCTCAAGGTCAAATATATAGGTCAAGGTCACTGTTTCATTCAGTATCAAGCTTGTAATGCAGTTTGAATGTTCTTCCAGTGCATTTTGATGCGAATTCGTCACTGGAATGATTCATGTTAAAATTAAGTATATCTCAAGGTCAAACATATAGGTCAAGGTCACCGTTTCATCCAATATAAAAAATGAAATTGTTCAGAAGCTGTGAGAATGAAACACTGAAGAGTTCAGGATAGTGCCTCATCAATGCTGTATGCTCATTGCCAGACCAGCAGGGTGGGTTCATATGGTTATGTAACAGAATTGACTTGGGGTATAGATGCTCCGAGGGTTTGGGTTGTTGACCTGTATATATCTGCTGATGTGTAAGTATTTACCCTTCATCTGTACCTTACAAATGACCATCGTTATTGTAGATGTTGACGATTATTATTGGCTTTGTATTCCAAGCAATATACAAAATGAAAGCATTGTCTGAGAAATACAGTATATGGGGTACAGTTGTTCGATAATCATGGAGTAGCTTGGTATTGTTTGAGGTGATGAAGTTTTTACACAGCAGTCTTGGTGATTAATTAATTTTTACTTGAGGCTTCAACATAACTGTTGTGTAACTTTTATGAAATAAGAGTTTAGTTGCCATAGTTACAATCTCTGGGTTTTTTTCATTAAATTAACACCGAACCACTCGCCATTGTGTTTCTCCTGGTTGTATTGAATTAATGCCTACATTATCATCCTTTGTTTTGAAGGTGTGTCACTGATGACCAATCAGAGTGTACCAATTCTGAAGGTGTGTCACTGACATCCAATCAAAGTGTACTAATTCTGAAGGTGTGTCACTGACGACCAATCAGATTGTACTAATTCTGAAGGTGCGTCAATGTAAGCCAATCAGTTTGTTTTGCTCTGAACATCAATGTTTTTGCCTCTGATGCTAGACTTGCAAGGCTCCAGCTTCAGTTTTTATGAAAATGAAAAAAATGTTTGACCAGTGTGGGGGTGTTGTCAGAATGATAATCTATTTGTTAATTAATTATGACCCTATGCTTATTTCCATTATTTCATTTGCTGCGGAACATAAAGCCATGCTGTAGTCTCAACTGTTGTTGCCAGCCAATATTCCATTTAGGGCTTGTCTCTTGAAACCTGCATAAATAACACTGTTTGATTCCCTGTATTGTTATATATATCCTAAAATAGCAATTTGAAAATAAAATACATTACTGCTACTGCTGTCTCTTGTCTTTATTTTGAATTCTGATTGGATGTTGAGTAGTTGAACACTCACCGAGTATTTATCCCTAAACACTACTACTCAATTGACATTTCTGTGTACACTTCACTAAATACAGTACTTACTGAACACTCCTCACAGAAATCAGTTACTGAACATCATTACCTGAACATATTTGCTGAACATTACTCGCTGAATATTACTCACTGAACATTACTCACTGAACATTACTCACTGAACATTACTCTCTGAACATTACTCTCTGAACATTACTCACAGAACATTACTCTCTGAACATTACTCACTGAAAATTACTCACTGAACATTACTCACTGAAAATTACTCACTGAACATTACTCTCTGTACATTACTCACTGAAAATTACTTACTCAACATTACTCACTGAACATTACTCACTGAACATTACTCACTGAACATTACTCTCTGAACATTACTCACTGAACATTACTCACTGAAAATTACTAACTCAACATTACTCACTGAACATTACTCACTGAACATTACTCACTGAACATTACTCACTGAACATAACTCTCTGAACATTACTCACTGAACATTACTCACTGAAAATTACTAACTCAAAATTACTCACTGAACATTACTCACTGAACATTACTCACTGAACATAACTCTCTGAACATTACTCACTGAACATTACTCACTGAACATTACTCACTGAACATTACTCTCTGAACATTACTTACTGAACATTACTCTCTGAACATTACTCACTGAACATTACTCACTGAAAGTTACTAACTCAACATTACTCACTGAACATTACTCACTGAACATTACTCACTGAAAATTACTAACTCAACATTACTCACTGAACATTACTCACTGAACATTACTCTCTGAACATTACTCACTGAAAATTACTAACTCAACATTACTCACTGAACATTACTCACTGAATATTACTCTCTGAACATTACTCACTTCACATTACTCACTTCACATTACTAACTCAACATTACTCACTGAACATTACTCTCTGAACATTACTCACTGAAAATTACTTACTAAACATTACTCACTGAACATTACTCACTGAACATTACTCACTGAAAATTACTCACTGAACATTACTCACTGAACATTACTCTCGGAACATTACTCACTGAAAATTACTAACTCAACATTACTCACTGAACATTACTCACTGAAAATTACTTACTCAACATTACTCTCTGAACATTACTCACTGAAAATTACTTACTCAACATTACTTACTGAACATTACTCACTGAAAATTACTTGCTCAACATTACTCACTGAACATTACTCTGAACATTACTCTCTGAACATTACTTACTCAACATTACTCACTGAACATTACTTACTGAATATTACTCACTGAACATTACTCTGAACATTACTCTCAAAACTATCATGATAACTGGCAAAGAAGGTGCCAGATTAATAAAAGGTAGTACAACACATGAGAATGTTACAAGTTTTACCCCCTTCTCTAGTAAGATATAAAGGGAGAGAACTCAGTAAGATATAAAGGGAGAGAACTCAGTAAGATATAAAGGGAGAGAACTCAGTAAGATATAAAGGGAGAGAACTCAGTAAGATATAATAGGAGAGAACTCAGTAAGATATAAAGGGAGAGAACTCAGCAAGATATAAAGGGAGAGAACTCAGTAAGATATAAAGGGAGAGAACTCAGTAAGATATAAAGGGAGAGAACTCAGTAAGATATAATAGGAGAGAACTTTTGACAATCTCCTTAGTAGTAAAAAATGGCACCTCGGCCTCAGGTGAGGTCAAAAATAAAAACACCACTTCACATTTGATAATATGTTGTTTATTTCTTGACAGCATAAATAAATATGTATACATGAAAGATAGTGCCAATTACAGACTTTCATAAGCATACCTTGTATTTTTCAATTAGTGAAGTTTTACAATTTACATAATACAATAATTTTCCATACAAACCAATGAAATGATTTTCCAAGACTCAATAAATCAAAGGAGATTGTCACAAGTTCTCTCCCCTTCAAATTCCTTCTACAGTAAATGTATAGTACAGTTGAACCTCAATTATTAGACAACCTTCTATCCGACTCCGAGTACTTGGTATAATCGGAAATAAATATCAGGTCCTGTCATATCCTTGGCACGTCGAAGTGAAATGGGTTATTCGAAACTATTTATTATTAGAAATTAAATTTCGGTCCCGATGAATTCGAATGAACGAGGACCTACTTAGAGTAACGAAGAGGTATGGAAATATCAGAGAGTGATTGACTTTTTTTCAATAGGTCAAATAAGGTATCACTAATACCCTTTATTTCTACAGGTAACATCTTTGATCTATTCTGAAGCACTAAATAATTAATTGTTGCAGCAACTGACAATACATATTGGTGAAATTAATTTTTTTTTTTGAAAATCTCAATTGTCTCTTTTTAAGGATTCCAGCTATTAAGTGGTTGCAAACAAATACAAAAGACCTTTCACAAACTGAACAATTTCACTTCCACCAAGTTTAGATTCCCCGTACACCCGGTCAACGAATGATATTGGCACTTCGCCAATCGTGAATTCTAACTGTCTTGCTCTGATAATCATCTCCATCTGAAAAACGTAACCCTTGGAAACGCAGGCATTTACGAGTTTTTCTAGAACATCTTTGCGATACAATCGGAAACTTCCCGTTAAGTCTGAAGCTCCCGGTCGCAACAAGATCTGAGTCACAAAATTTGCACCTCGACTGATCACTTTCCGTTTTAAGTCCCATCCGTACACGCCGCCAGTGCCAACATAGCGTGTTCCCGAAACAATGTCAAGGTCATCCGCTTTCTGTTTTTTTATGAATTCTGGGATAAATTTTGGATGATGGGATAGATCAGCGTCCATTATGATAATGAAGTTTCCTGTGGCATGTTTAATTCCGTGTATGTAGGCAGTCCCGAGACCGAGTTTCTTCTCTCTGGGTCGGAGAACAATTTTTTTATCGCCGTAAATCTTCTGAAGTTGCTTAGCAACTTCTAACGTCTTATCAGGACTGCCATCATCGATGATTATTATTTCATAATCACACTGGCAATCTGAAAGATGCTTGACCAGTAACCAAACGATGATGGGTAAATTTTCCCTTTCATTGTACGTTGGCAAAAGAATGGAATACTTATCTCCCTTGTCACCCATTATGAAAGTTTTTATGCAAATACCTGAAACAGACAAATAAAATGATTCTTTCAAGACTTTTACAAAAAATATACATGAAAACGATATACTTCATTTTGATAATTTTTTAAAAGATTTTATAGCCAAAATAATACAATTAATTATTTAGAGAAATTGACCTTTGAGCCAGAATCCTCGAGGTAAAAAATGTGTATTTAACAAACATTCAAATCAAGCGTGGTCATAAGACAAATTTAAATAATATTCCACGCTGCAGTTCAGTATGAAACTGAAAGTGTGCGAACTAATTTAGGGCCGAAACCAGAGGGCGATACACATTATGGCAATATCACGGTATGATAAATTCGAAAACAAAATGGCAAAAATCCTTACCAACTTAGTGTCAAAATAGAATTAATGATAGAGAGCGTTAATATGTCGTCAATGAAGACAATATATAAATAAATGCCAACCGTCTACGTTGCAATTTATAAGGCTGGTACCAAGCCTGGTATGAAATGAGGACCAGGTGGTCAATAATAAAGTCGACACCTTCCGGACTCCGGAATCAAAATGACTGAAAGGGAAAGTATGTACCGCAGCTTAATCTAAAAGGTAAATATTGTTAAAATGTTGGTAAATAACTTACACCAACTTTAATAAGTATAATCATCAAGTCTGATCTAATGTTTTAAACGTCATTTGTGGCACGTAAGGTATTTAGATAAAGTCACTATTTTGTACGGTTTACAGGATGAAGTCGGGTTTTATTATATATGCGCCATATGCAAGACTTAATTTGATTGGCTAGAATCGAAACCGGAAGTTTTCAAGGGAAGTAATTCCCGGACTTTTTGAATACACACAAAGAACACGCATTCGTTAATTTTAATCGAAGCTCCCTGTGAAATTATGACAAACGACGATCGAAGTGGAGTGTGACGAACCAAATAAGCTTTTTGTTGGGTTTCCTGATCGTTCGGTAAGAAATCTCTGTGCGCATGTGTTTGATTCGATTCTAAACAAGGTATTGATGTTCTCTCAGAATCTCTGTCCGGATTGACGTGATTGAATCTAGACAGAGAAGAACTGTCGAGTGATATATTCCATTGCATTACGTGTAATTAAAATGAGCATGATTGTTAAGAATTTCTACGTAAAAATACACTAGACTTTGGTAAGTTGTATGCAGTGGCTACGGGTACGGGTCCGTTCCTCTAGAATCGGATTCTAGGGGTACAGGGGTCTTGTTATCGTAGATATCCTAGATAGGATAAACTACGGGTACGGGAGTTTTATATACACATATTCAGATCAAATGATTGTAAGATGACGTTCAAATAAATATTATATAAATGCTATATGAATGTTTATATTTTGTTTGTCGTTAATTATACATTTTGGTTGATACTAAAACAAGGGTTGTGTTGGGGAATTTCGTTGTCGTCTCGAAAAAAGCATTAAACACAGCTATGTAACAAACATTTATTTTTGACAATACACCTGTTAACAGTTTCACACTGTACAACGTAAATATCAGAATTGTATCTAGTGAAACAAAGAGTTACCTAACCTGACGTGCGAGTAAAGCCGATGTGCTATGCTTAAAATTCATAGAAAACTGCCTGTATAACATTTTTCTTGTTCGATTTTCTTATACAATAAACCATTGGAAAGTTTACAATTCTAAAATTTTTAAAAATATACAATTTAATATATTTGATGTAACTACAAGCAAGGAATCAATTGTTAAACTTGACCACATATCGGGAAATTTGCATACTGTTTTATAAGAAGAGATAAGGAGTCAGTAATATTTACTCACAAAAAAGTGTAGTGCATTTTTGAAACTGTTACTTGATGTGGGATTTGTTGATGTCTGTTGGTAATATTGGTATAGCTCAGTGCAGGGGCAATATTCTCTCGCATTTACGTATTTTCAATGAGATTTTGAGGATTTTTGTGACACAAAAATCACTTGCTAGAATTATCCCTGGGTAATGGGTTGACGTACAATAATTAAAAAAAATTCATATCATCTGAGGGGTCGAATTGACATGTCGAATAATCGGAAAGTAGGGGTCGAATTGACTTTGATTATTTTCGGGGGTCGAATTGGTCAGGGGTCGAGTCATCTTGATACCGGTTAGACGGCCATTTGGTTAGCTCAGACAAAAGAGCACCATAGGTTCAACCAAATCAGGGCCTTGTTACAGAGATGTTCATATACATGGTCTGGGTTAGACATTAACTTTTCCAACCTGGTAGTCCACAGGCCAAGTGAATTTTAAAATCAATTAATAAATTTCAAATTGTCATTAATGTCAGAAAATTCAACTAGTCTCTTGGATGGTGCAGTGATGTAGGTGAGCCCAGCCCTGGTATAACTGGTGTTAGTGTCGAGCCCTGATGGTGACTTCATCAAACTTGGCAGTAAAGTACTTAGCAATGTGATTAATACACAAATACACCCGGGGTACCCTACGGTCATTGGGTCTTTAGCTAAATACATGCCATACATAAAGACATACTAATAGTCTCCATGGCAACAGTTTTATCTTTGTTAACAGATATGGCCCAAAATGTTAAGGGTATTAGAAACTTACCATGTATGTACATTTAGAATTAACAGTTGAATATAATGATAAATACACTGTTTGCCTAAGGTCTTTTGTCAAGATTTTACTGATAAACTTAGATTACATCAATGTCTATCATCTGCATAATAACAGCAACAACAAACTTGTCAAGTTTATGTCGTAAAAACTTAATTATTCCATTATTAATGATTTTAATGACAATGTTGGATGTGAAAGTCACATTTTGGAAGCAGATATAAATCAATTAAATTTGCATTTTTATAACAAATAAATAGTGTTGGTCAAAAAGAAAACAAATAAATAGTGTTGGTCAGAAAGAGCACAAATAAATAGTGTTGGTCAAAAAGAAATGAATGATAAAAATATACTGGTTTTATCCAGATTGTGTTGTTGTATATATACATACAATTTGAACTTGGACATGCTGAGAGAATGGACCAATATATGTATACACTGAAACAAAAAACAAAGTGTGCTTATTCTACAAAGTTAATACCCTTTTCAGACTTTTTAAATGATGTCACTTGAAACAATAGTAAGTTTAATAGGGTCATTTAGAATATAGTATTGGGTATGTATTTTGTGCAATATTCAGACTTTCTAAACGCTAATTATCTACTACTCTAAGAGAGTTATATGTTAATATTATAAATATAATGTTTTAATTATTTGTATAGTTTTATTGTTCGTCCTAATAACTCAAAATGATATGGTGATATGCATTATATAGTCTATTCTCATTATTGTTGTTGGTGATATATATATACATTATTACTTGAAGTATAATCATAAGTAAGTTTTAAAAAAAATGATTTGACCAAATATTAATTGAAATTTCTGTGTCAATGAACATAAGAATTTACAACAACAACACTGACTGACACTGTATACACATTGATAGTAATTGGATAATAGGGGCCAATTAGGGGTCTTTATTATATAAGCAAGCTGACTTTCTTTGTACCTCTGTAAAGGTGTGAAATACTTTTGAGGACACTGATATATACATTGTTAGTGGTATGTAACACAATTTCCTCTGATGAATAGATCTTCAATGTATTGACATAAGTGTGATAGAAACCAGAGAATTGTGACATGTGAGACTTTCTTTGTCTGTTAATACAGGTACATGTAAATATTTTATTAAGCTATTAAATATTTTATGGGAGGTTAATTATTTATATATTATATATTTTTGATAATTACTGCAGTGCTTCTATACTGTAGTGAAGTCACAACTTACAATTGTTATGTGAAGTAAAAGTAACGTGTTTATGTAACATAGAGCTCCATCACTGACCGTACTAACAGTCTTTCGGACGAGACTTTAAAAACCGAGGTCCCGTGATGATGCTTTACATCGAGCACGTAAAAGAACCAGGGGTGCTTCTGGAACTGGGGCATCTTCTGTATCATGCACTATCCTCCAAATCTAATAAGACTAACATTCTTCCGGAGGCGTCGCCCATGTGGGAAACCGGTGGCGACGATAAATAAAAGCATATACAACAACTTTAATGCCAGGTACCAGGCAGGTAGGCCTCGGTAACCGTTATTTAACTAGCTGACGGCTCACCAACCGGCTATATCACAACAGACTCCTGCACTGATTCAAACCTTCAACCTTCTGCTCCCTAAGTAGATGCCTTAACCACTCGGCCACAGTTTTATGTGCCAAACTATTTGTATTCTAACGAATACTTAAGACCAACATTAAAACTATGTTTCTTTCCCCTCCCGCAACGCTAAAGGTACAGAAGATTTTTTTTGTTCAAATTTTTTTTCTTAAGCTAAAAATGTACACATAATGTAGTACGGTTACAATATCTAGGGCTGCAGTGGTTATCCGGTCATTTTTTCGCAGAATTACATTTTAATATTTTGGTTATAAAATGGTAAAATCTGGTAAAAAAAGTCCTGCACTAGATTCAGCACCTAGTGGAACCCCTTACATATATATCACACATTTATATAACTGAACCGTATAACCATAAGGCCTAAATTAAAATTAGGTTTGTTTGCCCTTTACCGACCGACCCGAGATTTGGCCTCCAACTCAAAAAATTTTATTGCAAAATTCGGATTTTTTTTTTTTAATTTATTATTTTTTTTTTATTGATTTTTTTTTTTTTTTTTTTTTTTGGTTATAAACCCGACTATACACCATTATGTTCTTCTTAGTTACAAATTATTTTGTACCCAATGTACCACATGCCGAAATTACCACGCATGAAACAATACATTACGACTAAAACATATAAAAATGTCCACAATAAAATAAAATATTTTTCCTACCTACCTACCCACCTCTAAAATCTAGGGTCGGTAAAGGGCAAACAAAGACTTTTTTAATTATGGCCTAAGCCAAAAGGTTGGCACTCTTAGGCGTGGACCCTGATGATGATTTTATTTTATTTGGGTATTTTTTTTACAGTCAGGACATATGTTTTCACATGCTGGTGACTGGTATGGTCAAATTATTGTCCCTGAATAACTAAAGTTTTTTTTACCATATTAAACCAAATTTACAACATGAGAATCTCAATTAAATCTAGGTATAGTTTGATCACCTGAGTTATGGTCCTTGATTTTGTCAAAATTGCTGAATTTGACTATGTCTGCTTGATAACTTGAGATATTGGAGGGTACTGGTTAGGACGATGGACAATAATTGGCAGAGTTATTGTCCTTGAATCTGAAAAAAAAGCAAAAATTGACAATGTCTGAATAATTTATTGAAAAAAAATTCTCTTGGAAGTTAACAAACTTATACAAAGTATGTCTCTACATGCCATGATGGATAAACAGTGAGTTTGAATCAGTATCTCAAGAGTTAAGACCCTTGAATTGACCAAATTAACCATGTCTGCTGTCTAGCTCCTCCAGTTTTCACCCAGTCTTCACCAAACTTGGCCACAATGTCAGGGACCCTTTGACCCTGGAATTGACCCTTTGACCCCTTGAATTTCCAAAAAACATGTTCTACTTTGTTTGTTAGCTTTAACAAATCTTGCTTTCCATTTTTGTCCAAAATTAACATAATTATCTATAATTCAAACAGATTCCACTAAATCTTAAAGAAGTTTTATGAGCATCATATCTGGGCAATTTGAAATAACAGGTTGGTTTGCCCCAAAACATAACCTTTAATTACCAAAATTTGACCTAATGAGCGCTTTCCGTTCTCTAGTCTATGTTTCGGTTTCCATTGAATTTAACCACAGACTTTTGACGGGCATATTTTGTGACAGTTCTCAGGGGCTCCAGTTGACCCTTTGCCCCCTGGAATTTAAAAAAACCCTCACATTTTGACCCTAAGGATTCTGGCCGAAGGGTCAATTTTTCTCTAAATTATACGTATTTGTCTATAAAACAGTGAATTCCGGACAAAAATAATCAAAATCAGCCCCTTGTGAAACGCCTGAGTTCAGTTCTCTGGTCAAGATAATTTTATTGATTGAATAATGAATGTGCACTTTCTCTTTATTTATATGTTATGAACTTTAACTTACATATAACTATATAGCATAATTTTTTTTCGTTTCAGTTAGTTCTGCTCCTGTCAGAATGTCTGTCAAGCGATCCTCATCAAGCGACTATATTTATCCGTTAAAAAAGAGAGCTGTGATCGAGCATAGACAGCTTTATGGAAACGAGAACAATGTGACCAATCACAGCAATGGTTTCTGTCTAGATACCACAGGTTGCTATGGAAATGAAACTGTGGTTAGTATTGCTGGGAAGGAAATGGATGGATGCATTCAAGCTGGAAGTGATTTGGTGTACTCTTCAAAAAATGAAATTGCTGATTCACACTTGTCTGTCGCCAGGGAAACATCGCCAATTTCTCAACATTCACCGCCAGATTATCAGACGCCGGAGCGAATCCCACTTTCGTCACGAAACAATTTCAAACTTATATCTAAACCATTGTTTCCGTTCAATGACAACGAAAATTTCGTATCAAGTAACATTGTGGATAAGTCTGTACATATTGAAGCTGATAAGCTTTATACATCTGCAAAACGTGTGCATGTTTCTAACGAGGTCGCGATACCAACAAAAGTGGACAGTGGTAACCATGGCAATCTTGTAACTAGGCCAATCCGAAATATGTCATATTCAGCTGGGAATATAGGTGAGAAATCTCTGCTGATGTATAATGATTCTAACCTTCACACAGAAATTGGCGATGTTCAAAACAGGGAGGTTAATGCTCAACACAGGGAGGTTAATGTTCAAAACATGGAGGTTAATGTTCAAAACAAAATGACTGAAAATAAGACTGTTAGTTCCATCCCAATGGTGTCCTTGCTGTGTCAATTCAATGTTGAACAGTCTGACTCAACGCACGCTAAAGGAAAAAGAAACTCTGTCTGTGATAGGATTGAACTGGATCGAAGTGAGGTTACAGTCCAAAATCAGGAGGTTAATGTTCAAAACAGGGAGGTTAATGTTCAAAACAAGACAATATCAGTGCAAAATAGCTTGAAGATTTCAGCAAACAATGCCAGCATCAGAGGAAGTGTTGACATGGTGAACAAATTAGAGTGTAAGATTTGTGGACTGAAATTTCCTTCTCAGAGTCAACTTATTCATCATTCGAAGGAACATCGTGACATAATTCGTTGTTGGAAATGCGGAGAAGAGTTCCCCAGTGCGGAAAGGTTAAACATGCACATGAAACTTAAACACAAGGGAGAGAATCCATACAAGTGTGAGACGTGTTCTCGAGAGTTCACTCAGTACAATAATCTCAGAAGACATCAGCGCGTTCATCGAGAAAACATGTATAAGTGTAATTTATGTGATCGCGAGTTTAACGAAGAATTTTATTTGAAGATGCACATGGGAACGCATACAGGAAATAGAGTGTATAGTTGTGGCGTCTGTCGCTCTGAATTTCCATCCAATTATGATCTTAAAATACATGTAAAAACTCACTCCCCATCTCTTTTGCATACTTGTCACGTGTGTGGAAAATCTTTCAGCAAAGCTTGCGTTCTACGGCAACATAAGAAATGTCACTCGGGCCAACGACCGCACAAGTGTACAGTTTGTGAAAAAACATTCATTCACCGTCATCATCTTACGATGCACATGAAATCACACACAGATGATGAGAGAAGAGCGGCCGATATGCCTAAAGTGGAGGAAGTACCTGGTGAAAATAACAATACATTTGTGGATGTGAACGGAACCATTGAAACCGATTCAAATTCATTAAAAGAAATGAACAAAGAAAATATTAAGCCTGAAAAATGGTCGACAGCTTCTTCCGAAATAAATTCCCTGAAACCACATATCACGTGTAATAAGAACTTATCCGAAAAATTTCTGAACATTTCTGAAAATCAGAATTTCAATGCAAATGAAGCAGTCAGAAATAAAAAGCGGCGTGGACGAAAAAATTCAGCAGGTCCAATGTCGGACCTCTCTCGGTCTAATGCTGACAGAAAGGTGCCGCCTTTGTGCCCGAAATCAGAAGCAGTCGGCGTTGGTTATATGCCAAACACATCTTACTCTTATCATCCCTTGCAGAATCTAACACATACACAGAATCATCTGCATCCCAGTATGATGCCCCCGCTATTTCCTACTTCACTGAATCCATATGAGGATTTGTACAAGCGATATTCTCAGCAAGTGCAAGCTTACATGAATAACGTGTATATGATGAACTACTTGTCTCAAAATGCCATGCTACAGTCTTTCCAAGGTCAAGGTCAATTAGGATTGCAGGGTGAAGGTCACAAACACTTTCAAGGTCATATTCAGTTGCCAGCAGGATATAATCTTCAGGCACAAGACCAGTGTTACTCAAGAATGAAAGGTCAAGTGTCTCAAAGTCAAGGTCAAGTGTCTCAAAGTCCAGGTCAGCAATCATCTGGTGAAGATCATCAAATAAATGGCCATGGTCAACTTGATTCTAAAAAGTCCTTGGAAGCTAGCTCAATCAATGAACTAAATGTAGACAAAATAGACAATGAGGCAGGAAAATGCAAAGATGTAATACAACATGATTCAACATTTGAAGAAGTGCCAGCTACATCTTGTCTTGAAGTTGTATCCAGGAATGAGGAGATTGAGGTTTATGTTATGAAAGGTGCACTTGATGATACATACAAAACTTGTGATGAAGACAGTTCTGATGCCATGCTTATCTCTAAATCTGACGAACACGAAATAGCTGAAGAAATGATTAAGATGTCAACTGGTGTGAATTATAGACCAAGAAATGTTGACGAGAATGTGGTTAGAAATAATGTTGAAAGTAAGAAAACAGTAGACATTGTGAAAGTGTCTGAACATTTTGTTTCAGATATCGATGAATCACTTGACAAAACTTCCACAAGAGATTCTAGTCTAGATACAAAAAATAAAGACAAATTAAATATTAGATGTGAGACACTTAAGAAGCCTGAAAAAGAATTCGAAGTTTTTAGTGGAATTGAGAGTTCTTTAGAAAAGCTACAAGAAGGAAAAAGCATTGAAGCGTTCACAGACACAAACATTGATCATCCGCCAACTCTGATACAAAAACTTAAAACATTTGTATCTTCTGAAGATGCTAGATCTACAGTTGCTAATAGTAACAACCACTCTAAAAATAGTGATACTTGTGTTAGTTATTTACCATGGAAACAGGGCAAATACTCTTCTCATGTATGTTCAGTTGACACAGAACCTGACACCGATAGTGTAGTGGGCAAGAATAAAAGAGAAATTAATGTTGATGAAAAATGTGTTGAAAATAGCCTGCTTACTTTGAAGAATAATGGTGATATTCGGCGAAGTCTTAGTGAGGTTCATGATGATGTAGGGGCATTTGAGGACAAAGAAAATGTCATATCTGCATGTATTACTGAAGACAGTGATAAAGTAAAGATTGATAAATTAACTAAGAAAGTAACAATAGGAAGAAGTGTGGATAGAGAATCACATGCAGACAAGATTGAACAAATTGTTGAGTGCCTTAAACCAATTCAGGATGGTGATGAACAGACTGTTGATTCCAAAAAGAAATTAGACAAATGTAATTATTTGACTGACATTCCAAATGACGAACTTGAGCAAAAGAAATTAGAAACTGACAGAGAAAGTGTAGAAATAGTAAAAGATGCCGTTCATCCGAAATCAAATTTAATTGAAACAGCAGAAGTTGAAAAAGAGAAAGACAATCATAGATCTAAACTTTTAAGTAATGGATGTTCTATGATAAAAGGAGTAGAATTTATTGACAGATTTAATATTGTGGACAAAATCAAGGAAGAACCTGATCATGGTAATGAACTTTTTTTACAAGGTAGTTTTGATACAATGGAACACACTTCTGGTGAAAACGAAGCGATTGATCTTCGTACTAAGCGGAGATGTGATGAAGACTTCACTGCAACTTGTGGAGAGGTTGCTACCCAGGATAAAAACAGATGCGATCCTTTAGATTTGAAAGCACCGAGAAAGTCGAAATCCCCGCGCGATTTGTATGTGATCAAGCGTTCTGATATGTTAAATCATGGCACTCAGAATTTCGGCCGGATGGCTCATTATTGCAATGCGTGTAGACAGAGTTTCTTGATGGAAGCAGGTGAATTTCAGTATCATTTGAAAGCTCACGATGAAGATAAGATAAGTGAAGTTGAAACAAAATGGGAAAATAGCGGAAAAGAGCGGAGGAAGCAAGGAAGAAATAGAAATAAATCTAGTCCTGCAAGAAGTGTGTTGAAGCAGATGGATTTGAATTCCCCTCCCAATGACAGAATGCATTCTGGGAAATCCAATGAGACAATATCGTCAAGGTTATTTAAGTGTGAAGTTTGCTCACGAAGTTTTGCTCAAAAACATAACTTAAATCGACACAAAATGTGCCATAATTCAAAAACGTATGAGTGTAACGTTTGTGGAAGATGCTTTAAGGAACAATTCTATCTACAGATGCATATGAAAGTTCACAATGAGGATACGAAACGCCTTTGTGAAGTTTGTGGACAAAATGTACTGAAATCGGAATTTGTTGAACACACAAACGAACATTTCCACTACATCGTGGAAAATCCAACGTATAGTCAAATCGGCGACAGAGTGAGAGAAATTCTGCACGTCCAAAAATCTAGTCTCGAAAGTACAAAAAATGATTCTGTTCTTTATGATCAGATAACAAAGTTTCCAAACATGAAAGGAACTCTTGACGAGCTCGCGCAGCTTATGAGATTGTCAAAATCCAGTCACATCAATGGAGTTGTCCCCCTTGATGAAATGTGAAAAACAGAGTTATCTTTCATTATTGATATTTTTATACTTGTCGTTGAAAATGTTTTGTTTTCTTTTTTCCTGCCACCAAAGACTTTTATTTTTACTCCATGTATTGTCTTTTACATCAATTAAGTTTTATTTGATTTATTTGTGTCAAATTTTTCATATTAATCTCATCCATTTTCTACAAATTGCTTTAGTTTATCTCTTTATCCATTGTGTATCTAGATTACAGTTAACAGTTAGGTCAAGGTTTTTATATTTTTTTTTTTATGGGAATTTTCTCAAAAAATGAGCGCCAGGGAAATAAGAAGGGAATAAAAATACAAAAGAGAAAAGTGAGCATCGGGGGAAAAAATAAAATAATATTTTTTTTTATTTCGAAAATCTTTGTTGAAAAAACTTTAGGCTAAGTTGGAAGTAGATGGAACAGGCAGCAGAAGAAGAAAAAAAGTTACAAATTTGAATTTTATTTGGGTTTTGCAATATTTAGGTACGGCGCTCCCGTAAAGCGAAAAATATAAAGAAACTCTGTCTTATGGCAGCATTTCAAATATTGACCTGTATTACTGCTAGCTTATTTACTATAAATTGTTTATTTTTGTTTTTGTATAAACTACAAATAGGCCATAACTAAACATGTTTTGTTTGGCATAAATTTATAGATCTACATACTCATGAAAATGACCCCTACTTTTTTTGAGGGTTCTAAGGAGGAAATTTTTAAGCAGCGTATTAATCGTTAGCACTAGTTTCACCATCAAAAATGATAAAAAAAATCTACCTACCTACCCACTTAAATTTTGGGAAATGCCACATTAACAATTGTTTAAGGATAGCCTTAACTAAGTATAAAACTGTATACAGTTATTATTAAGTATTATTACTTCTTTAAAAAAATGTTGAATAAAATTTAGAAAATTATTAAAAGAAAATGTTAAATACCTTTGAAGAATGTACATATAAAATGATGTTATTCAAGGGTTCCATTTGACCCTGGAGTTGACCCTTTGACCCTGGAATTGACCCTTTGATCCTGGAGTTGACCCTTTGACCCTGGAATTGACCCTGGAATTGACCCTTTGACCCTGGAGTTGACCCTTTGACCTTGGAATTTCCAAACAGCCACATTGGACCCTAAGGATTCTGGTTGAAGTGTAAATTTTTCTCTGAATTATTCAGTTGGTAATTTGGCTATTTTGGGGTAAAATCCATTCAAAAAATAACAAAATGACACTTCAGATCAAAGGTCGAAGGGTCAACTGAAGGGTCAAATGGAACACCTGGAAATTGCCCTAGGAACCCTGGAGTTGAAATGACCAAAGTTGACCTAATAAGCATGTTGGCTCTAACTCCCTAAGTGTCCATACATTTCCAATCTTCACCATACTTCATCATGATGTTTATTTTCAAATAACTTGTTCAAGTTTGATAACCAGTCAAATCACAACAATCTATGTTGACTTATAGCCCTTGATTTATCCAAAATTGATGAAATTAGTCTTGTCTGCTCACTACTAACTATGGATTTACACTTTTAATCTTCACAAAACTTAATGCGGGGATTCTGCTAGGTACTCATTCTCAAGGGTCATTTTGATAATTTTCGACTGAATTTTACCTTTTTATAGCAAAAATGCCTATGATTAAGAGAAAAATTTACCCTTCTGCCCGGATCCTTAGGGTCAAAATGTGGCTTTTTTGAAATTCCAGGGGTCAAAGGGTCAACTCAAGGGTCATATGGAACCCCTGTTAGTGACCAACCCTTTGATTGGTTACCGTATTGATCCAGTCCAACCGCAGTTGTTGCCCTTTGATTGGTTACCGTATTGATCCAGTCCAACTGCAGTTGTTGCCCTTTGATTGGTTACCGTATTGATCCAGTCCAACCGCAGTTGTTGCCCTTTGATTGGTTACCGTATTGATCCAGTCCAACCGCAGTTATTGCCCTTTGATTGGTTACCGTTTTGATCCAGTCCAACTGCAGTTGTTGCCCTTTGATTGGTTACCGTATTGATCCAGTCCAACTGCAGTTGTTGCCCTTTGATTGGTTACCGTATTGATCCAGTCCAACCGCAGTTGTTGCCCTTTGATTGGTTACCGTATTGATGCAGTCCAACCGCAGTTGTTGCCCTTTGATTGGTTATCGTATTGATCCAGTCCAACCGCAGTTGTTGCCCTTTGATTGGTTACCGTATTGATCCAGTCCAACCGCAGTTGTTGCCCTTTGATTGGTTACCGTTGAAATTCATCACAAAATTTGGATCGCTACATTTATCTCTTTCATTCTCACCTCAGGATTGTAGGGGCAGCATTTGTTTTTACTTTCAATCGCCTAATTGTGTTGCATAATGTTTTTATTTTGTACCTTTTATTACTGTTTAGTTTCTAGTTTACATATTCGTTTTATTTGTGTATATATTAACTGTTCGTATATAAATCTGTTCGCAAAGCTGTTTAAAGTAATATTATGTTCATTTTTACTAAAACAAATATGAAAATATATAGTTGAAACATCAATAACTATGCATTATTGAAGAATACTATAATGTATTACCAATTAGTGAAGTTTGTAATTTTACCGTTATATTAAAAAAAATCAGTTGAGTTTTTGACAAGTTTTGTGCATATTTATAGTGATTAGAGTCATAAGACAAGATTGTTATGCCCCTGCTATTCAAAGCCCCTGTCTGTTGGTGTGTGCTTCCGTCTGTCTGTACAAAATATCAGTTTTTTTATCAATAACTCTTGAAAGGATGGATGGATTCATTTCATATTGGGCACATACACATAGCATGATCAAATACAGGTCAAGTTCGATATCCGTTCCGATATACCATATATTTTGGACGAGTTATGTTCCTTAAAATGTTCACATAAAAAGTTCGTTTCTGATCAATAACGCTTGAAAAGCCCATAGCAGGGGCATCTGTGTTCTATGGACATTTTTTTTTTGGTGATGTTTTCTGTTATCTTGAAAGTATTATTAGTGTTAGTTTTGTGAACAATTACAAATGAGAGGAAAGATTTGCTTGTATTCAACTTCTTATCTGAT
This sequence comes from Mactromeris polynyma, assembly GCA_032209605.1. Taxonomy (NCBI): domain Eukaryota; kingdom Metazoa; phylum Mollusca; class Bivalvia; order Venerida; family Mactridae; genus Mactromeris; species Mactromeris polynyma. Next base: position 4,552,471 of record JASFXZ010000004.1, on the reverse strand, counting down.
TCATGAACATTTTGGGCGTCGCTGTAAGGTTTTCAACCTCTTCTTTAAGTGCCTTGATTTCTAGAAAACGTCACATATGACGTCACCATGTACTGACAGTTTGCAATATTTGCACTACATGGCATGTTGCGTTTTCTTGAAATGATGTCACTTACAGAAGAGGTTGTAAATCCCATAGCAGCGCTTGTATGTTGTCAGAACCCATAACTATTATAGTGAACAGTTTTCCGGAGTTATTTTTTTTACAAAAACAAAAAAAGTGTGTGCATGCTTGAAATAAAATGGTTTTAAATGTGCCAGTTTGATCAAGAGTTAGCTGAGTACTTGATCCCGAGTTAGCCTAGTACTTGATCCAGAGTTAGCTTAGTACTTGATCCAGAGTTAGCTGGGGACTTAATCCAGAGTTAGCTTAGTACTTAATCCAGAGTTAGCTGAGTACTTGATCCAGAGTTAGCTGGGGACTTAATCCAGAGTTAGCTTAGTACTTGATCCAGAGTTAGCTGGGGACTTAATCCAGAGTTAGCTTAGTACTTAATCCAGAGTTAGCTGAGTACTTGATCCAGAGTTAGCTGAGGACTTTATCCTGAGTTAGCTGAGTACTTAATCCAGAGTTAGCTGAGTACTTGATCCAGAGTTAGCTTAGTACTTAATCCAGAGTTAGCTGAGTACTTGATCCAGAGTTAGCTTAGTACTTAATACCGAGTTAGCTGAGTACTTAATCCTGAGTTAGCTGAGTACTTGATCCAGAGTTAGCTTAGTACTTGATCCAGAGTTAGCTGAGGACTTAATCCAGAGTTAGCTGAGGACTTAATCCAGAGTTAGCTGAGGACTTAATCCCGAGTTAGCTGAGTACTTGATCCAGAGTTAGCTGAGTACTTAATGCTGACACAAAATTAAAAATTAATGGTTGTGTTTTTTAAATGTTTTTTTTTGTTTATAAAAAAACTGTTGTCCACATTTTGTGATATGTTGTTTCTTATTGAAATGCTTATTAAATTTTGTGTGGAGTTAATTGTTTGTTTCTTCTTTGTGATGCTACATTATGCATTACCACTGTGCGGGATGGGTCGAGTACAGGGTGATAGTACTGGATGCTGAAGGAGAACTCGAGTAAGAACTGAGTACTGGATGCTGAAGGAGTACTCGAGTAAGTACTGAGTACTGGATGCTGAAGGAGTACTCGAGTAAGTACTGAGTACTGGATGCTGAAGGAGTACTTGAGTAAGTACTGAGTACTGGATGCTGAAGGAGAACTCAAGTAAGCACTGGATGCTGAAGGAGTACTCGAGTAAGTACTGAGTACTGGATGCTGAAGGAGAACTCGAGTAAGTACTGGATGCTGAAGGAGTACTCGAGTAAGTACTGAGTACTGGATGCTGAAGGAGTACTCGAGTAAGTACTGGATGCTGAAGGAGTACTCGAGTAAGTACTGAGTACTGGATGCTGAAGGAGTACTCGAGTAAGTACTGGATGCTGAAGGAGTACTCGAGTAAGTACTGAGTACTGGATACTGAAGGAGTACTCGAGTAAGTACTGGATGCTGAAGGAGTACTAGAGTAAGTACTGAGTACTGGATGCTGAAGGAGTACTCGAGTAAGTACTGGATGCTGAAGGAGTACTCGAGTAAGTACTGAGTACTGGATGCTGAAGGAGTACTCGAGTAAGTACTGGATGCTGAAGGAGTACTCTAGTAAGTACTGGATGCTGAAGGAGTACTCGAGTAAGTACTGGATGCTGAAGGAGTACTCGAGTAAGTACTGAGTACTGGATGCTGAAGGAGTACTCGATGTAAGTACTGGATGCTGAAGGAGTACTCGAGTAAGTACTGAGTACTGGATGCTGAAGGAGTACTCGAGTAAGTACTGGATACTGAAGGAGTACTCGAGTAAGTACTGAGTACTGGATGCTGAAGGAGTACTCGAGTAAGTACTGAGTACTGGATGCTGAAGGAGTACTCGAGTAAGTACTGGATTCTGAAGGAGTACTCGAGTAAGTACTGGATACTGAAGGAGTACTCGAGTAAGTACTGGATACTGAAGGAGTACTCGAGTAGGTACTGGATACTGAAGGAGTACTCGAGTAAGTACTGGATACTGAAGGAGTACTCGAGTAGGTACTGGATACTGAAGGAGTACTCGAGTAAGTACTGGATACTGAAGGAGTACTCGAGTAAGTACTGAGTACAGAATGTTTTAATTTATTATTGTATAATATATAACTGTCTAAAATGGGTCGCAAATAAAAACACGATATGTTAACTTATTCCAATTTATGTAGAATAAATTTAATAATGCATATTGTCAGTTGACAAAACTTAAATTAACCCAGAAATATTCATCACAGAAATTTAGCTCTCTGTTACGTCTCAGACCGTTCAGTTGGGAATCTCCAAGTGTTTTAACACAGTTGATTTTGACTTGACATACATTCAAGTACAGATTTGCAAATGAAACTGCAAAATGGCTACAAATCCTGAGCAGGTCAATCTATAAGCTTGCTTTAAACACCATTTAAAGTATATAAACTATTCACCAATTTGTGAAAATGAGAGCTGCCTGTTTGTAAAGGTGATAATACCATAATTGATTGCTATTGGCAAATTGCTATCATATGCTTTGTATGCAGATATATTAATGTGATATCGCCTCTGTTGACTCAGGGGTGATATTCTTCCGATATTCTGTGACCAAAAAAAAAAAATTAAAAAAAGAGAAAAAAAAGCCATTTGCTAGGGGAACCTGAACATGACGCAGCCCCCTTGACTCCCCGCGCAAATGTTCAGGATTTTTTTTTGGGATCAATATCACCCCTGGTTGACTCCATCAATACAAAATGCATTGGATATTGATGTTTTATAAGCTAATAGAATATACTGAAGATAACAGTTAGATATTTCTACCATAGCTTCAACTTTCATTGACTTAGATCCTGATTTATTCATAATGCATTAATAAATAATTAACTATCATGATACAACATTACAGAAGTAGGCATATTTTTTTTAATTAGCCTGTCCAATTGTTGTTATAATGATTTTTTTTACCATTCACTTTTAATATATATTTGAGCACTGCTTAGGGATTTACAACCTTTTCTGTAAGTGACATCACTTCAAGAAAAGCCAAATGTGATGTCACTATTTGCAAGCAGGAAACGCTATTTACTCCATATGGTCAATTTGTTTTCATATTGCCGTATGGTACAAATATTGCTTACTGTCAGTACATGGTGACGTCACATTTGACGTTGTCATGAAATTACGTCACTTAAATAAGAGGTTGGAAATCGTACAGCAGCTCTCATTTATACTTCATTGTGTTACTTTAACTTGCATTACACACATAAATGTGAAGGAACTCATAGAGTACTCACAAAGTACTCATAAGTACTGACCATTTTGCTTCAGTACTTGAATAAATACGAGTACTTGTACTCATAATTTCAGGCGAGTACTGCCAAGTTCTTGAAAATTGGTACTCGAGTAAGTATATGAGTACGAGTATATGAGTACGAGTGTATGAGTACGAGTGTATGAGTACGAGTGTATGAGAACGAGTGTACGAGTACGAGTGTATGAGTACACGTTTATAAGTACGAGTGTATGAGTACACGTTTATTAGTACGAGTGTATGAGTACGAGTGTATGAGTACGAGTGTATGAGTACGAGTGTATGAGTACGAGTGTATGAGTACGAGTGTATGAGTACGAGTGTATGAGTACGAGTGTATGAGTACGAGTGTATGAGTACGAGTGTATGAGTACGAGTGTATGAGTACGAGTGTATGAGTACGAGTGTATGAGTCAGAGTATCACATCCCTGCCACCGTGACCAATGTCTGCAGAAAGTACGGCATTTAGTGTAGATATTTATTGATACGACTGACAGTGGTTAGATAATCTACTTACTTTTAGCATGAAGTGCTCATGGTGAGCTTTTCTGACCAGACTTCATCCGTCGTCTGTCCGTCCCTCCTTCAACAATTATGGTTTCCTACAGTCATGTGGTTTGATCAGTATAATTCTACATTTTCTTCAAACATTCTAAAAAAATAAAGAAATAGGTCAGATAAAAAAAATTAAAAGTTTACTTTTTCTCGAATGATTGGATTGGAGAAGGTGTAGTATTACTAATAAGAAACTTTAATGATCTGATACTCATACTAGCTACATCGGTATTTTATATGTGTAATATCATTGCAAACTAATAAGCTTTCTGAATACACTCCATCGTTTGCTCTCAAAATATCTGCATTAAATGCCGTTAATACCTAACTTTTCCGTAGACGGTCGCCATGGTGATAACCGGGCCAGTGACTCAGTGGTCGAGTGTTCGCCTCTGATGCAGAAGGTGACAGGGTTTGAATACGCCCAGTTACTGCTTACAATTGCGAACGTTATTAAACTGTTTTTTTGTTACCCTGACCCCCCTATCATATTCACTGCACACAGGGAACCAAATTGCAAAACGTTACGAAACGTCGTAATGAATAAGAAATTTTTTACATATCGGCTTATTTTATCATTGTTTATATTATATTCCCTATAAACTTTAAGGAAAATTGCCTTTCAATACGGCTAGCTATTCTGAACAAGGGAGGTAAATATTGTAGATGTGGGAACTATCTATTGTACTAGTATACATGTATAAATTCTGAGCCGTTATACATTCGGAGAGTCGGCTCCTGTGAAGAGTATATTCCGACAGAGAATGCCCTCTAACCTTATGCATATAGCCCAGCTACGCCCACAGGAGACTGTCATGAGTTCTTTCCCTTCCGGAACACGTTATTCTCAAAATTTGACAAAATTTTGGAAAAGAATTAAAATATCAGTCCATACAACAGGTAATTAATAACAATAACGTAATCATTCTAGTAGTAAATAGGTTACTACAAACTCCATGCAGCGGTTATCTTCCCTTGCGGTACATATAATGGGAGATCACTGCGTAGGACATTGTGGTTACTATTACAACTAAGAGATAAAGGGAGAGAACTCGTTACAATCTCCTGTATCACTTAAATGGTCTGTGTCCTGTTACAAAATATTTTAATATAGAACAATCGTCAGTTTTCATACAGTGGGAATGTCGATGGAAGTATCGGAAATGAATAATTTGTTTCCGTAAGACGGTTTTTAGTCCGGTCACAGCATTCGTGGATATCTTAGACCATACCTTGAAAGCACACGTGATTTCTCGAAAGTTCAAAATGGCGGACAACTCGGGTAAGAAAATTTAATGGGTTATTTTTTTGTTACTTTGTTGTGTCGTGATTCGAATTATTGATTAACTCTACACATTTTTGTTAATTTCAACATATGTTGTTGTCATCCAAATGTTTAAGTAGCAAACATAATCACAGTTTTCGTGTATTTTACTAAAAAATATGTTTTTTTTCGCATTCTGATTTGTGAACGGAGCAAGTTCAGTAAGGTCAAAGGTCAGTTTGATTGCATTTTGTCAAATTTTATTAAAATTTCGTTAAAATATCAGAAATCTAACGGTTTTCCCTTGGACGTTTTCAAATAGGGGTCCTTTAATCCTTGTGTTTGATAAATTGGGAGTCCTTAGTAAATACTTGACAAAAGTTTATTTTATGGGTCCTAGGAATGCAAGGTAAGTTGAAAACGGGAGTCCCCAGAAAGAAAAGGGAGTCGGGACTCAAGATTTCTGTGTCAGGGAAATCCCTGTGTGCTTACTGCTTAATTTTCTGAATATGTACTGCATAATGTAGGCTTGTTTAGCATGTTATGACGTGCTAACACAAAGATATATCGTAGCCTAGCAGGTTTTCGTGGTATGTCAAGAAATCGTGGTATGCATTCATAATCACCGCTTGCACATGAGCATGTTAAATTTGAAGAAATATTCTCGAAACAGGTTTAAAAGCTCTTACTTTTCTAATTTTCTATCAAAAATAACAAAATAATATAAAATGTACTGAATTTACTTTCTAGGATAATTTCCATTTGTGATTTTGTGCTGTGATTCAGCAGATGGCAGTTGTGGATTCTGTAGATAGGCGGAGATGTAATCATATGTCACAAGAGGGACGTTTCCAAATTTAATTTATTATCGTGAAATATTAACACAAAATGTCCTTAAAACGGCATGATGATATGTTTGAAACCACCCCCACGAAAACTTGTTAGTAATATTTTACAAACGCGCTGCTTTCCTAGTTGTAAATAACACGCATCACGGTCTGGAAAAGGAAGAATTTCACATCGAAACTGGCTTTAGCAAGTAGAATAATGATTATTACAGACGATTTTGTATGCTTTTTATGTCAGTCTTGCTTTGATAAAATTTCAGAATATCGGCAAATAGCTTTAGGTCATGAAAACCGGGTGAACCATGATAAGTATGGTGTAGTCTGTTTGCTTGCGTTTGCAGTACTAACGAAATAACATCAGAAGAAAAACTTACTTCAATTTCATTTTGTGTTCAGTTTTACAGTAAATAAATGCTAACAATAGCATTAAATTTTCATAATTTTCCTATCATGCCAAATTGTTTCTGTGTATGTTTTGTTGTCAATATACTGCGAAACCGGAAGTAATGCGAAATAAGTAGCAAACGCTATCATAGACTTATCCACCCTGGATTAGATACTTCCAACTATGTCTATGTAGATTTGTTTGGAGTTGCGGGAGCAGCGACATTTCTTCGATATCAAACCTGCTATAAAAATTTTAAGACGTCAACTATCTTGTTTCTGAATCGAGAGAAGTTGATGTTTTGATCTGTGATCATCATATTTAAAATTTCTATTTAAACATAATACTTAATTACCACATTTAGACAATTAAGAATTACACAGATTAGTAAGTAATTTACACGGGATATTTATGTGCTAATCAACAGAGCAAACAAGGGACAGAAAATGAACGGAGATTGCCGAGTGGTATTACTAAGCGCACGTTAAGGATTGCGTTATGACTAATATACAGTATTATTCTGACAAATGTTTCAATATGTTTATAGAAATGTGGATCAAACCCAAAATATTATACAAAACGCTTCTTTTTTTTATGTGAGGGGAATTTTAAATGGAAAGTTTTGGGGGAAAATCAAACTTAATAATAGGGAAATGTTACCAATAACCAGCCCCAAAAATAGCTAGAATTGTCAAAAAGTCAAAGGGTCAACTTAAGGGTCAGATGGAACCCCTGGATAAGCGGATGTAAATTTAGTAATTGACGCTTTGTAAAAAATCAGAGTTAATGTGAAATCGAATCTTGTAAGACTTTGTTTTTAAACTAGTGTAGTTATTACTTTGTATTAATCACCTTCCAATAATATGGAAAACGTGCTGTCTTGCCTTGGGAGCGCCTCTCAGGACCTTCAGTCTTGTCCATTCAGGCAGACAGTTTGTAATTTCCACTGCAATGCCGGAACTCACTTTCACTTGCTCAAATAAAATTAACAGCACCGTAAAAAAACGAAGAAACATTATTTTTTGATGGTTATTTTGATTTGTTAAATCTGAAACGAAGACTGGTAGTGATAGTTTATGAAAAAGTGCTGTAACACAATCAAAATTGACAAAAAATGAATACCAGTCAAATTATTGCGTACTACATCATCAATGAAATGGATTTTTACATGTCCTGGGCTTTGGGCAAGTGGGTTATCGTGAAGTCTGGTCCTTTGGTTATTACTTTGTAGTTTATTTTTGACTGACTATATTTCAGGTATGAATCCTTTTGAGAAATGCAAGACCTCAATCAAAGTTGATGGACAGGACTGGAAATATTACAGTCTACCAAGTTTAGGGGACAAACGATATGGTAAGTGTTAAGTATCATATTATATGAACAGATATATACAGTAAGACTTCACTCAGGCATGAGCATTTTCCGCGGATTCATGGAAATCTGCAGATTTGACGCTTTCAAGGGCCTTTTTTGAGACAATTAAGGCCATCTTAGATGCTTAAAAGCCAGGAGTTTCAGCAGCCCCTGGACCCCTTGCTGAATTTTCTATGCTTTTTTTGAAATTTTAGATTCTCATGCCTACTTATTTAAATACCAACTCAATAATAAGAACGCATCAAAATTAAGAACACAATTTTCAAGTCCATTTTCACTGTTTTTCTCTTTAACCTCAGTATCAAGACCACCTCAGATACTCAATAATAAGGCCGATTTCCACAGGTCACAAGGGTGGTCGTATTGTTGAGGTTTTACTGTATATATGTCTGACTGTGTTTATGAATATATTGTAAAGGAGTGTGTGCAGGGATTCCAGGTGTCACAGGGATCAAATGGACCCCTTGGCATTACACATAAACCTCGATAAACTACCTTTTTCATAAACAAACAAGATTTTTTGTATTCAGTATTTCAAAATCTGTATGATGCTATCAATAACGGATAATTCATTTTCATCGATGCCGTTTCTATCAAAGACACCACCAGTAAAACTTACTGATTCCTTTTCAGGTAATCTTTAGCCTGTTTTTATGTCAAAGGATTTTAGAAAATCAATAGGAAAGTGAAAGTAGGATTTAATTTTTCACTAGAATGTCGGGCTAATCTTTTTCGGATTTTTCTCTAGAATGTCAGGCTAATATTTTCGGATTTTTTCACAAAGAATGTCGGGCTAATATTTTCGGATTTTCACTAGCATATCAGGCTAATATTTTCGGATTTTTTCACAAAGAATGTCGGGCTAATATTTTCGGATTTTCACTAGCATATCAGGCTAATATTTTCGGATTTTTTCACTAGAATGTCGGGCTAATATTTTCGGATTTTTTCACAAGAATGTCGGGCTAATATTTTCGGATTTTTTCCCTAGAATGTCGGGCTAATATTTTCGGATTTTTTCCCTAGAATGTCAGGCTAATATTTTCGGATTTTTTCCCTAGAATGTCAGGCTAATATTTTCGGATTTTTTCCCTAGAATGTCGGGCTAATATTTTCGGATTTTTTCACAAGAATGTCGGGCTAATATTTTCGGATTTTTTCCCTAGAATGTCGGGCTAATATTTTCGGATTTTTTCCCTAGAATGTCGGGCTAATATTTTCGGATTTTTCACTAGAATGTCGGGCTAATATTTTCGGATTTTTTCCCTAGAATGTCGGGCTAATATTTTCGGATTTTTCACTAGCCCGAGAGAAAACCTACTAGTTTTTGCTGTCGGACTAGTACCAATTTAGACCACTGCAATACAGTTTCTATCAACGACACGACCAGTAAATTAAAACTTTTTGATTCCTTTTTAGGTAAACTTCCTTACTCTATACGAGTGTTACTGGAGTCAGCTGTGAGAAATTGTGATGATTTCTATGTGAACCAGTCTGATGTTGAGAAAATTATGGACTGGGAAGTGAACCAGTCTAGAAGTGTAGAAATACCATTCAAGCCTTCTCGAGTGATCCTACAAGACTTCACGTACGTATAGTTGAAAAAAATGTAATGTCTAGTGTAAAAATTCACTCAAGCTCAATATTTCCGCCAAATATAGTTCGACGTTGTGACGTCATTTCCTCTGTTGAGTACGGGAAATGACATCATGATGTCAAAACTTGTTTCGCATTTGATGAGTAGACTTACATCAATATTACATATTGATAATGTGAAATATTGTGTTCTTTGCTCTGGATTAAGGCCCAGTGTGGCCGAAATATTGAGCTTGAGTGAATTTTTTCACTTGACATAATAAGATTGAAAGTAAAACTTAGACTTTAAAATGTCAAATTTTCTTTTTGTTCTCACAATGTTATTAAATTATAAATTTTAATAAAACTTGGCCAAAGTGTATAGTGGGTAACAACAAATTATTCGGCATCATTTCATTTGTTTAGCTTTAATGAAAGATGAAAACAAAAGCATGGTAAATATAACTTGTATATTTAAAGTCAAAGTCTGAGTTGCCGTCTTATAGGGCTGTGTATCGCCAGACAAAGGGCGATCTGATTCGATGTTTGAGGCCCCTGGTAACTGTTGATAAAATAATCTTTGAAAAATCTGTAATTATGATTATGTATCAGATTATGTATCAGATTATGTATCAGATGTGTATCAGATTATGTATCAGATTATGTATCAGATTGTGTATCAGATGTGTATCAGATTATGTATCAGATTATGTATCAGATTATGTATCAGATTATGTATCAGGCCTACATTAAAAATATGTTTGTTTCCCGTCCCGCGACCCTAGCCCACCAGGTAGGTAGGGAAGATATATTTTTTTGTATAAGCTTAAAATGTGTTCTGTAAAGATTTAACATCTTAATAGATTGAACAACATTAGGATAAGTAAAAATCGATTTATTCCTGCTTTATAGATTTATTGATGATGTGGCTACTCAACTGACGGAAAACAAAATATTTTTTTTTGCTTACCTCAATAAAATATTTACGGTATGGGTAATTTTCCACGGAGGATCGAGGACTCTGCTTCTGGTGTTCAATGTTTCCTATGCAGTTTTGGTTACTTGTTCTTGTTTGTTATTAATGTATCTTATTCACATCAAATTGAATATTTTTGTTTTTAAGGGGGTTCCAGTCATTGTCTGATTGTTTGTATGGGGTACCAGCCATTGTCTTATGTAATATTTTTGTTCTGTAGAGGGGTACCAGTCATTGCCTTACGTTATATTTTTGTTCTGTAGAGGGGTACCAGCCATTGCGTTATGTAATATTTTTGTTCTGTAGAGGGGTACCAGCCATTGTCTTATGTAATATTTTTGTTCTGTAGAGGGGTACCAGTCATTGTCTTATGTAATATTTTTGTTCTGTAGAGGGGTACCAGCCATTGTCTTATGTAATATTTTTGTTTTGTAGAGGGGTACCAGCAGTTGTTGACTTCGCAGCCATGCGTGATGCAGTTCAGCGACTTGGCGGTGATCCGGAGAAAATCAACCCTGTATGTCCGGCAGATCTAGTCATTGACCACTCAATACAAGTGGACGTGTCTCGCAGGTAAGCTGAAATAGGCAAGATGTTTTGTTTAAATCTGTTCAAATCTAGTTTAACTTGAAACTATAATGAGATTTTTCGTGACACTTTTTGATAGTAGACTAAACAAGTTTTTTTTTTTTAGTGAATGTTTGATTCAAAATTTATTTTATTTTCATTCATGAAGGGTTCGATGCTGTGTATATCTGATTAACATATCATAAATATACTTAAAGTCAGTTTATTATAAATTGATAGCTAGTCTGACCGTTTTCTTAAAAGTGTGGGGATGTAGTTTTTCTTTTTCCTAATAATTGAATATCTGATTGACTTGTAAGGTTGATTATATCTCTTTACAAAAAACTGGTGCCACTGAAGTGTGACTAATTGGATGTTAAGTTATCAATTAATGTATTTTAGCCTAATTAGAATAGGCAGCTAAGTTTATATTAATCAGATGATTAGGTATGAGCAGGTTTAAACCGATGTATAAGTGGACATCATAATTTCATCATTCACAGAAGTACAGTTCTAAATACATTACTTGTCAACAAAACAATCATCATTTCAGTGATTAAGGCTATTTTTTTTTTCTATTTTTTTTTTTTTTTGAAAATTTGTCCCTACCCTACCTAGTATTTTTGAGACCATTACCCTAAACACAGATATTATTTTTTTGGCCTTAGCAAACATTTCCGATGTTTTAGGAAATGTTTGTGATCCGCTGATATGTGTATTACTTGTGACTTCTAGATTCACGAACATATCCACTTATATAGTTAGTAGAAATTCCCATGAATACTTTGTGTAACCAGACTTGTGCATATTTCATATCGAGGGCTCAACGCAACAATGTCGTAACTCCTATATAAATACATAGGAGTTACGAGTGTTGTGTCGAGCCCTCGTTATATTGTTTTGAGTAATTACACTCAGCCAAATTTCTAATTGATCACTTCGTATTTATTGATGTTATTTAACAGTGATTGAAAAATTAACAATACAAACACTATCACATAAATACTTTCTTCATATAACTGTTCTGAATACATTAATCCATATTGATTCTCAAGTGAATTTTACGACAGATCAACACTAACGATAAAAGTCATAAAATGGATACATATGGTATGGTCTCTTCAATAAGGCCAAACAAAAAATATCTGTGTTTAGGGTAACGGTCTCAAAAATGCTAGGTAGGGGTAGGGACGAAGTTTTTTTTTTTTTTTTTTTTTTTTTTTTTTTTTTTCAAAAACACTTAAAAATCGAAAAAAAATTCTCCAGGATCATAAAAAACTCTAGGGTCGGGGTTTTTCGACAGGTAGGGTCGGGTTACCCGAAACACAGATATTATTTTTTTAAGGCCTAAATACGAAGTGACCAATTAGAAATTTTGCTGAGTGTTCACACAGTGACCAGTCGATATATATGCCTACCCTGATTGGTATAAATAGGGAGTTGCCCTTCTAATACTGTGGTTCAAACAGCAATATATTGTTAACATCATGCTTAAAATGCATTGTAAACACACGATCTAAATTCTTAGTGAACATCAATGGATAAAAAATAACATGGTGTTTGTATCCCTGGTAAATATGCAGTTTTAGCGAATTCTGGATTTCATTATTTTCACATTGTTTTAGTCATTAGGGACCTGTTTCCACATAGAATGAACTGTCAGTGTTTTTTTTTTCATATTAGGGGTTCGTTTGTGGGCCCCTATGACAGGGGGAAAGTATCGTTATGAGGGGCAATAATTTTGCATGACAAAGTACATATTTCTGTGTCCCACCCCCCACCATTCTGTTTCTTAAATTACAGTAGTAAAAACAACAGATTGGTATCGTGGTATTCTGATTTTCGGACTGAAAATATCAACAATTATGTCTCCAAATAGACCTGACATAAATACTGTTTACATACTGTCATCATTGACTTACACATACCTTGTCTCTCATACTTGGCTGACTTTACCGGTCACCAGCTTCCTTAGCTGACTTTACCGGTTACCAGCTTACTTTGCTGACTTTACCAGTCACCAGCTTACTTAGCTGACTTTACCGGTCACCAGCTTACTTTGCTGACTTTACCAGTCACCATCTTACTAAGCAGACTTTTACCAGTCATAGGCTTACTAAGTAGACTTTTACCAGTCACCATCTTACTAAGCAGACTTTTACCAGTCATAGGCTTACTAAGTAGACTTTTACCAGTCACCATCTTACTAAGCAGACTTTTACCAGTCATAGGCTTACTAAGCAGACTTTTACCAGTCATAGGCTTACTTAGCAGACTTTTACCAGTCATAGGCTTACTAAGCAGACTTTTACCAGTCATAGGCTTACTAAGCAGACTTTTACCAGTCACCATCTTACTAAGTAGACTTTTACCAGTCACCATCTTAGCAGACTTTTACCTGTCACCATCTTACTAAGCAGACTTTTACCAGTCATAGGCTTACTAAGTATACTTTTACCAGTCACCATCTTACTAAGTAGACTTTTACCAGTCACCATCTTAGCAGACTTTTACCTGTCACCATCTTACTAAGCAGACTTTTACCAGTCATAGGCTTACTAAGTAGACTTTTACCAGTCACCATCTTACTAAGCAGACTTTTACCAGTCATAGGCTTACTAAGTATACTTTTACCAGTCACCATCTTACTAAGCAGACTTTAACCAGTCATAGGCTTACTAAGTAGACTTTTACCAGTCACCATCTTACTAAGCAGACTTTTACCAGTCATAGGCTTACTAAGTAGACTTTTACCAGTCACCATCTTACTAAGCAGACTTTTACCAGTCATAGGCTTACTAAGCAGACTTTTACCAGTCACCATCTTACTAAGCAGACTTTTACCAGTCACCATCTTACTAAGCAGACTTTTACCAGTCATAGGCTTACTAAGCAGACTTTTACCAGTCACCATCTTACTAAGCAGACTTACCAGTCATAGGCTTACTAAGCAGACTTTTACCAGTCATAGGCTTACTAAGCAGACTTTTACCAGTCACCATCTTACTAAGTAGACTTTTACCAGTCACCATCTTACTAAGCAGACTTTTACCAGTCATAGGCTTACTAAGCAGACTTTTACCAGTCACCATCTTACTAAGCAGACTTTTACCAGTCATAGGCTTACTAAGCAGACTTTTACCAGTCATAGGCTTACTAAGCAGACTTTTACCAGTCATAGGCTTACTAAGTAGACTTTTACCAGTCATAGGCTTACTAAGCAGACTTTTACCAGTCATAGGCTTACTAAGTAGACTTTTACCAGTCATAGGCTTACTAAGTAGACTTTTACCAGTCATAGGCTTACTAAGTAGACTTTTACCAGTCATAGGCTTACTAAGCAGACTTTTACCAGTCATAGGCTTACTAAGTAGACTTTTACCAGTCATAGGCTTACTAAGCAGACTTTTACCAGTCATAGGCTTACTAAGCAGACTTTTACCAGTCATAGGCTTACCAAGCAGACTTTTACCAGTCATAGGCTTACTAAGCAGACTTTTACCAGTCATAGGCTTACTAAGCAGACTTTTACCAGTCACCATCTTACTAAGCAGACTTTTACCAGTCACCATCTTACTAAGCAGACTTTTACCAGTCATAGGCTTACTAAGCAGACTTTTACCAGTCATAGGCTTACTAAGCAGACTTTTACCAGTCATAGGCTTACTAAGTAGACTTTTACCAGTCACCATCTTACTAAGCAGACTTTTACCAGTCATTATCTTACTAAGTAGACTTTTACCAGTCTCAAGCTTTTAGACTGGTGGTTAATGTAGCCTACTCTTCAATGTCATGGAAACATGGACAGATTCGTATTTTAGTTTTATTTGAATTGACTCTATTACTTGATCAGTGAATGCAGACCTAGGGTAGCATCGAGGTCAGGAGGTAAAGTGTCTAACGTCTGATTATAGGGTCTGGAGTTGGAAACCCACTTCTGGTGAGGTTGAATAATGAATTTTACCATTGTTTGACTGGTATTGATAATTTGGTACTTTCTACCTTCTTGATGAAGAGCTTGGTTCCTTTAAATAACCAAACCGGATTTCTGTTGGTACCAGTATTTTAACTTTAAGAAATTAAGGTTACAATATAAGGGTTAAATTAGGGGATATATTTTGTGAATAAACAGAATAAATTTTTATCCATCTTACAAATATGTACATGTAAGCTCGCAGTTTGATCCACGGCTTGTAGAATAAGCCTTCTGCCGATGTCTAGTCTGTTTTCCTCTTGTGAGCGTGCTTTTATCATGCTCTTCAGACTTGATGGAATTATTTTCCATAGGGCAAGTAAAATAAATATTATATTATTATTAACTTTGTTTGTTTTTCCTCAGTTTTTGTTTGTTTGTTGTTTTACAGCATTCTAGTCAAAACTCCCAATCCTGGCGGAGGTCAAAAGTCATGCCAAAGGTCAAATCCGACTTCAGCCTTGAAGGTCACAGGTCAAGGTCAGCCAAATGCACCATGTACCCTGTGCAAAGGTCAAGGTCGCGAATTGCCAATCTCAGATAAAGTTTGTCCATTTCATGGAGAAATTACACCCGGGTTGGTACATAAATAATTTAATAGTAATTAAAAAAAATTATCATAATTTTGATCATTCAGTTTCTTGATTGGAAATGAAAAAATTACCCAATAAAATTCATTGGACGATTTCGTAACCAAGGTGACCTAATTTTAGTAAAGAGGCAGTTTTAGTATTTATGGTGTCTGAATGAATGAGCTTAGTGATATCTGTTATTGTCAACATTAAAACTAAACTTACTCATTTCTGATCAAGAGATTGCGTGACAGAGTAATGCGTGTGAATTTTTCATTTTAAACTCTTAAACATGACTGAAAAGTATGAATCTTTCGTCACATTCTGTAATATACATTTGCTATTTCACTATTTTTGTATCACATGTTGGCATGGTTTTCACTGTATGTCAATATATGTTGACATTTTTACTTGATACTCATGCTTAGGCCTAAACAACAATATCTGTGTTTCGGGTAACCCGACCCTACCTGTCGAAAAACCCCGACCCTAGAGTTTTTAACGACCCTGGAGAATTTTTTTTTCGATTTTTAATTGTTTAAAAAAAAAAAAAATATTTGTCCCTACCCTACCTAGCATTTTTGAGACCGTTACCCTAAACGCAGATATTTTTTTTTTTGGCCTTAGTATGCCAAAATCTTAGCTGGAAATAATTTTAATTGTAATTAGTTTTTTTGGATAGAAAAGATTAATTTTTTGTAGGGATGTCAACGATTCAATAATAGATATGTTATCAATATATTAGCTGTATGTATGTGTATGGTGACAACTTATTAGTAGTTGCTGGGATTTTTACAACTTAAATAAAGATAAACTTCGAATTTCAAATGTACTATTATTACATAAGAAGGTCGAATGTTCGGAAGTTTGACCGAATATTCGAATACCAAAATGGCCCTTTTGTTGACCTCACTTTATATGTAAGAAAGTCATACATTACTGAATATTATTACATTCTAATTGAGACATTTACAGTAAAACCTCAATTATAAGACCACCCTTGCGACTTTTGAAAACTGGTCTTATTGAGGTGGTCTTAGTATTGAGGTGGTCTTAGTACTGAGGTGGTCTTAGTATTGAGGTGGTCTTAGTATTGAGGTTGGATAATGAGCAAAACAGTGAATATTGACTTGAAATGGTGTTCTTAATATTGAGGTGGTCTTAATATTGAGGTTGTCATAATATTGAGGTGGTCATAATTTTGAGTTGGTTTTAAAAGTGAGGTGGTCTTAATATTGACCTTGTGGAAACCGTGAATATAACAAATTACTGTCTGGAAGATTTATAATTTACAGTGAAATCATAAATATGACCTTGTAAAGGTTAAATGCAAACTTACATACATTGTAGTGTTCTGTCTGTTGACTTGCATGTATTAAAATGTGAGGCAGATTGAGGGTGGGTGGGGTGGGGCGGGGATGGGGGCAGAATGCAAGTTCATATTTTATCTTTATGAACATCTTAGGTCATATTGGGAGTAAGGCTAGATTTGAAATTTTGATATGAAAATGCCTTGAACAAAAAAGCACAATACGTTCTGATCATGAACATTTGGCAATAGTTCTGTTTCGTGCAGTTTTTCACATTAATGTATAGGATAAAACTTACGATTTATTACTTGAATCATGTGGCAATGAACATGATTGATTCTTAATCATAAGCATATTTGGACAACAATATTGGGGTGACATATTTTTATGCCCCCCCCCCCCTTCATTTCCGATCAATAACTCAAGAAACCCTTAACCTATCGTCCTCAAACATGGTCCACACATTCATCTTGGGTAGCAGAGGAACCCTATTGATTTTGGGGTCACAGGGTCAAAGGTCAAGGAACATTTTAATGCTGTTTTCTTCCTTTTTTCTTCCTGTTCTCTACACTTGATCTGAATGTCAGGTTTTGACTTGCATGACTTTTGACTGTATTCCATCTTTCAATCTTTAGCTCTTTATTATACTTCTTTCATGGTTGAGGATTTATTTAATTTAGTTATATATAAGTTGTAATCAATAGTTTTATGTGTATACTTCATGTAAATAGCCAGTGGAAATCTTGTGTGTAGTAATGTCCGGTCAGGTAGATAAACTGGTTTATGTAGTAGTGTCCGGTCAGGTAGGTTAAACCGGTTCATAAAGTAATGTCCGGTCAGGTAGATGAACTGGTTAATGTAGTAATGTCCGGTCAGGTAGGTTAAACCGGTTCATAAAGTAATGTCTCTGGACAAAATTCCCTCCAGACAAAATCCCCTCCAGACAAAATCCCCTCCGGACAAAATCCCCTCCGGACAAAATCCCCTCCGGACAAAATATCCTCCAGACAAAATCCCCTCCAGACAAAATCCTCTCCACACAAAATCCCCTCCAGACAAAATCACCTCCAGACAAAATCCTCTCCACACAAAATCCCCTCCACACAAAATCCCCTCCACACAAAATCCCCCTCTGGACAAAATCCCCTTTGTGAATTTTACAAGTAGGACAATGCACCCTCTGATATTTTTTTCCAAAGTGAACATAACATCTTTGCCTTTGTTATTGTTGCAAACATTATAATAATGACATGCATCAACAATGTGGCCCCTGTTAATGGTAACTCCCATTATTTCTAAGACTTTTTTTTGACGATAAATTTATCAGATTCTATTGGTACCTCACGTACCGTAAACATGTACCGTAAATACCTGCAGGCAAATAATAATCCCATTTTTCCCATACATAAACACCCAATATGACTCAAGTCTTCAAACCTTGTAATCGTTCACATTTTGACAAAGATTTTGAAGTAATATCAGGGCAAATTCTATGTCAGATTTTCAATGAGAGAATTGCTCCCATTTGTTCAAAATTTCAATTTCAGTGAGATTTTTAATGAGAAATGGATAATGCAATAATAAAACATTGCTGAATAGTAATTTTATTCATATTGACTAGAATGAAACACTTGTGTATTGATATAAACTGCTTCTACATTATTATTTAAACAGATTATGTTACAATGTGTATGGTAGACAATATCTTACGGGACTGCATATCTTACCATCTTATGCGCATCACTTGAGATAGACGCTTATTAAATACATTGTGTAAACACTTTTTTTTAGGGATGCACAAACGCTTGAAAACAATTTATCGAAAATACGTCAATTTAGCGAAAAGACACAAAATACTCGAACTGTGATCCAGCGCGATATTCTTTTGCATTTATGTAATTTTAATGATATTTAAATAACTTCTGTGGGGAAAATCGCAAAAATCGCTAGCTAGAATTATCCCTGAATCTTAGTATGTAATCTATAATGCAACTTGTCACATTGCTGTATGTGTTGGGAAAATATCTCAGCTTGCATATAGATCAGTCCACTGTTTCTCTGCTCTCAAAACTCACCATTTTTCTCAGTTGAGTCCGAGTGTTAACATTTGAGTGTGTGAAGGGAATTAAAAGGAATTTTCGTGGTTAATGTTTTCATGGTTAATGTTTTCATAGCAATATTCATGGTTAATGTTTTCATGGTTAATGTTTTCATGGTTAATGTTTTCATAGCAATTTTCATGGTTAATGTTTTCATGGTTAATGTTTTCATAGCAATTTTCATGGTTAATGTTTTCATGGTTAATGTTTTCATAGCAATTTTCATGGTTAATGTTTTCATGGTTAATGTTTTCATGGTTAATGTTTTCATGGTTAATGTTTTCATGGTTAATGTTTTCATAGCAATTTTCATCATTAACATTTTCATAGCAATTTTCATCATTAATGTTTTCATAGTAATTTTCATCAATAACATTTTCATAGCAATTTTCATCATTAACATTTTCATAGCAATTTTCATGGTAAATATTTTCATAGCAATTTTCATCATTAATGTTTTCATAGCAATTTTCATAGTTAATATTTTCATAGCAATTTTCATCATTAACATTTTCATAGCAATTTTCATTGTTAATATTTTCATAGCAATTTTCATCATTAATGTTTTCATTGTAATTTTTATGTTTCGTGGTTAATGTTTTCATAGCAATTTTCATGGTTAATTGTTGGAGATAACAAGCACTTCTTAATTTTGTCCATTGACACCTTCAATATTTTAACAGCAAACATTAACTGGGTGATGTTATTATAGACCCAATATTTATATTCTACATATTTGTGTATTTCAGTGCCGATGCTCTCGAAAAGAATCAAATGTTTGAGTTTGAGAGAAATAAAGAAAGATTTGTGTTCTTAAAGGTAAACTATTCATATTTCTTCTGTCACTTGGAGGCGTGTCCACACTGACCTATGAATGTGCAGTATATCTGAAGGCGTGTCTGTACTGTCCAATGAGTGTGTAGTATATCTGCAGGCGTGTCTGTACTGTCCAATGAATGTGTAGTATATCTGAAGGCGTGTCTGTACTGTCCAATGAGTGTGTAGTATATCGGAAGGCGTGTCCACACTGACCTATGAATGTGCAGTATATCTGAAGGCGTGTCTTTACTGTCCAATGAGTGTATTGGTTATTTGAAGGTGTGTTCCAACCAGCAATTGAGAGCGCAAATAGTCTAGAGATGCACTTTATGCTGCTAATTTCTTATGCGAACAATTGAAAATGTTTCCTTACAAAATTAGGCATCAATTGTTACACATATTTGGTGCAATAAGTATATTTAGGGCGTTTGATTTTATCAACCAATGAGAGTGCTCAATGTCTGGAGGTGTGTCAATTATTATCCAATTATTGCTCACTGTCTTTGAAGGTGTGCTGATGTTAACCAATGATTGCATTGTAATTTCAGTGGGGTGCTAAAGCATTAAAGAACATGTTAATAGTTCCACCAGGTTCTGGTATTGTTCATCAGGTGAATTTATCAACCAATGAGAGTGCCCAATGTCTGGAGGTGTGTCAATTATTATCCAATTATTGCTCACTGTCTTTGAAGGTGTGCTGATGTTAACCAATGATTGCATTATAATTTCAGTGGGGTGCTAAAGCATTAAAGAACATGTTAATAGTTCCACCAGGTTCTGGTATTGTTCATCAGGTGAATTTAGAGTATCTAGCCAGAGTTGTGTTCAGTGATAACGGACTTCTTTATCCTGACAGTCTTGTCGGGACCGACTCTCATACTACAATGATAAATGGACTTGGAGTAGTTGGTTGGGGTAAGTGTGTTTCTTTCTGGAGGTGTGTCTTTATTGACCAATGATATTGAATTGTGTCTAGGGGTGTGGCTTGTGGCTTGATTGACCAATGAAACTGAATTGTGTCTGGAGTTGTGTCTTGGTTGACCAATGAAATTGAATTGTGTCTTGGGGTGTGGCTTGATTGACCAATGAGAATAATTGCTATTGGCCAATAAGATTGGAGTGTCTCCAGGGGTGTGGTTTAATTGACCAATTATGTTGGCTTGACTGACCAATGAAATGGAATTGTATCAAGGGGTTTTCGGCTTGACTGACCAATGACAAATACTTTGGGAATGCATCTAATGATGGCACTGCTTTACAAAATATAAATCAAATTTTAATTTATTCAGTAAATGCAATATCTGGAGGTGTGTCATTATTAACCAATCAGTAAATGATATGTCTGGAGGTGTGTCATTATTAACCAATCAGTAAATGATATGTCTGGAGGTGTGTCATTATTAACCAATCAGTAGATGCAATATCTGGAGGTGTGTCATTATTAACCAATCAGTAAATGATATGTCTGGAGGTGTGTCATTATTAACCAATCAGTAAATGCAATATCTGGAGGTGTGTCATTATTAACCAATCAGTAAATGATATGTCTGGAGGTGTGTCATTATTAACCAATCAGTAAATGCAATATCTGGAGGTGTGTCATTATTAACCAATCAGTAAATGATATGTCTGGAGATGTGTCATTATTTACCAATCAGTAAATGATATATCTGGAGGTGTGTCATTATTAACCAATCAGCAAATGATATATCTGGAGGTGTGTCATTATTAACCAATCAGCAAATGATATATCTGGAGGTGTGTCATTATTAACCAATCAGTAAATGATATGTCTGGAGGTGTGTCATTATTAACCAATGATTATACTCTACAGGTGTTGGTGGTATAGAAGCGGAAGCTGTGATGTTAGGACAGTCTATCAGTATGGTGCTGCCAGAAGTTGTAGGATACAGGTTGACAGGAAAGCCAAATTCTCTAACAACATCCACAGATATTGTACTCACTATCACCAAGGTAGGTGGTGCTAACAAACTTGACATTTATTGGTTCATTGAATGAATTCATATCGTTTTTAAAGCTATTATCAAATATGCTACGTTTTTGCTTATATACACTTCCCTCCAAAAGTTCCTACACACTTCGACAATTCCCATTGCAGTTAATGTATTTTCATATTTGTGTCACCTGCAATAAATTGAAAATTCTTTTTGACACAGCAATAATTTTCTGTAGAAGTATTTATAAATTTGGACTGAAACAAATCATCTTATTCTTTGTCAGATCATTTACACATACAAATTTTAGTTTTGGATGATGGCCGATTGATGCTGCTGCTGAGATGTGCAAACTGTTAATTCTTAACTGTCCATCACAGAAGTGGGATGAATAATTCTACTTCATGGTCATACATGTCTTATTTGAAATTCTGCATAAAAAAGTAATGAAATTCAAAAAATGTGTGAAGAAACTTTTGGGCGGCAGTGTATGTTTCGAGTTACTTTTTGAGTTTGTCCTCTTTTTTCCTTATTGTGTCTTGAAGCATTCACTTCAAACTTAATCATCCTGAACCCACATCACAAATGTAATCTCCTGAAATGACTCGGTGACTCAAAACTGTTGAAAATTGGTGTTATTACCTTGGACAACCGTTTAGGGCTATAAAACTGTTGAAAAATGGTGTTATTACCTAGGAAAACCGTTTAGGACTATAAAACTGTTGAAAAATAGTGTAATTACTCACGTAGACTTAATGAAATAATTTGGATATGAAATAAGTGAATTACAAACATATACTTCAATGTTTTAACGTCTTCCTTGAATCTTAATTTGCAGCATTTACGTTCCATTGGTGTTGTTGGCAAGTTTGTTGAATTTTTCGGCCCAGGTGTGGTTGAGCTGTCGATTGCGGATCGTGCAACTATTTCCAACATGTGCCCGGAGTACGGCGCCACCGTCGGATTCTTTCCTGTGGATGATAAAAGCTTACAATACCTCAGACAGACTGGTATGTTGATCTTTCTCTCTCTAATATACTGGTATGTTGATCTTTCTCTCCCTAATAGACTGGTATGTTGATCTTTCTCTCTAATAGACTGGTATGTTGATCTTTCTCTCTTAGACATACTGGTATGTTGATCTTTCTCTCTTAGACAGATTGGTATGTTGATCTTTCTCTCTAATAGACTGGTATGTTGATCTCTCTCTCTAATAGACTGGTATGTTGATCTCTCTCTCTTAGACAGACTGGTATGTTGATCTTTCTCTCTTAGACATACTGGTATGTTGATCTTTCTCTCTTAGACAGACTGGTATGTTGATCTTTCTCTCTTAGACAGACTGGTATGTTGATCTTTCTCTCTAATAGACTGGTATGTTGATCTCTCTCTCTAATAGACTGGTATGTTGATCTCTCTCTCTAATAGACTGGTATGTTGATCTCTCTCCCTCAGACAGACTGGTATGTTGATATTTCTCTCTAATAGACTGGTATGTTGATCTCTCTCTCTCTCAGACAGACTGGTTTGTTGATCTTTCTCTCTTAGACAGACTGGTATGTTGATCTTTCTCTCTTTGTCAGACTGGTATGTTCATCTCTCTGTCTTAGACATACTGGTATGTTCATCTCTCTCTCTCAGACAGACTGGTATATTCATCTCTCTCTCTTAGACAGACTGGTATGTTCATCTCTCTCTCAGACAGACTGTTATGTTCATCCTTGTCTCAGACAGACTGGTATGTTCATCTCTCTCTCGCTCTCTCTCAGACAGACTGGTATGTTCATCTCTCTCTCAGACAGACTGGTATGTTCATCTCTCTCTCTCAGACAGACTGGTACGTTATCTCTCTCTCTCTCTCTCTCTCAAACAGACTGGTTTATTCATCTTTCTCTCTCAGACATACTGGTTTGTTGGTCTTTCTCTCACAGACAGACTGGTTTGTTAATATCATATAATTTTGTGAAATGAGTTCTGAGTGTAAGTAGCCATTATAATACTGGGCCCTGAACTTAAAAACCATGTGTATATCCTTATGCACAGATCATGTAAGATAATCAGAGTGAAGTGGATGTGTCATGTAAGAGTTACTGTCCTTGAATCATTCAAAAATCATTTTCCACATAATCTTCTTGTATTAGCAACCCCACCCTAATTTTTTATATTAATTAAACCTCAAAACAGAGTGTTGTGTTGTGTTGTACAGATCTCTTTTAGAGAATGTCAGAACTGTTTCCTTTTTTTTTATGTTGATAGATAAAAAAGTTATGGCAGTTTGAATCTGAAAATTTGTCGCGAAAATTTTCACTATATGAATTTAAAGTAAATGTGATTTGTGCCGATGGCACCGAAAATCGAAGTCGAAGCGTGAACAATTTAGTAAAATGGTCATAACTTATTTATTTCTTGAGATATTTTGTTGATATTTAAAACGTAGGTAGATCTTTCATTACTGTATCTACCTGTCTGTTTTAATACAAGCTGTATATCATTTGCTTCTGTTATCTAGTATCTTATGATGAGTGAATTTATGAGTCTCTTGGTTTGATCGGTATGATGGTTTCATGGCATTTTGACATTATTTTAAAGGTGCGTCAGTTTAACCAATGAAAGTGAATTATATGTGTAGGCGTGTCAATTCTGACCAATGATTAAGGATTTTAATCAGGGGCGTGCTAGGTCTGACAAATGAATAAACAATATGTTGACATTTGTTTTCAGGTCGAGAAGAAAGTAAGATTACTTTGATTGAAGCTTACCTACGTGCCAATGAAATGTTCCGTAACTTCTCTAACGCTGAAGAAGACCCTGTTTTCTCACAGGTAATACTTTCATGTGTTTTTCTGTCAAATTTTACTGATTTTATCTCTCCGGCATCTTATGACAGCAAGGGGCATGACATTATGAAATTTTCTCTAAGTTGATTAAATCAAGGTATTCATTTCTGAAACAGAAATGTCACTCAAATTAATACCCTGAACTTTAGAGTAGTGTTATTATCACCCAATGAGTGACCCAGATTTCTAGAGGTGTGTCATTTTCACCCAATGAGTGACCCAGAGTTCTGGAGGTGTGTCATTTTCACCCAATGAGTGACCCAGAGTTCTGGAGGTGTGTCATTTTCACCCAATGAGTGACCCAGAGTTCTGGAGGTGTGTCATTTTCACCCAATGAGTGACCCAGAGTTCTGGAGGTGTGTCATTTTCACCCAATGAGTGACCCAGAGTTCTGGAGGTGTGTCATTTTCATCCAATGATTGAACTTGATTTTTATGTTGTGTAGGTGATAGAGATGGATTTGTCGACTGTGTTGCCATGTTGTTCTGGACCAAAAAGACCACATGACAAAGTTACTGTGTCAGAGATGAAGGACGACTTTAAACAATGTCTCAACAATAAACCCAGTTTTAAGGTAATTTTAAAGATAGTTCCCACATCTACAATATTTACCTCCCTTCTATAGATGGTTCCCACATCTACAATATTTACCTCCCATGTATAAATTGTTCCCACATATACAATATTTACCTCCCATGTATAAATTGTTCCCACATATACAATATTTACCTCCCTTCTATAGATAGTTCCCACATCTACATAATTTACCTCCCTTGTATAGATAGTTTCCACATATACAATATTTACCTCCCTTGTATAGATAGTTTCCACATATACAATATTTACCTCCCTTGTATTAACTGTTCCCACATATACAATATTTACCTCCCTTGTATAGATAGTTTCCACATATACAATATTTACCTCCCTTGTATTAACTGTTCCCACATATACAATATTTACCTCCCTTCTATAGATAGTTTCCACATATACAATATTTACCTCCCTTGTATTAACTGTTCCCACATATACAATATTTACCTCCCTTCTATAGATAGTTCCCACATCTACATTATTTACCTCCCTTGTTCTTAATCATCAGCCATTTCGACAGGCAAAACTGATATGCGCTTATAGGGAGTTATCCCCAAATATGTGATAATTGAGAAAATACCAAGAGCATTTGCATGTGACAACCACCTTTTCTTCAATTTTCTGAGCCAACTGCCCACATGAGCATAATGAATAAGTTATTTTTTATATATCTGATTTTATTTTATCATCGTTTTAATTATATTCTATGTAAACTTTAAGGAAATTTGCCTGTCAATATGTTCGACTGGTCAGAACAAGGGAGGTAAATATTGTCAATATATTTACTTAATGAGAGGACTCTCTGACTTTTGTATTAGTATTTTTATATCCATTACTTGGACATATATTTCTTTAAATTTGATTATCATTTACCTCTAAAATACTAACCAATGTCATTAAGACATATTTTTAGGTGTGTCAGTCTTAGCCAATGTCATTAAGTCATTTCTGGAGGTGTGTCAATAGTAGCCAATGTCATTAAGTCATTTCTGGAGGTGTGTCAATAGTAGCCAATGTCATTAAGTCATTTCTGGAGGTGTGTCAATAGTAGCCAATGTCATTAAGTCATTTCTGGAGGTGTGTCAAAAGTAGCCAATGTCATTAAGTCATTTCTGGAGGTGTGTCAATATTAACCAATGCCATTAAGTCATTTCTGGAGGTGTGTCAATAGTAGCCAATGTCATTAAGTCATTTCTGGAGGTGTGTCAATATTAACCAATGTCATTAAGAGGTGTGTTTGTATCAACCAATCATTTTATCGTTTCAGGGTTTTGGTATACCAGAGGATCAGCAATCAAAGACAGTACCTGTTGTATATGAAGATAAAGAATATACATTGAAACATGGTTCAGTTGTCATAGCAGCGATAACAAGCTGTACGAATACAAGCAATCCATCGGTTATGCTTGGAGCTGGTAAGACAATGTACATCATATTTCTGAAGGTGTGTCATTTTCACCCAATGGGTGACCCAGAGTTCTGGAGGCGTGTCATTTTCACCCAATATAATGTCCCAGAATTCTGGAGGCGTGTCATTTTCACCCAATGAAATGTCCCAGAGTTCTGGAGGCGTGTCATTTTCACCCAATGAAATGTCCCAGAAATTTCCACTCCATGTACAAGTAATCAATACGTACATAATTATCTAATTGGCAATTTTTACTATGTGCAGATATTATAAACAAAGTGATTTCGGCAATTCGCAAACATTTCCGCATGCAAAACGTCTGTGATCGGCAATTCGTAGAACTTTCAGACACACAATATTATACACTTATCTCATATATGAGTACTCTACTGTCAAGGTAGAGGTCACAGGTCAGAACTCTGCTACGATTACGTACCTTTGTTTCAGGACTCCTGGCTAAGAAAGCCGTAGAAGCTGGTCTGTCGGTGAACCCCTACATCAAGACGAGTCTGTCTCCCGGCAGTGGAGTCGTTACGTATTATCTGCGTGAAAGTGGTGTTACGCCTTACTTGGAGAAATTGGGGTATGTGTGTATATATGTGTGTATATATGTGTGTATATATGTGTGTATATATGTGTGTATATATTTGTGTATATATGTGTGTATATATGTGCGTATATATGTGCGTATATATGTGCGTATATATGTGTGTATATACGTGTGTATATACGTGTGTATATACGTGTGTATATACGTGTGTATATACGTGTGTATATACGTGTGTATATACGTGTGTATATACGTGTGTATATATAAACGTTGATACTATAGAAACAATGTATATGTAAGAACAATCCTCTCATTTTACTATATATGTCAGGGGGTTCCATTTGACCCTTGAGTTGACCCTATCACCCCTGGATTTAAAAAAAAAGCCACATTTTGACCCTTGGGATTCTGACTAAATGGTCAATTTAAAATTATGACCTTAAAAATGACCTTAAAAATGACCCTTGAGATTGAGACTCTAGTTGAAAGCCTCTGCGTGCATGAGAAGGTTGGACATCCAGTTGGCCCTTGTTTATTCCGCAACCTACTAGCCGAACATTCTAAAATATCAGGTCCCGATATATTTTCTTATGCACGTCAAATTGAAATGGGCTGTTCAAAACCATGAATTATGTCTGGACAATTTTGTATTTATACCCTGACAGAAAACATTGACTACAGCGCCATCTGTCATTAAGTTTAATTGGATGAAAGTTTGCTTCACATGAACTTGAGTTTTATACAAAATTCTTGACAGTTTTCCCGCCAAATTATTTTTAGCGGTCATCTAAGCTGTTGTTTTACACATAATTTATAATGTACACTTAATAAAACTAATAAGTGGGCACCTTTTTAATGTCGAATAACTTTTTTATTGATTAACATTTCTACTCGAAATTTTGTTTATTGGCTATTAGCTACATGTGGATCGTGATACTGGGGTCAAATTTATCAATTTACAAAACATGATAGGCGAGTCCAGGTGGGCATACGCTCTATTTGACTCTTTCCAATCAAGAAGATCATCTTTAAGTGGGAGCTGCAGTACTGATTTTATTCGCATCATCACATTCATTGATTTTATTTCTTCAATTTGTTGATTTATGACATATAATAAATTTCAGCAAGATCAGACTAATATTGACCGAGATCCGTTCATATTTATACCTGCATACTATTAAGTTTTGTTATAATGTATTCTGTTTTTATTGCAGTTTTGACATTGTGGGTTATGGTTGCATGACGTGTATAGGAAACAGCGGCCCCCTCCCCGAGCCTGTATCCGAGGGGATAGAGAAGGTACGGTATGACCCCTTTAGAGCTACACCCCTCATTGCCCGATGCACAATTTGGCTGTTGTAGAGAGGTTGTTGCCCAAGAGAGGTTTGCTTTGAAGATAATGAGTTATACTTACTGAGATAATTGAATTTCTGTTAAAATATCAATAATTTGAGGGTTGTCTTATATTGTGTTAAATGAAGGTTTTTATGATTTTTATTCAGTTGTAATTACTTTGACTAATTGTTTCAGTTTGGAGTCTGTGCCTGTGCCTTTTCAATTGGGAAAATATGCGCGATAAGCATGGTTATTTTACTTATAAATGTTTTAATTTCCTGCTTTTGCTGAATGTTTTATAACTTTTCCCTCTTGCATCTCAAAGTGCTCTTTTCAAGATGGTACAAAAGTCTTTTTTTTTTACTTTTTGGGACAAAAAGGACACTTTTTTGGGAAAATGGAGGCTTTTTAGCTCGGGGAAACAGCCGAAATTCGGCAGTAAAATTAAACGAAGAAAATCACTGGGAGTATTAAAATGTGAAGTTTTTATCCAGTAGCCTTATGACCAGGTGTATAGCATTTAGGCATGTAAAAGTTTACGAAATTAAACAATAGAATCGACTTAAAAAATGAACCATTTGGAGATAACTCTATTTCTAACAGACGTTTGGATTCATTGAATATTGTTACTGACTTCTGTTTCATTTTTGTCATGGAATTTATTTTGAGTTAGAAAAATGAACTGTACCTCGACAATACCTGTTTTAGTGACCAAAAAGTTCATTTTCAGATTTTTACATTTTCTTACAGATATATTTTTAAACTTCCATTAAATACCAGAAGTATTAAAATCAGACATCTGCTTTTATTTTTATAGCAATTTCCAACATTAAGAACAAGATGCAATAGGTGGTTACAAAATGTCAGAAATTTCATAATTCTTAAAATATTCTGCTCTTCAAATGGAAAAAAAACGAATTTTGAAATACTTGTAAATATTTCCTCGTTAGTTTAATTCTATAAATCACAATAAAGCCAGTAAAACATCTTCGTACATCAGAACCAACGTCACCACTACCCCTGTGTAGCGTTTTTTTTTGGCCAAAAATGGGGCTGAAATTGTTTTTTTCACAAAACCAGGCTTAAAATTCACAATTCAGGCCACTTAATATTTTCCGGTTTTTGTTTACGAATGTTGATCAATCTGACTAACAGTATTTTTAACTGCTATGCTATAGATGAATACACGCTAGCCTATAGTGTACTACATGAGGTCATGTAAATCAGTATCTTTTTATTTTAAGCAAACTATGACATTCACAATTATGGGCAATTCGACGCTATTTTCACAATTCTACGGGGCCCCGGCCCTTTTCACAAAAGGGTGGAAAAAAAGCACTGACTGGTGTAGTCATGGCAGCGCTCAAATTTTAACCAAGAAATAAAAATACTTTTTTTTTCATACAATAAAAATGTATTGTATCCTTGTTAAATTGATATGTAATACTTAATGACGAATACTAGTCATAAATAAGTTAAAGCCTCTTTAATGGTAAGATATTTAATGAACACCCTGTACAAAGTACTTAATATGTGACATCAGAACTTTGATTGTGAAATACTTGACGTCATAACCAATGTGACAAATACAGGTTTTGTCATGGCGAAGAAACAATAAAACAAGTTGTACAATACATAGTTCCTACATGATGTAACATCTACGATATTTACCTCCCTTGTCCTTTACTGTCGGCCATTTTGATAGGCAAAACTGATAAGCCCTTATAGGGTTAATTTCCCAAAATGTGATGACTGAGAAAATACCAAGAGAATTTGCATGTGACATCCACTTTCTCTTCAACTTACTGAGTCAAATGCCAACATGAGCATAATGAATAAGTTATTTTTGATTGATCAGATTAGTTTTATCATCATTTACATTATATTCCCTATAAACTTAAAGGAAATTTGCCTATCAAAATGGCCGACAATTCAGAACAAGGGAGGTAAATATTGTAGATGTGGCAACTGTATACGCATCATGCTCTTGTTTGTTACTGTAGGGGGATCTCGTTGCTTGTGGAGTGTTGTCGGGCAACAGAAACTTTGAAGGACGTATACATCCACTGACCCGTGCCAACTACCTTGCCAGTCCTCCGTTAGTTATAGCGTACGCGTTAGCTGGTCGTGTTGATATTGACTTTGAGACTGAACCTCTCGGTAAGTGTTTCCAGGGTAACGTTTTACTAACATACTGTCATAACATAAGTCAAAGATTTTCTTAACTTTTTACGTACATAAAATGTTTTGACATAAATGCGTTTCACTAATATTTGCATACGTAGGTATTTGCGTAAGTTAGAGCGTAAAGTTACGTTAGAAATCACTAACCATAAATCTGTTAGTCATAGCATCAGCTGGTCGGGTTGATATTGACTTTGAGGCCTCTTGGTAAGTGTTTCCAGGAATATAACTAACATGTAAGACTGTGAGAGGTAAAATTCGCAAAATGGAATTATCGTAAATTCAAGAAAGTCAATAGTGTCGGCCAATGGAAATGCCTTTATTCACAGGAACCTATTTTTGCATACTTTTGCAGACTATTAAATGTAGCTGATTTACTGATATGTCCATATTGTTTTATGTAACTGAACTGTTTGAGCCTCAAAAATATCCATTTATAAAGTACATGTATGTATTTTGAAACTTTTAATGATTCGTTTGACACTCGGCTAAAGTTTTCTATGTGGTGATAAGATCAAACATACTTTGTCATACTTTGAAATAGAGCTGTCATCGATAGAATGGATATCAATGTATCATTGATATTTTTCCGTTGATCAATTATCAAAATCCAATTTTAAAAAATCGATACGTATAAATAATTAAATACTTGCCTGAAAATGACAAAAATTCACCCAAAACAGAATTGAAAGCTTCGCGCTGTCAAAAGGCTTTGTTAAAAACTTTGCAGTACCCATCAGATGTGTTCAAGAAAAATTGATTGACCAATGAAATTAATTTGTGTCTTGAGGGTTTGCCTCGATTGACCAATGAAATTGAATTGTGTCTAGAGGGTTTGCCTCGATCGACCAATGAAATTGAATTGTGTCTGGAGGGTTTGCCTCGACCGACCAATGGAATTGAAAGCTTCGCGCTAATGTTAAAAACTTCGCAGTACCTAACAGATATGTTCAAGAAAAATACATAACCGAAGACAATTCAGAGTTTATTTATTTATTTTGCAAAAAAACACATACTTTAACATAGTTTGGAAACAAGATGGTCAAAGTAATACATAAGCATGTAAAAGGAGTGTGGGATAAAATCCCCTCCTGACAAAATCCCTTCGTTCATATTGTACAAGGTGGACAAAATCCCCTTCGTGAATTTTACAAGGCTGACAAAACCCCCTTCATGAATTTTACAAGTAGGACAAAACGCCCTCCTTTCAAAATCCCCTCCAGACAAAAATCCCTTCGCTCATTTTGTACAAGGTGGACTAAATCCCCTTCGTGAATTTTACAAGGCTGACAAAACCCCCTTCATGAATTTTACAAGTAGGACAAAACGCCCTCCTTTCAAAATCCCCTCCAGACAAAAATCCCTTCGCTCATATTGTACAAGGTGGACAAAATCCCCTTCGTGAATTTTACAAGGCTGACAAAACCCCCTTCATGAATTTTACAAGTAGGACAAAACGCCCTCCTTTCAAAATCCCCTCCGGACAAAAATCCCTTCGCTCATTTTGTAAAAGGTGGACAAAATCCCCTTCATGAATTTTACAAGGCTGACAAAACCACCTTCATGAATTTTACAAGTAGGACAAAACGCCCTCCTTTCAAAATCCCCTCCGGACAAAAATCCCTTCGCTCATTTTGTACAAGGTGGACAAAATCCCCTTCGTGAATATAAGGCTGACAAAACCCCCTTCATGAATTTTACAAGTAGGACAAAACGCCCTCCTTTCAAAATCCCCTCCAGACAAAAATCCCTTCGCTCATTTTGTACAAGGTGGACAAAATCCCCTTCGTGAATTTTACAAGGCTGACAAAACCCCCTTCATGAATTTTACAAGTAGGACAAAACGCCCTCCTTTCAAAATCCCCTCCGGACAAAAATCCCTTCGCTCATTTTGTAAAAGGTGGACAAAATCCCCTTCATGAATTTTACAAGGCTGACAAAACCACCTTCATGAATTTTACAAGTAGGACAAAACGCCCTCCTTTCAAAATCCCCTCCGGACAAAAATCCCTTCGCTCATTTTGTACAAGGTGGACAAAATCCCCTTCGTGAATTTTACAAGGCTGACAAAACCCCCTTCATGAATTTTACAAGTAGGACAAAACGCCCTCCTTTCAAAATCCCCTCCGGACAAAAATCCCTTCGCTCATATTGTACAAGGTGGACAAAATCCCCTTCGTGAATTTTACAAGGCTGACAAAACCCCCTTCATGAATTTTACAAGTAGGACAAAACGCCCTCCTTTCAAAATCCCCTCCAGACAAAAATCCCTTCGCTCATTTTGTACAAGGTGGACAAAATCCCCTTCGTGAATTTTACAAGGCTGACAAAACCCCCTTCATGAATTTTACAAGTAGGACAAAACGCCCTCCTTTCAAAATCCCCTCCAGACAAAAATCCCTTCGCTCATTTTGTACAAGGTGGACTAAATCCCCTTCGTGAATTTTACAAGGCTGACAAAACCCCCTTCATGAATTTTACAAGTAGGACAAAACGCCCTCCTTTCAAAATCCCCTCCAGACAAAAATCCCTTCGCTCATTTTGTAAAAGGTGGACAAAATCCCCTTCATGACAAAACACCCTACTTTTAAAATTCATGAAGGGGTTTTTGTCCACCTTGTTAAATACATGAAGGGGATTTTGTCCTCCTTGTGATTTTGTCCGGAGGGGATTTTGTCCGTATATCATGTTAAAGACATAACTAGAAGTGGAAATATATGAAATCATAAACTGTAAGCATGTAAATGGAATTTTAGTAAATGATACTTGATGTATCGATGTATCGTCGATATTTTTCATCTGCTATATATAGAATATCGTCGATATGCATTTTGCCGCATCAATGACAGCTTTACTTGGAAACCTACCTGAGCCTCGTGGGAAAAGCAATTTCATTGTCTTTGATTTCTCGTCAAAATACAACCATGCAGCAGACTAAAATTATAAATAATTCTAGTACTCATTAGGTTTAATGGTGTGAGTGTGCTTATGCATTTTATCATAAAAAATTGACTGGTTCTGTATTTCTCATTATGATTGTTACAGGTACCAACCAGGAAGGAAAACCAGTCTTTCTCAGAGATATTTGGCCAACGAGAGAAGAAATTCATGTAAGTTTTTTTTATTCATTTACCATGTATGCTGTTATACCATTGTCATTATGAATTGGTTTTATGAGGTTACTTTGTAATGCAATTGTCAGTAATCCCAAAATGCTACAATCAGCAATCCCATAATGCAACAGTCAGCAATCCCACCATGCAACAGTCAGCAATCCCATAATGCTACAATCAGCAATCCCATAATGCTACAAACAGCAATCCCATAATGCAACAGTCAGCAATCCCATAATGCAACAGTCAGCAATCCCACCATGCAACAGTCAGCAATCCCACCATGCAACAGTCAGTAATCCCACCATGCAACAGTCAGTAATCCCATAATGCTACAATCAGCCATCCCATAATGCAACAGTAAGCAATCCCATAATGCAACAGTCAGCAATCCCACCATGCAACAGTCAGCAATCCCACCATGCAACAGTCAGTAATCCCATAATGCGACAATCAGCAATCCTATAATGCAACAGTAAGCAATCCCATAATGCAACAGTCAGCAATCCCATAATGCTACAGTCAGCAATCCCATAATGCAGCATCTCAGTAATCCTGTAATGATACAATCCCATAATGCAACTGTTCATAATCTCATAATGCAACATATTATAATCCCATAATGCAACAGTTTGCAGCAATCCATAATACAGCAGTGAACAATTTAATATTGCTTGTGGTTTTTCAGGTTGTAGAAGATGAGTTCGTCATTCCTACAATGTTTAACGAAGTCTACGCTAGAATTCAGGTAAACTTCAAAATTTGCATTTTGATAAGATGTATTAAGAAATTTTGTAGTCATTAAATTATTATTGGAACTTTTGTTAATGATTTGTTGTTGACTGAGTAGAATTTAACCTATAATGCTTGAATAACATCTTGTTGCTTAGCAACCGCAACCAAGAAAAGTTTTCATAGTAGATAATGAGTTTCCTTTTTGTGTGTAAATTTATTGAACAAAATATACAACATCTATTGGAATCTGATTGTAAATTGAAAATTAATTGCCTTGAATAATGCTTGAATTCTAAATTTCCTGATATAACTTGTTTTGAAAATTCACCTATGTTTGTGATGATAATTTTGTTTGAGTGTGTTTGTATGTGATATTGTTTATTTTGATACTAGAATCGTAAAAATAACGGACAAACTCAAATGTGTTCATTCTGTGATTGTAGTCAGGGGTGATATTCACAAAATATCTTAATGTTAAGATTTGCCTCAAAAGTAATTTTTTTTTTTTCAAAAAAAAATAAAAATCGAAAAAAAAAAATCCAGGGTCGTCAAAAACTCTAGGGTCGGGGTTTTTCGACAGGTAGGGTCGGATTACTCGAAACACAGATATTTTTTTTTAGGACTAACATCAACAAGGTTTTCCTTAAGTGTTAAGAAAATACTTAAGTGCTATTCACTAAATGTCTTACCCTTAAAATTTTCTTTATATATGGCATTGTTTCTGTAAAAGATAAGGTAGTGTCAATTAACCTTAGATGAAATTAATATTTTCTTTAAAGTTAAGACTTTCTTTGCTTAGGAAAAACCTTAAGCGGCACTTATGAACATTTTAAGGTTAAGGATTTCCTTATCTTTAACTCAGGGAAGGAAAAGAAGGATAAGGACAATGTTAAGGTCAACCTTAAGATGTTTGTGAATACCACCCCAGATATGTCATTTATAATCTTTGTTTACAGCAAGGTAACGAGAGATGGAATAAGTTAGAATCCCCGGAGGACGTACTGTACCCCTGGGACGTAAAATCTACGTACATTCAGAGTCCCCCATTCTTCTCAACCATGGTAGGCATTTTGTTGCAATTCTATCCTTTTCATAATACTTTACTTCACTCTCTAGACTCAAACGTCACTATGGTTGTAATATTTACCTTACTGTCTGTTTGCATTTTTGCTGTCATTCTTTTTGTCCGTCAGTCGGTTACCGTATTTGGAAAAAAATTGTTGAAATTGGCTGTTTATTCAATAATTGTAATCATGTTAATTGGAATTTAATTGAATTTACATACAGAATATCAATCAGCTAACCAAGTCTGAGCTTTTAGATTCATCTTAATGATAATGTAAGGGAAGTAAATCTTGTATGCTTAAATATATTGTAAGGGAGATAATTTGACTCTCCTATTGGAGGATGTTTTAGTGCATTTCATGTGTTCTGCAATAAACAATTAAAAGAGATTTGACTTTACAATGAACTACAGTTTTCATATGTGTACATCCATGCTCTATTCAGAAATGTCTGGAGTTGTCCATCAACCAATGTTTACCTCGTTTGGGAGGAATGAACACACCTTTTGGAATGTAGACATCAGTCGTATATAAACTGCCCCCTGATCGGGCAACTTTTGCACATCAACTGTCCCCTTATTGGGCAACACTGGCATATCAACTGCCCCCTGATTGGGCAACACTTGCATATCAACTCCCCCCTAATTGGGCAACACTTGCATATCAACGGCCCCCTGATTGGGCAACTTTTGCATATCAGCTGCCCCCTGATTGGGCAAGAATTGCATAATCAACTGCCCCCTGTTTTTGGGCAACACTTTCATATCAACTGCTCTTTGATTGATAGGTGTTTAAAGTCGAAGAAAAAACTCATACTAATTTGCTTTGACAGACAGATATTGTTAAATTTTTCTTGTGAATATTTACAGACAAAAGAACTGCCTAAAATTCAGGGTATTAAAGATGGCTATGTTCTCCTAAATTTCGGTGATTCTGTTACAACGGATCATATATCACCTGCTGGAAGTATAGCGAGGAACAGTCCAGCTGCTCGATATTTGGCCGGTAGAGGGTAAGTATCCTATATATCACCTGCTGGAAGTATAGCCAGGAACAGTCCAGCTGCTCGATATTTGGCCGGTAGAGGGTAAGTATCATAAATATTACCTGCTGGAAGTATATCCAGGAACAGTCCAGCTGCTCGATATTTGGCCGGTAGAGGGTAAGTATCCTATATATCACCTGCTGGAAGTATAGCCAGGAACAGTCCAGCTGCTCGATATTTGGCCGGTAGAGGGTAAGTATCCTATATATTACCTGCTGGAAGTATAGCCAGGAACAGTCCAGCTGCTCGATATTTGGCCGGTAGAGGGTAAGTATCCTATATATTACCTGCTGGAAGTATAGCCAGGAACAGTCCAGCTGCTCGATATTTGGCTGGTAGAGGGTAAGTATCCTATATGTGGCAGTCTCTGAGATGTTAGGCCCAAATGACATACCTGGGAGAAATTGAGTTATTGACATAAATCTCAAAATGAAATGTTTTGACTAGCTGTTGCAATTAATGTGAAAACTTGACATCATAATGTGAAAACATGACGTCATCTTTATTGCATTTATTGCGTCTATTTAGAATAAAGGGCATAATGGTTTGCACATGTCGGTGCGTCCATAACCTTTTGTTTCGGATCAATAACTCAAAAACCCCTTGACCTGTCATCCTCAAACTTGGTCCACACATTTATCTTGGGTAGCATAGGAACCCTATTGATTTTGGTGTCAAAGGTCAAGATCACAGGGGGGCATCTCTTGGAAAAGTTTCCGATATGATCCAGATTCTGGAATTACTAGAATATTAGATATTGAAATACTATTGGTTACTTGAAACGTTTCTATTGTATTCAGATATGACAATTGGCAATAAAATTGTTAATTGGCGACTCAATTGAAGGGATGAACCCCTGATTACAAGTTAATTAGCAGAATATTGCTATTAACAGCTTGTGATACGGATGAAGACATGATATTGACAAAATTTCAGCCACACAAAAAAACTCCCGATTTGCCTTCAGAAAAGGTTCACATGTATGCTGGTACTCGTCCATAAGTCGATCAGTGACTTTGGGTGATTGTTTTTAGTAAAAAAACTCGACTTATGTCCGAGTATATACGGTACTTGAACAGAGAGGAAAAAGTGGACCCCTATTTTTTCATGTTTGGCAAAAAAATTTTTGCAAGGAATGCTTATAATATTATAAACTAACGTCACCTTTATATTTCTTTCAGGCTCACTCCACGAGAATTTAATTCTTACGGTTCACGACGAGGAAATGATGCTGTTATGGCGCGCGGAACGTTTGCAAATATTCGGCTTGTTAACAAATTTGTTTCCAAGCCGGGACCGAGAACTTTGTACCTCCCATCTGAAGAGGAAGTACGTAGATTTATTGTTTGATGGCACTTTTATGCCCCCTGCTATTCAAAGAATAATGAAGGGTTGTACAGTGTTATCCCTATCCGTCTGTCCGTCTGTAAAAAAAAATGGTTTCTGATCAATAACTCTCATTGGGCACATAAGCATAGCATAATACAATACTTGTCATATTTAATTTCAGTCACATTCTGCCAATTTTTGGAAGAGTTATGGCCCTTTTTTACTAAATGATTGGTTTTAATTTATAAGTTCCATAAAAGATCATGGTCACCAGGATGCAAGGCCTTATTAAAGTGAAAACTTAAGAAAATCTTCTTGCCCAAAACCATAAGGTTTTGATTTTTGGTGTTTGGTCCGCTTCCAAGATTGTATAAATAATTAAGTTCTGTCAAAAAACATGGCCACCATGGGACATTGCCTTGTTGCCTATATGTATATAGTGGAAACTGTTAACAATATCTCCTCCTAAACTGCTGAATGGATTTTTTTTGAACTTATACCAATTTCTTGGCACATTCATCTAATTCAGTCTCAATGGAAGTGTACTCAGGTGAGTGATATAGGGCCATGATGGCCCTCTTGTTAGGATAACATGTTTTTTCTTTCTCATCACTTCAAACTAGAAAAAATAATAAAAATAATTGTCATTTTGGGAACTTTTTAAGAAGTTTGTCAAATACAATTGTAATAGTGTTTGCCATAATATTAAAAAAATTCTGTTACAAATTCTATTTTTGGTCTGGCCTCGATCTCTCAAATCATCTCAAATAGAAATCTCGACGCAATATGAGATTTTGCTCAAAATAGAGACTGATATTGTGCCAACTCTCGTATGAACCTCTTGAAAAGTTTTGAAAAAAGAACTCGTCTTTTTCATTTTGTAATAACGTTTTTGAATCTTGTCTCATATGAGGACAATCTCAACAATTTGAGATGAGAAAACGAGATTTGAGACGAGATTTGAGATGGGAAAACGAGATTTGAGACGAGATTTGAGATGAGAAAACGAGATTTGAGACGAGATTTGAGATGGGAAAACGAGATTTGAGACGAGATTTGAGATGAGGAAACGAGATTTGAGACTAGATTTGAAACGAGATTTTAGATGATATTTGAGATGGGAAAACGAGATTTGAGATGAGATTTGAGATGGGAAAACGAGATTTGAGACGAGATTTGAGATGAAATTTGAGATGAGGAAACGAGATTTGAGACTAGATTTGAAATGAGATTTTAGATGAGATTTGAGCTGAGATTAAGCTAAAAATTAAGATGCTTCGGAAGATCGGGCCAGGACAGAAACTCGGTGTTTGTGAAGAACTCATTGGTTAAAATTTACCTGTTTCTAATTTTAGATGGATATATTTGATGCGGCAGAGAGATACAGGTCGGAGGATAAACAAGTTGTGATACTCGCTGGAAAGGAGTATGGATCAGGCTCATCAAGAGACTGGGCTGCTAAAGGGCCATGGATCTTGGTAAGGCTCATTTTGTGTTCCAAACAGACCAGGGGTTCTCAAATTCCGGATTAATCCGAAAACCGGATTAATCCGAAATCCGGATTTAGAGGCTCCAGGGTCACTTTTAGATCAACGTAAATCTGATGATATTTTTGGGGGATAGGGGCCGAATCGCGACTGGTACGAAACATTTTGTGTACAAATGGGTTTCAATAGTCTAGATCATCAGACGCCTGCATCTGATAATGCTGGGTCATTGAAGCTTCGATCAGGGCAGCAAATCTTCAGGATTGAGA
The DNA here is from genome assembly GCA_032209605.1 of Mactromeris polynyma. NCBI lineage: Eukaryota > Metazoa > Mollusca > Bivalvia > Venerida > Mactridae > Mactromeris > Mactromeris polynyma. Next base: position 4,512,859 of record JASFXZ010000004.1, on the reverse strand, counting down.
ACATTCAGCTGTTGGAACCCCTGACAGACCCTTATACAGTAAAACCCCACTTACAGACCACTTCAGTAATAAGACCACCTCAAAATTAAGACCACAATTTTCAAGTCCATTTTTCACTGTTTTGCTTTTTATACAACCTCAATATAAAGACCACCTGAATGAGAAGACCAGTTTTCAAGGGTCCCAAGGGTGGTCGTATTATAGAGGTTTTACTGAATTACTATTGTCAAATCTTTTTTCTCTGACACTTGTTACCATGGAAGTTTGGGTAACTAGGAGGTTTTACTGTTTTTTACCTCTTGTCTAAAATTTGTGGCTTAAAATTCTGAAAGTCGAACAAACTGATCTGTGTCTCTGTGTAGACATAGGGGAAAATCTGTCGGTAGAAAACGCCTTTGGGAGATAAAAACTTCGACTGTTGTTGAGAGGTTGTTGCATAAGAGAAGTTCAAAATTTAGAAGATCAGTAAGTTGATATGTTAGCAATTTAGTTCGGAAATATTTATAAGTATTGTATAATTTGATGGGGATTTTTTTCATTTGAAGAGCAGAAGATTATTTTTAAGAAATATTTACGTTCTGATGTGACATCATCATTTTACATAGCTTACTTTTGCGGCTTGTTGCTGATACTGGATTTGCTATAAATAGATATGTAGATTTCCCATTTTAATATGTTTAGGTATTAAAGGAAAGTTGAAAAGATATATCTGTTAGAAAATGTAAAAAGCCCTGAATATGGACATTTTGGTCACTAATACAGGTTTTGTCGATTCTGATCAATAACCCCTGTGACCTTGACCCTGTGACCCCAAAATCATTAGGGTTCCTCAGCTACCCAAAATGAATGTGTGGACCAAGTTTGAGTATGATATTGGTCCACACATTCATCTTGGGTAGCAGAGGAACCCTAATGATTTTGGGGTCACAGGGTCAAGGTCACATGGGTTGTTTCCCATGAGGGGACATAATGTTTTACAAACATCTCTTGTTAATATTTTAATATTTCATTAAATTGAATTAATTGATATTGAATTTATTTAAATATTTGTTTATATTTCAGGGAGTTAAAGCTGTGATAGCGGAAAGCTATGAGAGAATTCACCGTAGTAATCTAGTTGGTATGGGAATTGTACCATTCCAGTATTTAGACGGAGAAAACGCGTCAAGTCTCGGTCTGACCGGCAAAGAGACGATGACTATTGACCTTCCGCAGAATTTGCAACCCGGGCAGACGGTCGAAGTTAAGGTGAATTTCTTTGACTTGCATTTAAAATCTAAAACCTGTGTTGTCTTTATCCTATATTACACTATTCTATCAAAGAAATATCTCAAATAAACACTCATTTCTGTGTCAGATATCACAAAGCATGGACATCAAAGTCTGTGACACATTTGAGGTTTAAAATATGTAATGATATTTGATCGACGGAAAAATATCAATGGTACATCGAGATTGTTTCTATCGATGTCAATTCTAGTTGCTACTCACCGTCAAGGGTGACTCAGCAGCACCTTACATCAGAAAAATATCAATAATACGTCGATATCGTTGACAATTCTAGTTGCTCAGCAGTACCTTACATCTGAAAAATATCAATGATACGACGATATCGTCGATATTGATGACAATTCTAGTTACTCAGCAGTACCTTACATCTGAAAAATATCAATGATACGTCGATATCGTTGATATTGATGACAATTCTAGTTACTCAGCAGTACCTTACATCAGAAAGATATCAATGATACGACGATATCGTTGATATTGATGACAATTCTAGTTACTCAGCAGTACCTTACATCAGAAAGATATCAATGATACAACGATATCGTTGAATCATTGATGACAATTCTAGTTATCAGCAGTACCTTACATCAGAAAGATATCAATGATACGACGATATCGTTGATATTGATGACAATTCTAGTTACTCAGCAGCACCTTACATCAGAAAGATATCAATGATACGACGATATCGTTGATATTGATGACAATTCTAGTTGCTCAGCAGCACCTTACATCAGAAAGATATCAATGATACGACGATATCGTTGATATTGATGACAATTCTAGTTACTTAGCAGTACCTTACATCAGAAAGATATCAATGATACGACGATATCGTTGAATCATTGATGACAATTCTAGTTACTCAGCAGCACCTTACATCAGAAAGATATCAATGATACGACGATATCGTTGATATTGATGACAATTCTAGTTACTCAGCAGTACCTTACATCAGAAAGATATCAATGATACGACGATATCGTTGATATTGATGACAATTCTAGTTACTCAGCAGCACCTTACATCAGAAAGATATCAATGATACGTCGATATCGATTGTATCGATGACAATTCTAGTTGCAACTTTCTGTCAAGTGTGATTCAGCAGTACCTAACATCATTCGCTATGTCTTTTTTCAGCTCTCAGATGGTAAATCATTCCAAGTGAAGACACGATTTGACACGGAGGTAGAGTTGGTATACTATAAACATGGAGGAATTCTAAACTTCATGGTCAGGAAGATGTTGGACATGTAAGAGAGTGGACTCTGTGGATTGACAATATTATAGTTCTGCTTATGACTTCGATACCATAGACTTTTCGTCTTTAACGCAAGAAATTTAAAAAAACGGCTGAAAATTTTATTTATGTGTTTTTGCACTTAATTTTATTTTGTACTTTTTCCTTTAAGTTTGCAAAATGGAATGATTTTTTTACTGATGTATAGATATATACAGTGCACCCTCCCCCTTCCACAAATTCTGGCTGTTATCAACAACCTCTCAACTACGGCCAAACTTTGTATTTCCCGCAGTTTAATATGGGAAGGGTACTCTCACGATAAATGATTGCTTAGAATTTAGGACTTTCTGGTGTTTATTTAATCAGCAAGTTATTTAATTGAAGAAAAAAACATAAAACATACATGTACGTGAGAGTACTTTATAACACGGACATTTCTTCATTTAGACGACATTGTTAAATATTCGTTATTTTTTTTGTGGGTTTCCAATTGCAAAAATTAAATACCATAAATGGAAGAGACCTCCATTGTATCTTTGTGTTGTGATGTAGTATTTCAGTAATATTATTTGTTAATTTTTAAGCATTTTATGTCACAGAGAAATTAAGAATCAATATTAGTATACTGTCAATAGCATTATTTGTTTAACTCTTCAGTATAAGTTAAAGAAACGAGCATTGCTATACAGAAGATATTTACGGGAAAATTTACACCGAGTTTTGTAGTTGTCATATATTCGTATGTAGATTAGTATTATTACAAGGTGAAGGTTGCAGTTACGTCGGTACTCGTTTTTTTTTTCTAAAAAGTGAGAACTTGCAACTTTTTTCTGGTGTATGAGGAGAGAACTTGCTGTCAAGTCTGGTGTTGAACCCAGACTTGGTGCTGTTGTAACGAAATACACTCCCAAAACATTTTTTTTCGCAAAATTTGCTTCGAAGAAATATTTGCAGACGCTTTCTTACTTATGTCGTTATCGTTTGTTGACATACTTGTTTTGCTTGTAATCTTATTTGTCAGATTTCGATAACAAACGTACGGTGTATATTCTAACGTGGTAGTGTAATTGTTATACTCGGTTTTTTTCATGAAATTTAATTGAACTGTTGAAAATCGGTTGACGTAAACCTGTAAGTCATTTCATAACTTTTTATAACGAGGATTCTAAAAATGCAAAAATGGCTGGTTAGCTCTTGACCGGTATATATACATGTCCATCTTGCCGATTCGACTCCGGTGGATGATTTTATATTCTGAATTTGTTTTTGTATAAATTTTGTATGTTGAAATAATCCGCACTAATCCTGCCCTATGTGTGTCTATGTCTGTGTGTTTTTGTCCGTACATCCGTGTTGGTGGACTATAACGGTTTACACACCAATTAAGGTAGCTAGCAGATTGATAGATAAATTCTGAAAGACCTTGCCCCGTGTTCACAAAGGGTCAAAGGGTCTGGATCAATTTGACCCTGAACTATTTTGGTCATTTTCTGAAAGCAGTTGAATATGTTGTGCATAAATTTTCACAAACAAACATATAAATACCTAGTTAATCATATCCTTTTCTAAATAAACATGAACATTTACTTTAATGTTTGAAAATTTTGTAAAGGGTTCATATCTATCACAGCGTTAGAAGATTAAGTTTTGCATGAAGCATTTTCCAAAGTTTGGTAGAAACATCATTAGATCTTGATCCTGAAAACTATCTTTGTGAACACAGGGTCTGGTCTGTGAATTATATAACATGATTGGTGCATATAAAAGTAATAAGGCAAACCCTTTGTTTGGCATTACCCCACCCAGCAACTAGGGTAGGTACTCGGACCCTCAATTAATGAACAGTATACAGTTCGACACTTAAAAAAATTAGAATTTCTGTTTTCCGAGTTTACTGTATAAATTTGGTTAGAGCGTGTTTGTGTGTCTGTCCGTGTGTGTGTGAATTAGATTAAAATGTGAAATCAAAAACTGTGTGTATAGATAGTTTCAACATTTACCAACCTTGTTCTGAATAATCGGCCATATTGATAGGAAACAGTTCGCCGTAACTGAACGCAAGTCAGTTTTGCCTATCAAAATGGCTCGTGATTAAGAACAAGGGAGGTAAATATTGTAGATGTGGGAACTATTTATTGTAGATTCAATTACTAATTGATATTTAATTGTGTATAAATTGTCATGACAAAATGTTGTGTAGGAAGTCCGTGTGAAGCAAATGATTTGTAATAGAAATTAATCAATATTTTCTAATAGAATAAATCAATGTGATACTGTTGGAACTGTGTTAGTGATCATTTCATCTGGGGACAGTTTGGGAGCTTATCATTTCATGTACAAAAAGGGCAGTTAATCCATGCAAATAGTTTATCAACTCCACGCAGCGGTTATCTTCCCTTTCAGTACAGCAATAACCACTGCCATCACTAAAGTCACGTGATGATGGTTGGTTGGACAAAATGGCGGATCCAAAGAAGAAACTCACGTGATGATCGTTGGTTATTTATAAATAAGTTTTTAAGTATTGTGTTTTTTTAACTTTTCATACCACCAAACATCTTATAAGTTTGAAATTGAGATATATATATAAGATATAAAATTGTCAACAAAAATTGAATAAATGAAAAATGTATTTCGTCAAAAATCTTGAAGAAAAGTTTGTGATGGCAGAGATCTCCGATAACTATAAGGGGAGATCACTGCGTAGGAGATTGATAGTTTATATCTGTATACAAATTATCTCCCTTACATCAATCCATTCAGTATCATACAACTAATTTTCTCAGAACACTTTAAGGGAAAAAAAGTCTATGATGAAACCAGGCTCCAATCTCCGGAAGCATCTCAATTTAAGCTCAGTCTTTGTTCAAATATTGTCTAAAATTGTTGAGATTTGCCTCATCTGAGACCGGACTCTAAAATCAGTATTACAGAATGAAAAAGGGGAGATAAAAAAAAAATTCATAAAATTCAAATGAGATTTGAGCAAAATCTCATATTGAGCTGAGATTTCTATTTGAGATGCTTTGAGAGATCGGGGCTCGGGTTAAATAGAGCACCGGATCCTTGGGTCTGGACCCAAACATGCAAGGCTAGACAGAAACAACAAGTGAACCTTTTTTTCAAAGTACATTATCTACATTACTTACAAATATTACCACAATTTTAATGATAATAATCGTAGAGCATTGGACTCTTACAACATGAGCTAATTCAGGTTTACAAGTTCATGGCGAATAATTTCAGAAGTAGTTGCTAAGCAACCATTTCTAGTGCTAATATACACGATTGTAGTCGTACAGCAAAACCTTGCTTAAAGACCACCTCTATTTTCAAGGATTGCAAGGGCGGACTTATTTTTGAGGTTTTACTGATTAAATCCTGTATAGGCAATTATTTATTTTACCATCTTTCAAGAAACTGTCTAAGTTTAAAATGTTCCTTCAGTTTTACTGTTATTATGAACATCAATATCTTCTGTGTTTATTTGAACCTGGATAACCATAATCATTGTCATATCTCCGTTTCTGTCCCGAATGGTAACCCCCTCTTCCACCATGATAACCTTGATTTACGTTTGGCCCGTCCCAACTGCGATAGCCCCCGTAGCCAGAGTTACCAAACCTACCCTCTCTGTTGCCAGAATGAAAATCCCTGGACGATCCATTGTTGCCGTAGTGACGTTTAGGGGGTGGAGGTTGTGGTCGTTCCTTTTTCTTTCCAAAGCCAAACTCTCCTCGCAATTTGGCTTTCTCATTTTGCCGTTTAATTTTTCTTAACATTGGACCCGACGTGGAAAGACGGCAGCCGACGCGAAGACCCTCAAGTTCCGTTCCATCAGCTTCCTGAATTGCTTGTAAACAATCGGCACGTTCTTCGTAATGAATGAACGCATAGTCTCTCACTTTTTGAACATGAAACAATTTTCCGTAATATTCAAATTTCAATCGAAGCATCTCTTCAGTAACCGACGAGGCAATATTGCTGACATGCATACATTTAACCTTGGCACATTCTGCTGGAGTCGGCTCGTACTGTTTATCTGCCCAGTCAACCCGCAATGCTTTGCCGTCAAATAACTGCGAAACATGAAAACAAAATGGTGAATTCAACAGAAAATGTTCGGCACTGATAAGTAATTATTTTCATTTTTCAAAAACTACCTTGGGGTATCACCAAGGGGACCAGAAAGGTCCTTAAAATTGCCAGCAAATCATGAAAAAATATACACACAAGAGGGCCATGCTTGAAATGTTTGGTACTATGGTCCCCTGTGTCACAGGCTACAACTTTCATTGATGTAAAGATTCTCACAAAAGTTTTGATTTAAGAATATCACTACAATTATAATGTATACATAGCAGGAGAGTGACCTGCACCCTGGCAACCACATCATACACTCAAACAATCTTTATAGAGGGTTACCTAAGGAACATTTAGGTAAAATTATTTAAAAATTGGGCAAGTAGTTTTTGTCAAGAAGATTTTTGTAGTTTGCACTACATACGAGGGCTCAACGCAACACTGTCGTAACTCTTGATGTATTTATATAGGAGTAATGACAGTGTTGCATTGAGCTCTCGATATAGTAAAAGTGGCTCAACCATCATACACTCAAACAATCTTTATAGAGGGTTACCTAAGGAACATTTAGGTAAAATTATTTAAAAATTAGGCCAGTAGTTTTGGTCAAGAAGATTTTTGTAGTTTCCACATATAGGACAAGTGGCTTAGCCTCCTGGCGGCGGTGAAAGAAAGTAGTATGTCTTGTAAACCTGTTGATGTTTTTAACAACGTACCTTTGGTCCCAAACCAGTAATGACTTTCTTTCCCTCCGCAGAGTAGCTGTGACTGTGAAACTCGATGAAACAAAACCCACGGTTTTTTAATCCTTTGGCAACCATCTCTTCGCTAACGCACATTTCAACATTATGTAGACCTGAATACAACACAAGTATTGATAGTTTAAAGGTTTTATACGAGTGAATTTAGGCAAGGCAAAAAGTTCATGACTCAGCAGTATCAAGTTTCATCAGCAGATAACCAAAACGAGAAACTGGGCTATAGAAATCCACAAGCCTGATGTCCCAGACTAGTCTAATGCTGAATCGGGCTATCAACAGTTGAGTTGAAGTTAATCCCGGACAAGTCTGTTTTTCAAGCTAACCAACATCAGCCATTGTTCAGTCGTAAGTCAAACCTTAGAATCCCACAAACACATACATGTGATTACATTTGTATTAATGTTAGATTGTGGAGCTATCATTGTGTATGTTAATTTGTTACTAAATTTAGCAAATTTTTCAGACAACTACTTCCTATGTCGGACAAGTCAAATTTTACATTTCCATTAGTCCAGGACAATTACACATCTTTGAAAAACATTCTAGAGCCCTGGGAGACATTTAAAGTTTGGAGATCAGTCTGAAATTGAAGCTTCTGATTGGTTGATTCTCAGCACAGTTGTAAAATTGACCAATAGCAAGGCTGCATTCTTAGACTGGTTACCAAATGTTTTTTGACATATTGGACCACAAAATTGTATTGAAATCAGCCAAGTGCTTTCCGACGAGTATATTGTCACAATGGCTATATAAGGAATACCTGCCCCGCCCAACATGAGTAAATTCAACTACAGTAGAACTTCGAAATTGAAGCGTATATGTGGTCCAGTGGTAACGCGCTCGACTAGTAATCCAGGAATCACAGGTTCGATCCTCCGCTCCACCATTGACAATACTAACAGTTTTTCGGACAAGACTTAGAAAAACCGAGGTCCCGTGTATGATGCTTTACATTGGGCACGTACAAAAACCAGGGGTGCTTCTAGAACTGGGACATCTACTGTATCGTGCACTATCCTCCAAAAATCTAATATGACTAACTTTCTTCCAGAGGCATCGCCCATATGGGAAACCGGTGGCAACGATAAATAAACGCAAATACACACTTCGAAAATTGCAGAGTAAATAAAATTCTAGAACAAAAATATATTGTCTTTCATATACTTATGAATCAAAAGTGTAAACTTTATTGAGACAAGTCTGTCAAAATGTCAAAATTGGTATAAATTCTACCCAAAATGTATTATCTTAACCATTTTTATAATACATAGTACACTCGTACCGGGAACAGTCAGTTCGTACATACAAATTTATAATACTGCAAAGAAAAATCCAGTAATTTCATTGGTTAAAGGCTCGCGTATAGGTTTCTATATACACGGCGCTGACAGGGTATATGATGTTTTTCCCTTCATGCGCCTCGTTGACGGCTCAACTCGAAAACTTTTATCTCTTGATGTCTGCAAGTTACTAGAAATTGACAGTTGATCTTCACACATGATTCAATAAATATTGAACAGATTACATGTGTGCTAGTATTAATATTCAAAACGATAGATTTTTTAAGGTTTGAGCAAAATTCAGTTCGATAAAGTCCTTGAGATCAGACGCTTGAAAATAAAAATTAGAGTGCAAGCGCGCGCTTAACCATGTGTATTGAGGTACCTTAAGGGGTAATGCAATTAATTTTCAGGCAATATAACGTGTGAGTGAAATAAAAATATTTTGATCTACAACAAGTAATTCCCGATATATTTTTAAAGGAATACGTTTTAATAACTGATATTTTACAAAACTAAAACACTCTAAACAATTTTATGAACCAAAAACACCAAAAATACACAGATCTAATTATTAGATCTAGAGAGCTAGGCATCGAAACATTGCTTGTTTAACTAATTTGGTATGAAAACACGGAATTGCAGTATTATAAATTCGTTATACAGGTTGTTGACAGGGTATATGGGGGAATATAACCAGTATGCGATTCATATAACCCTCGGCTAACGCCTCGGGTTAAATGGCACACAAACTGGTTATATTCCCCCATATACCCTGTCAACAACCTGTACACTAATAGTATACCATAGATGTCTCGAACAATAGATGGCTCAAACTAATTAGTAGATCCAATGGCAGAAAAGAGATGGAGAATACGTAGCTACAGGGAACGCCACATACACAAGACAGTGCCTCCCCACGCAGACCTCAGGGAAAACAACAATCCATAAAACATAAGGCATATAAGGAGGTCAAAGGCTACACAGTCATGTTAAGGTTTGGAAGTTTTACTATAAATAAACTTTTTTTAAATTCTCAGATTTAATATGTCAGCATTTATTTCATGTCACAATTTATGCAGAGGCAGAATTATTGAATCGTGGCATTTTAAGCAAGTTTTTTTTTTTTACAATTTGATATTGTTTTTTTTTTACAATTTCTCCGAATTATTTTTGTCAGACAGCGAAACAAATGCAATGAAATTACAAAATAAGAACTTATGTTGCTATAGCAACAAGCACTTACCATGCACATGAGGACTCAACAATAGTTTTAATGAGTCTGCTGTTTCTGTTTTTGGAATATTGCCAACAAACAGCTTTTTGTTACCAGATGAGAAATTTGCTTTCAATGTCTGTCCATCATCAAGTATATACCTGAAAAATAAAAGTACTTGAAATGGACCAGCAATCCGGAGACCCGGGTTTCGAATCCGGTAGCGACATGAACCGATTTTTCGTGTTCTCAAAACATGATTTTATATCAATATTACTAGAGCGTGCGTCGAGTGCTGTGTGGCTAATGTAAAAATTTGCCCCGTACATCGTCCACAGTGTAGTTAACCTTATCTCACTTAATAAGTTAAATTTACACGAAAATGACGTTGGGTCGCTGTGGTGTCTTGGTTCGCATAACAGACTTGCAATCTGGAGACCCTGGTTTGAATCCTGGAAGTGCCATTTATCGATTTTTCGTGTTCCTCAAAACAAAGATTTTATATTAAAACATTTGTACCAAGACACCATACCAGTACCAGTCTAGAGATTACACCAAACTCTTAGGAACAAAAGTAAAGAATGTAGTGATTAATTAATCAACAATTGCATTACATATAATCTGCCTGTGAGAGAAAAGTCTCAAACTATGTCGATTTTTGGCCAAATTGAAACAAAAACTGATATTGAAAATTTGAGTGTGGAAATTGTTTTCTTAGAGGTTTTTATGGTAATTAAGGCCAATGGGAGTGTGGGAGTCGTAGTGGTCGAGGGGTAGAGCACCTGACTCCTGATCCGAAGGTCGTGAGCTCGAGCCCTGTGTTGAGCGGGGTTTTATCACAAACTTCAAAATCCCTCAATTTGGCGCGAGTACTGGTTGGTAGCCAGGAAGCAGTCATCGAAAGTGACTAGAATAAGTTGTAGGAACTTGTTTCACAATCAATGAAAATAAATAAGTTTAAATAAAAAAATAAAAATGGAGTGATTATTGGGTTCGAGTGTCACAGTCCAACTTAACTTAATAATTACTTCTATATCTCATATTACACTTGAATCTCTAAGAAACTCAACAGAATATTTAGCACTGCTTTAACATTATCAACAGAACTTCCCGAAAACAATAGATGTTTGTAAAACATTTATGCCCCCCTGTGACCATCGACTCTGTGACTCCAAATGTATGGACCAAGTTTAAGGATGACAGGTCAAGGCGTTCTTGAGTTATTGATCGGAAATGAAAAGGTAACAGACAGACGGACATACCGACCAATGGACATACAGGCCGACCTACATGTGCAAACCAATATGCCCTCTCTTCGTATAAAATAAATATTTAACAACGTCAACATCATTTGAGCGCGTTTACGTCACATGAGTTGTTATTTCACTAGTGAAATATCGAAAAATAATACATTGGTGTTATTACCACTCTACACCGTATGTTATGTTCTAAAGAACAAATAATGATGGACACATTTACTTACTCATCCAGATATAAACAAATTGATGATTGGTCAAAATACAATCAGGTGAGTTTTGATTGGTTAAAACTATAAGTCGAGTTTTCATTGGTCAAAATACAATAAGGTGAGTTTTGATTGGTTAAAAATATAAGTAGAGTTTTGATTGGTCAAAATACAATAAGGTGAGTTTTGATTGGTTAAAACTATAAGTCGAGTTTTGATTGGTCAAAATACTTCATGAAGAGTTTTGATTGGTTAAAACTTACTCATCCAGTTTATATATGGCAGCTTCAGTTTCCTCCGTTTCACAATATCTCACAAAACAAAAATGTCTTGTTAATCCCGTTACATTATCAATCATAATTCGAAGTTCATAAATTTTTCCAAATTTGCTAAAAATTGGAACAAGTTTGTCCTCGTACCAGTCGGCGGGAATTTTACTGACAGAGATTTCACGATGTTGCGGGGCCTCTCCTTCCCAGTCAGGTGGAGGTCCGAAACGTCGCTGACCTAAAAATGAAATAACAGTGCAATTTTTTTTTGGTCCAATTATATTTTCCCCATTCAAATTCAGTTTCCCATCTTGGAGCCACCATCCCCAAAAAATGGAAAAAACAATTTTAACTAGAAAAAAGGATTTTCTAACATGCATATAGGTAAATTAATGTCTGATGAAAGTGCAGGGGCTGTTGATTCTGCATTATGGGAGCCAAATATCTTTTCCCCTATTCAATATAAATGTATATATAATAATAATTATGGGATATGTATTGTCGCATGATACCCCTCTATGTCAGATACCCCTCTATAAGTGATACCCCTCTATGTGTGATACCCCTCTATGTGTGATACCCCTCTATGTGTGATACCCTTCTATGTCAGATACCCCTCTATGTGTGATACCCCTCTATGTGTGATACCCCTCTATGTGTGATACCCCTCTATATGCGATACCCCTCGACATGTGTGATACCCCTCTATGTGTGATACCCCTCAACACAAGATACCCCTCTATGTGTGATACCCCTCAATGTGTGATACCCCTCTTTGTGTGATACCCCTCTATGTGTGATACCCCTCTATGTGTGATACCTTTTGACACATGTTCCCCCTTAAAGGGTGGGTGCACTTAGGCCTAAAACTGGACCTGTGTCCAAATATGTAAAATTCATCAGATGGTGTTATCAGTGATATTTTCGAAAGAATTTGACACAGGGCCGATTTTGTGGGTAAGTGCACCTGCCCCTTTTGAACCAGCAGTTTCAGGGGACCAACCCTTATTGACAACATCTCAAACTCTGGTCATGTCTATATACATACCCTCAGTAACTTTGATAGGATAGCCAGTCTGATGTTTGAGTCGTGCGATCTTTACTTCATCTGGTCCGTTGAATATTGTCAGCTTGTTCTTGATATAATAACTGAAACATTACAACATTTACTTTTTCAAAAACAATTAAAAATCGAAAAAAAATTCTCCAGGGTCGTAAAAAACTCTAGGGTCGGGGTTTTTCGACAGGTAGGGTCAGGTTACCCGAAACACAGATATTTTTTTAGGCCTTACTGGGTCATATTATTGTGTTTTACAGTTGTTAGTGCAGGCCTTTATAGGTCCAATTTGGAAAAGGGCCCTAGATAAAATTGGGAAAATTTTCATCATAAACTTTGCCAATTTGGAAAGAAATTAAATCGCTTCCACTCAAATTTTGGGAATTTTCATATTAAGATGAACAGGCTTTTCTTTGTTTGTGTCACGAATCCCCTGTGATATATACAATGCGCAAACTGTGAGCCAGCGTGGTATTCTCTCCCGTTTATGTATTGTCAATGAGATTTAGACGATTTTTGTGCGAGAAATCAAAAAAATCGCTACACTATAATCATAGACCTGTCTTATCAGAGTCATTTTATACATGTTTAAACATATTAACTACTTCCTGCAAAATTCGAACAGCTAATGAGGGCACATCTTAGGAAAACCCCGTTTGGTGCCTCTTGGGTAAAAATATGATTGGTTAGATTTTAAAAAGCCAGCTTCGAGAACACTATTTGATTGGTCAAAAAATGTAGGTCAAAATCAATGTTATACAGCTATGCCGAAAGATGAATTTCCTGAATATAATTGTTTTTAAGATTGAACGCAAGAGATACAAAGTAAAGTAATTACCTGAATATCTTGGTTTGAGCACATATGTACGGGGACTTTCTGGCTATATGAGAAAGATCTTTGTTTCCCAGAACCTTAAAGAACTGCGCCCCTTGCACCTTCGTGAATCGACACACAGCTTCTCTCACTGTCTCGTCAATATCCGTAAGTTCGATAATTCCGCGCTCCACAAGTTTGAAAATCTCGAATATAACATTGTCGTCCAGATTCGCTTGCAACAGCTCCTGTTTTGACATAAATTACCAAAAAGATACTCAATGTACAGAAAAGATGTTAAATATACAGAAAAGATATAAAAATTTAAATGAAAGTAGAAACAATAAAAAATTTAACAGAAATTACCAAAAAGATACTTAATGTACAGAAAAGATGTTAAATATACAGAAAAGATATAAAATTTAAATGAAAGTAGAAACAATGAATAAGAAAGTAATCATGAAACAAAACATTCAGTGAGAAATATTAAACAGAATGAAAGAAACACAAAAATATATTCATTTCATGTATAGATGAAAGATATGCAACTCTCAGTCTTGTCATGCAGGTTGTATTTCAATGCCTAGTTTATATACCGGCTCTTCTCATTGGCTTTGTCTTCCAGCACTCAAGCTTTGAGTTGGATACCGACCTCAACTAAGATCTTTGGTATAGTCAGGCCGGGCACCAGACAGCTAAGATCTTTGGTATAGTCAGGCTGGACACCAGACAGCTAAGATCTTTGGTGAAGTCAGGCCGGGCACCAGACAGCTAAGATCTTTGGTGAAGTCAGGCCGGGCACCAGACAACTAAGATCTTTGGTGAAGTCAGGCTGCGCACCAGATAACTAAGATCTCTGGTGAAGTCAGGCCGGGCACCAGACAGCTTTCACTGACAGACACATGTTTATGCATTTCGGGAAATTTGTCATTAAAAGAAGAAATTGGGAATTTTTTTACTGATTTTTTTAAACTTTTTTATACCATTTGAAACAAATTATAACAAATATACATTTTTTTACCGGCCAATGTCCAAAAATGTTGATCAATCCAAGCTTAACTTAAAAATGGAAATCAGGGAAAACCCTACAATTTCAGAAGGGATATGGTACCCATAAACGGCCCCAAATATGGCAAGTGCCCTTTACGAGCTTCACTCTACTTACATTAAATTCAGGAGTTTGTCGAATATTTTGTTCCCATTCTAGTTCTTCGATGCTTTTAGGGTCTGGTTGTGGTAACCCCAACGTGCTCTGGCTTGTATCTGATAGAATTTCCTTACGATCATTGTGAGGGACCTCCGATTCATTTTTAGGGATCCCTGAATCATTGTCTGTTTCCATTTCTACAAATACATTATTTAACATTGTTAGTTAAATAAATTCTACAGAAATTTTTAAATATGATCAACAAACTTGAATATTTTATACCAGATTTTTCCAGTTTCAACCGAAATTGGTAGATGTTTTTGCTTTCAGTCTGCATCAACAGATTTAGGGGTCATATAAAATAAAGTAGAGCAATGTCTATAAATAGAACACATAACGGTAAACAGTTAAAATACCGTAAAATCCCTATTTAATGCCCCCACCCTAATTAACGCCCCCCCCTGCCCATTTTTGAAAATGTATTTTCCGAGCAGAAAAAAAACGACCAAGTTTTAAATAGCATTCTCTTCCGTAAAAACTACGCCACCAAATCATGGCACACGGAATCCGGATAAAGTAAACAGCTATGCGTTATCGCGGCGTGCGGGATACGACAGACATTTTTTGTCGCCACGATCTCGCGGCACACCGGCTCAATGAGTTAAGTACCATTCTCTTCCGTAATATGCTTCATGAAACTGTGAAGACAAGAAGGTGTCATTTGTTGACTGCATGCTACGGAGGAATTCCCGATGTACTTGCATGAACTTTTAGGGAGAGAAATGATGATCGATTTCACAACCATATGACCTCTAATAAACGCCCCCCCTTTCATTAAATGTAATGCCAAGAGGGCGTTAAATAGGGATTTTACTGTAGCTGTGTAAATAAAAGATAGAGAGTATAGTATTGCTTCAGGAATAGAAATGAACTCGATAATTGTAAGAAAGTACCGAACGAAACCGCGAGAAATGAACAATTTTCAGTTAATCCATTGCATATCTAATTGACGATAATTATTTTGAAGGACTTGCCTATTCGGGCAGACAGCTTGCAATTTCCACTTGCCCAAATTCACTTTCACTTGCTCAAATAAAATTAACAGCACCGTCAAAATAACGTAGAAACATGATGTTTTGATTTGTTAAATCAGAAACGAAGACTGGTAACGATAGTTGATGAAAAAGTGCTGTTACACAAACAAAATTGACAAAAAATGAAAACCAGTCCAAGTATTGCATACTACGTCATCAATTTTTGTGACAGCTTGGTTAAAAACTAGTCAAACCGGACCACCACACAACTTGTTCAGGTAGACGGAATGGATTTTGTACTTGTCCGACGGTAATTTTATTTGTCCTGGGCTTCGGGCAAGTGGGTTATTGTGAAGACTGTAGACTCTATATGATACCACAATCAGGCAGGTCAAATGGACAACCGAGTTATCTGGACCAGGTCTCGGAAAACATCTCATATATACAAATCTCAACTCAATATGCATGAAATCTGAATTTACAGATGTGGGATTTGCTGAAGTAACCATCTATAAAATTAAGTGTATTTTGAGCAAAGTCTCATATTGAGCTAAGATTTCTATTTGAGACGCTTTGAGAGATCAGGGGCAATATTACAGAAACATCTTAAGTAAAATCTTATCCTTATCCTTAAAATAACATTTTCCTTTACTTGTTTATTTAACATTCAGGCTATTATATGGTGGTGTTTTTTTTTTTTTTGTTTTTTTTTATTGAATTGAAAAAAAATATGGTCAAATCAAGAGGGATAAATGAGTTGTCATAAACATTAAAAGCCTAACAGTTTTATTTTGGTTTTAGAATTACATCCATTTGAAGTTTTGAACTTAAGTGAACAAATTTAAGATTCACTTAAGATGCTTCTGTAATACGGGCCGAGGTCCAAGGCTACAAGTAATAATGATAAGAAGTTGAAGACGTATATACCACTTCTATCTTCCATACTTCCTGGTTATCCGCAGTTCACCATATAATGAGACTGAAATATATATTATAAAAAACAATCATATAAAGTAAAACGTTTATTTATCATATACCGCCCACACTGTCGATCGCCAAAGGTGATAAAAGATCACGAATGGCGAATCAACTATTTCCTGCTTTGAAATTCATATAATCCGAAAGATGTTGAAAAAGATCAATCGATTTATCTCTTAATATTACGTTGATCGCCGTCAGACAGCCTCGTAAATGTCGACACATGTACAGTACCTGTGTGTACAACTGGTACTATTGTATATATTAAACATATATTATAGTGTCACCTGTCCTTAAAGGGTCAGCTATTTCCGACTTAGGCCAAAACAATTAATATCTGTGTTTAGGGTAACGGTCTCAAAAATGCTAGGTAGGGTAGGGACAGTTTTTTTTTTTTTTTTTTTTTTTTTCAAAAACAATTAAAAATCGAAAAGAAATTCTCCAGGGTCGTAAAAAACTCTAGAGTCGGGATTTTTCGACAGGTAGGGTCGGGTTACCCTAAACACAGATATATTTTTTTAGGCCTTATAAGACATCTACTTTCTGAGCACGTTTACATCTTGATTACTATCCTTAAATGCCAGGCACTAGGCAGGTAGACACATGGTAACCATTATTTAACTAGCTGGCGGCTCAAAAACCGGCCATTACAGAACAGACCCCTACCGGGATTCCCAAGGCGGATGTCTTAACCACTTGGCCTCACAATTTTTGTTGGGAAAAAATGACAATTTTTGTTGGGAAAAAATGACAATTTTTGTTGGGAAAAAATGACAATTTTTGTTGGGAAAAAATGACAATGGGAAAAAATTACGATTTTTAGGGGGAAAAAATTACGATTTTTAGGGGAAAAAAATTATGAGCTTTGGGGGATTTTCTTTTTACTTTTTTGGAAAAAAATACACTTTTAGATTAGAGGAAAATTCAAAAACCAAAAATGACTGACAGGTGACACCAGAATTTTTCATAACCCAACATTTTTGTCTGCAGCTAGTTCCAATTTTTGAAGTGTTTGTTTATTATACATTCTTGAGAATGCTAAATTTCAAAATCAGCTGAAAATTCAGCAAGGGAAATTTTCTTTCTAAGTGGAAAAAATACACCAATATTGGCCCCAAATTTGCCATCATGAAGGGCTGAAATTTACCCCTTACCAAATGACTGTAAGTGCTGGTACATGTATTTGGTCAATATAAGTTTGATATAGTTGTCCATTCAAGTTCACCTGTAACTTTTAGTTCATTGTAGTCCATCATGGCCTGCCATCATCATAGCTCTACATGTATCAACAAACCAATCTTCATCCATTCTTATCTTTGTTGCACATGATAAATCCATTGCAAACGAGGGCGACAAGTTTAGGTGAGACACTGTAGCCATGGTCCTCACGAGTTTATGTGAGACACTGTAGCCATGGTCCTCATGAGTTTATGTGAGACAATGTAGCCATGGTCCTCAAAAGTTCATGTGAGACAATGTAGCCATGTTCCTCACGAGTTTATGTGAGACACTGTAGCCATGGTCCTCACGAGTTTATGTGAGACACTGTAGCCATGTTCCTCACGAGCTTATGTGAGACACTGTAGCCATGGTCCTCACGAGTTTATGTGAGACACTGTAGTCATGGTCTTCACGAGTTTATGAGTGACACTGTAGTCATGGTCTTCACGAGTTTATGAGTGACACTGTAGTCATGTTCCTCACGAGTTTATGTGAGACAATGTAGTCATGTTCCTCACGAGTTTATGTAAGACAATGTAGCCATGTTCCTCACAAGTTTATGTGAGACACTGTAGCCATGTTCCACACAAGTTAATGTGAGACACTGTAGCCATGTTCCTTACGAGTTCATGTAAGACAATGTAGCCATGGTTCTCACGAGTTTATGTGAGACACTGTAGTCAGGTTCCTCACGAGTTTATGTGAGACACTGTAGTCATGTTCCTCACGAGTTTATGTGAGACACTGTAGTCATGGTCTTCACGAGTTTATGAGTGACACTGTAGTCATGGTCTTCACGAGTTTATGAGTGACACTGTAGTCATGTTCCTCACGAGTTTATGTGAGACAATGTAGTCATGTTCCTCACGAGTTTATGTAAGACAATGTAGCCATGTTCCTCACAAGTTTATGTGAGACACTGTAGCCATGTTCCACACAAGTTAATGTGAGACACTGTAGCCATGTTCCTTACGAGTTCATGTAAGACAATGTAGCCATGGTTCTCACGAGTTTATGTGAGACACTGTAGTCAGGTTCCTCACGAGTTTATGTGAGACACTGTAGTCATGTTCCTCACGAGTTTATGTGAGACACTGTAGCCATGTTCCTTACGAGTTCATGTAAGACAATGTAGCCATGGTTCTCACGAGTTTATGTGAGACACTGTAGCCATGGACCTCACGAGTTAATGTAAGACAATGTAGCCATGTTCCTCACAAGTTTATGTGAGACACTGTAGCCATGTTCCACACGAGATAATGTGAAACACTGTAGCCATGTTCCTTACGAGTTCATGTAAGACAATGTAGCCATGGTTCTCACGAGTTTATGTGAGACACTGTAGCCATGTTCCTCACGAGTTTATGTGAGACACTGTAGCCATGGACCTCACGAGTTAATGTAAGACAATGTAGCCATGTTCCTCACAAGTTTATGTGAGACACTTTAGCCATGTTCCACACGAGTTAATGTGAAACACTGTAGCCATGTTCCTTACGAGTTCATGTAAGACACTGTAGCCATGGTTCTCACGAGTTTATGTGAGACACTGTAGTCAGGTTCTTCACGAGTTTATGTGAGACACTGTAGCAATGTTCCACACGAGATTATGCGAGACAATGTAGCCATGGTCCTCACGAGTTTATGTGAGACACTGTAGCCATGTTCCTCATGAGTTTATGTGAGACACTGTAGCCATGTTCCTCATGAGTTTATGTGCGACACTGTAGCAATGGTCCTCACGAGTTTATGTGAGACACTGTAGCCATGTTCCTCATGAGTTTATGTGAGACACTGTAGCCATGGTCCTCACGAGTTGATGTGAGACACTGTAGCCATGGTCCTCACGAGTTTATGTGAGACACTGTAGCCATGGTCCTCACGAGTTGATGTGAGACACTGTAGCCATGGTCCTCACGAGTTTATGTGAGACACTGTAGCCATGTTCCTCATGAGTTTATGTGCGACACTGTAGCAATGGTCCTCACGAGTTTATGTGCGACACTGTAGCAATGGTCCTCACGAGTTTATGTGAGACACTGTAGCCATGTTCCTCACGAGTTTATGTGAGACACTGTAGCCATGTTCCTCACGAGTTTATGTGAGACACTGTAGCCATGGTCCTCACAAGTTTATGTGAGACACTGTAGCCATGTTCCTCACGAGTTTATGTGAGACATTGTAGCCATGGTCCTCACGAGTTTATGTGAGACACTGTAGCCATGGTCCTCACGAGTTTATGTGAGACACTGTAGCCATGTTCCTCACGAGTTAATGTGAGACACTGTAGCCATGTTCCTCACGAGTTAATGTGAGACACTGTAGCCATGTTCCTCACGAGTTAATGTGAGACACTGTAGCCATGGTCCTCACGAGTTTATGTGAGACACTGTAGCCATGTTCCTCACGAGTTAATGTGAGACACTGTAGCAATGTTCCTCACGAGTTTATGTGAGACACTGTAGCCATGGTCCTCATGAGTTTATGTGAGACACTGTAGCAATGTTCCTCACGAGTTAATGTGAGACACTGTAGCCATGGTCCTCACGAGTTTATGTGAGTAGCAACCCCAGTAAGCCTACTGATAAGCCAGTAATTAACTGGAATTTTGTAGTTTTCAGGCACTCAGTGTAGAAAATTGGCTATAATTTCATTATTTTTTGTTGTATCTCCATGGGGGTTGTATCTTTAAAAAGGCAATAAACGTGTGAAAACAGTGCTGTTTATTATATTTTCTTGTGTAAACGTTGCCCCAGGCTATCCCAAGTTAATTGCTGTCAAATGACGTAATTTCGCATAATCAGCTAAATGTCAGTTTCATGCGTGGTCAGCGTGACGGGTACTTGATTTGATTCAATTTGCGCATCATCAAACACTCATTAATATTCATAAAATTGGTATCAACTGAAAGCTGATTGGCTGAATTTTCTGTAAATGTTCGTGCAGGTGTTCTACGATTTTTCTATGCCGCGTAGCCACGCCTCAAAGTCAGATGGGCGTATGCAAAAAAATTGTCAACAAAACTCGGCTGCACGGCCAGTTTCATAAAATAGACGATCTCAATTTTATTTTGATACCAAAATATCAATGATACAACCATTCTAACTGATGCAGAATTGAATGAGAAAAACGCTTCCCACGCGTTTTTCGTCAACTCGGAGATATTGTTGATGTATCGATACAGCGCCGCCATTTTTAAACGACTCGTATGTCGGTAAATTCACGTAATCAGTATCACAACACAGTTAAATCGATTTACCCGTGTCGATGTTTTATTGTTGATTATTAAAATCATTGGTGTAAATTTGTTGATAAGTTATTGATTCCCATCGACTTTGTAATAAAAACTATAAATTCTATGTATTTCACGCGTCTATTATTCGTCCCCGACCACTTTCGACCCCGGAGTACGATACGCTTTTTTTGCGTTTTTTTTTTTAACTTTTTATTTTCGTTTTGATTTCTAATATTAATCAACATTGAAGTAAGATGTCATTTCATGGACCTTACTGTGAGGCTTTTGGTGTCACAGTCAGTGGTTTGAAGACTAAAAACATACCACAGTTGGATCAAGTATATGTCACTAATGGAGTTGTACTTGAAATCAAATAATTCTGTGATAATGAAAAACTGAATAGAAATGAATTCATAAATTTACTCAGTCATTTCATACCAAATTTGAACAGTGTGACCTGCCCAAGTGCAGTGTATATATTGTGTATTACTATATATTACATGTTTAATTATCATGTCTGATTATGATCATTGTAATGTGTTAGATGTGTTTGCAGTCAGGAAATTTATATTTTGTATTACTTATGTACATTTGCTGTCGTTCATAAATTTTAGTCCATGATAGAAATTTGTTTGACTTCAATTATAACTATATAGATCCAAATATTCTTTGAAAAACCTGTTTTAGTGCATTACAATTGTGTTACATTGTTGATTGTGATGATATTAATCCATTGATTTCTTCAAAAAGTTGTCTTGAGGTGTGATTGAATTTTCCAATTATAAAAAATTATGTTCAAAGTGCCCTGTTATTTGTTATTTTCTTGAAAATGTTATGTGCTACACCAAATATAACAGCATAAATGGAATCTACATGAAAAATACTCATAGATTCAAAAAAATTATAAAGATATCTTGAATTTTAAAAAAGTTATGAAGAAGTGAAGATATTTTTAGTTTTCTTCGGTTCCGCGACCGGGAACATTTTTTAATGCGATTATATAGCGAAAAAATTCTAGAAAATTACCCAATTTGAGCAACTTCAAACATTCATAACTTCTTTATTTTTTGAGATATCTACACAATTCAAACAGTTATGTGCATGTCAGAATGTAGGCTTTCTGATTATATCATTAATTATTAGATTCATTAATTTTGAAAAATGAGCTGGGGTTGCTAATGTGAGACACTGTAGCCATGTTCCACACGAGTTAATGTGAGACACTGTAGCAATGTTCCTCACGAGTTTATGTGAGACACTGTAGCCATGTTCCACACGAGTTTATGTGAGACACTGTAGCCATGTTCCACACGAGTTAATGTGAGACACTGTAGCAATGTTCCTCACGAGTTTATGTGAGACACTGTAGCCATGTTCCACACGAGTTTATGTGACACACTGTAGCCAAGTCGTTTCCTCCCCAAGACGTTATAAATGTGCAAATGTCCACTATCAGACTAGGAAGAGTAGAATTTGTGATTTGAGTGCCTAGTGTCCATTAATTTATAATCTTGGACGGCAATAAAATTATTGTTCCACTGGAACGAGGTATTAACCACATCCAATATATTGTAACATGTTTTCGCGACCCAACAACTTCACATATTAATTACATTCAAGATTACAATATTCCATGCACGTTTCATGATATATCATTAAATGAAGTATAACTAGTACACGTATATCAATATATAGCAGTATCCACAGAAATACAATAAACATTGGCCAACCACTTCAAATTTGGTAACTTACGTTCTTGCTTTTTTGGAAAGAGTTACCTGACCGTGGTATGGTCGAAACGTGCACTCAGTTCATGGGACGGATGAGCAATTACATCGCGTAATATTTCAACTCGACCCGCTAAAAAACAGTGATTGAAAAATGCATACACGTTTGCAAGTGGCCTAAAATCCCTTAAAATGAAAATCACTTGTTTATTTTAGTCATGGTAAAAGTCATTGTGATGATAAGTGTATGCGTTTCGTGGTGTTTAATAATCAAACTATATCACTGTTGAACATTGCCCCCCCCCCCCCCCTCTCTCGTCCCTCTCTCGCCCCCCTCTCTCTCTCATCAATCTCCCACTCTCGTCCCTCTCATTATTCTACACCAGATCTAACTACATTGGTAGTGGTGTATTTGATATTCTGTTCAGGACTATACAGTGAAACCTTACTTAAAGACCCCCTGAATAATAAGACCACCTCATTGTATAAGGGCACGGCCAATGAATATAAACTGTCCGTGATAAGGGTGACCAGACTCCCGATCCGAATGTGGAGAGTTTGAGCACAGTATTGAACGGGCTTCAAATCCCTGGTGCTGGCTTGAGTATAGCTTGTAAACCTGTAAATGTCCATAACAGCACAACTTGGGTATTTATCTTTGATAAACATGTACAGAGTACATTAATGCGATATTTACGCATTTATCACGTGTGTAAATTAAAGATAAGATACAAGGTATAATAAATAATAATTGGACCTGTCTACTTAAAACTAGATCTATACAGGGCTAGTATCGTATATTAATTCCGGTTGACCTTGTCTGATTAGCATATCATCAAAGACCTAAATGGTATTTAGGTCTTTGATATCATTGATAAAAATTACTTTGTTTATTTTGATGCATAAATCACATAAAACTGCGACATAAAGTACAAACATTCGTCAGTAATTAACCGTCTATATACATGTATAGTTACTGTCTGTAAGTAGATATGTATGAATGATTCATGTTCGGTGTTTTCGCTTTTGTCCACGAACATGAATCGCCTGCTGTACTTTGATTTGATTCAGGTTCGTCTACGCCTCTTGTGCTTTCAAATAACGTTCACTCAAATGATAGAAAGTGTTTCAATTCACTACATATTAGATCTAGAAGACAATTGGTGTATATAGAACTTATTTAGAAATGTCATAGTTAAACCTTATTGATAAGATGTTTATGTAAAAATGTTCGATGTTTACATTTTGTTCACGGACATGAATCAACTAATTAGCCTCTAAATCGCTTTAACTTGTTTCTATGCAATGTATTTTCGGTTTAAATATGTATTTTAATGTATACTTTAGCTTTGAGCCTTTAACACGTATTAATTGCCATTATTAAAATATTGCCCACTCATGTTTGGTATTTAGTCATGCCGTCTGTAAGTACGTGCAATACCACGGACATATAAACCATAATATATATACACGTCCGTGGCAATATGTATGTCAAACATGTATTTGGTCAATACTGGAACACGCTATAATATGGTCCCAAGTCAATATAAGTTTGATATGGTTGTCCATTCAATTCTAAGCTCACCTGTATCAAAATCATTATTTAGGAAATACGAATTCATTCATTTCCAGCCGAGCGTTTAAAGCTCGGCGGTCTAAAAGTTGTTTCGACTTTTATCTTTAAAAGATTTAATTGGCTTTCGCACGATTGGACTCATTATCAAAAGCGAGCACATACCACCCGAACTGTTCGGCCGGGATGTTGTGATTACTAATCCGTCAGCTTTTTAGTCGCACCCTATATCACGTGATCTAGAAGGAACGCGACGAGGCGATCGTCTGGCGCAAGGATTCGTTCTCTTCATTTACATGGTAGGTTATAGGTTGTTCATTGTTGTGTTGTTAATAACATGGATAACAGTATTTTGTTTGATGTAATACATTGTCACAAGTAGCCACTAGTCTCGTCGTGTTCTGAAATTTAATCACAAACAACTTGGTGTTGCTTCCGCCATTCTGGCCTACTGAGAATCTACTGCGTCATAAAAAGGTCATGATGTTCGCAATAAAATCGGATTGTCCCAGAACTATTTGAAGTTAATTTTAACTTTTATCTTCATTTTAATTACCAAAGTAGCACACCGGGTCACCAAGTTAATGAATTTGACAAAATCGATAATGGAGCAGCTAGTTAAAATTACCCTTGACCTTGACTGCATTTCACCACCCCCACCCACTTGTGAAACTGCAATAATTTTACAATCAGTGCCCGTTTGATTATTAGATTATATTCATAGTTTGAAGTTACTCTACTATGGGGTGCTGAGTTATGGTCTTTGACTTGATAAATGATCTGCTGTAACCATGTAACCAAAGACTTAAACTTTCTTGCCTGACGTCGATGTTACTCACAATTATTTGCAAGGTACTTGTTCTTATTCCGTTATTTAGCTGTCGAGCAGACGAACTCAGATCAACAAACGTATGCGAACATTGTTGTCGCAGTAAACGGGTAAATAAATTATGTATGTCTGTTTAAATCATATTCAAATCAATAAAAGAGAAAGCATATTCAAGGGTTTTAATAAATAAAAAGCCATTTTACAAAATCTCACCAAAATATTCAACATGAAGCCTGAAATATATCGCCGGTACGTTTCATTACAATTCCTGAACTACATCCTTATCATTTGGGCGCATGCATGTGACGCGGTGTGTACAGGTATGCGCCAAATGTTATTTTCTTTCTTTTGCCATCCATGGCATAGTTCCAGTTTATGAATTTGTTTTATATATGGTCATTTTATTGTCCCATTTTTTGTTCACCGTAGTTCACACGTATACTACACACGTTGTTAAAGTGTGTTTATTACATGTGGCTATTAAACGTCAAATGAATAAAATTTAATAAATCTTTCATTCTTTAAGGTTTTAAAATCTTGAAATAAAACCATCCAAGAAACTTCGCTGAAGTTGATTCCTTATTAGAGTATTTCTTCTTCAGTAAATGTTGGTGTCCGCGTACTGGTTAAATAGCACAAATTATTTTGGCCACGACTGTAGCACGTGCATTGTTTACAATCGAGACTTGCAGCAACATATAGAGCAAGGATTTTTCTGAAAAGCTGCGAAGACCAGATGATTTGAAACACAGTCAAATTTACACGTGTTAGAAAATGCGATAAAAGGTGTCCGCATACTGTTCCGGTCTGTCTAAAGAATCTGGCACTGGCTACGATTATGGACTTGTATTCTAACAGTAACATACTCCATGTAGTGATGTGGGGTTAGACAGCCGCTTGGTTAGCTCAGTCGGTAGAGCGCCGTACTAGTGTTTAGGGGGTCGTTAGTTCGAGCCCTACATCGGACGCACTTTTCCCCTTGATTTACTTTAATGGTGGCAGCGGTGTTTGACGGCCCAAGGTTGTTAAGCCTCAAATGCTGGAAGGGGGAGGAGAGTAGTGATGTGGGGTAAGACAGCCTCCCGGTAAGCTCAGTCGGTAGAGCGCCGTACTAGTGTTAAGGGGGTCCTGGGTTCGAGCCCCACATCGGACGCACTTTTCCCCCTTGATTTACTTTACCTATATTGTTGACAAACAACATTGTACATGCTACGATTTCGGGAGTTTGTAAAATTTGAGTCAACTGTATTAGCAGGTCACACATGGATCTTAAATGGCGACAACATATTTCCATCCTCGGTCCAAAACCAAGTATCTCTTAACCAATGATGCGCTTGAAGATAAACACACTGCTGCACTTGTAGGGGGTAAAGCATGGACTTTCATGAACACAATTGAGGTTGTCATGACTTTGGTGACGCTCCCATAAATTTATAGATCGCTTTCATTACAGGACCGCTGATTTATTGCTTTATGACCTAGCATATTTTGATATTTGACCTTTTAACATGTCTGATTTAGCAAATGAGATATCGCAGTATATAGTATAATTATATTGACAATGATGCTTTAAAAGGTAAATGATAAGATTATAATTCAAAATGAGTTGTTCGCACATTTTTAACAATAAAACTGAAACAGGTATAAAAATATATGAATCCGCCGGCAGAAAAATCTCATTTTGACAAAACTTCAAAAGGCCAGATTTCAAAAGAAATTACACCATTGTGTTTCTTTTATCAATACCTTTCCAATGATATATGACACTTATGGTATAAATTTTCTGAAATTAACAAAATGACCTGTGGATGCTACAAGAAATGGACACAATTTCGTCGACAGCTATATTACTTACTTTCTACCTATGTATTTATCGACGACTTTCGTGTTTACTGGATCCATAATAACTGTGTGTCATGGGTTCCATTTGACCCTTGAGTTGACCCTTTGACCCCTAGAATTTCCGAAAAACAACATTTTAACCCTTGTGATTCTGGCTGAATGGTGGGTTCATGGAATCACCGGAAAGCACCGAAAAGCGATTATATTTTACGTATTTGGAGTATGTATTCATTTATGTTTCATAAAAAACAACGAATTTCATTGTATTTATATAAAACAAAATTAAACAATGATTATAAACTCTGTTATATATAATGTAGTTTTTTTTCGAAGCTTTTCGGTGATTCTATGCACCTCTGAATGGTAAACTTTTCTTTAAACTGTTGGTATTCTGGTTATAAAATGGTCAATTCCAGTAAAAAAATATAATTGTCAAAATTACCCTTGAGATTCAGCGCCTTGTGGAACCCCTGTATTTGTTGTTTATATGTTGTTTGCAGAGAAATACGTTTATGTTGTAGGAATTTAACTTGCTTTAATGAAAACAAGTTAACTCTATATATACATGTAGTACAAAACCCACCACAACATGTTGACAATTGGTATCATTTATCGTCACGGACTGTTTACCACACAACACACCGGTATGAATGTAATTTACCCAAATACCATGAACATGTTGACATGTTGCTGTATAAACTGCATTAGTTTACTCATTCAGTTAAATAAACTTCCAGGAAAAAATAGACTAATACTAATAACCTGTCGATTTTTCCTCATTTTAAGGGGGGGGGGTGTAAACTGACGACTGTCGCTTGAAAATTTTGTTTGTCCAAGCTAAGCACTTTCATTTTGTTAAAGACTAGTGAGAATGCAAAATTAAAACTTTACTTAGGATGACTCCTGATCCGAAGGTCGTTAGTTCGAGCCCTGCGATTAGCGGGCTTTGATCACGAACTTCAAATCCCTGCATTTGGCGCGAATACTGGCTGGAGCCAGGTAGCAGTCATCGGGAGTTACTAGTATAAGTTGTAAACACTTGTGTCACAATCGATGTAAAATAGATAAGTTTAGATAGATAGATAACTTCATATATAAACTTGTATTTTCAGAGTCAAGAAGGGAGTCGACCTACACATATACAGATGTAGGTTTGGTGGACATGGTCCTTAATCTTAATGTGCGTCCATCCCTTGTAACCCGGCAACCGTTCGAGATGTAGCATTTGGTGTACTTTCTGCCAGCGCTGTTTGTTTAATTGGTGCTTTGTTGGTGATGGCTGGAATTAAAAAGAACCCCGGACCAGCTGGTAATGTTGCATTTCTGTCTTTAGGGTGGGTGAACACATAACTTTTGTGTTTACTATGCGGCACGAAAAGCTCTGTAGATTTTCCGGATTGCGTGCCACAAAATTTAAGCGAAGCTAATGTCTTCCGGCATATCTACAGAGATCTATGTGTCGATGCAACAGGATTTTGGATAACCAGGTTTTAGGCTATTAAAAACTATTTCTTACAAACAAAAACTGCCGCGTAGTAAACAAAAAAGTCACTTGTTCACCAATCCTGGTCTTGTTTTTCTTTTGCTCAGCTGAGCACATGGTGTTCAAGATGAACGTTTTGTGATCACCATGTGTCTGTCGACCATCGTCAACATTCCTCTGTTTGTCGTCAACTATAGATATACTCTGGGTTGGTATAAATGGTATTTCCCTCAAGGCTCTAACTATGCAGTATACAGAACAATATACTGTAAACATCGTGCTCGAATCGCAGTAAAAACAAAGACATGCTTCAATGTCTGACTAAAATATGTCATATACTGTAAAATCGCCCTGCCCATATTGAATTTTTATCCGAGTAACGAGCACAAACAAATACGAAGTTTTAAATATCATTCTCTTCCAGTGGAACCCATTTAAACCGGACGAGTTCGGGACCGAACAAAATGTCCGGTTTAAAGGGTTTTCCAGATTAAAGGGGTTTTGAGAACTGGACAAGATATGGCACATTTTTTTAAACGGGGTCATTTTGATCTATATTTTGTTTAGTACTGTAGTGATTTGTATCAAAAATCCATAAAACTATTAAATCTGAATATGAAAATCTGACTAAAAATACATTCATAAATTTCAATATCGAAATTGCAAATTAATTGATTATTGAAATAATATGTATTTAATAACCTTGATGTGTTGAACTTTGTCATTTAATGACAGTTCAGTATGTTTACATTATGCAGTGGTGTAGGCACTATTTAACATCACAAAAACTGATGTGATATGTACGTTTTCTCTTAAAGATATGATTTCAAAATTAAAAAAACAATTTCAATGTTTGCAATTATCAATTACTCAAATGATTTCCAATAATTGATACAAAGAACCTGTGAAAACACAGTCAATGCACCCTCCAAATATCAAGTATCATTAATCTGTTTGTTGTCATAACAATTAAGACTTACTATGACAGAAATATGCTCTAGCCAAACACTAATTAGGTGTGATACTCACAGTGCTCTGTATCAAACTCTTCCTTCGAAAGGTTTTGCGCAAGATATGAAGATTAATATTGAGACTTTATTTGTGTCCGGTTTGAAGGGGTGATTTATAATGGAAATATCTATTTCGGGCTATAAATTCTTGTCCGGTTTCCTGAATTAAGGGGTTTCCGGATTAAAGGGGTGATTTATATAATAAAAAAGTTGGGACCGGACGATTTGTCCAGTTTAAAGGGGTTTCCGGTTTAAAGGGGTTCCTGTTTAAAGGGATTCCAGTGTATGTGACATGAAACACTTCTTGTGATTTTGGGGTGACTGGTCCCCTTATTTGCGCATTTCCTATTCCACATCATCATTCATAAGTTTCTTCAAATTGTTAAGCATTACAGTAAAACTTCGAAATCCTGAACAGTTTTGGCACAAACACAGTAGATAGCTCGAACAGGTTCTTAAGTCCCGGCGAAATCCCTTTATTTTTATTAATATTATTTTTAATAATGCTGCGACTATTGATCGACGTGCATTCATTATGAAAACACAAACAACATACATATGCCATGTGTTCAACATGCTTAGTACACTTGTACCGGAAACAGACAGTTCGTATATATACACATATGCCAGTGTTTCTTTTCACGTCTAGGGGAATGGTGGCGGGGCCCTTAAATAGGGGAAAATAGCGTTGTGAGGGGAAAATAGGGTGAAAATAATGTGCATTTAAAGTATACATTTCTATGTCGATATTCACTACACTTCTTTGTTGCAGTGATGTAAATATGCTAACAGATTGGTTAGTTTCATTACAGGTCAATGTTTCTATCTTTCTGACTAAAAATATCAACAATACTGGCAACATATCTCCAAATTAAAAAAAAAGCTGTAGGAGGGGAATTTTAACTGAAAAAAGGGGAAAAAAACATACTTTTCAGTGAGGGGAATGGGTCCGAATTTCGGCCCCAAAAAGGCCCCCAAAAAAACACTGTATGCCGTAGATGCCTAGAACAATAGATGGCTCGAACTAATTGCTAGGTCCAACGGCAGTTTGACGTTTCGAAGTTTTACTGTACATAATTGATCAATAGTCATCTAAACTTGCCTTGTGCATTTCTGTTCTGCAGGAAGACATCATATGAATGATCCGCTGTTCAAGAACTGGGTTCGAGCTGCATATGGTTTCAAGTACTTGAAATATGGACTGACAGGTTTTGTTTCCAATCAACTAAGCCTACGTCATAACGATTTAAAACAGATGGTAACTCAACAGTGCACTAATGTACAACCTTGTACCGTTTGTACATCAAGCAATCTCATGCCAGACCACGGAAGTAATGGTTGTAATCAAAGAAACAAGGGCAATTGCTTCTGTCGTAAAGCTGCTCACAAAAGAAGGACATGTCCGAACAACTTCTGTGGGTGTTTCTATCATCTTATAGTGGATGACCATATGGAGAATTCTCCTTGCTGGTCAAGCACAGATCCTACAAATTGGTACAACGACTTCTTCCACTATGGAAAGTGTTTCCTTGGCACCCATTCAACAGCTAACTCGTTAAGTGATCTTGATTGTACTGGTTTACTGTCTATTGTGATTCACAATCGTTACATTCATACCTCGATTGACAATATAGATCCATTCAAACAGGTAAAGTTTTGACCAGTTTCTTTTGTCAATTACTTATCATTGACTGATCATTTTGATTAAAGCATACTTTGGTACAGATTTAAATCTATGTGATATTTCATTTTCATGAAAAGTTTAGTTTGATGATGTTTGATTTTACCTTATCTTGAAAGTAAACAGGTAATCATGAATGTAACCAATTACATTTGTTAAAGTAATTTAATTGATTACACTTTCAAAGGACTTTCACTAGGGGGCGACTTGAGCGAAGTGGTCGCCTAAAATGGTGAGACTTCGCCCATTCGCTAGATCAAAGCGAAATTGACTTCGCCAACAATTTTGGCGAAGTTACAGACGCTGTCAATCATCGAGTGGTAGGCGGAGCATTCCCGCAGTCAAAACAATACAATTAGCCAGAAAAGTTCGTCTTCAAAACGTAAAATAAACCAACATGATTCGGAATATAAACAAACTTTACATTGAGGGATTTGATCAGTGCGATGTTCATCGCCAGCATAAATAAGTTGAATAACCGACTCGCTCAGAAAGTTCTGACAGAGGGGCACTCGACGCTGTTTCAAACATGGAATTTACCGTTTTCGATCCCTTAGAATCTGTCTTTCTTATTTTGACGCAGTTATATTTACTACTTGCGACATTTGTGTGATGGTGTTCAATCAAGATAAACGTTTATAAAACGAAAGTCGGCGATCATCACATGTTATATATTAATACACGATGAAATCCGAGAATACCCGAATGCATTGTTTTAAAGTTTATTTCGCGACTCGCCGGTAATTATATGCGGCCCCAAATAGAGATTTTTTAGAGGTACTTCCCGATTGTGATTTTTTTTCTGATTGGGAAAAAAAACTATATTTTGCTTGGGGAATTGGTCCGATAGTCGGACCCGTGGGACCTATTAGAAAACATTCATTTTTGTTGCAATCAGAAAGTGTATCCAAACAAACTGGTAACGACGCACATATTGATGTTCCAAAAATGATCACTTCTCCTTAAGTCTCCCCACTTCTCCCTAATTTGACTGGAGGGAGAAGTCACTTCTCCCAAAAATTTCAGCCTGGTAAATCGCCACAAGTCTGGTGTAAAGTAAAGTATTACAGGCAATTTGTTACATATAAAATGGATGACGAAAATTAGCCAAGTATCAACAAATATCTATGCGTACATAAATATGTTGTCATCAGATAGTTATACATACTGAAATACGTTGTGTCATCAAATATCTATATGTACTGAAGTATGTCGTGTCAACAAATATTTATACGTACTGAAATACGTTGTGTCATCAACTGTCTAAGGGTGGTTGTATCATTGAGGTTTAAATGTTTGAAGAATATGACGTGGAAAACTTAAATTGTATGAAACTATGTCAAATTGTACATAAATTTATTCATATTTCAGTGTCGAAAGGATCGGAACGAAATATTCCACACTGGCAACTTCAAACTGACTGACAGTGAGCTGGCTGGGTTTATCGATAACATGATTTCTGTCTTGGAAGATAGAACATTTCTAATCAATGACCAGAGTGCACAGCAGGCCAAAAAATCCCTTTGTGAGGTAACAATCAAAGTGTTATGGTAATACATGTATATGGCATGTCACATTATACTGTCCCCATTTTGGCTGTGATCAAATTAAACAAAATAATTTGTCAACGAAATGCAAAGAAATCGAGCAGAAAATGCCCAGAGTTACGTCCCTTGTTATAATATGTTTGGTATTGATAAATATTATGTTGAATGCATATATCTATAATTTTATAATAAACAAGAGGATATTTGTATATGTAGTGGTCAATCAGAGGTCACAGCCGTATCCATCCGTCATCAAATGAGCGCTGCTATGGGATTTACAACCTCTTATGTTCGTGACGTCTTTTCAAGATGTGATGTCACTAATTGCAAGCAGGAAACACTATATACTCCATAATATTGTGTTCACTTCGTTTTCATATTGCCATTTGGGGCAACTATTGCTTACTGTCAGTACAAACCGGATGTTGACATTCGCGCTCCCGCCAATTTTGCCCGTAAAAGTAGCAATACAAGATGGATTTTAACGTTGAAACAACTTTTGATCGGATTCATGATATATATCACTTACAGTATTGGCTCAAGGAAGAGCAAATAATAGCAATATCGACGGTGATCTGGGTAGGGTAATAACTAAGTGCGCACTGCCTCTATAGCAACTCTTTTTAACAGTGCTCAATTCACTATTTTTTTACAAAGAAGTCGTACCCATTAAAATCTTGTGTTGAAAAGACAAATAAATCAACGAAAAGCTACACTTTTCAGTCGTCCAGTTTTTTATTGCATGCAAAGCATAAATATGTTTCTCGAAAATAAGAGTAAATGCAATGGAAAACCGACTGTGTCCAACTTCTATATACTTTTGTGAATGGTTTACAGCGACAGTATAGACATGTGACGTCTGTGGCTGGACTATCTCATCCCCAACACTAATCAGCCTCTAAAATATTCAGTTAATCAAAGTTTCAAGTGAGATCAACTCTGATTGTTGTAAGCAAGGAAAACAAACTGACTGATTGACTAGCTGAATTTCATTGACGTAATTATAACAAACTTGTTTGTATCATTTTAGCTGAAGACGAATGATATCCATATATCCGATGTAGATATTAAAGGACTTAAACAAGATGCCATTAGAGCGATTACTGAATTAAGTGAAGAAGCACAACGAGAACATTCGGAATTCATTAGAAAAGTCGATAAACGTCGATCTGAAGACAAACAGGAAATAGATGAACACAGAGTAGCAGCTGTGAGTGAAATAAAACGAGTAAAACATGAAGCAACAAGTGAGATATCAAATCAAAAAGTCGCCAGCATTGATGAAATACGACAAACATTTAATGTCGGTAGTGAAGGTAAGCTAATACATTGATTACATCTGTCCAGGTATTTCTTTTTTCTGAATTAGCATTAGGAAGTATTTTACTGACATTTATCAGTACACACTTGTCTCAATGGATGTATTGTTTTTCATATCTATGTTCTACATACATTGGCCTGCGTTCACCGTATCCTATGTTTGGGAGTTGTCTAGCAGGATTTGCTTATTTTGGGTGATGATAGAGTTTGAGTGAATGCTTATAGTGGCTCTGGTCGTTCCTACATTCATTCATGAAAGTCCATACTTTGCCCCTTTACTTTTTGGAAATGTTACATGCATTAATAAGAGAGTGGGTGGAGAACGATTACTGTGAATTAGAATCTTCTAACAAATTTATATTTATTAACAATAGTAACATAATTTTGTTGAATATTTGAATATTGATTATGTGATTGCTGTGAGTGTTGTGGTTGGTAATAATTAGGATAAGAATATAAATGATATGTTTCTATGAGAATGTTGCTCTTGAATGCAAGTTACTATATTGTCAAACTCATTCTGACTTATTCAAGGTTGTGATGCCATTGTTTACATGGTATACATAAAATATATTTGTGTCTGTAATACTAGTTAATCTCTTTTCAAATTTTTTATTTTATCCATTTCAGATATTCAACAAGAACTGAAGAATAAGTACATGCTAAATTACACTACCATAACAGTATCACCACTGTTCAGATTTGAGAATGAGGAGTTGTTGAATCTTTATAAAATTCCTACTTTTTTCCTGACAGAATGTCATGGAGCTCAATCAAACCAAAAAGATATTGAAGTTACATCTTGTAATCAAATATTCTATAAGGAGGATCAAGAATGCAGAAATATTTACATTATTGGTGATGCTGGTGTTGGCAAGACATCATTTTGTCAGTTTTTGTGCTTGATATGGTACAAGTCAAAATCTTGCGTTGATATAGTAAATGAAGAAATGAAGGAGTATGTTGATTTCATAGAGAAGTTTGATTTTGTATTTTATATAACACTACGTGATTCAGATCGCATCGATGTGATAGCTATGATTGTGGATCAACTGTTCTGCACTCAATCGTCTGATGAATGGCATAAAATGTACAGTTGTATCAAAGATATTCTCAAACAAAAGGAATGCTTGGTGATTCTTGATGGTCTGGATGAATGGAAGCCGGATGCAAGAGGAAAAAAAGATATTTCAATACCTAGTAGAACATTTTCCGAGAAATGTGTATTTTTGACAACTTGCCGGCCTTATAAAACTGAAAACTTACAATTGCGCAAAGATCTAGATCATCAAGTGAAAATTACAGGCATTACCGGGAAATCGTTGATTGAATATATCAAAGATGTAGTTGGATATATTAATAAGAAGAATGATGAAAATAAAGATCCAGAGAGATTCAAGACAGAAGTGATGGAATGTGGTCTTGCAGACTTACTCGGCGTACCGATCATAACATCACATTTAGTTGTAGTTTGGTTTGAACAGAAACTGACTAACATGTCTAGAACACTTATTTATGGTAACATTGTGGACATGCTGTTTGAAATGGCTGTAAATCGGGAAATTGTGTTTCCACCGCCAACAGCTTCTGAATTACAACTACCTGATTCTTTATCAAAGTTAAACTATATGAACAAACATGTATCATTGTTGCAGAAAGTGTGTCTACTTTCATTTAGATCTTTGTTTAATCAAGATGAATGTGTAGCTACTCTTGTATTCACTAGACAACAGTTGGAGTCAGTCCCTTATTTTTTGAACCCAGAACAAATGGACTTATTGTGCAAAATTGGTATTTTATCTAAAAACAAAATAAATCGGCGATTTGGGAAACAAGAACAAAAACTAAATTTTTTGCATCTGAGCTATCTAGAATTTTTCGCAGCTTTGTTTGTATCCTCATTTGACAGAAATAACATATTTACTGATATTGTGGTTAAGAATTGGACCTCTCTAAATCATGTTTTGCCAAATGAAAATTTCTTCCTGTTCCTTGCAGGATTTTCAATACAAACAGTTGATCAATTGTTCAGAACAATTTTCCCATTAATATCGAATGATTTAACTGTAATCAGAAGAAATACTATCTTTCACTATCTCCCTGATGGTTATAATGAGCAGTTAAAGTCACTACAGTCTATTGTGATCAATTGTATCAAGGAAAGTAGAATTTCTAGTGATGCAAATGTCTTCATAAAACTTGAAGATTTTTATTTTGAAGACAATTCCAACATTGAGATATTGAAGCCACTGATTGAGTTAAATAAGACATGTATAAACTCTATATATTCAGAAAATGGGAAATATGTTGATATATTTGATCAGATAAAAAATCTCCAATGTTTAAATGTTGGTCAAGTGTTGCCTGCTGATTATAAAAAGTTCACTCAGTTCATATTAGAGAATAAATCAACTCTGCACACTGTTTGTATTGAAGGTGATTCTGATACAAAACCATTGATACCAGAATTACCTGTGAGAAGTCTCCAACATCTGACATCTTTGTCTCTGTCTTGTGTTAAAATGCAACATAACAGTTTACATAATCTGGTGAAATTTCTGTCTGACAAAGTTCTCATTGAAAATATCAAATTGTACCATGTGTATTGTGATAATCACCAGGAAGATGATAGAGACTGTACATTGACTCTAAATCTTCCACATCATACAAAACTCACTTCATTAGATCTGTGGGATGTTAATATTTTATGTAATAATGTAAACAATTCTAGTTTAAAGTTCATCACATTGTGTCCATTATCTGAGAGGATTGTTAGTTGTTATATTGATGTATTTAACTGTATTAAGGTTTCACAACTTGAATGTCTTGTTATCATTGGATGTAACTGGTTAGATGACAATGCAGTGAACACCTTGATACATACAGTGAACACTCTTCCATGTATCAAGCGTCTAGCACTGTATAACATGAAGTTACCTGATGATGTTTTATTACAACTACATCCTCATGTAACACAAGTGGAGATATACCTGGGTGATGTCACAATGAGTCGTCAATGTTTTCATTCTTTCATTGAGAATTTTGTAAACAATAAAACTGTGATAAAAGTTTGGTTATATGAATGTAAGATTACATCAGTTGATGGAGAAACTCACAGAGAACTTTCAGTGCAGGAATCGTTGGATGATATGTCTGAGTATCTTACATCAATACCTACAGTAAACATCACGTATAAAGATAGAATTAAAGGTGAAGGTTGCGATGGTTTGGTGTTAGGATTTAAAACAACAATTTGTCAGTAAATGTTTGATTTTGTTTCAGTGAACGATTCATGGAAAAAAGCGACTTTGTCATCAAATTTCGATGAAAACTTGAAAAAAAGAGCAAAAATTCAGCGGACAAAAATTGTCATAACTTTTTTATTACTGAAGGGAAACATGTCATGTGACCATGTATTCTTTACATTAGAGCATTTCCTGCAAGTTGATGTAAGTTTTGATGCAAAATTCCAAAAAAAGGTGTTTTTTGCATTTTTGATGAATTGATGAATTTTATAAAACAGTGTTTTTTAGGAAAGTCGTCATTTTTTCACATCAGTCACTGAGATAAACAATATTTATGTTTATTCCACTCTTTGTAAACTTATATAGCATTCAATTTATTGTTTTATTTGTTAAAATGAAATATTTAGTTGACATTTTAGAGACTTTGAACTTCATTGACTAACAGAACTCTCAGCTTAATGGACCATTTTAATGACTCTGATCTACAGTGTCCCTTGATCAGATGTGAGACATCTCGCACACACGGCGAGTACATTTAGTACTCAAATGTACTCGCATAGCTTTTATATATATCAATGGGTAATTTTTATTTCCTTGATGTTTTGTGGTGAGTAATCCTTCATGCTTGCATCATTCTGTGGTGTGTGGGAAAACATCAATTTCCACTCTAGTTACTTTACCAAATAAGATTGACTTGAGTGTAAAACTTAATTCTTGTGATGTTTTATTCTATGAATATGTATATGATAAATAATATAATGTGTATTAATCAACAAATAAATCATTGATATAATACCAATCTTGTTGTTTTGCTGTTCTTGTTTGTTTTATATGTATGAATATATCATGGAGTAAAAAGCATAGTGAATGAAGTCTAAAAATCGAAATGTCAAGAATATGTAGATGCTGTTATTAATGATTAATTGGTGCCGTGTTGTGGTTGATGGCTTATATGGTATCCTTAGTATTGTTATACTGTTGTTGAAGATGATGACATTAATGAGTTCAATTTTTAGCTCACTTGAGCACGAAGTGGATGTATAGGAGGGCCAACACCCATATCCACATATGGGCAACGAAATGCCCAAGACACGGCCCTCCATATTTAAAGTTAATATTTTTCCTATCAGCTTTACATGGGCAGATTGTTGATGTGAGTTTAAAGTGTATTGACTGGCGGAAATGCGACATAATGGTCAATGAATTGATCTATCACTTACATTCGGCGGTCAATTGGTAAAGATTAAAAATAGTGGACTGATTTACTGATATGGTCCCGGGAGCGACCAAGGCGCTTGTTCTGGTCATAGATTACTTCGTGATTCAGCACCCGGCCGCCCGAGGCCATGCCAACTGTGGATAACAGTTGTTGAAATTTGGTGGGACTAAGAGACATAATCCAAGCTTGACTCCATGTAAATTTGACCAGGGTGCTCTCCCTTCCCAGTTCAGCCCATGTGCTCAGTGTATATACAAGGATATACATAAACTGATTCCTCTTTTATTTGTACTGTTTTAATCTGGCTGGTTAAGTAAACCGCGAAACAAAACAATACAAGAACAGACAGATGAATGTACTTAGACACAGTTGATTAAAGATATTATCCCCAATAATCCCACCCCAATTAAAATGTAAGTCACATGTGAAACTTGTTTGTTTTATAGATAAAATTTGTATAAAAGTATAGTATATAAACATGTCAGTGTAAAAATATTCCTCATAGTCAAGTTTTATCCCAGCACAGTGCAGAAACCATTCCACACTTCAGTATGTCTCAATACTAATGTGTTCACATTGAGTATTGTTATTTTCAATAAAATCCATAGGCAGAAAATGTCATATGTACATTACAGTGTCTATATAATAGACTAGATTATATATTTTATAATTTTTTTAATACAAAGTTGTCAATGATACAAAAGTTATATATTTTATAATTATTTTAATACAAAGTTGTCAATAATACAAAAGTTATATATTTTATAATTATTTTAATACAAAGTTGTCAATGATACAAAAGTTATATATTTTATATTTTTTTTAATACAAAGTTGTCAATAATACAAAAGTTATATATTTTATAATTATTTTAATACAAAGTTGTCAATGATACAAAAGTTATATATTTTATAAATTTTTTAATACAAAGTTGTCAATAATACAAAAGTTATATATTTTATAATTATTTCCCAAATTCTATTTGAATTGATTAATTAATTTATAAAGTTAGGCATTCCTTCGAATCGAAATACCAGCATTAATCATACCGACGGCCCTAGTGGCTTCTTCTGTGGTCATTCTCGCCAACTTTTCTGTGTTTCAAGTTGGACATTCAACGTGGATTGCGTTATAATGAAATTTACTGCTAAGTACACAGTACATTGTGTTACTCGTGCCAAAAGTTGAAAATCACACCGTAACGCGTGGTCAACTATGACGATAAATAGGTACAGTATCTTCTTTGTGAAAATCTCACCGTCACACGTGGTCAACCATGACGATAAATAGGTACAGTATCTTCTTTGTGAAAATCTCACCGTCACGCGTGGTCAACCATGACGATAAATAGGTACAGTATCTTCTTTGTGAAAATCTCACCGTCACGGGTGGTCAACCATGACGATAAATAGGTACAGTATCTTCTTTGTGAAAATCGATAGAGTACAATGTATAATACTAGAATGCCAAATTTTAAGTCGGTATTTAAAACCTCTTTGTTCAATATGAATTTTAATCCATGGACGTTTTGAAAATGTGTTCAGTGTAGTTTTATTATATAGGTAATGTAGGATTCCACATCGTCCTGGGATCAATAGAGCAACATGGACCGAGTGGGTGGTTTTAGATTTAGTCTGTCATCTGACAGTCAGTGATGTATATTTCTCAAGCCTTAAAGACCGAGCGTCGTGCCGCCATGCTTGGGTTCAATATATTAAAAAGTAAAAGAAAGATTTAATTACGCAAGTACGCCTCTTAGCTCGATCCTAGGGGAACTTTAATACCACGCCATGATCATCAACAACAATACAGCATTAATACCACGCCATCATCATCAGCAACAACAATACAACATTATTACCACGCCATCATCATCAACAACAATACAACATCAATACCACGCCATCATCATCGGTAACACCAATACAACATCAATACCACGCCATCATCATCAACAACAATACAACATCAATACCACACCATCATCGTCCACAACAATGCAACATCAATACCACACCATCATCATCAACTACAACAATATACTATCAGTACCACACCATCATCATCAGTAACAGTAATACAACACAAATACCACGCCATCATCATACAAAACAATACAACATGAAAACCACGCCATCATCATCCAAAACCATACAACACAAACACCACGCCATCATCATCCAAAATGATACAATATCAAAACCACGCCATCATCATCCAAAACAATACAACATCAATACCACGCCATCATCATCCAAAACAATACATCATCAAAACCACGCCATCATCATCAGCAACAATACAACATCAATACCACGCCACCATCATCCAAAACAATACAACATCAAAACCACGCCAGCATCATCCAAAACAATACAACATCAATACCACGCCATCATCATCCAAAACAATACAACATCAATACCACGCCATCATCATCCAAAACAATACAACATCAATACCACGCATCATCATCAACAACAATACAACACCAATACCACGCCATCATCATCCAAAACAATACACATCATCACCACGCCATCATCATCAACAACAATACAACATCAATACCACGCCATCATCATCAACAACAATACAACATCAATACCACGCCATCATCATCAACAACAATACAACATCAATACCACGCCATCATCATCCAAAACAATACAACATCAAAACCACGCCACCATCATCCAAAACAATACAACATCAATACCACGCCATCATCATCCAAAACAATACAACATCAAAACCACGCCATCATCATCCAAAACAATACAACATCAAAACCACGCCATCATCATCCAAAACAATACATCATCAATACCACGCCAGCATCATCAGCAACAATACAACATCAAAACCGCGCCATCATCATCAGTAACAATACAACATCATTTCTCGCCATCATCATCAGTAACAACAACACAATATCATTACAACGCCATCATCATCAACACATTACACCATCAATACCACGCCATCATCATCAACACATTACATCATCAATACCACGCCATCATCATCAACAACAATACAACATCAATACCACCCCATCATCATCCACAACAATACAACATCAATACCACGCCATCATCAGCAACAACAATACAACATCAATACCACGCCATCATCATCCAAAACAATACAACATCAATACCACGCCAGCATCATCAGCAACAATACAACATCAATACCACGCCAGCATCATCAGCAACAATACAACATCATTTCTCGCCGTCATCATCAGTAACAACAATACAACATCATTTCTCGCCATCATTATCAGTAACATCAATACCATATTGATATTATTACACCAACATCAGCAACAATACAACACCATTACTACGTCATTATCATCAACAACAACAAAACAACAACAATACCACGCCATCATCATCAACAACAACAATACCACGCCATCATCATCAACAACAACAATACAACAAAACTACAACATCATTATTACATCATCATCAGCAGCAATACAACATAATTACCACGCCATCATCAACAGCAACACAATATCAATATCACATCATCTTCATCAGCAGCAACAGCAACACAATACAGATCAATACCACTTCATCATTAATAGCAACAACAATACAGCATCAATACCACTTCATCATTAATAGCAACAACAATACAGCATCAATACCACTTCATCATAAATAGCAACAACAATACAGCATCAATCCCACATCATCATTAATAGCAACAACAATACAGCATCAATACCACTTCATCATTAATAGCAACAACAATACAGCATCAATACCACTTCATCATTAATAGCAACAACAATACAGCATCAATACCACTTCATCATTAATAGCAACAACAATACAGCATCAATACCACTTCATCATTAATAGCAACAACAATACAGCATCAATACCACATCATCATTAATAGCAACAACAATACAGCATCAATACCACATCATCATTAATAGCAACAACAATACAGCATCAATACCACTTCATCATTAATAGCAACAACAATACAGCATCAATACCACTTCATCATTAATAGCAACAACAATACAGCATCAATACCACATCATCATTAATAGCAACAACAATACAGCATCAATACCACTTCATCATTAATAGCAACAACAATACAGCATCAATACCACTTCATCATTAATAGCAACAACAATACAGCATCAATACCACATCATCATCATCATCAACAACACAAGAACATCAATAACACAGCATCATCATCTTCAACAACAATACAACTTCATTGCAACATCATCATCATCAGCAACAACAATACAACCTCAATACCACATCACCATCATCATTAACGACAATACAACATCAATGCCACATAATTAGCAGCAACAACAATACAACATCAATACCACGCCATCACAATCACT
This sequence comes from Mactromeris polynyma, assembly GCA_032209605.1. NCBI lineage: Eukaryota > Metazoa > Mollusca > Bivalvia > Venerida > Mactridae > Mactromeris > Mactromeris polynyma. Next base: position 4,469,885 of record JASFXZ010000004.1, on the reverse strand, counting down.
AACAACAATACAACATCAATACCACACAATCATCATCAGCAAACACACTACAACATCAATACCACACCATCATCATTATCAGAAGAAACAATATAGCATTAATAGCACAAATCTGTTGCAATATTAATTAACGTGCACGGTTTCGCGAACAATTACGAAACTGATAAAGCTACTTGTTGAAATTGTAGGGTTAAATTATTTGACATCCGTCTTTGACTGTACCATATCAATATATGTGGGTTAAAATTAGATGGAATCGTCTCAGTACAAGACCTACTTGCATTATTGTATTTTACGTTACCTGAAGATTATTATGTCGAACAATATTCTCAATGGTCATGTTCATTACCTTAAATATAATACAATATTACTGTTCATTGTTGTATATGTCCTCACATTGACGGCTATATGTGAAATGTATTGATACAATATTACTTTTCATTGTTGTATATGTCCTCACATTGACGGTTATATGTGAAATGTATTGATACAATATTACTTTTCATTGTTGTATATGTCCTCACATTGACGGTTATATGTGAAATGTGTTGATACAATATTACTTTTCATTGTTGTATATGTCCTCACATTGACGGTTATATGTGAAATGTGTTGATACAATATTACTTTTCATTGTTGTATATGTCCTCACATTGACGGTTATATGTGAAATGTGTTGATACAATATTACTGTTCATTGTTGTATATGTCCTCACATTGACGGTTATATGTGAAATGTATTGATACAATATTACTTTCATTGTTGTATATGTCCTCACATTGACGGTTATATGTGAAATGTGTTGATACAATATTACTTTTCATTGTTGTATATGTCCTCACATTGACGGTTATATGTGAAATGTGTTGATACAATATTACTTTTCATTGTTGTATATGTCCTCACATTGACGGTTATATGTGAAATGTGTTGATACAATATTACTGTTCATTGTTGTATATGTCCTCACATTGACGGTTATATGTGAAATGTATTGATACAATATTACTTTCATTGTTGTATATGTCCTCACATTGACGGTTATATGTGAAATGAGTTGATACAATATTACTGTTCATTGTTGTATATGTCCTCACATTGACGGTTATATGTGAAATGTGTTGATACAATATTACTTTTCATTGTTGTATATGTCCTCACATTGACGGTTATATGTGAAATGTGTTGATACAATATTACTTTTCATTGTTGTATATGTCCTCACATTGACGGTTATATGTGAAATGTGTTGATACAATATTACTGTTCATTGTTGTATATGTCCTCACATTGATGGTTATATGTGAAATGTGTTGATACAATATTACTTTTCATTGTTGTATATGTCCTCACATTGACGGTTATATGTGAAATGTGTTGATACAATATCACTGTTCATTGTTGTATCTGTCCTCACATTGACGGTTATATGTGAAATGTGTTGATACAATATTACTGTTCATTGTTGTATATGTCCTCACATTGACGGTTATATGTGAAATGTGTTGATACAATATTACTTTTCATTGTTATATATGTCCTCACATTGACGGTTATATGTGAAATGTATTGATACAATATTACTTTTCATTGTTGTATATGTCCTCACATTGACGGTTATATGTGAAATGTGTTGATACAATATTACTGTTCATTGTTATATATGTCCTCACATTGACGGTTATATGTGAAATGTGTTGATACAATATTACTGTTCATTGTTGTATATGTCCTCACATTGACGGTTATATGTGAAATGTGTTGATACAATATTACTTTTCATTGTTGTATATGTCCTCACATTGACGGTATTATGTGAAATGTGTTGATACAATATTAATCATTCATTGTTGTATATATCCTCACATTGACGGTTATATGTGAAATGTGTTGATACAATATTACTTTTCATTGTTGTATATGTCCTCACATTGACGGTAATATGTGAAATATGTTGATACAATATTACTGTTCATTGTTGTATATGTCCTCACATAGACCGCTATATATGAAATGTGTTGATACACTATTACTTTTCATTGTTGTATATGTCCTCAGATAGACCGTTATATGTGAAATGTATTGATACAATATTACTTTTCATTGTTGTATATGTCCTCACATAGACCGTTATATATGAAATGTGTTGATACAATATTACTTTTCATTGTTGTATATGTCCTCACATTGACGGTTATATGTGAAATGTATTGATACAATATTACTTTTCATTGTTGTATATGTCTTATAATGTCACTCGTTGTATCGATGCTTGATACTAAAATATTTAAAGGAGCAAATACGGCTTTGATTTCCTATTGAATTATGCATATCAATGCAAATTCACGCAAATGTATGTGTATGTGGATGATATATTGTCATAATTTCGATAATTCACGGTACTGATAAAAACTATTGTAACGTAATATATTTTTCCAAGCAAACTGTACAAAAATGATAAACCAAAACGGAAATGTAAATATGTTTCCAATAAAATGTTTATACATGTACATGTACGTAATTATCGTGTGTCTTCACGTGAACTTGTTGTAATGAAAACCGAAAGAGACAAAAACATGCACAAGAATCAACCGGCAAAAACTAATGTTTTGATATATACATAATCTTAAAATATGAAGAACTTTAGTGCACTGTATCTTTAAAGCTTTTCGAGACTTTTTCGCAAATAATTCTCAAAATTAAATATGCATACATGTATGAAGTCTAAACTATCGATTCCAAATTATTCGTGAATACCGTATCTGTGTACACAGCGTCTATTGGTCGATATTTTGTAGAACGTATTTTCATTGGTCGATATTTTGTAGAACATATTTTCATTGGTCGATATTTTGTAGAACGTATTTTCATTGGTCGATATTTTGTAGAACGTATTTTCATTGGTCGATATTTTGTAGAACGTATTTTCATTGGTCGATATTTTGTAGAACATATTTTCATTGGTCGATATTTTGTAGAACGTATTTTCATTGGTTGATATTTTGTAGAACGTATTTTCATTGGTTGACCTTCTCACAGTTGTTTACAAACGTTCTCAAGTAAATGAGTACGGACTATTGTTCCTCTGTTTTGTTTTGTTTTGACTTCATCACAATGAATGTGTTATAATGTGTACAGAGATACCAATAAACGATCATATATAATCTGTAGAAACCTTGCTTTGTGCTTCTGCTGTACCAGTCAAAATACCTGATTTCCTGGTACAAAAATTGGATGAAAATGTGACATATTACCGTCGAGTTACCCTTTTGACGACTATATGTCGAGAGTTCAGCGCAAGACTATCCTAATTCCTATGTATTTATATAGGAGTTAGTATAGTCCTGCACTGAACCTTCGATTGTAATACAAAAGTAGTTTAATACGTCGTTTGCCGTTCATAGACGTCGATTTTGGATGACTTTACTGAAATTGTATTCAAGATTTTGCTGATTTTTGAAATCTAATAAACTTTTAAATAGTATCGTTACCTCTTCCACGATTACAAATAGGTTCGAAGCGCTACACTGAGATATAGCTATGTTATAATTCTGCTTTTATGACAGTTTAACAGATAAAAGTCATAAAACTTTAATAAAACACACACGCAACATTTTTGAAGTATATTTTTGTCATAAATTTACACTTCATCTATTTCCAAAACATGAAACAAAATAGGTATATAAATATTGCAAGGTAACATATCTCATCTCCGACACTCGGATATAACTATTTCTGTAAAAATGTCACATTTGTGATTAAGTTTCATCTTCCAGAGTTTACATTGTGTTTATTTGCTGACATTGACTGTATCATCTTTAACCACAGTTCCTTGTTCATTGTCATAACACGAACACCACTTGTAGTCATACTTGCCGCTGTCGGTGGCGGCTGGCTTGGGTTTGCCACATTTTTCTTCCTTGATAACATTTGTTTTACTCTATCAAGCATAGACACTGCAACATCAGGAAACCTTTTTTCATTCATACTGTTGACGTTGTTCTGTTGTTGACCAGTTTGGAATGTAGACCCACTATCTGATGTATAATGTCCATTATTTCCTATTGCAGCCGCACTCGCGTGAGCAACAGTATTTATTGTTTCATTGTCATAAATAGTTGGTCTTCCATTATTAGGATGATCAATAATATGAACTGGTCTGTTATATCTGGGTGTCAATCTACTGGAACCAAGTGGTACAGACCTGTCCAGCAATGACGGACGGCTTGCTGGTAAGTGTGTTGGTCGCTGTACCATGTACTCTCTCATTCTACGCAACAATTCCATGCGTCTCTGATACGCGCTGTCAGGGGTAGTTGTCTGTTGGTTGCTTTCACCTCCAATGCCAGAGTTTGACAGTGCGGAAACATCCACAATCTGCTGCCTTTTGATTGTGTTTTCAACTTTCATTTCTCGCATTGCGGGTTTTTCTAGACCTTGTTCACCCAATTCGGCAGCTAATGACGACGTCGATACAGTTGTTGCGCGTCGCTGCTCTGTCGCACCTTTGCCCATATTTCTTAAAGCCGTCATTACAGACTCACGTGTTAGTGGCGTTACTTTATAACTTTGGTTTCTAGGTCGTGTTGTCGCAGAACGAGTAGGTGCTAGTCGTGTTGCCAATCCATCACTTGTAGTTCGTATAGTTGTTGGATTGTGCGATTTGGGTTGATTTAATCGTCTCTTTCTCATTCTCTCCCGTAATGCTAGTAATTTTTGAAGAACATTTTGTTTATTTAAATCTGGTTTACTGTTGTCTGACTGTGGCCAGTTTTTAGTGGTTGGAGGCTGCGTGTGTAAAGGTACTGCAACGTTTTTCAAACTATCGAAAGTTTTTGTCGTCCCGTACATAGCTTCCTTGTTTCGTAAAACGTTTGGAGAGGTTTGTGTAAATGTATTTTTCTGTTCATTTGCTTCTTTTATAGATTTCAACATTTTCGACTTCACTCCTGCAATGTACTCTGCAGTGTGCTTCGTCATCGTCGACGGCAATGTTGTCACTTGTGTCGTTTTCTTTGCCGTACTTATTTTACTTCTTCCAGGAGACGTTGTGTGTTGAACAAAGTTCATTGTTTGTGCTGTAGTTTTCGGTATTGTGTTTGTTTTTCCAGATTTCTCCATATACCTTCGTTTCAGTATTTTTTCAAGAAGTTCTCTTACAGAGTCACGGGTAGTTTGACCGCCGGAGTTTTGTCCGTTTTGTTGGTTTGTGGCAACAAAAGATTGGGTAGTTTGCTCATTCATCGTTGTAGGAATGGCTTCAGTTGTCTTTTCTAGAGTTGTCACCACGGTTGGTGGCAATGTTGGTTCTTCGAAGCCTTTCTGGCGCAAATTAATTAATTGCTGTAATTGATCCAGTTTCTCTCGCAATTTCTTCAATTCTGCAATCTGTAAATCCATCTTATCCGTTGTTTTTTGTAACGTATGCTGTATTGTTGTCTGTTGTACTGTTGTTTGTGGTGTTGGGGAAGGCGAGGGTATTGTAGCTGCAGTAGTACTTGGTGGTATAATATTAAATTTATTCTTGTTTGGCCACCAAACCTGACCAGCTGGAGTCAAGGCAGATTGACCCCATGCATGTGAGTTAGGACTTAACATGAAATTAGTATCACTATTGGCGTTATTGCCCTCGGCTAGTTGACGATATTGTCCCAGAAAATGAACTGGTGTATTTTGCTGCATATTATGAAACCGTTGACTCTTTTGCTGTTGTGGTTGCAACTGTAATTGCTGTTGCTGTAGTTCATATTGTCCTGGATGTTGTTGCTGCTGCTGATGTAACTGTAGCTCTTGTTGCTGCTGTTGTTGATATTGGTGTGGATATTGCTGCCCTTGTTGCTGCTGTTGTTGTTCTTGCGGCTGTAGCTCTTGTTGGAGGTGTTGTTGATATTGGCCAGGGTATTGTAATTGTTTTTGCTGCTGATGTCGTTGTTGTTTCAACTGAAGCTCGTTTTGCTGTTGTTGATATTGACCATGATATTGGTGTTGTTGTTGCTGCTGCTGTTGATGTTGCGACTGATTCTCTTGTTGTTGTTGTTGCTGTTGTCCATACGGCTGATATTGATCAGGATGTTGTTGTTGTCCCGCAAACAGATTTCCATTATTGTAGTGCTGTTGTTGATATGGTTGTTGCTTGTCTATTGTCCCAAGCGCATTTACATCGGATATGCTATTTTCACCGGCTGAACCGAAAGCATCAAATAGAATATTAACTTTTTTATTACCTCCCTCTGGAGCACCTAGTACGCGGCCGCCATCATTGGATTTCTGTTGGCTTTCAGAAATACCAGCAGCTTTATAGACGTTAAAATTATCCGTACTCGAACTTTGGTGTCTAACAAATGATGAAACACTTTTATCTCCTGGTATTGTTCTTGAATTTCCCGATTTACCATTGACGGAAAAGTTGTCACCTTGTCCTTCGACAATTTGATTGTTCACATTGTTGTAAGCATCATAACTATTCATATCAAATGTGTTAAATGACTTTGGTTGAACTCTGTTCTGGTTTTGAGTCAGTGTATTTTCTATGTTAGAAGGTATCGAACCAGTATAAATATTTCTGTCTAACTGCGTGGGTTGATTTGGACCGTTTGTGACAGTAACAGGAAATACATCAGTGTTCAACCCGGGCTCATTTTTATAGTAGACGTGTACGTCTTGACCGAAATAATTCTCTGGGGAATGTAAGCCACTGTTAACATGAACATTTGGATCAAAGTTGTGTGCTACATTTTGTACTGCGTTAACATCTAAATGACCTGTATTTCCCTCACTTCGCTTGCCGTTTCCGCCGATCTTGAAATTTGTGTATCTCTCCTTAATCACAGGAGGCCTAAATGTTGCGTCTTTTCTTGGTGTAAATAAAGTTATTGGCTTATCGATGAATGTCTGCTCCTGGTTCTGGTTTCGATGAAAAGGCCTCCATGGTGCGATGGTGTCAATTCTTTTACTTGTTCTATGTGTCGAAGTTTCAACAACTGGTATCTGTGTACTTCTGACTTCAAGTTGTTGCTGCTGCTGCGTGTTGTCTAGTAGCTGTTGTTGGTATCTGCTCGGTAAAGAACCATCGTACTGATTCGACTGATACCGGCTCTGATTTGGGTCCACAGCTTGTGATCTCAGTCCGCTGTACCGCGATGGTAAAAGTGGAACGGGTGTTGGAGTACGACCGTATCGCACTTTTGGTTTTTCTCCATGGCTGTTCACAGCAATGTCTCTAGTATTGATAGACGAGAAACCTCTTTGTGGAAAGGGTCCCATCGTATCCTGCGACTGAATACTTGGAACAGCTGAAGAGTATTCATTGACAAAGTTACCGACGCCGCTTCGTTGTTGGTTTCGTGTGGGATTTATCGTTAATCCGCCAGCCATTTGGCCGCCAATATTGCTAAACGATCCTGAATGTTTATTGTTTGGCACTGCCACTGTGATCGTTGGTGCCGTTGATTCACGGATATTTTTCAACATAGTGGGTGGAGTTTGTACTTGATGCGCGCGCATAGTCGCGAAATCTCTGGCTGCTATTATTTTACTAGAACCAACTTGGACATATTTCTGCATAGTATCATGGTGCGGAATTATATTCTTGTTATTGTTTAAAGCATCAATCTGCTCAACGGACAATTTTGGTGGTGGAGGAATGTTAAATGGTATTCCAATGCCACCTATTTTAGGTTTAGTCTTCGGTTTCAGCTGTGGTTTAGTTTCGACAGGTTTAACTTTAATGTCAACAGTTGGTGCCACGACAGCTGCTGCTTTTGGCGATGGTTTTGATAGAACCACTGGAGCAGGTTCAGGTGGTTGCACAGCTATCGGCACACCTGTCACCTTAACTACTTTCTTCGGGGTGGTAAGGCGTATGACTGCTGGGGTCTGAGGGGCTAGAACTCCAATATAAACTTGATAATCTCTGTTGTTATTCCTGAATCGTCCTCTTGAACCTTCGTCAACGTCTGTGACCTGTTGTCTGCAACAAAAAATCAAGATGCTTTAGAACATATACATAGAGAATATTTGTTGATTTCGATGGAAGATCGAATTTTATTTCACGAGTGGTCAAAAGAAATATATATGTTCACGAGTGGCGTAGTCACGAGTGAAAATACAATTTTCTTTTTACCACGATTGAAATAAATTCGATCTTCCATCGAAATCAACTAATATTATTTTTATTATTGTTTAAAGGATTAAACATCATTTTTACCAATAACTCGAGCGTCTCATTTACTACCCTGTGTGGTGCCTCTGTAGCCGCTTTACAACCATATCGATTTTTCAACAACCGCTGACAAAAAAGTGCAAACTCTTACCAATTTATTAAACTACACAGCATTGAAAAGTCGATAAAACAACAATTTGATAAGAAATATTGAGACAATTTAATTATTGTTTCCGATTAAATTATAAATTAAAATAATATTATTTATGCAATTATGCAACAAATTATGGCGTAGCAATATTCATTGCACATCGATAAATGATCAAAGCTCGACGCCATGTTGGAAATGATATTGACAACACGTAAAGATGGAAATAACTTGTTAACAAAGAACTTTGAAATTTGGAGAACGCTTTTAAACAGTCTGTAGTAACTGACGAGTTTTGCACATAAATAACCGTCACTGTCAATGTCAGAGATGACACGAACTGTCTTGAATTGTCTGGCGAGAGGGGTTTCTTCGCGTGGCTACGCTTCATCAGATACAGAATACTTCAGGTTTTGTACATTCGAATTGTTGACCATTTGGGAGATTCCCGTTGATCAAGATTCTGTGTAGTTGAAATTGACGTTTCCGTGAAAAAAGCTGTGCCATGTTAACTAGAGCTATATTGTTAAATGTTGCAGACGAAAAATAAAGTAGCTTTAGTTTTCGACGTTACAGACACTTAAATCAAAATACCCGCATGGCAAGATATCGCTTTGTAAATAAATATATAAAGAACATTTATTTGTTCGAAATTATGTGAAATACAAGAGGAAAACAACCGCATCTTACTTCGAAATGTCAACTAATATACCGGATGATGACATCATGGTTTTCTAGCACATGGTCATTTTGTGATTTACGCTCATTTTAATACAAAGGGAGGCAATTCAATTTAGTTTTTACACAGTGATTCCCTTTTGGGGTTATAAGTGGGGAAAAAATAATCACAAAAATCGGAACAGTAAGAAATATCAAAATGATATTTCACTGTTCTCAAACAGTGAAAATACGATTTTTATTTCTCTGGAAAGCATAAAATACAGTATGCTTATTCGATGAAACTCCCTGTTAGTTCTCTGTGGAATCATTTTATCATTGTATTAATGGTACGTGTTCTGGCAAATACAAACATTCTAGGGAAATACGTCAGTCGTATAAAAGACTAGGTCTGTGTGGAGGGGACCTGTTTTTCGAATTTGACTTTTACCACAATGTTTGTACTTTGTAAATGTTCAGAAACGTGTAAAAGCGGCACATGAGCAATAAATAGCGGTAACTGAGAGAGGTCTGCAAACTCTAGTGTGAGCAGCCAATGCAAACATGTGTTGGAAAATATTGACGAATAGGAATAATTTATACATGAAAGAGAATAAATTGCTCCAGGGAACGCCACATTCGAAAGACACCGCCTCCCCATACTGACCCCCGGGAAAACAACAGTCTACAAAACACCAGGCATTGAGGTGGTGCAAGAGGTGAATACGCAAGGGGCGCAAGGAATGGCTTGGCCGACCGGGACAACTAAGGAAAATTAAGGACAAATAGGGGGATTTAATGGATGGAATACATCACGAAGTTAGCAACAATAGGCCGGAAGGGGAAGAAAATAACATAAACACTATATCAAGTGCACGAATTGCTCATGGGGAAAGGCGAATTTAACATACGCCTAACGTGACGTGACAACACTTGAGAATAGATCACAACGTGATTGTTTCCTGATAATTAGGGTCAACAAATCAGACGAACTGTTAATTATTAAGCCGAAAATTTGATACCGATGACTTTGTGAGACAATTTTATATCATTATTTGGTATGTTTGAGGAAGTATGGTGCTCGCTGCGTAATGCAGTATATTAAAAAGACATCACTAGTAATGTTTCTCATTTAACGTTTGTTAAAAAGGTTATAAATAGAATTAAGATTTGCTTGACCTTTTGTTGAAATGAAAATTGGTAGCTAATAAGCTGTTTTACATATGTTTGTACTGTTTTGTTGTACATTTACCTCGACTTTTACTGTTTTACATAGCTTTTTAATGTTTTACGATCGATTAGCAAGATCCTCAAAATTTCCCTCGAAACGAAACGTTAAATATTATGTACACATTTTATTTGTTGCAACACGGGAAAATACCCGTCTATTTTAAACTCAGTAGTCACGTGATCGTGCTGACCAATGAAATATTGTATCACGGAAAAAACGGTGATTTCGTTTACTGCGACTAAATCAATGGCTGTATCAGAAAGGTTAAAAAGGTCAAATATCAAAATATACTGCGTTATAAAGCAGCGTGTGAGTGAAACGGCATTGGAATCAAAATGCTGTTTGGAAGCGTAAAATACTCTTTTGTTCATGTTTTTAAACAAATTTTTAAAGAAGAATTTCATTTGCCCCTTCCTAAAATGGTGATTCAGCCTGTTTTACATATTTAATGCTTGCTTGCGTACTCATATCACTTAGAAACAAATCATTGGGTTGAATATACATGTACTATGGTAGCCGTACGTTGCCGTTTATTATTAATTTTGATCATAATGTTCATAACTAGTATGATGTAGGAATTTTAGGTTTAAATTATGCGCCAGTACAACCAATATAACCAATTTCGTTAATTTGTTTTGCAATATATTTGTCTTGAAAATAATTACCACTTGAGAAGTGACCATTTAAACCGGTATGCTATGATGATTCTTAAATGACTGGTTTGCCTTATAGCGATGTTAGACGAGTATTGAAGCTCGAGCAAACAAGTCGTGCACACCCTTCGGGCAAAACCACTGTTGTAAGAACTTCCAGTTATATTACAAATATATGAGTTTTACCTATGACGTGTAGCTTGGGTGTTTTGGTTGGGTCTTGTAATTTGCTTTGGCTTCGTCGTGATTGGTGCCCTGGTTGCTGTCGTCGTAGGCGTGGTCGAAGGAGGAGTTGGTGGCGTAGTGGCATTCGTTGTGGGCGGAGTTAAGGGCGGTTGCACTGTAGCCATTTCCCAACCTTCAATTTTTATGTCAGCACAGTTGATAAATGTCTCCTGCGGACCACAACCCAGACAGCCATGTCCGAATTCATCTCGTCCGAATGTGTTACCTGTATAGATATAGAATAGTCACGTGACAATATGCTTATACATCGTTCACAGTATTACTTCTTTGTTACATAAAAAACGTTGAATTAACATATTGACACACTGTAATCATACTGTTTTTCCAAATCAAAGAAAACGCTAGAAGCTATGACGTCATTGTTTGGTCAACACGCCACTTGGTTACCATAGCAACATAGTCACGGAAATGTCCGAGAGCTGTGGAGAATGGTATGGCTGTTATCAGCAGCTTGTAGGGGGCTACTTAGTACTGACTGATAAATTCCATGAAAACTGGTTAGTTCACAGTGATTTTTCATTGAAATAATTTTACTGCCTGTGCCTTATAACTCTTCAGCTGGGGCTGGTGTTTGCTATATATATGAGGTGGCGTGAGGGCAAAGTTTCAAGGCAATGGTCTTTTATAAAAGGATAAATACACAAAACCCTTACTTCATAAAAAGAAATTCAGTCAGAGGGGGCGGAAATTAACGAAGAATTGGGAAAAAATGATGATTTTTTTTTGTGGAGAAAAAATGACACTTTATGGTATGGGAAAACAGTCTATATTCGGCAGTAAAAATTGACCAATAAATCAGTGAGTTCAAGTAACCGCCCTATATAATTGAAAAAAATGGTGATTGAAAAATGGCATTAACTATTACCTGTAACATATTTCCATTGTAGAATACATTTATCACACTTAAGTCTCTCTGGAATTTCTACAGTCAACGAAAGTAGTCCTGCTTTCTGAACAATATATGCAAATTGGTCGCCTTGGAGACGACCTTCACTGATTTTTAGCAAATGTTGATCAAAGCAAGCTTTAGTCTCAACGCTTCCATTTAACACACACAGACGGAACTCAAAGTATCCCCCTTGATCAGTGTTCAGTAGAATTCTCGTATGTAAACTTGTCTCCCCTTTCCGAACTCGTTTTGACAGTTTTCCCGTGGCGTATTTCCCGCCAGTTTCGTGGTTCCGTGCGCCGTCAAATGCATCCCCGCATAATCCACATTTCCCATCATGCTGTTGCACTTTCTGAAGAAGAAAAACAAAGGGAGATAATACAAACAAATGTTAGTGACACGGTGCGTTTTATTTAGGTGATTGTAGGAAAAGTATGAGGTTCGCGACTTCGTGCGCCATTAAATGCATCCCGACAAAATCCACATATTCCATTATGCTGTCTCACTTTCTAAAGAAAAAACAAAGGGAGATAATTCAAACAAATGTTAGTGACGCGGTGCGTTTTATTGAGGTGAGTGTAGGATAAGTGTGAGGTCTAACACCCAGTGCCATTGTACATTATCCTTACCCATTATATATGGTTTTGTTTTAATTCCCTGTTGGCTATATTCCTTAAGATGTCAGTAAATGATTTCATGTCCGTTTGTGTTGTTTTAGAGGCAATGTATTTTGCACAAAGCACTTCCGGGTCAAATCGTGTGCAAGAAGAAAATGGCTGCGCTCAGTGTCTCGAAGAAACGGTGCCGAAAAATTGAACATTTTGGACATTGTTAAGCTACATTGGCTGTTAAAGTGACTGGTAAGTGTAATAATTCAATGTTTATGGATATATATTTGACTGTTTGTAACGTAAAGCATGCGTTGATATGTATATAAACTGATTACATTGGTCAGATCTGTTCCGACTCAACTTTTTTGTGACTTTGGTGACTTATTGAGTATGAAAGTCATTTGCTTAATCGATTGTCGAAAATGATTCTTTCTGCACATTTTGAGATGTTGTTGACGACGATCGATTGAGAATTAATCGCGTTATCTGCTTGTAAACCCACGTTGTGATTTCATTCATTGAGAACGTTAAAGAGATACCGCCTTAATATCATATACATATAGTGTCAGATTTTCGTGCGTGTGTGCGTGCGTGTGTGTAAGCGTGCGTGCGTATGTGTGTTCGTTGGATCGTCCTACGTCTGTCCGGTCATTATCCAGACATTCAATAACTCAATGTTAGAGTTTAAATATTACTCTTTTTAATCAACTGGATTTATTAAGAGAAGTCAAACATTTTACACTTAAATAGATATCATAAATGTCAGTTAACACGCTCAATCTTTGACATTTTGTTCTGATTTTTTTTCTTCGGTGTCAATTTGTTCGTGTGCATTGTCAGTCATTCTCATATTTATTCTCAAGTTTTATGAACACTTCCGTTTGATAATAAAAATTTTCTACGATAAATGCACAAAAACGTATTTGATGAAGGGTCTCGAAATCCTTCATAAAAATAGAAATAATATTGTAAACGCGAGAAAATACGTGAAACATAAAACAGAAAAAAAACACACTGAACCGACAGCGGACTAACCATGAAAAATACTCAAAAAATACGTGAATGCAAATTGTAACAAAAACTATTGGATTGCACTAAGTTGATATAGTAAATGCTCTTTGGTGAACCCATCGTGCAGGTGACGCTAAGTTTAAGATTACACGTTATAACAACTGTATTAGTTCTATCAAACAATTCTAGTTCACGCAACACATACTATGTACAGTAAAACCTCAATAACACGACCACCCTTGGGACCCTTGAAAACTGGTCTTCTTATTGAGTTGGTCTTAATATTGAGATTGAATAAAGAGAAAAACAATGGACTTGAAATGGGTGGTCTTAATTTTGAGGTGGTCTTGTTATTGAGGTGGTATTTTTATTGAGGTGGTCTTGTTATTGAGGTGTTCTTGTTATTGAGATGGTCTTGTTATTGAGGTGGTCTTGTTATTGAGGTGGTCTTGTTGTTGAGGTGTTCTTGTTATTGAGGTGGTCTTTTTATTGAGGTGGTCTTTAGGTGAAGTTTTACTGCACATATGTTTTGTAGCATGTTTAAGTGAATGGTCCGATGGCCATTATCACAAATAAACTTTTGAAACTTTGAAACCTTTCCAGTCGAAATGAAAGGGAGAGAATTCAACGTAGATTACTTTTTCCAAAATATCAATAATGGTCGCACCATTACACGATAGATTAATTTTCACGAAAAGTATAAAAAGCAAAAAAGGTAAAAAATATGAGACGAAATGTCCGATCAAATGGTGTTTTAGTTGCAATTAATACGCTACTCGATATCTTCACAAAAGCCGTTATGTCAAAACCAACTGGACTGAAAACAAGTGTTGATGCATTTCTGGTTTAAGTCCGGTCGCATGTCAATATATACAACAGAATCGAAAACCTTGTTTTATAATCGATTGGTTTGTCGCAGTTTTTTTTTTCATTTGGCGTCTTTCAATAAATTAATAACCATTAAATGTCGAACCAATTATTATCAATGCATTTTGTGGCTTACATATGAAATAATTGATGTCAGATCATGACTGTTCAATGGTATATTGACGACAGTTTGATATGTACCATGTGGTACTGTCTAGAAAACTTTCATAATAAGTTTTGACACAAAATCGTTTATGGATGTGAGGTAACGTAAACTAGCACATCCTTAGTATTGTAATTGCATGACGTAACGATAGTTAGTACAGCATTAACACATGTCTTGTTATTTGTATAACGCAAAATGAATTGGTATAACATTATTTATATGATGTAACGTAAATTGGCACAGTATAATTATCGTTATTTGAATGAGGTAACGTAAATTGGCGCATCACAATTGTTGTTATTTGAATGAGGTAACGTTAATGGGCGCAACACACTTGTTGTTATTTGAATGAGGTAACGTTAATTGGCACAACACAATTGTTGTTTTTTGAATGAGGTAACGTTAATTGGCGCAACACACTTGTTGTTATTTGAATGAGGTAACGTAAATTGCCGCAACACAATTGTTGTTATTTGAATGAGGTAACGTAAATCGGCGCAACACAATTGTTGTTATTTGAATGAGGTAACGTAAATTGGCGCAACATGAGTATTGTTATTTGAATGGGGTAACGTAACTTGCCGCAACACAAGTATTGTTATTTGAATGAGGTAACGTCAATGGGCGCAACATGAGTATTGTTATTTAAATGAGGTAACGTAAATTACCGCAATAAAAGTATTGTTATTTGAATGAGGTAACGTAAATTGCCGCAACACGAGTATTGTTATTTGAATGAGGTAACGTAAATTGGTGCAATACAATTATTGTTAGTTGAATGAGGTAACGTAAATCGGCGCAACACAATTGTTGTTATTTGAATGAGGTAACGTAAATTGGTGCAATACAATTATTGTTAGTTGAATGAGGTAACGTAAATCGGCGCATCACAATTGTTGTTATTTGAATGAGGTAACGTTAATTGGCGCAACACACTTGTTGTTATTTGAATGAGGTAACGTTAATTGGCACAACACAATTGTTGTTATTTGAATGAGGTAACGTTAATTGGCGCAACACACTTGTTGTTATTTGAATGAGGTAACGTAAATTGCCGCAACACAATTGTTGTTATTTGAATGAGGTAACGTAAATCGGCGCAACAAAATTGTTGTTATTTGAATGAGGTAACGTAAATTGGCGCAACATGAGTATTGTTATTTAAATGAGGTACCGTAAATCGGCGCTACACAATTGTTGTTATTTGAATGATGTAACGTAAATTGGCGCAACATGAGTATTGTTATTTGAATGGGGTAACGTAACTTGCCGCAACACAAGTATTGTTATTTGAATGAGGTAACGTCAATGGGCGCAACATGAGTATTGTTATTTAAATAAGGTAACGTAAATTACCGCAACAAAAGTATTGTTATTTGAATGAGGTAACGTAAATTGGCGCAACATGAGTATTGTTATTTGAATGAGGTAACGTAAATTGCCGCAACACGAGTATTGTTATTTGAATGAGGTAACGTAAATTGGTGCAATACAATTATTGTTAGTTGAATGAGGTAACGTAAATTGGCGCAACACAATTGTTGTTATTTGAATGAGGTAACGTAAATCGGCGCAACACAATTGTTGTTATTTGAATGAGGTAACGTAAATCGGCGCAACACAATTGTTGTTATTTGAATGAGGTAACGTAAATCGGCGCGACACAATTGTTGTTATTTGAATGAGGTAACGTAAATTGGCGCAACAAAAGAATTGTTATTTGAAAGAGGTAACGTAAATTGGCGCAACACGAGTATTGTTATTTAAATGAGGTAACGTAAATTGCCGCAACAAAAGTATTGTTTTTTGAATGGGGTAACGTAAATTGCCGCAACACAAGTATTTTTATTTGAATGAGGTAACGTCAATTGGCGCAACATGAGTATTGTTATTTAGATGAGGTAACGTAAATTACCGCAACAAAAGTATTGTTATTTAAATGAGGTAACGTAAATTACCGCAACAAAAGTTGTTTTTTTTGAAAGGGGTAAAGTAAATTGCCACAACACGAGTATTGTTATTTGAATGGGGAAACGTAAATTGCCGCAACAAAAGTATTGTTATTTGAATGGGGAAACGTAAATTGCCGCAACACGAGTATTGTTATTTGAATGAGGTAATGTAAATTGCCGCAACACAAGTATTGTTATTTGAATGGGGAAACGTAAATTGCCGCAACACGAGTATTGTTATTTGAATGAGGAAACGTAAATTGGCGCAACACGAGTATTGTTATTTGAATGGGGTAACGTAAATTGCCGCAACACAAGTATTGTTATTTGAATGAGGAAACGTAAATTGGTGCAATACAAGTAATGTTTTTTGAATGAGGAAACGTAAATTGGCGCAACACGAGTATTGTTATTTGAATGGGGTAACGTAAATTGCCGCAACACAAGTATTGTTATTTGAATGGGGTAACGTAAATTGGCGCAACACGAGTATTGTTATTTGAATGGGGTAACGTAAATTGGCGCAACACGAGTATTGTTATTTGAATGGGGTAACGTAAATTGGCGCAACACGAGTATTGTTATTTGAATGAGGAAACGTAAATTGGAGCAACACGAGTATTGTTATTTGAATGGGGTAACGTAAATTGGCGCAACACGAGTATTGTTATTTGAATGAGGAAACGTAAATTGGCGCAACACGAGTATTGTTATTTGAATGGGGTAACGTAAATTGGCGCAACACGAGTATTGTTATTTGAATGGGGTAACGTAAATTGGCGCAACACGAGTATTGTTATTTGAATGAGGAAACGTAAATTGGAGCAACACGAGTATTGTTATTTGAATGAGGAAACGTAAATTGGCGCAACACAAGTATTGTTATTTGAATGAGGAAACGTAAATTGGCGCAACACGAGTATTGTTATTTGAATGGGGAAACGTAAATTGGCGCAACACAAGTATTGTTATTTGAATGAGGAAACGTAAATTGGCGCAACACAAGTATTGTTATTTGAATGGGGAAACGTAAATTGGCGCAACACAAGTATTGTTATTTGAATGAGGAAACGTAAATTGGCGCAACACGAGTATTGTTATTTGAATGGGGAAACGTAAATTGGCGCAACACAAGTATTGTTATTTGAATGGGGAAACGTAAATTGGCGCAACACAAGTATTGTTATTTGAATGAGGAAACGTAAATTGGCGCAACACAAGTATTGTTATTTGAATGAGGAAACGTAAATTGGCGCAACACGAGTATTGTTATTTGAATGGGGAAACGTAAATTGCCGCAACACGAGTATTGTTATTTGAATGAGGAAACGTAAATTGGAGCAACACGAGTATTGTTATTTGAATGGGGTAACGTAAATTGCCGCAACACAAGTATTGTTATTTGAATGAGGAAACGTAAATTGGAGCAACACGAGTATTGTTATTTGAATGAGGAAACGTAAATTGGCGCAACACGAGTATTGTTATTTGAATGGGGAAACGTAAATTGCCGCAACACGAGTATTGTTATTTGAATGAGGAAACGTAAATTGGCGCAACACGAGTATTGTTATTTGAATGGGGAAACGTAAATTGGCGCAACACGAGTATTGTTATTTGAATGAGGAAACGTAAATTGGCGCAACACGAGTATTGTTATTTGAATGGGGAAACGTAAATTGGCGCAACACGAGTATTGTTATTTGAATGGGGAAACGTAAATTGGAGCAACACGAGTATTGTTATTTGAATGGGGAAACGTAAATTGGTGCAATACAAGTATTGTTATTTGAATGAGGAAACGTAAATTGGCGCAACACGAGTATTGTTATTTGAATGGGGAAACGTAAATTGGCGCAACACGAGTATTGTTATTTGAATGAGGAAACGTAAATTGCCGCAACACAAGTATTGTTATTTGAATGAGGAAACGTAAATTGGCGCAACACGAGTATTGTTATTTGAATGGGGAAACGTAAATTGGCGCAACACGAGTATTGTTATTTGAATGAGGTAACGTAAATTGCCGCAACACAAGTATTGTTATTTGAATGAGGAAACATAAATTGGTGCAATACAAGTAATGTTTTTTGAATGAGGAAACGTAAATTGGCGCAACACGAGTATTGTTATTTGAATGGGGTAACGTAAATTGCCGCAACACAAGTATTGTTATTTGAATGAGGAAACGTAAATTGGAGCAACACGAGTATTGTTATTTGAATGAGGAAACGTAAATTGCCGCAACACAAGTATTGTTATTTGAATGAGGAAACGTAAATTGCCGCAACACAAGTATTGTTATTTGAATGAGGAAACGTAAATTGGTGCAATACAAGTATTGTTATTTGAATGAGGTAACGTAAATTGCCGCAACACGAGTATTGTTAGTTGAATGAGGTAACGTAAATTGCCGCAACACAAGTATTGTTATTTGAATGAGGTAACGTAATTTGCCACAACACAAGTATTGTTATTTGAATGAGGTAACGTAAATTGCCGCAACACGAGTATTGTTATTTGAATGAGGTAACGTCAATTGGTGCAATACAATTATTGTTATGTCACCGGGTTGGGATTATTTAGTTAGTACCAGGACATCAATCACCAGGGTCGGGGGTGGGTTAATCTGGCGGGAGGTAAACACAACCCAAAACTGCAATGTATGTATAATATATTGTTTTATTTAATATGCGTATAAAGATAACGTGTACATCGAATGGACAAAACCAAAAGAATCATATAATTACTTAAAGCATAAATGTATTACATTTATAACATGTACATAATATTAACTATCGGTGGACATAATATTTCTTTGTCTCTATGATTGATATAGAATCAATAACAACAAATACAATATAATCATAATTACTAAAACAGAACAAATATTTACTTAATTAAAGGTTAATACAGTATAGAATAAAGAAAGTAAGTTATTTACCTGCAATGTATGTATAATATATTGTTTTATTTAATATGCGTATAAAGATAACGTGTACATCGAATGGACAAAACCAAAAGAATGATATGTATTATCGATAAATGGCCATGGTTGATTTCTCCTACATGCCATTTATGATGAGAACTATTTAAACATATCTCACAAAAAGTAAAATCACGCAAACTAACTATTTCCCAATCAATGAGGATTAACTCTGATGTTATAATGTAGCCTAGCTAGAGGGCATGGGAAATAGAAAATGTAAAAGACTGATATAATTACTATACTGTATTATGTTAAGATAAATAACTTAACATTATAAAAATAACTCTGCGACATATTTCCCTCCTCCATTTAAATGTCGTCCTCGACATTACCCTAACTTATAAAAAATTGGACTGTCTTAAACTTAACTAATTTCCTTATCACAATACTGTATGAAAATAAAACAGTACTACATTAATGTGTTTGTACAAATTAGTATATTATATAAATATCACTATACTAGCTATGTCTAATTATCTAATTGCATGTATAATACATTTAACAATAATTAAACATAAATCCACATTGAGGTGGTATCTAATAATATCAATATAAGCTATATATTGATTATGCCTATACAAACTTTGAATAGTTGTGTTACGTATGATTACAATTATAAGTACATATACATAACTTAGAGTCACGTGAAAACAATTGCAGTCACATGATCAGAAATAATTAACCAATTCAGAAATCATATAAAAACAACAATATCAATACATGGCTTATAGTTACATGGATGCATAAATATAGTTATATAAAAAAATATCTAGGTTCACAAATCTTAGTCACATAGAATAAAAAAAACACAACACAGCACTTAAGCATACAGTCCAACACAGTGTAGAAGTGTTGTGTCAAATCCAATCACGACTAGGTTCCGGCTCTGTACCAGTTCGGCGCCTTACGTTGTCTCTGTGACTTCCTCAGGGGTAAGCCTTGGGTCCCGGACTTTCTTCTGTGTGGCGGTACATACACTTGGCCCCCATCTGAGTCAGAGTGGTCCGATCGTCTTAGTCCCTCGTGAGATTCCGAGTGTTGATGGGAACTTCCGGTGGAAGTAGTTTCTTCTGCTGACGATTCAACAGGACTCGAGTCCGAGTCTATCGGAAGGTGGTTCATGGGAAGTAAATGGTTTCTATGAAGGGTTCGCACACAGCTTCTGTCACTTTCGCGTCTTACACGGAATACTGGAATGTTTGGATCTGGTTGTTGTTCAACACGATATATATATTCGCTCCATTTATCAGCCAGTTTATGCTTGCCTTTGAGGCCCACATTTTCAATTAGCACTCTGTCTCCAGGGACTATTTTCACATCACGGACTCGTTTATCGTAGTGTTTCTTAGCCCTTTTACTACTGTTTTCCGCCGTATAATTTGCCTTCTTATAGGCATCCTGTAAGTTTTGTTCCAAATGGGTCATGTATAATGACGGAGAAGCGCCGGATATCTTCTGATGTCTTAAGCCCAGGACCGCGTCTATTGCTAATCTTGGGGTTCGCCCAAACATCAGATTAAATGGTGAATAGCCGGTCGCTTCACTTACAGTTGCATTATATGCATGAACGAGTGATGGAATGGCCGTTTTCCAGTCCGACTTCCGGTCGTTAGGTAGGGTGCCTAGCATCTTTAACAAAGTTTGGTTGAACCGTTCACACTGACCATTTCCTTGGGGATGGTACGATGTGGTTCTGGTTTGCTTGATGCCGGCTATCCTACAGAGTCTCTTCATGATATTGGAAAGGAAATTCTGCCCTCTGTCGCTGTGCAATTTTTCAGGGAATCCATAGTGCACGAAGAAGTTATCAAATAGAACCCGGGCTGTTGTTCTCGCCGTCTGGTTTCTGGTAGGTATAGCCTGTGCGTAGCGTGTGAAGTGGTCAGTTATCACTAGAACATGTTCAAAGCCACCCTTAGAAGCTTCCATTGACAGGTAGTCAATGCATACTAGTTCCATAGGTGCGGAAGACTGTATGTTGACTAACTCTGTGGCGATGGTCGGTGATGTTTTCCTCCGGATACATCGGTCACATTCCTTAACCCATCTAGCGACATCACGGTCCATACCGATCCAGAAGAACCGCTCCTTAACCAGACTAAGGGTTCGATCTCTTCCCTGGTGTCCCAGATCGTCATGTAACGCTCGGAATAACGTTTTCCTAACGACCTCTGGCAACACCAATTGTTGAACTGTGTTTCCTCTGATGGTTGAAACATGGTGCAGTATACCTCAAAATACTATGGCAAATTGAATTACAATATATAGTTCAAATCATACCACCACTAATCTGTTAATAATTAGTCTACATATATGAAACATTCAACCATTTAACTAATCATGGACAGTGATGTACGTCATTCATAAGTGTCCCAAACCTCAATTATTAAATTATTGTCCCTACATGTTTTGAGGTATACTGATATCGCCACGGAATGTTGTTTTAGGGCGAAATAGTAATTGATTGACATACGTTAAAAATTTTGTGCAGTTTGCTGTGGCAGTGACTTTATACTCAGTACATTGTACTACTTTGATTAGACAAAAATCATACTAGCAAGGATAGTGATTAAATGACTATACACTGTATTAGTATAGGGGCGAACTAGTGGTTGGTACTAAATTATTAGCGTTCGGTTTAGAAATTATACATTGACACGTGCTGTCAGGTGAATCATATATTTGTGTACATGTAAGGAGTACTATACATGCATTGATAGATTAATTAATGTATTTTTGAGAAACTACCAATACCAAATTATATGACTATATATGATTTGTATATTTAGTATTTTTACACTGGTTAAAACTGAGTAGTTCTCAGATCTCTGAATTATTGACAGTTGTATGTCATAAACAGTGTGTATCCTTGTGTTTAAAGTGAAGTCATAGTTTATACCTGTAATTGTAATACGACTATGTAACAACGGACAAACTTGAATGAGATTTATGATGATATACATGTATATGTTATGTAAAAAGGTGTAATATGAGGTGTTGCATTCTCTGAAAGATACTGTTGACTTTGACAAAAACGTACTTGATTTAGAAGTCTAAGAAAGTTATATGTCCTATTATTGTGTGATACGGGTATATACTGTAAATTGTTAGTACATTAGTTCTATTCAATATTTAGTCACATACATGAGCGAGAATTGCGATATATGCAATAGCGGACTTTGCACTAGTTGATACATATTGATACGTGATAATTCATAATTCTAGGATAGTGGTATGGTATATGTTTGTGCATGATTTATACATTATATGATAAGTATAATAACGAGTCTAGCTTATAGAATACTATGAAATGTTATATGTGGAATATATGAATTATTATTGAACTATCGGTTTGTGATGAAAATGATATGTATTGATATTTGAGATTTCATTATTATATATGTATGTCATATGTTTGTGAACGATTGAAACATTATATTGATAAGTGAAACTTCATTTTATATCATTGTGCAAAAGTGATATGTGTAATAGGTGAATTGTGCTATTTGAAATAGTGGTGTTAAAGTGAAATTTCTTCATATACCATTGTATCAGCGTGCTAGGTGAATTGTGTAATTAGTGGGGTATTGCACTAGTGGAAATAGTGGTGTTTAAGTGAAACCTCATTTTATATCACTGTGCAAAAGTGATATGTATAATAGGTGAATTGTGCTATTTGAAATAGTGGTGTTAAAGTGAAATTTCTTCATATACCATTGTATCAGCGTGCTAGGTGTATTGTGCTATTAGTTGCGTATTGCACTAGTGGAAATAGTGGTGTTTAAGTGAAACCTCATTTTATATCACTGTGCAAGAGTGATAGGTGTAATAAGTGAATTGTACTAGTTGAAATAGTGGTGCTACGTGAAGTTGTGTGAACGTGTGATAGTGCTTTAAGTGTTTTGTAAGAGGTGTGAGAAATCCATAATGGCAACATGTAATGGTCGTAGTAGAAAGGAACTTGACGATTGGGAAGATTTAGCACAGAGAGAAGTAGCGAGAATTAGAGAACAACGAGAGATGTTGCTTGCATCTAGAAAGACAAAACAGCAGCCTCAAAAGACAGATTCGGAAAGTGATGACAATGAACTAAATGATGAAAAAGAGTTTAGTGAAAGTAGAGATAGTCTTGTGAAAAATAAATTAGAGGAAAGCATAAAACAACTGGAACACTCTTTAAAACATATAAACAGTACACCGAAGTACTCACGTACCCATGAACACAAGAATACGGAACATGAAGACCGGCTTAAACGATTAGAGAGGAAATTGGAGAGTAAGTTACTTAAAATAGATAAATGGGAAGAAGAAATGGAGAGAAGGGAAAGATCATTGGCAAGACGAGAAAGACAATTGGGGGAACAGGAGCGAGTTATACAAGATAGGACCAGCAGTAAGACAGAGACAAATATGAACTTAAATCTTACACCATTCTCTGGGAAGGAACCAGTGCCAAAAAATGAATCGACATTTGACGAATTCAAAATGGAGTTTCAAAGTGTACAACACGTATATTCCGAACATGTTTTGAAACAAGCTCTACGTAAGACTTTAAAAGATCAAGCTAGAAGAACCATGCTACACTTAGGAACCGACGCATCAGTGGATGACATTCTAAAAAGTATTGAGGAGAATTTCGGAACTGTAGCAAGTGAGGACAGTTTACTTGCACGATTCTTACTTGCAGAGCAGAAACCTGAAGAATCGGTCGTAGAATGGAGTCTAAGAATAGAAGAACTTATCATTCAAGCTTATCCTAGACGAGCACTACCCCAGTTAGAAAGAAGCAATAAGCTCAAAAACAGATTCTGGAGGGGTCTATGGAACGAAGAACTTAGGAAAGCTACAAGAAGTCATTTCGATAGTGCCATATCCTATGAAGACTTGAGAACTAAAGTAAGGACCGAAGAACATGAGATGAAGATGCAAAAGGAACGATCAGGAAACAAGACCAAACAGGGAAGACTCAACCAACTGAATGTGGCTACTGATGAGAATAAGACAGAACAAGCATTGGCAGCGATCATGGCTAAGCTTGAAGGGTTAGAGCAAGACGTTGCAGTTCTCAAAGGCAATACACAGGACAACCAGGGAGAAAGTCAAGAACCGAGTGAGAGAGGAAGAGGCTATTACAGACCACGGAATAGACGTTATAGAGGACCTGACCGAAGACATGATAGTCAGTCCCACGACAACCAGCCAACTTTAAACTAGAAGATGTCACCATTGAGGGTCAAATGGCTGACGAAAGTAACAGGGACCCATGCAACACAATAAAATCAGATTTTTTGGATAGGCTTATCGGATATTCCAATGAAGCCGAAGTCTATGTGAATGGTTTGAAAACTAATGCTCTTATCGACAGTGGATCAATGATAACAACGATCAGTGAAGGATTCTTTAATAAAATGCACAGTAAACCTAAATTGTATGAAATTAGCGAACTTTCAGTAGTGGGTGCCGATGGTAGCCAAATTCCATACAAGGGATATATAGAAGCAAGTATAGCCATATTAGGAATAATGAAAGAAGTTACTGTTCCAGTACTTATAGTTAACAGTACTGACTACAATCTCTCTGTACCCATGATAATAGGAACAAATGTTATCAGACTATTAAGACAATGTGACAGTGACGAATTACCAGAAGTGTGGAAGTCAGCGTTCATGAACATATCTGCAAATCCAGTAGGAACAGTTAAGAGCACGAATAAGAACACAATTGAGTTGAAACCATTTGAGAGTATCACACTATCCGGAATGGCACGTATGTCTAGAAATTGTCCTGAAGCAGTGACTGAACAAACTTCAACCGCTACTAGTCGAATGGGTATATGTCCAAGAGTAGTGCAAACAGAGGGCCAGAAGAGTACTGTTAGGGTACCAGTTAAGATTTTCAACATGTCCGCTAAACCGCTTTCCATAGAACCTAGATCTGTACTTTGTGAACTACAAGAAGCGAAAGTCCTAAGATCAATGAAACCTGAAACCAGTAACAACACGAAACATATCTCACAAAAAGTAAAATCACGCAAACTAACTATTTCCCAATCAATGAGGATTAACTCTGATGTTATAATGTAGCCTAGCTAGAGGGCATGGGAAATAGAAAATGTAAAAGACTGATATAATTACTATACTGTATTATGTTAAGATAAATAACTTAACATTATAAAAATAACTCTGAATGAGGAATGAGGAAACGTTAATTGTCTCAACATAATTTCTATGATTTAACGTTAGGTGGTGCAACATAAATATTTTTTATTTGTTTGACGTAACGTAAATTTGAACAGCATAATTATTATTATTGGTAAGGTGTTGCATACATTGGCACTTCAACAACATTATGACGTTTTTTTTATGTTCTAAGCATGGAATGATACAACGTAATTATCAGTGTGTTAATCAGGTCAATAGGGGTTGAAAGTTATTATACCGTTATAGCTAAATAATAGATTCTAAACGTCACTTTACGAGGGTCGCGGAAACATATGACATTAATTGACTATTTTTTATGCGTAAAGATTCATCAAAATTCAACAATAGAATTTGATTATCGAAATATTTTGTTATTCAGTTATGCAATGAACATTCGATTGTATTGTTTCACATACAGACAGAGATATGCATCTGTCAACCTGTCATCCTAAACACGAATATATAACAATACAATGCAATTTTAAGAGCCATTAAAAATAATTAAAATTTACCAAGCAGTCGTCATTAACGGCGCAAGCGACATGAAAAATGCAAATTATGTTTCGTACGAAATTTATACGCATATACAGTGCTACAGATATGTGAATCATTCGTTTAGTCTGGCACAAAACGGTAACACAGGCATGCTGGTTGTAGATAAGGGTTTGTAAAGTAATGTCTACTATAATAAGAAATTAAGAGCGACCGACCGAGGTTATATAGTCCCGTAAATTATATTTTACCCAACAACTTCCCCTGCGCATGCGCATTATTCTACTTAATCATAAAGGAACGTCTTAATCATTTGTGTGTATTTTTCTTCTTCACTAATAACAAACTGCAAACCTAAATTCTGAGTCATACGATTGGCTAAATATGTGGGGCAAATACTAAAAAAACTATATACATACAACAAACATGTCATTAATTCAATTAAAGGAGACACTAAAAATAGATTTAGAGAGTAGCTAGCTTTGATTGACATTGACTCATGTGTCACACAGTGAGATAAGTTGTCGGATCTAATCTTCACGTATACGAGTCATGTACATTGATGAAAATCATTCTTGACATCGTCTGAGCTTCACAACACGGTCAGAACATCAATTAAGCCTTGGTCACGAAAACAGGCAACTGATCATATACCAAGTTGTATGAGGCTCGAGTTGACAAGAATACAGTCATGTAGTTTAGTAGATAGTGAGATTGGTATTCTTAGTTTACAATATTTAATCTCATTCATATATCGTTATACGGCGACTGAGCAGACTAGATTTATGGTATCGGCTGTCTACTGAGCAGACTAGATTTATGGTACCGGCTGTCTACTGAGCAGACTAGACTCCCGGTAACGACTGCGTACAGAAAAGATTAGACTCCCGGTACCGGCAGCGTACAGAACAGACTAGACTCCCGGTACTGACATCGTACTGATCAGACTAGACTCCCGGCTGTGTACAGAACAGACTAGACTCCCGGTAACGGCATCGTACAGAGCAGATAAGACTCCCGGTACCGATATCGTACTGAGCAGACTAGACTCCCGGTTACGGCTGCGTACAGAGCAGACTAGACTCCCGGTAACGGCTGCGTACAGTACAGACTAGACTCCTGGTAACGGCTGCGTACAGTACAGACTAGACTCCCGGTAACGGCTGCGTACAGTACAGACTAGACTCCCGGTAACGGCTGCGTACAGAACAGACTAGACTCCTGGTAACGGCTGCGTACAGAGCAGACTAGACCCCTGGTAACGGCTGCGTGATGAGGTGTTTTACTGTATTGCATTATTCATATTGCACAGAAAATTTCCTCGGTTAGAATGTGGTTATGTGTACGCATAGTGTGGTCACGTGTACATTATAAACTGCTCAAACAGGAAACAATAGTCTCCATGCGTGATATAAATCATGGAGACAGATATTTTGTTTTAATTTTCTACAGTGATGCGACAAGCGTTTGTCAACTCAATGTATAGTACGTCACTTGTTCTTTTCCTAGGTGTACATACAATATGTTATCTTTTACACGCGTGTGTAACTTTAAACTGTTGTTTAAACATGAACGATATGCGTTAAAGGTACGAGCGTTTAGTTCTCAAGTTTAAAACTTTAATAATGACTTAGTGAATATGTCTCCAGCAATCTCTCTCACTAATGTCTTGCTGTAGTACGTTCTTATTGAGGACGGTGTGAGGTGTTTAACCAATGAAAACGTGTTTGCCAAATATTGACCAATAGAAATAGGAGACACAAAGACAGTCTTGCTGTAGTACATTTTTATTGATGGCGGTGTGAGGTTTTTAGCCAATGAAAACGTGTTTTGCCAAATATTGACCAATAGAAATAGGAGACACAAAGACAGTATGGTAAAAAAAAAATGTTTAGTTTGCGAATAACCGTAATAAAAGTATTTATGAAACAAAGTCCTGGCCTCAATCTTTCGAAGCATCTCAAATAGAAATCTCAGCTCAATATGAGATTTTGCTCAAATTAGAGACTGAGATTGAGACAAATCTCATTTGAATCTTTTGAAAAAAAAAACAAGAAAAAAAAAAAAATTCATCATTTTCGTTTTGTTATATCGATTTTGAGTCTGGTCTCAGATGAGGAAAATCTCAAAGATTTGAAACAATATTTGAGCTGAGACTTAACTCAAATTGAGATGGTTCGGGAGAACGGGGCAATGTTATAGGTTGAGTTTTTCACCGTCAAGATGAGCGAGAGAGCTGAAAACTTACTTGTGTTAGACATACAACTATCACTTACAAAGGCGAGGCAACTCGAAGTATCATTTTCATTAAATAAGATACTTGATTGGAGAGTCTCAGTTTGAGAAAGTCTCAATTTGATAAAAAATCAGTTTGAGAAAATCTCAATTTTTGAAAGCCTCATTTTTATAAAAAGTCTCATATTTATAAAAAAAGTCAGTTTGAGAAAACTTCTTCTGGAGAAAATCTCAATTTGATAAAAAAAGTCAGTTTGAGAAAGTCATAATTTGAGGAAACTTCATTTGAAGAAAAGTCTCAATTTGAGAAAGTCTCTGCTTGGGAAAGTCTCAATATGAAACAATCTCAAATTTAGAAAAAAAAAAAAATTGAGAAAAATATCAATTGTTAATTCACTGAAGTGTTTAATTTGAATAACGGCCTTTCAGTGCTTTGATGTTTTTGTTTAGATTTTGTTTAATCATTATATTGATGGATGGCATGTTTATATCGCGCGTTATTTCCGTATTAAATAATTTGAATCATTCATCTATAGCAGGTGCTTTAATCGTTTTAGTCATGCATTGTAGTGCCACGTATAGGCCGTGCCGCATTTAGGACACGCACGCCTAAAAGCGGCGAAGTGCGCTTAATTTAGTTCTCGTAAGCTTAATGCGGCGGACGTGTGCCTCGGCGCCGCATTTAGGTCACTTCTCTTTAAAATGTTTTACTGAAACGAATATTTGAATAATATAGCTATATAAAAAAATAGAAAAGGACATAAACTGACTTATGCATCATAACCAATGTTCCTTAACCACTGTCGGTCGAATGATTTTTCCATGAGTTATGCCCCATTTAAGTACAAATTCATTATAGTAGGCATATATATTATTTTTCAGCGCTTCGTCTTGTACATTGTACATTTTGTGGATTTTTACGAAACCTCACAGAAATGATAAGTTTAAACACATTTTTAAACACATTTGTTTGATTCATTGCTAACGCACATAGTGTTATCTGTTGAAATGATGATAATAATTATATTTATTATAATAATTATTACGATAATAATGATACTAATAATGATGATTGGTGTTCACTACCATAGTTGGGTTGAAACCAAAGTGCGTTCTACAGAGCACATTTAGTAAGTACTCAATGTATCATGAATCCCCGTCTAGCGCAGTCTAGCGCACTACATTACCAGTCCGAAGGTCGCGGTTTGATCCGGGGTACTACCTTCTGCGGTTGTGGCGATGTGATCAAATAATATGTTAATGGTTATTCGCTTTTTACTGCTCGAAGCTGTTGATCGGGTTTAAATCAAGCAACACTATCCCAAACTATTTTATTTTAGAATATTTTTCTGTTGATGATCGACAATCATGTATCGATTATCGGTGACCATTGATCGTACTGATTAGACACTAGACTCCCTGTACAGGCTGCGTACTGAACACACACAGACTCCCGGTACCGGATGCGTACTGAGCACACACTAGACTCCCGGTACCGGCAGCGTACTGAACACACACTAGACTCCCGGTACAGGATGCGTTCTGAGCAGACACTAGACTCCCGGTACCGGCAGCGTACTAAACACACACTAGACTCCCGGTACAGGATGCGTTCTGAGCACACACTAGACTCCCGGTACAGGATGCGTTCTGAGCAGACACTAGACTCCCGGTACCGGCTGCGTACTGAGCAGACATCAGATTCTCGGTACCGGCTGCGTACTGAACACACACTAGACTCCCGGTACAGGCTGCGTACTGAACACACACTAGACTCCCGGTACCGGCTGCGTACTGAGCAGACACTAGATTCTCGGTACCGGCTGCGTACTGAGCAGACACTAGATTCTCGGTACAGGCTGCGTACTGAGCAGACACCAGATTCTCGGTACCGGCTGCGTACTGAACACACACTATAGACTCCCGGTACCGGCTGCGTACTGAGCAGACACTAGACTCCCGGTACCGGCAGCGTACTGAGCAGACACTAGATTCTCGGTACCGGCTGCGTACTGAGCAGACACTAGACTCCCGGTACCGGCAGCGTACTGAGCACACACTAGATTCTCGGTACCGGCTGCAAACTGAGCAGACACTAGACTCCCGGTACCGGCAGCGTACTGAGCAGACACTAGATTCTCGGTACCGGCTGCGTACTGAGCAGACACTAGATTCTCGGTACCGGCTGCGTACTGAGCAGACACTAGACTCCCGGTACAGGCTGCGTACTGAACACACACTAGACTCCCGGTACCGGCTGTGTAACGACCAGACTATACTCCCGAAACACAGAAATAACGACTGTATAAAATACTAACATATCACGACCCAGTCCCGCTTAAATTAACGTCTATAATACATCTCTTATTATGCCCCAAGGTGTTCATGACCTCATACCGTTATGATGAAGTTTTGAAAATTAAATATTTCTAAATATTTCTCATTATTCTCGTTTTATTTAGTCCCTGAGGACGTTCCGTGTGCAAAAAAGGTCCAAGGCACTGGCAGGGTATCGAACATAAGACCCTTCAAACACGAGGAGAACTCGCTCGGATATATCACTGCGCTACGGCGCTAGCGTCAATGTAGGCCTACTCAGAACAGAACATATCTTTTATTTCACCCTAGTACACATGTTACAAGATTGGGTTATGACATTTATAGTTGATATTGTATAGTTATAATTGGGTAAGTCCTGGTCAAGTTAGCAATAAAGATATAGATGTTGTTAAAGGTAGGCCTACTGTTTATATTTTTAAGATAGGTAACAAAAAATAATAAAAGGGATTGGTTGATGAGAGGGGGGGGGGGTACATATTCAAGAAATTGATCAATTATGAAGAATATAATTTACAAAAATACTTTGAGATAGTAATAGATATAAGTATTTTACCAACGTGATACAATATTAATTATAACTTCTATTATACAATATTAATCGCTGAACTTTCGAACATGTGATGACGTCAAAGTTAGCCGTTGACGTCGCGCGCGTCAATTCCGTGGAGGTAGACAAGTTTTAACATGCGTTAGACCGAATAATGTAATCATGAATGCATGACAAATGTTTTAAAAATTTATGTGAAAGCATGTAACGATTTCCTTACACAGATTCTACAAACCACCACATGTCAAACCAGCGTAATTTACGAGCTGGATGTCGCGTTTTTAACTTCTAGTTTGCGACAAATGTCGTGATGGATGAGTATATGAAAACACGTTCTGTTGGTTAAATTCACTTTCTACCGTGTTCATAGTGACTTCTTACGCAATAAACTCGTATTTAATTATGATTCCATTGCAGTGGAATAGATGTGTTAATTTATACACGTGCGCAATTAAAACAGTTCTTCATTTCACGGAAGAAGATTTCGCCCGTTGACAAAATATTCACCAGTGGCGTTCTTGATGCAGAAGGTTATTTCAGACACACGAAATTCACATCCGTATTTTATTGCAACATGCAAATTTTTGTGTTAATAATTAAGAGCAAAATTCATAACATTGTCATATAAAGCGACGGTTTGTGAATTTCCCTCTTGTTGTTTAATGATCACCCAGTAGGCCTACATTCCTTGCACCCCAATTCCCATGCATTATTACTCTTGCATCTCCTCAGTGCCTGATGTTTTGTATACTTTTGTTTCCCCGGGGATCTGAGGGGGGGGGGGGGCATTTTCTGGTGTATGTGGCGTTTCCTGTAACGACATAGTCTCCCTTTTTGTTAAAAAAACTTCATTTTAACCCTGCAATTCTAGTGTCTATCAAGTGTTTGAAAATATATGTACTGTAATGTCCCACCTAATCAACTGTAGGGCATATAACATTTATCCCGGAGTATAAAATTACGATCAGTTAAATCTCTCAAAGAGCAATTGTAACCCCTCTAGAGCAAATATAACCCCTTTAGAACAACTATAACCCCTCAAGAAAAACTATAACCTCTCTAAAACAAATATAACCCCCCCTTTAGTACAAATATAACCCCTCTAAGGCAGATATAACCTCTTTAGAACAACTATAACAGATCTATAACAATTATAACCCCTCTAGAACATATATAACTCCTCTAGAACAAATATGACCTCTCTAGAACAAATATAACCTCTCTAAAACAAATATAATCCCCCTCTAGTACAAATATAACCCCTCTAAGGTAGATATAACCTCTCTAGAACAACTATAACAGATCTATAACAATTATAACCCCTCTAGAACATATATAACTCCTCTAGAACAAATATGACCTCTCTAGAACAAATATAACCTCTCTAGAACAAATATAACCTCTCTAGAACAAATATGACCTCTCTAGAACAAATATAACCTCTCTAGAACAAATATAACCTCTCTAGAACAAATATAACCTCTCTAAAACAAATATAACCTCTCTAGAACAAATATAACCCCTCTAGAACAATTTATATTTCTCATTAGCTCAGTTAGTAGAGTCTCCGCTTTGAGTGCGGGAGGTCGTGGGTTCGATCCCTGGCCGCGTCATACCAAAGACGTGAAAAATGGTACTGGTAGCTCCCTTGCTAGGCACTCAGTATATAAAGGGTAGTATCAGGAGATAAATAAGCCTAGGTAAGTATCTGTTAGTGGATACCTTGTTGGTCGCACACGAGCTTTGTAGCTCATGTTACTTGTCGATCATATGCGACGTTAAATAAAGCTTTTCTTTATCTATCTTTATCATTATCGTTGAATATGTGGTTAGCTAACTTACCAAAAATAATAGTTCATTATTATATCGTAACATTAATGTATGCGAGCAAGATGTTTTACTTTTATTGTCTGAACATAAACTATACTGAAGATGGATGAATACATTTCTACTAGCGACATCAAGTTTATAACAATCGTCGACAATTAAAATTCTATAAAAAAAAACGCCCATTTGTGGTCCAATATTCGTGTTTGGTGTTTATTATTCACGACGTCTGACTTTTGTTAAATGCGCTTTCTCGCGTGTTGTTATTTCTGTAATTAATAATAATAATAAACTTTATATATTGAAAGTAACTCATTAAGATATGCACATAAAAACATACATAGACTTATCTCACAAGAGGCCTTCATTCATGCATGAATTATTATAAAAAGAAAAACATGAATAATAAGCATTATTATTATGCTAAAATATAAATCATTATTATTATTATAATAATGCATATTCTTTATATTTTATAATTGATTAATAAACTGTGATAAGTTGTAAAAATCAGTGATTCTTTATAAACTTTGCTTTGGACAAGGGGTAATAAATAGTAATACCCTGAGAAACGCATGCGCATAACACACAAATAGGTTTATACGCGCATGTAATATGAAACGGCAAGGGAATCACGGTCGGGGGTTATATAGAGTGTTAATATTAAAAATATGTGTGTTTTACTCTAAATGCACCTATGCCCTGTCGTTAAAAACCAACCAATGTACAGCATAGTTGTTATTGTCTCACTAAACTGTAGTCTAATAGATTTATCAAACTGTTAACTTCCAGGGGTATAACAGCCCCAATTAGTCAATAACATTATTTACTCAACATGCTTATACAGTGTTATATATTGATTTACTGACTTCGACTTATTTTATGCACACAACCGACTACTATCCCGTAAATGAGTATTCGTATTCGTTAATAAAAGAGTAATTAAATAATTTGTGATCACTATTACCTTACGAATCGCTTTATGGCAGATTACGCTTAATTACTTCCATATATGGACTCACTTTACGACATTATTAGCACGTATTTATCATATATTTAGGATTCGTATTTGGTCGGTTCACTGCATGAAACTCATAAAACTGTCACGAACACTTCGCGGTGTCAATGCGTTTAAGTGTATAACGATGATAGCAGAACATGCTCCAATAATATGCAACGCTGCATAATTTTGATACAGTTTGACACCTTTAATTCGAATTCGTGAGGCCCTCATTTTTATTTCGATTAATGCATGTTTTCGAAAAAAATCAATTTTAACTTGATGACTGTATATCAAGGGAGGTTCGAATAATACATGGTTTCGAATAACCCATTTCAATTGATTGATTTCAACTAAAATGATACATCGGGACCTGATATATATTTCGGATGATACCATGTATTCGGATAGAAGGTTATCGAATAAACGAGGTCCGACAGAAATACGTATGTTCGTCCTACTTTGATATATCATTTGGACTCGTGCGATGTTCGGAATACTCCCGACAATACCGTCTGTCTGCGTGGGTAACGTAGACGATGTATTTGCGTTTATTTATCGTCGCCACCGGTTTCCCATATGGGCGACGCCTCCGGGAGAATGTTAGTAATTTTAGATTTTAGGAGGATAGTGCATGATACAGGAGATGCCCCAGTTCAAGAAGCTTATGTGCCCGATATAAAGCATCGTACACGGGACCTCGGTTTTTCAAATTCTCATCCGAAAGACTATTAGTATGTTAGCGGTGGAGCGGGGGATCGAACCTGTGATCCATGGATTACTAGTCCAGCACGTTACCACTTCAGCATGGATCCGCTAATGTAGCCGGAACAACACGATAAGTATTTCAATATTTGTGAAATATGACGGAAGTAAATAATAAAATGTGAAAATGTTGGGTCGTAAAAATAGTTGATTACACATTACACCAATAAAACATGACTTTATTTTAATTATTCATGACGATGACGTTAGAAGGATGTTGGGCATAGATGATTGTTATTTCTTAAAATTATTATATTAAAACAACAAATTATAAAAAAATCAAGTTATATAACAGACTGGTATTCAGTCTACAAGTCTTGTCGGTGATAAAACTACATTTTTGTCAGACAGAAACATCATTTAATTGCATTCATTAACTATCGGGGGAAATGACAGTACAATAAATACGAATAAATATTTGCGCATGCGCACAGAGTATCATTTCAACACATCGCGGAAAATGAAGAAACATATTTTATTTACTGTATATTTTGTATTTCCTTATTGACCATAATATATTGATCACATTTGATTAATAATTGTAATTGTATAAATAGTTTACTTAAAGCGAATCATTTATTTCGCCCACTAGGAAAATATATATGATGACAATACATCATAATGTTATGTCCGTATCGTCACTGATACATAAGAACAATTAGACTAGAAACATTTAAATTTGTTCTTGATGAATATTGAATATTAACGTATAAAAACGCACAGTGACGGATGTTTTGACAAACGTAAGATCTAGTAAATAGCATCAACATATTCATAAATATTTTCATAACACTCGCATCATTTCGGTCAAAGTAGGTGATGTTTGAAATACAAATTATTCATGTTAACAGTTCGGTACATTTTGTGGCTATATTAAGATTACAGTCCCCAAAAAAGGTCAAGTGTGTAAAACATTGACCTCCTTGTATTGTGTGTGCTATGTAGAAAGGGAGATAACTCGTTGTAATCTCCTGTAACCGACGATGCAAATTTGGCAAGCTTAACAACTTTGTATTACTGCGCCACCGAAATAATTGAGGAAACCTGACTGTGTTTTTTCTTTTAGTCTGATTTACATAACACCAGCCCCGCTCGCAAGATTGTACAAAGTATATAACAATGAGTGTATTGTGCGAAATTGAACATGCATTGCGCGTGCAGGTGTTTTGTCTTCATACAAGTAATTAAACTCAACTTCGCCGGCGTATTTAGCAGAAACATTTGAATACACGTATCATTTTAATTCAAATCTGCATAAAATGATATCATTATCTAACGATGTTGCGACATACGCTATTAGATGCATTTTTATATGATAAATATTTGAGAGATTAAAATGGTCAAGTGAGCCATAGTGATTATACTGTTCGTCACAACCGTCCGTTCCCATGTCTGTTTGACCGACCGACCGACCAAAATGATGCGAGCGACCGAAATGATGCGAGCGACCGAGCGACCGAAATGATGCGAGCGACCGAAATGATGCGAGCGACCGAAATGATGCGAGCTAGCGACCGAAATGATGCGAGCTAGCGACCGAAATGATGCGAGCTAGCGATCGAAATGATGCGAGCTAGCGACCGAAATGATGCGAGCTAGCGACCGACCGAGCGAACTGATGCGAGCGACCGACCGAAATGATGCGAGCGACCGACCGAACTGATGCGAGCGAGCGACCGAAATGATGCGAGCGACCGAAATGATGCGAGCGACCGAAATGATGCGAGCGACCGAAATGATGCGACCGACCGAAATGATGCGACCGACCGAACTGATGCGACCGAGCGACCGAAATGATGCGAGCGACCGACCGACCGACCGACCGCCCTTCAGCAACTGGCGAAATTCTCCTCAGAAATGCATCAAAATTCGAGAATCGGTTCTTATTGTTTTAGCTATAATTTCTATTATTCAAGTAAAAGTTATATTTTGAGATTGAGATAAAACGCTTTTTTACTGGGGAAACAGCGACCTTGTGAAAGATTGTAAGCCATGAATTCCCCTTGTTCCTCTAATCAACTGAACTTATATAACGTCGATGCATAAACGTGACGTGTATGTCATTATTCAATGTTGAAAGAACCTAAGAGACAAGAAAATGACCTTTTTTTCATAAAAGGTCACACATTATATGTAAACAAACTCACGATGTGAAACATACCATGTTAGCAATGAAATGAAAAATGTGGCTAAATATAGTACAATTAATGTGTTTTGCTATTTGAAGAAACATCACTTAGTCACTAGCAAGCTTTTAAAGCATCTCTCAGATGAATACATGTCCAACTTTCAGGCTCATCATAACATTCCCCAGATCTGATTGATATAAGGTTTTGTTTTATTTGCGTTTTATTTATCGTTGCCACCGGTTTCCCATATGGCCGACGCTTTCGGAAGAATGTTAGTCATTTCAGATTTTTGGAGGATATGTCATGATACAGAAGATACCCCAGTTCCAGAAACACCCCTGGTTTTTTTTCGTGCTCGATGTAAAGCATCGTACACGGGACCTCGGTTTTTTCTTATCCGAAAGACTGTTAGTACTGTCAATGGTGGAGTGGGGGATCGAACCTGTTACCCCTGGGTTGCTAGTCCAGCGCGTTACCACTGGACCACGGATCCGCTACTGATATAAGCTCCATGCTATAACCGATTATATACACGCTACTTTAACGTCTCGTGATCATTATTTTTCGCGACTTAATTAGCCACTCCGCTGTGATTTAGCCAGCATAATGAAATAGCCCCGAGCTGTGACTAATTTATCAGAATGTATTATAAATGTATAATACATTCTGATAAATTAGTGCTTATTGTAGCCTCTTTCCAAAAATAGATTCAATTAGTATGATTGTTTCACACCACGAACATTGTATTTCATTTTACAAAAAAATACTTCTGTTAGTTTGACAGAGACGTCTTTCTAAATGGAATTGGATTTTGTGTGTGACGTCATCATTTATTGTGTAAAATAAAAATTCGCTAACACTGCACTACATGAAAATGTACGAAATAAGCACAAACACTAGAATTACTGGGCCCATGTTCACAAACGTTTTAAGACTGAATCTTTAAAATTGCGAAAATTAAATTTATAAGCATTTCGTTTTCATTTTATTTAAAATTTTAAATAGATAAATTTTTGCCTGAATATTTCTTGTTACTCACTCTACACTTCTGCCATGTTTTATCAAAATATATTGTGTAACAATAACGTAGGAACAAAATGAAAATTTACTATTTTTTCTAGATTTCATTACATCATTTCATCTGCGTTTTCATCTGAGAAATCGTCAAATTCAACAGTGTGTCCCTGGAGTTTTTCACCGACAGCGAAGATTCTTCGAAGAAAGTCAGGAGTTAAATGTCCGATATTTTGCAAATTGTGACAAATTTATTGAAACATTAAAAAACAAATCGCACACAGGCTTGTCGTACCAAATATGTAACAAAACAGGTTTTTACCATTGATGTCAACGAATATTCGGAATCAGTATTCGAAGAGTGAAGGACAAAATCCCCTCCGGACAAAATCCCCTTCGCTCATGTTGTACAAGGTGGACAAAATCCCCTTCCTGAATTTTACAAGGTGGACAAAATGAATTTTACAAGGTTGACAAAATCCCCTTCATGAATTTTACAAGGTGGACAAAATCCCCTTCATGAATTTTACAAGGTTGACAAAATCCCCTTCATGAATTTTACAAGGTGGACAAAATCCCCTTCATGAATTGTACAAGGTGGACAAAATCCCCTTCATGAATTTTACAAGGTGGACAAAATCCCCTTCATGAATTTTACAAGGTGGACAAAATCCCCTTCATGAATTTTACAAGTAGGACAAAATCCCCTTCATGAATTTTACAAGTAGGACAAAATCCCCTTCATGAATTTTACAAGTAGGACAAAATCCCCTTCATGAATTTTACAGGGTGGACAAAATCCCCTTCATGAATTTTACAAGGTGGACAAAATCCCCTTCATGAATTTTACAAGGTGGACAAAATCCCCTTCATGAATTTTACAGGGTGGACAAAATCCCCTTCATGAATTGTACAAGGTGGACAAAATCCCCTTCATGAATTTTACAAGGTGGACAAAATCCCCTTCATGAATTTTACAAGTAGGACAAAATCCCCTTCATGAATTTTACAAGTAGGACAAAATCCCCTTCATGAATTTTACAAGTAGGACAAAATCCCCTTCTTGAATTTTACAAGTAGGACAAAATCCCGACGACGACGAACGAAATTGACGACGAGCGATGACGACGACGACGAACGAAATTGACGACGAGCGATGACGACGACGACGAACGAAATTGACGACGAGCGATGACGACGACGACGATCGAAAATGACGACGAGCGATGACGACGACGACGAACGAAAATGACGACGAGCGATGACGACGACGACGAACGAAAATGACGACGAGCGATGACGACGACGACGAACGAAAATGACGACGAGCGATGATGACGACGAACGAAAATGACGACGAGCGATGACGACGGCGACGAAAATGACGACGAGCGACGACGACGAACGACGACGACGATTATTATTATTAACGTACGGCAATAGCTCTTCTGCATTTTTAGAGATTTCGGTTGTAGAGTTTAGAATGTATGATCGTTATATGTGACCCCATTGTGATACCATATCTCTTGCTTTTTTCGCAACAAAAAATGCGAATCAGAGTTGCATGAACATGTGATGTATAATTATATAAAATCCTACGAAACATACCTGCTGTTTGCATATTTTCATATTAAAGCGACTCATTTGTCATAAATGCATCAAGCACTAATGTAAGCCGGAAATGACAATTGTCATAGAAGATAAAGTGTGACCATTCTTTGTCACGCAATCAAAACATGACATAAACAATATTTCGCTTTTCTGAGATATTATTTTATACAGGCTAATCTGGTTTATTCAAAATATTTCCGGATCTTGCCAAATTAAATTCCGAACTTGAAATGTTTGATTCCTTATCAAAATGTTTCTGATTCGATTTGCGAGAGAGAGAGGTGGAGAGAGAGGGGGGAGGGAGAAAGAGAGAAAGATATGGAGAGGCAGGAGAGAGATGGAGAGAGAGGGGGGTTAATTGCTTCAAACTAAAAGCCTCGATTCAATCGGCTCTGTGGCATTTGACCTTTTATTGAAATTACTCATTTTAAGTGCAAGTCAAACGTGGTATATTAATCAAGTTTACTAGAATATTAACTAAGATAATTCATTTCTGATCGAAAATTATCAACTCTCAGACCCAGACACCATTAGCACCCTACAGTACTTGACCCCTCGTAAGGAACACTGGCCCCTAACTCCCGGGTAAGCAGTGTTTGCCACGTGACTCAAATAACGCCAGGAGGGGACACGTACAATCTTCCTCCGCCAAGATAGCCGTTTGACCCCTTATAGCTACAGTATGGCACCTCCCTCCCAAAAAAATGAAACATGACTTCACGTAAATAAAATTCAATTCAACACATAAATGTCATACATACAGCTTTTAATTTATATCAAATGATCTAACCAGGAAAAATGAGTCATAAGTAGTTAGAAAACATGGTGCTAATTAACACTCAAACGCATGGATGTTGTTTTTAATTTTATTTTTAAGTATTCGGTAATTAATCATGAACAGAAAGCATAATACATTAAATATGTCGTCACGGTGACAGTGGACTAATTAACATCAACAGAATTATAATCGGTATAGAATATAATTAGGAGATATTAAACGTAATTATTTCGTTTTAAGCGGTGACTTTAAATAAACAGTTTATTTATCAACATTTACAAATCTAGAAGTCTATGTGTGACCGGCTATTTTCATAGGCAACTTCAGAAAATGAAGACAAAGCGACTATACCATAATGTAAAACAACTAGAAAATGATGATTCTACATCATATTTGATATCAATATTAAAAACAATTTCGTCACTTTTTCATTTATTTATTAATCTTATCCTTATGATTGTTATTAGATCATAACATTATTATCATATATCGTTATTACTATTATAACATTATCATTAAACATAATGATATCATAAATCTGTATTTTAAGACGGTAATATGTCACAACAACAACACAGCACATCACAGCAATGTATTCTGCTATGTAACAGCAACAATTAACAACAATATTGTTGAGTAAATACAAATACAAATTAATGTTTTGAATGTACAAATGTTCTGGGATATCATCATCATTATTGTTGTTTTGTAATTGCTGTCGTTGTCGTCGCCGTCGGTGTTGTTTTGTTGCTTTATCAATATTGTTGTTGTTGTTCTTTTTGACATTAATTGTTATCATTAATTATTTTTAATACATTCTAGAAAATATATTGTAAATTTTGTATCTAAAATGTCCGTGTATTTTATTTATAAACCATAGAAACGTTTCTTTTCCTTGTAATAACCGTAGGAGGGCATTCTAACAGCCAGTGAGGGCTAAAAACAATATGAATCGG
This sequence comes from Mactromeris polynyma, assembly GCA_032209605.1. NCBI lineage: Eukaryota > Metazoa > Mollusca > Bivalvia > Venerida > Mactridae > Mactromeris > Mactromeris polynyma. Next base: position 4,428,409 of record JASFXZ010000004.1, on the reverse strand, counting down.
ACCATTACGGATTTTATCACAATTGATAAGTCATTGTCAACTGTCGTGTTTGAAAAGATATTTCGATATGTTTAATGACGTTATTGACATGTGATCACACAATAAAATAGTTGGTACGTCTGTTTTGTACCTATATTGTAACAACGTGTCGACGTCGAGCAATAAACGTGCATAATATTAGTTCAAAGCCCTACATTCCCTCATTTTTTATCGATTTTTTATCAAGTAAATATTACGGACTACTTATCTCTTCATATAACTTATTCTGAAAATTCAATGTTTGTGGTTATATTAAATATATTAAAATGCATTATATTGTAAATTTTCCAATGGTAAATTGTTTTAGAAAAACGTACAAAAAGCCGTGCCAGACGGTCAGTTTAAAAAACAGCATTTTCTAAAAGTGTTAGCGTAGCCCACATCGGCTTTACTCGCCATTTAGGTTAGGTAACTCTTTGTTTCACTCGACATCGAAATTACCGTAATAGATTATGCACATTCCTTATGAAAGGACAACATTGTTACAGCAACAGTCCGGTTATTTCTGGATTCACCACTGAAATATGTTTGCTAATCAGATTTGCTATCATCTGATCAAAGTGAAGTTAGATTGCATACAACCAATTTTTTAAGCAGTGTGCATCTGTGCCCGTTTACCTATTTCCGTGTTCACTATGGTGTCACCTATTCTCACTTATGGTTCTGAAATTTGGGGCTTTGAATACGCTGCTCAAATAGAAAATGTTCACAATCAATTCTGCACCAGTTATCTGTAATTGTTTAAGAATACTTTTCATGTTTTCTCTAAGGGCGAGTGTGGTCGCTACCCTATCTATGTTATTTATTTTAGTAAATGTATTAAATACTGGATACGTCTCTTACGCATGAACAATAAAAGATACCCGAAACAGTGCCACCGTATGTTATTTAATCTGGACGAAGTTGGGAGAATTACATGGGCTAGTAAAATAAAAACTAAATTGTTCCAATTTGGATTTGGCTATGCTTGGATTGTACAAGATATCGGTAACGAAAACTTGTTCCTAGCTAACTTTAAACAACGTATAAAAGATTGCGCCCTACAAAACTGGTACTCAGAAATTAATGACTGAGTAACATCGCATCATTATAAACACTTTAAAAACCCAACTAGATGTCGAAACGTATCTAACACTTGATATTCCTGTAAAATTTAAAAGTGCATTATCTAAACTCCGATGCTTCATGCATGCTCTACAAGTTGAAACTGGCAGACACAATAATATTGCTTATCAAGACAGATTATGCCAATTATGTAACTATGAAACGATCGAAGATGAATTTCATGTTGTCGTGAACTGTTCATTCTATAAAAACATACGCGATCAATTTTTAGGCAGAAAAATTAATGACCTCAATAGATATAATTTACAGGAATTTTATAATTTAATTGGAACAACAGATTCAAATATCCTGATTAATCCTGCAAAGTTTACACATGAACTTTTTAAGCTACGAAGTTTGAACGTGGAAAGATAAACTTCACTTGAAAAGAGGAAAAAATCCATTTAAAAATACATCTTAATATCGTGTGTGATATTGTACATGCGTATACATACGTACGTCTTGAAATATGTTATTTTGAAAACATATTACATATGACATAGTATGTACTCTTATGTCTTATTTATAATGTTCGTACATTTACGTTTTACTTATATTGTATGCACATTTGTAAATGATTGGTTTTTGTTTTGTTTACCATATGACTGATTTGTATTATGGGCCAGAGGCCTAAATTACTCGCTTGTTACTTGTTTTTTTTTATGATTGTCTTAAGGTAACATTTAAGTCAAGATTAGCAACTACATTTTCATATTTACTGTGCTTGATTTTGTACGTGTGTGTATGAATTGATTGTTGTATAGTCTCTTGTATCTCCAGAATGGAGTGGCAGTGTACTTTAATTGTTATAATTTGTATTGTATATATTATATGATTTTACATTGGTGAGACTTAAATAAATAAATAAATAAATAAATAAATAAATAAATAAATAAATAAATAAATAAATAAATAAATAAATAAATAAATAAATAAATAAATAAATAAATAAATAAATAAATAAATAAATAAATAAATAAATAAATAAATAAATAAATAAATAAATAAATAAATAAATAAATAAATAAATAAATAAATAAATAAATAAATAAATAAATAAATTTCGTCTTCTGGAGAAAAACAACTTTAAAGTTTTAACCTCCTGTAGAGAATAGTTACGGGGTTATGGAATTGCATTTTATTTAAGTTATGTGCATTCCACAACAATATAGGTAGTACAGATAGAAAGAGCTTGTAAAGAATGTTTCAACGATACCAAATACTCAAAACCGCCAAACGTTGAGTTACGGGGTTCTGGAAATAAGGCGATGATTTGTTATACAAGTCAGTTATTATTTTTAACAAGCGGAGTTTTTACAAGTTTTGTCAGTGCACACCATTATGAAGCGAGCTTTTGGAAATCAGTATTATTTTGCAATTCTTCGTGTTTAAGATGACTTGGCCAAATGCAGCAACAACAATGGGTGAAATACGAGTTTCCATTCAAATGGGCCAGACAAATCTTTAGAGTGAAATAACTTGATTTTTTCAGTTCTATTTATAGACCGGGGTTTTCCATGTGCGGCAATATTCAATCTAGCTATGATATGCTTTCGTGGTCGGAATGATTTGTTCTTCGGTAAAATCATGACAGGTATAATATCTTACATACAGGCCATAATTAAAAATTTGGTTGTTTGGCATACCCTTACCTTTCCATAAAAATGGCCCCTAATCCATAAAAATTAAAGGGGTCAGAGTGGGACTTTTTTGGCAGCGTATTAATCGTTAACCCTATAAGCATAAAATTAGAGAAAACCTCAATAATATTACCACCATTGGGACCCTTGAAAACTTGTTTTAATATTGAGGTGGTCTTAATATTGAGGTGGTCTTAATATTGAGATGGTCTTAATATTGAGGTGGTCTTAATATTGAGGTGGTCTTAATATTGAGGTGGTCTTAATATTGAGGTGGTCTTAATATTTAGGTGGTCTTAATATTGAGGTGGTCTTAATATTGAGGTGGTCTTAATATTGAGGTGGTCTTAATATTGAGGTGGTCTTAATATTGAGGTTGAATAAGGAGCAAAACAGTTAAAATTGAAAAGTGTTGTTGTAATTCTAGGTGGTTTTATTATTGAGGTGGATCGCGCGTAGCAATTTTTGAACTTTTTTGTTCGAATACTATTAAATAATAACATTTTAAATAAAAAATAAGAACTATTTTTACACTTACATGTGTGCCTCCGCAGTTAATTCCCATGTAGTTATATCCGCCAGAGTTATAAGTATCGCGAGCCCAAACTATTCCGCGGTGTTTAGGATTCAGCATAGCATTTCCATTCACCGAAAGAAAGAAGTTCCAGAAAATCAGAGAGAAAGTTATCAAGTACACCTTCATGTCTTGAGATTTAATAATATTCGTCACGATTGAAATTATATCGAAAAATATATCATTAACTCCCAACTGTATTCTCTATTTGTTTCACTATAAATAGATCCGAAGCTGGTTATATATATTCAATTAATCAGTTAATTTATTAATTGATTGTTTAAACTGTACATGATCAATAATCCAACATATTTATTCATAAAATGTTAAATGCATTCACTGTGATTTAATATAAATTTGGTTTCAATTCACTTTTCATCCGAATATTTTTACGAAAAAGTCACGCAGTTCACGTGCCGATATTTCTTCAATCTTTAAACAGACAACGACTAGCAAAACAGCTCACGGTAAATAATTCACTGTCCAACCCGCTTCACGGAAATATGCACACTACTCGACGTTATACTGACACACCACACGATCTAGATCTACGTTGTTCTATTTTAAGCGCTTTGTTGGACAATAAAATACATCTTATGTCAGACAGGAAAATATCTTACGGTATAAAAGGGGGAGGGGGGGGGTTAAGTTAGAAATAATACAGTTTCGTATAAAACCGCCGTCGACCGTACTTCTTAAAGCGGTGTGACCTCGAAATTTAATTCATGAATCTAGGGAAATTAAATGACACAATATTACGGACATACATCATTTCAAGTGAATAAATTGACAAAATGATGATATTGTTATAATCACATTGTTGTTGTTGTATCTAACTGATGAAAATCATACAGAACACTACGTCACCATGGCAACAGGTAATGACGTCATAACAGCACAAGGGATAACTTCTTGTTTCACTGTTTCGTCGTTCGATTCCCGAGTCATGTTGTGACATTGGTCAAGGTCATGTCCGCATGTGGAGAAGTTGTCGGCTGCTTGCGTTCAGTTACAGCTAACGCAAAACGCTCGAAGTTAGCGTCACAAATAATTGTATTGAACGCCTCGTTTTTATTCTGGAACCCTGCCTCAAAAACAGTAAAGGCAGGCAACCAGCCTAGCATTCATTTGGCAATTTGGTTCCCTGTGTGCAGTCATTGTGATACGGTGGGGCAGGGATACAAAACAAAATCTGAGTGACTTTTTGCCGTAACTGAACGCAGTGATAGGCTCAAATATTAGCGTGCTACCTCCGCGTTGCGATAGCCAGTGATATGAAACGTTTTTCGCTAACACTGCCTAGATCAACTGGTTGCTGTATATGACTGAAAAAAATGTTGAAAACTGCGCAAAACTCGATGGTAACGAATGTTTTAAATTCGACATTTAACCATTTTGTTGATAGTTTGCATTGAACAGTACAGCAAGCAAATTTGTGAATAATATCAGAATCTGTTATTTCTAATCCATAATTGATTCAAGCCGCGGCCGTGGTCCAGTGGTTAGTGCGCTTGACTTGTAACCCGGCGATCCTGGTTCGATTCCCGGTCGCGGCAGGTCATACCCTTCCATGAAAATTTGATAAAAATGTCGATTTTCCTCCTCATGTGGAGAAGTTGCCGGCTCCTTGTGGAAGGGTAAGTTAGTACTGGTTAGATTTCAGTCCAGGAAAAACTGGTTAGGTGAACCGGCCGCCGTATATAACTGAAATATCGTTGAGATACGGCGTTAAACCCGATGAAACAAACACACAAACCATAATTGATTCTTTAACACGAACTCCAACGGGACAAACTCAAAATACAATCACATTAATTGCTCTAAAAGAATCAAAATTGCTCTATAAATACGGCAAACAAGAAGGCATTCAAAGTGAGATAACTCTTGACAAAGATGTTTTGTTTAGACCTGTCTCGACCTATTATCTCTCAGATTGGTTTAAATGGTATGATTAGTTTTGTTTACCTAGTTTTTTTGACATCCTGACATATATCTGTTCAGTGCAACTATCAAAATGTCATCTCCGTTACTTGGACTGGGGGAGGCGTCATTATCAAACTGTCATCTCCGTTACCTGGACTGGGGGAGGCGTCATTATTTATGAGAATTAATGTTTTGACTCGCAAATAAGGCTAAGCCAGATGAACTATACAAAAAATTATGTAAGCCAAATCAGTAGTACAATTGTTCACAAATAATTTGGCTATAAAATTGAGCATTTTTTCAATAGTTTAATTGGTCTATTAAGTAATAACGGAGTATTGTTAATACGTAAAGCAACGCCTTTGTTTTACAATAAACATATGGTCTATATGTACCAATTAAAGTGTGAACATATAAAAATATGGCGCTCGACAATATGTCTTCTTTTTTACCTTTTTTATAATTAATAGTTTCGAAGATAAGGGGTTATTTACTAATTGCAATCTTAAAGATATTATAAATGTTTGAAAACACAGTTCAGAACAGATGTTGATTTTATTGTATATTACGTTGTTGCTGCTGCTGTTGTTGTTGTTGCTGCTGTTGTTGTTGTTGTTGTGGGAGGTGGTGATGCTGATGATGATGTTGTTGATGTTGATGGTGGTGATGTTGTTGTTATTGATAATGTTGGTGGTGATGTTGTTGTTATTGATGTTGTTGGTGGTGATGTTGTTGTTGTTGAAGATGTTGTTGATGTTGCTGTTGATGTTGTTGCTGCTCATGTTGTTGATGATGATAACGATGATTTTAGTGTTGTTGTTTTGTTTCTATACACATATAAGTATGGTCTTAATTGCACATACTGCCCGATGAAAAAGTCGATGAGCTGTTGTTTTTGTTGGTTTAAATGTAGAAATAATAATGATAATGACAGTAATACTGACGATAAGAATGATAATGATAAGTTTATTGATGATGGTGAGGAATTATGATGATGATGATGATGATAATAATTATAATACCAATGATAATTATGATGGTGATACTGATGATGATGATGTTGATGGCGATAATGTTATTGATAATAAAACATAATAATGACGATGATGTTGACAGTGATTGCAAAGGTGGGGGTCATAAATATAATGATGATAATAATAGTAATAACGGATATGATTAACCCTACCTACCCCCCCCCCCCCCCCCTATATTTTAATCGCAAGACCCACAAAACGCGAAATGCGTAAAATCACCATCACCCTTGCTGTTACACTATACGTGTACAAGTTTCATTGTTTAGATATTTTTTTGCAATGGTATTTATCAAATATCACCTGACCTTCGTGTTTAATAGTCGTTACATGATGTTTTATTGTAAAACCATTAATTCAAAATCTGACGACAGGCGATTTATCATCCCGAAAATGTATTGTATTGTATCAGTAATTAGTTTGAATGAAATTAAGATTGAGTTGCTGTCCACCAAGTGGCGCTGTAGTGCTATGTAAAAGAAGTCGCCAATTATTGTCGAAAATTGTCAAATTAAGGTCAGAACCCCCTTTGGGACTTAACTCCTGGTGCAAATAGATCAGTTATTGATTCAACCTAACTCCTGGTACAAGGATCAGTTATTGATTCAACCTAACTCCTGGTACAAGGAGCAGTCATTGATTCAACCTAACTCCTGGTACAAGGATCAGTTATTGATTCAACCTAACCCCTGATACAAGGATCAGTTATTCATTCAACCTAACTCCTGGTACAAGGAGCAGTTATTGATTCAACCTAACTCCTGGTACAAGGAGCAGTTATTGATTCAACCTAACTCCTGGTACAAGGATCAGTTATTGATTCAACCTAACTCCTGGTACAAGGAGCAGTCATTGATTCAACCTAACTCGTGGTACAAGGATCAGTTATTGATTCAACCTAACCCCTGATACAAGGACCAGTTATTGATTCAACCTACCCCCTGGTACAAGGAGCAGTCATTGATTCAACCTACCCCCTGGTACAAGGATCAGTCATTGATTCAACCTACCCCCTGGTACAAGGAGCAGTTATTGATTCAACCTAACTCCTGGTACAAGGATCAGTCATTGATTCAACCTACCCCCTGGTACAAGGATCAGTTATTGATTCAACCTACCCCCTGGTACAAGGAGCAGTTATTGATTCAACCTACCCCCTGGTACAAGGATCAGTTATTGAATCAACCTAACTCCTGGTACAAGGATCAGCCATTGATTCAACCTATCCCCTGGTACAAGGAGCAGTTATTGATTCAACCTACCCCCTGGTACAAGGAGCAGTCATTGATTCAACCTAACTCCTGGTACAAGGATCAGTCATTGATTCAACCTACCCCCTGGTACAAGGATCAGTTATTGATTCAACCTACCCCCGGTACAAGGATCAGTCATTGATTCAACCTAACCCCTGATACAAGGAGCAGTTATTGATTCAACCTACCCCCTGGTACAAGGATCAGTCATTGATTCAACCTACCCCCTGGTACAAGGAGCAGTTATTGATTCAACCTAACTCCTGGTACAAGGATCAGTCATTGATTCAACTTAACCCCTGGTACAAGGATCAGTTATTGATTCAACCTAACTCCTAGTACAAGGAGCAGTCATTGATTCAACCTACCCCCTGGTACAAGGAGCAGTTATTGATTCAACCTAACTCCTGGTACAAAGAGCAGTTATTGATTCAACCTAACTCCTGGTACAAAGAGCAGTTATTGATTCAACCTAACTCCTGATACAAGAAACAGTTATTGATTCAACCTAACCCCTGATACAAGGAGCAGTTATTGATTCAACCTAACCCCTGGTACAAGGAGCAGTCATTGATTCAACCTAACTCCTGGTACAAGGATCAGTTATTGATTCAACCTAACTCCTGGTACAAGGATCAGTTATTGATTCAACCTAACCCCTGGTACAAGGATCAGTTATTGATTCAACCTAACCCCTGGTACAAGGAGCAGTTATTGATTCAACCTAACTCCTGGTACATAGAGCAGTTATTGATTCAACCTTACTCCTGGTACAAGGAGCAGTTATTGATTCAACCTAACTCCTGATACAAGGAGCAGTTATTGATTCAACCTAACCTCTGATACAAGGAGCAGTTATTGATTCAACCTAACCCCTGGTACAAGGAGCATTCATTGATTCAACCTAACTCCTGGTACAAGGATCAGTCATTGCTTCAACCTAACCCCTGGTACAAGGAGCAGTCATTGATTCAACCTAACTCCTGGTACAAGGATCAGTCATTGATTCAACCTAACTCCTAGTACAAGGAGCAGTCATTGATTCAACCTAACTCCTGGTACAAGGATCAGTTATTGATTAAATCTAACTCCTGGTACAAAGAGCAGTTATTAATTCAACCTAACTCCTGGTACAAAGAGCAGTTATTGATTCAACCTAACTCCTGATACAAGGATCAGTCATTGATTCAACCTAACTCCTGGTACAATGAGCAGTTATTGATTCAACCTACCCCCTGGTACAATGAGCAGTTATTGATTCAACCTACCCCCTGATACAAGGATCAGTCATTGATTCAACCTAACTCCTGGTACAAGAAGCAGTCATTGATTCAACCTAACTCCTGGTACAATGAGCAGTTATTGATTCAACCTAACCCCTGGTACAATGAGCAGTTATTGATTCAACCTACCCCCTGATACAAGGATCAGTCATTGATTCAACCTAACTCCTGGTACAAGAAGCAGTCATTGATTCAACCTAACTCCTGGTACAATGAGTAGTTATTGATTCAACCTAACTCCTGGTACAATGATCAGTCATTGATTCAACCTAACTTCTGGTACAAGGATCAGTCATTGATTCAACCTAACTCCTGGTACAAGGAGCAGTTATTGATTCAACCTAACTCCTGATACAAGGAGCAGTTATTGATTCAACCTTACCCCTGATACAAGGAGCAGTCATTGATTCAACCTAACCCCTGGTACAAGGAGCAGTTATTGATTCAACCTAACCCCTGATACAAGGAGCAGTCATTGATTCAACCTAACCCCTGATACAAGGAGCAGTCATTGATTCAACCTAACCCCCTGGTACAAGGATCAGTTATTGATTCAACCTAACCCCTGATACAAGGATCAGTCATTGATTCAACCTAACCCCTGATACAAGGATCAGTCATTGTTTCAACCTAACCCCCTGGTACAAGGATCAGTTATTGATTCAACCCAACTCCTGGTACAAGGAGCAGTTATTGATTCAACCTAACCCCTGGTACAAGGATCAGTCATTGATTCAACCTACCCCCTGGTACAAGGATCAGTTATTGATTCAACCTACCCCCTGGTACAAGGATCAGTTATTAATTCAACCTTCCCCCTGGTACAAGGAGCAGTTATTGATTCAACCTAACCCCTGGTACAAGGAGCAGTTATTGATTCAACCTAACCCCTGGTACAAGGATCAGTTATTGATTCAACCTAACCCCCTGGTACAATGAGCAGTTATTGATTCAACCTAACTCCTGGTACAAGGATCAGTCATTGATTCAACCTAACCCCCTGGTACAAGGATCAGTCATTGATTCAACCTAACTCCTGGTACAAGGATCAGTTATTGATTCAACCTAACCCCCTGGTACAAGGAGCAGTCATTGATTCAACCTAACTCCTGGTACAAGGAGCAGTTATTGATTCAACCTAACTCCTGGTACAAGGAGCAGTTATTGATTCAACCTAACCCCTGATACAAGGAGCAGTCATTGATTCAACCTAACCCCTGATACAAGGAGCAGTCATTGATTCAACCTAACCCCCTGGTACAAGGATCAGTTATTGATTCAACCTAACCCCTGATAAAAGGATCAGTCATTGATTCAACCTAACCCCCTGGTACAAGGATCAGTTATTGATTCAACCCAACTCCTGGTACAAGGAGCAGTTATTGATTCAACCTAACCCCTGGTACAAGGATCAGTCATTGATTCAACCTACCCCCTGGTACAAGGATCAGTTATTGATTCAACCTACCCCCTGGTACAAGGATCAGTTATTGATTCAACCTACCCCCTGGTACAAGGAGCAGTTATTGATTCAACCTAACCCCTGGTACAAGGAGCAGTTATTGATTCAACCTAACCCCTGGTACAAGGATCAGTTATTGATTCAACCTAACCCCCTGGTACAATGAGCAGTTATTGATTCAACCTAACTCCTGGTACAAGGATCAGTCATTGATTCAACCTAACCCCCTGGTACAAGGATCAGTCATTGATTCAACCTAACTCCTGGTACAAGGATCAGTTATTGATTCAACCTAACCCCCTGGTACAAGGAGCAGTCATTGATTCAACCTAACTCCTGGTACAAGGAGCAGTTATTGATTCAACCTAACTCCTGGTACAAGGAGCAGTTATTGATTCAACCTAACTCCTGGTACAAGGAGCAGTCATTGATTCAACCTAACCCCCTGGTACAAGGAGCAGTCATTGATTCAACCTAACTCCTGGTACAATGATCAGATATTGATTCAACCTAACTCCTGGTACAAGGAGCAGTTATTGATTCAACCTAACCCCCTGGTACAAGGATCAGTCATTGATTCAACCTAACTCCTGGTACAAGGATCAGTTATTGATTCAACCTAACTCCTGGTACAAGGAGCAGTTATTGATTCAACCTAACCCCCTGGTACAAGGAGCAGTCATTGATTCAACCTAACTCCTGGTACAAGGAGCAGTTATTGATTCAACCTAACTCCTGGTACAAGGAGCAGTTATTGATTCAACCTAACCCCTGATACAAGGAGCAGTCATTGATTCAACCTAACCCCTGATACAAGGAGCAGTCATTGATTCAACCTAACCCCCTGGTACAAGGATCAGTTATTGATTCAACCTAACCCCTGATAAAAGGATCAGTCATTGATTCAACCTAACCCCCTGGTACAAGGATCAGTTATTGATTCAACCCAACTCCTGGTACAAGGAGCAGTTATTGATTCAACCTAACCCCTGGTACAAGGATCAGTCATTGATTCAACCTACCCCCTGGTACAAGGATCAGTTATTGATTCAACCTACCCCCTGGTACAAGGATCAGTTATTGATTCAACCTACCCCCTGGTACAAGGAGCAGTTATTGATTCAACCTAACCCCTGGTACAAGGAGCAGTTATTGATTCAACCTAACCCCTGGTACAAGGATCAGTTATTGATTCAACCTAACCCCCTGGTACAATGAGCAGTTATTGATTCAACCTAACTCCTGGTACAAGGATCAGTCATTGATTCAACCTAACCCCCTGGTACAAGGATCAGTCATTGATTCAACCTAACTCCTGGTACAAGGATCAGTTATTGATTCAACCTAACCCCCTGGTACAAGGAGCAGTCATTGATTCAACCTAACTCCTGGTACAAGGAGCAGTTATTGATTCAACCTAACTCCTGGTACAAGGAGCAGTTATTGATTCAACCTAACTCCTGGTACAAGGAGCAGTCATTGATTCAACCTAACCCCCTGGTACAAGGAGCAGTCATTGATTCAACCTAACTCCTGGTACAATGATCAGATATTGATTCAACCTAACTCCTGGTACAAGGAGCAGTTATTGATTCAACCTAACCCCCTGGTACAAGGATCAGTCATTGATTCAACCTAACTCCTGGTACAAGGATCAGTTATTGATTCAACCTAACTCCTGGTACAAGGAGCAGTTATTGATTCAACCTAACCCCTGATACAAGGAGCAGTTATTGATTCAATCAGTACGTGTGCTACAATACGGATGAATGCGAACTTCGTACCGTTCCAAACACAAAACATGTTATGGCGCTTTTTTCTTGTCTGAAAAGCATACTGTATAAGTGGTAGAGTTTGCGAGTTGGAAAAGTTTGCGAATTTCGCGAATGCACAAAATTCGCGAACAATGACCACTGCAACCGTATATTTTGAACAGAACAGAACAGAACAGAACTTTTATTTTTCAAACACAGATTGCAAAACAATATGTTTTGCAATAACATGTGGACAAATGGTAATAATAAACGTATATACAATGACGGGCGTAAACACAAGGATTTGGAGGTGGGGATGGTGATCACACTTTATAAAAATTCAGTCGAACAAATTAACCTGATCTTTACCTTTTTTTTTTTTTAAATGAGCAAATTCTTTAAGTTTCTGTTACATTATCAGCCCCCTTCTTCTTTTGACACGGTCAAATCCGAAACAATATTAATATATTCAAACATGTGAAAATAGAGGTCACCATGATCAGATTAATTAATCCTACGAATAAAATCAATATAAAATTAGTTAACAATTAGGTATGGCATCAGCGCAATGCACCAATATACACATGTATCACTAATACAGTCGACTCTCGTTAAGACGAATTTTTCGGGACCGTCGGAAATAGTTCGTCTTAACGAAAATTCGTCTTAACGAAAATTCGACGTAGACGTTGGGAGGCCATTTTGGTGGTGTTACGTGAGAAAGTCTAGTTCGTGCTTTGTGTTTAATCGCCATTTGCATAAAACAAATGTTAAATATTACGTGTTTTAATTAAAGTACACGCTTAATTAAATCACTAATTTGGGATGTTTTACAAACTATCGGTTTGATCGCAGTGTTCAACAATTCGACATGTTTGCATTAACACAATGTAGTCTAACATTTTGCAAACATGTACACATCCTTCAATTATGTAAACAATCGATAATTAAATGTGCGAAAATACAGGTAAATCATCTCATTGACATGTGAAAACATTCGTCGCCAGCAGGATACGATCCGACTTCGTGTTAAACAATAGATTTAAGGTGCGAACTTGTTAAGCGGGACTTCGAAAAAACTTCGACGTAACGAAAAACTTCGAGACAAAAATTCGTCTTAACCGACAGAAATGCATATAGACAAAGAAGGATAAAATCGGGACTTTTGAAAAACTTCGACGTAACGGAAAATTCGTCTTAAGCGAGTTCGTCCTAACGAGAGTCGACTGTACATTACTCTGTTGTCATATCTAATCACATAAATAAGTTTCAAGTTTAAGTGGAAGACATCAGGAGGCAATTATCAGTTCACAGACATTACGACAAAGGATAACAACAGATACAAATAAACAGTAGCACGAACAAACATTAGGTAATATTTACAATTATAACTGTGTATTTGCCCTGGATATGGATATTGACATAAACCAGGTCGCACGGACTGCACGCATTTGTGTATTTGCCCTGGATATGGATATTGACATAATAACCAGGTCGCACGGACTGCACGCATTTGTGTCAACGGTATAGACAGATATGGATTCATATGCATCGTGCTTAGGATTTTGGAGTAGTTTACAGGTTGGCAAAGGTGAGTCTTAGTTTGTACAAGTACACAAATTTAGAAATTCTTAGTAAGAAGATAGTTTGTTTTCTGAGATAAATATAATTGACAATTATGTCATATCATTCATACTTGTCTAGTAGTTGAACATTATATATATAATAGGAGTGTATATTGATACAAATACAACATGGATTTATAAAATTAAATTTCATTTTAATTTCTAGCAAAGTGACGCATGAGTTTCTTTACAAAATAGCTTTTTCATACGCACCGTGTAGCCGCCACTTGGAGTCCAGTACTCCATGGCGTCACATCTCATCTCTGTGTAGATATTATGAACAAACTGATTTCGGCGATTCGCAAACACTTCCCCACGCGAAACGTCTGAAATCAGCAATTCGCAAACATTTCCCCACGCGAAACATCTGAAATCAGCAATTCGCAAACATTTCTCCACGCGAAACGTCTGAAATCAGCAATTCAATAGAAAAAGTGCAAACAGTTGTTTACACTTTGAAAGGTGACTTACGATTGAAATAAGTTTACGGTGTATTAATAAACGTTAATTATTGAGCCAATGGCGGCTTTTATACAGGAATTTAATAGAATCTAATATCGCTGAAAATGCAATCTTATGAAATTAAAATTGCCGACAACGACGTAGAAAACGTGTATTTATTCAGCAACCCACGTTCTTTTGTTTGCTATTTACTCCAGCATCGCAAGACATCAATGAAAAATACAAGTTTAGTGTTATTTGTAAACGGCACACTAGTGTATCCTAACGTGAACAAATGTTTCTAAAATTTGTATACAGACAACCTTTTGTCAATATAAAGCTACACATGTGTCGTTGAAGTGGCAAATACAGTGAGCGATACCATTTTTCATAAGAAAACAAGATTTCGCTGATGTCAACAATAAGCTTTGGAAAGTTATGCAAGTGCCAGACGATCGGGTTTTGGTATTTGTTCCAAACTTTTACATTTAACATAAGGCATAAGCAATCCTATGTGAAATTCCATTCCCCGATTTTTGAAATGTACACGTATAAACCTCAAAATGGGGGGGGGGGAAGACCACACTCAACGTTCACGTCCATTTTGGAATCATTTGCGCGACAACGGAAGAACCATTGAAACAATATCAACGCATAACAAAACGTTGTTGTTCCAATGAGACGCAGGCGTGTAATTGCCCGTCTGCAATCCGCGGACAACTTCTCCACTTGAATCAGAGGTGGGGGACAGATCACCGTAGCCAAATTAATGCCATACAAGAAAACAATTACAAAAATATTATAAGAAATCTTGCCATGTATACTTGAGAAACAAAACATTTTACTATGAATTAATATACTCTCATGCAGCTTAGTACTCCACGTATCCTATGTCCTACTATATTGACATTAATTTATAGATACTGTTGTTTTTTTCAGTACAATGTTTATACTTATATAGGTTCATCAGATTTTATTATTATATGTAAAATTAACGCTATTTAAATTTGTACAACATTTTGTATTTACATGTTTATTGTGCTAGAACTGTTGAAAACTATATACATATATTCTAAAAGTATTAATGTGGCCATTGACCATATATAGTAAATGTTCAACTATTATAAATATTTATTAATGTTGTATACTAATAGACTGTAAATATTTATTAATGTTGTATACTAATAGACTGTAAATATTTATTAATGTTGTATACTTATAGACTGTAAATATTTATTAATGTTGTATACTTATAGACTGTAAATATTAATTAATGTTGTATACTTATAGACTGTAAATATTTATTAATGTTGTATACTTATAGACTGTAAATATTTATTAATGTTGTATACTAATAGACTGTAAATATTTATTAATGTTGTATACTAATAGACTGTAAATATTTATTAATGTTGTATACTAATAGACTGTAAATATTTATTAATGTTGTATACTAATAGACTGTAAATATTTATTAATGTTGTATACTCATAGACTGTAAATATTTATTAATGTTGTATACTAATAGACTGTAAATATTTATTAATGTTGTATACTAATAGACTGTAAATATTTATTAATGTTGTATAGTAATAGACTGTAAATATTTATTAATGTTGTATACTAAGAGACTGTAAATATTTATTAATGTTGTATACTTATATACTGTAAAATATTTATTAATGTTGTATACTTATAGACTGTAAATATTTATTAATGTTGTATACTAATAGACTGTAAATATTTATTAATGTTGTATACTAATAGACTGTAAATATTTATTAATGTTGTATACTTATAGACTGTAAATATTTATTAATGTTGTATACTAATAGACTGTAAATATTTATTAATGTTGTATACTAATAGACTGTAAATATTTATTAATGTTGTATACTAATAGACTGTAAATATTTATTAATGTTGTATACTAATAGACTGTAAATATTTATTAATGTTGTATACTAATAGACTGTAAATATGTATTAATGTTGTATACTAATAGACTGTAAATATTTATTAATGTTGTATACTTATAGACTGTAAATATTTATTAATGTTGTATACTTATAGACTGTAAATATTTATTAATGTTGTATACTTATAGACTGTAAATATTTATTAATGTTGTATACTAATAGACTGTAAATATTTATTAATGTTGTATACTAATATACTGTAAAATATTTATTATTGTTGTATACTGATAGACTGTAAATATTTATTAATGTTGTATACTAATAGACTGTAAATATTTATTAATGTTGTATACTAATAGACTGTAAATATTTATTAATGTTGTATACTGATAGACTGTAAATATTTATTAATGTTGTATACTAATAGACTGTAAATATTTATTAATGTTGTATACTAATAGACTGTAAATATTTATTAATGTTGTATACTGATAGACTGTAAATATTTATTAATGTTGTATACTAATAGACTGTAAATATTTATTAATGTTGTATACTAATAGACTGTAAATATTTATTAATGTTGTATACTAATAGACTGTAAATATTTATTAATGTTGTACACTTATAGACTGTAAATATTTATTACTGTTGTATACTAATAGACTGTAAATATTTATTAATGTTGTATACTAATAGACTGTAAATATTTATTAATGTTGTATACTAATAGACTGTAAATATTTATTAATGTTGTATACTAATAGACTGTAAATATTTATTAATGTTGTATACTAATATACTGTAAATATTTATTAATGTTGTATACTAATAGACTGTAAATATTTATTAATGTTGTATACTAATAGACTGTAAATATTTATTAATGTTGTATACTCATAGACTGTAAATATTAATTAATGTTGTATACTCATAGACTGTAAATATTTATTAATGTTGTATACTCATAGACTGTAAATATTTATTAATGTTGTATACTAATAGACTGTAAATATTTATTAATGCTGTATACTAATAGACTGTAAATATTTATTAATGTTGTATACTCATAGACTGTAAATATTTATTAATGTTGTATACTAATAGACTGTAAATATTTATTAATGTTGTATACTTATAGACTGTAAATATTTATTAATGTTGTATACTAATAGACTGTAAATATTTATTAATGTTGTATACTAATAGACTGTAAATATTTATTAATGTTGTATACTAATAGACTGTAAATATTTATTAATGTTGTATACTTATAGACTGTAAATATTTATTAATGTTGTATACTTATATACTGTAAATATTTATTAATGTTGTATACTTATAGACTGTAAATATTTATTAATGTTGTATACTCATAGACTGTAAATATTTATTAATGTTGTATACTCATATACTGTAAATATTTATTAATGTTGTATACTCATATACTGTAAATATTTATTAATGTTGTATACTTATAGACTGTAAATATTTATTAATGTTGTATACTTATAGACTGTAAATATTTATTAATGTTGTATACTAATATACTGTAAATATTTATTAATGTTGTATACTAATAGACTGTAAATATATACATGTTGTATACTAGTAGACTGTAAATATTTATTAATGTTGTATACTAATAGACTGTAAATATTTATTAATGTTGTATACTAATAGACTGTAAATATTTATTAATGTTGTATAATAATAGACTGTAAATATTTATTAATGTTGTATACTAATAGACTGTAAATATTTATTAATGTTGTATACTAATAGACTGTAAATATTTATTAATGTTGTATACTAATAGACTGTAAATATTTATTAATGTTGTATACTAATAGACTGTAAATATTTATTAATGTTGTATACTAATAGACTGTAAATATTTATTAATGTTGTATACTTATAGACTGTAAATATTTATTAATGTTGTATACTCATAGACTGTAAATATTTATTAATGTTGTATACTTATAGACTGTAAATATTTATTAATGTTGTATACTCATAGACTGTAAATATTTATTAATATTGTATACTCATAGACTGTAAATATTTATTAATATTGTATACTCATAGACTGTAAATATTTATTAATGTTGTATAATAATAGACTGTAAATATTTATTAATGTTGTATACTAATAGACTGTAAATATTTATTAATGTTGTATACTCATAGACTGTAAATATTTATTAATATTGTATACTCATAGACTGTAAATATTTATTAATATTGTATACTCATAGACTGTAAATATTTATTAATGTTGTATACTCATAGACTGTAAATATTTATTAATGTTGTATACTAATAGACTGTAAATATTTATTAATGTTGTATACTTATAGACTGTAAATATTTATTAATGTTGTATACTCATAGACTGTAAATATTTATTAATATTGTATACTCATAGACTGTAAATATTTATTAATGTTGTATACTAATAGACTGTAAATATTTATTAATGTTGTATACTGATAGACTGTAAATATTTATTAATGTTGTATACTTATATACTGTAAATATTTATTAATGTTGTATACTTATATACTGTAAATATTTATTAATGTTGTATACTCATAGACTGTAAATATTTATTAATGTTGTATACTCATAGACTGTAAATATTTATTAATGTTGTATACTTATATACTGTAAATATTTATTAATGTTGTATACTAATAGACTGTAAATATTTATTAATGTTGTATACTCATAGACTGTAAATATTTATTAATGTTGTATACTTATAGACTGTAAATATTTATTAATGTTGTATACTAATAGACTGTAAATATTTATTAATGTTGTATACTTATAGACTGTAAATATTTATTAATGTTGTATACTTATAGACTGTAAATATTTATTAATGTTGTATACTTATAGACTGTAAATATTTATTAATGTTGTATACTTATAGACTGTAAATATTTATTAATGTTGTATACTAATAGACTGTAAATATTTATTAATGTTGTATACTAATAGACTGTAAATATTTATTAATGTTGTATACTAATAGACTGTAAATATTTATTAATGTTGTATACTCATAGACTGTAAATATTTATTAATGTTGTATACTTATAGACTGTAAATATTTATTAATGTTGTATACTCATAGACTGTAAATATTTATTAATGTTGTATAATAATATACTGTAAATATTTATTAATGTTGTATACTAATAGACTGTAAATATTTATTAATGTTGTATACTAATAGACTGTAAATATTTATTAATGTTGTATACTCATAGACTGTAAATATTTATTAATGTTGTATACTAATAGACTGTAAATATTTATTAATGTTGTATACTCATAGACTGTAAATATTTATTAATGTTGTATAATAATATACTGTAAATATTTATTAATGTTGTATACTAATATACTGTAAATATTTATTAATGTTGTATACTTATAGACTGTAAATATTTATTAATGTTGTATACTAATAGACTGTAAATATTTATTAATGTTGTATACTCATAGACTGTAAATATTTATTAATGTTGTATACTCATAGACTGTAAATATTTATTAATGTTGTATACTCATAGACTGTAAATATTTATTAATGTTGTATACTAATAGACTGTAAATATTTATTAATGTTGTATACTTATAGACTGTAAATATTTATTAATATTGTATACTCATAGACTGTAAATATTTATTAATATTGTATACTCATAGACTGTAAATATTTATTAATGTTGTATACTAATAGACTGTAAATATTTATTAATGTTGTATACTTATAGACTGTAAATATTTATTAATGTTGTATACTAAAAGACTGTAAATATTTATTAATGTTGTATACTAATAGACTGTAAATATTTATTAATGTTGTATACTAATAGACTGTAAATATTTATTAATGTTGTATACTCATAGACTGTAAATATTTATTAATGTTGTATAATAATAGACTGTAAATATTTATTAATGTTGTATACTAATAGACTGTAAATATTTATTAATGTTGTATACTCATATACTGTAAATATTTATTAATGTTGTATACTAATAGACTGTAAATATTTATTAATGTTGTATAGTAATAGACTGTAAATATTTATTAATGTTGTATACTTATAGACTGTAAATATTTATTAATGTTGTATACTAATAGACTGTAAATATTTATTAATGTTGTATACTAATAGACTGTAAATATTTATTAATGTTGTATACTTATAGACTGTAAATATTTATTAATGTTGTATACTAATAGACTGTAAATATTTATTAATGTTGTATACTAATAGACTGTAAATATTTATTAATGTTGTATACTAATAGACTGTAAATATTTATTAATGTTGTATACTCATAGACTGTAAATATTTATTAATGTTGTATACTCATAGACTGTAAAGTCTAACGTATTGAGAAATAAACAGTATATAAGAATATGTACTATCATTCTCTTGTTCTATAGTGTGACATTAAAAATATTAAGAGATTAAAATCTCTGTTAAAATTCTTCAAAACTAGTTCTACAGTAAGATTGAATATACGAGCCGTATATCAAACATATTTTGAAGCTATGTTTTTGTTTAAAGTTGACGTAATACTGTTGTTATTTTTTGTCCCGAAGACATCGATGTCTTATATGAAATTATCATGTTTGCTTTGACAAGTGCACGCATGTTTTAGATCTATAAATCAATTTCTTCATGTCAATTAATAAATCATATCTTTCTGATAGTAAAAGTTTTTTAATATTCATTTGTCTTTTTTTTTTGAATAAATGTCACAAAAATTTACTTATATGCCAATCAAATTATTTGTTCGTTTCCGACGCATTTCCGAAATTTAAGTTAAATCGTTAAAATTCACAACGAAATGGCGAACCTTTTATAGCGGATGTCGTGTATCAACCTGTCGTCTGGTGTCGATTAAATCCTATATTTTATTAAGTAACCTTTGTGTAACAGTGACATTTCTTCAGACCATATTGTAAAGAATAAAAGTCGCATTTAGCTTTTCTGAACAATATCGCTTGTGTATCAAACAATACTTTCTGTGACTGTTGATTTAACACGGAAATGCAAATTATGTCCACTAATTTGTTCTGTAACGTACACCGGTTGCCCTGGAGACGAAAAAATGGCACAACGTTTTTTAATTTTGTTATTTCAATTAATTTTGCACTGTCCCTCAGATGTTTTTGGTATTTTTTGTCAAGAATGCTCCACAAGGGAGATACGATAGATTTCAATAATTAGACCGGACATGTTGATTTCTAAATACTATTTTTTCCCCAAAACGATTCAAGCTGTGTTTGTTGTCCGAAATATTGGAAGTGCATAAAAAATCCACATGACACAAGTTGACGTTGTTTATAAACGTTGTATTATTTCAGGTTCAGACAATACAAGTTTATGAAAAAGTATGAGATCTTGGATGATTATGAGACCAATGGCGGTGATGCTAGAAATGAAAAAATGAAAAGAAAACTTTGTAAATGATCTCCTGTGGAAGAACAGAACATACTGATGTGGAAATTCAATGTTGATATTTTCTTATTTGGAATAAAAATGTATTAAAATTACCATACATGTTGTTTTTCTAATTCTGTAAATATTCAAAAAATTGTATAATGTGTGCTACATGTATTAATGTTCAATGTCACAACCAGTCTGCTTGGTTTCACTATTAATACCGACTCGATAATAAGACCACTTTATGTCGGACCCATGGGTGGTCTTAACAGCGGATCTTTACTGTACAATACTGTGTCGTAGTGGATAAGGAGCTGGGCACACAACCTGGAAGTCGTGGGTTCGAACCACCCAAACGCCGTGATGACTTTAACCCATGCAGCACCAGTATGCAGAATCAAATACGTTCCGAAAAGGCATTTATTTAAGGTGGTGAAGTCGCCATGTGTTTTGACAATGTCAATTAATATACCTGTGTATGCATTAACAACTCTCTACACTGTATACTAAAGTTGTACATGTAAGCTCGTAGAATAACTTGTGATGATGTTTTACATTCCGGTTAATGCACACAAAATTCTTAATATCAAAAGAATCTTTTGAAAGGAGAGAAAGTATACTAGCTTATGCTTTTGATTTTTTTTTTTCAAAATTATATCAATAAAAATATCAAAAAAAATATTGTTTCCATACTCACCCCTTGTTTCTGTTGTTGTTATGTTGAAATAAAAACTTAATTTTATGGTGTTTTTTTTTAAAATCTGGATAGCATGAGGTAGATTGGATTATTAACTTTGTATACATGTGCTTCTTTTGCAAAATTAACGCTTGTGCAGTTAGCCTGCTTTACTGGTACAAGTACAATTTGACAGTTCCAAAACTTCAAATAATTTTTTTTATGTTTCAACATTTTTACAAAATGATACCAATATGAGTTGAAGGAATGTAGAGCGATAAAACAGTGTACATTTCACCTTGCTATAATTTGTAGTTTTAATTTATTTTGCAAAAAATGGAATAATTATATCGCCTTGAATAACTCTCGATGTTCAAGAAATTCGTTCACAATATTTAAATTTCATTATCTTTTTAAATGCTTTTTTCCAGTCTATGTCGCTATGAACCAATATGTTAACTTCTGCGTGAGAGTTCTCAATAAAACATGGGGGGGGAGTATCTTTCATGATGTGAAATAAAGACAGTGTACACAGCATTATTTTCATTTTTATCTAAATTCAAACTTTGTGAACAAACTTTTTTAACACCCTGTACAAATTTCTCAGAAAGAATCTATGCATTCGAATTTCTTCTTGCTTAACTAACCATTTGCTTGAAGGTCTTAAACTAATGTTATACTCATTCTTTGTTCATTTATTTACCCAGCCAAACATGAAAAAATATATTTCCTATAGTTAAAACATCAATAAACATGCATTAACAAAGAATGAACTCATAATGTATTGATCCGTATTTGTTGAAGAAAAATGTGTGTACATCATTAAATATGAATTAGAGATATCTTCCAGTTTTTGTATTTTACAAGTTTTGTCTGCTAGTTATATGGTAATATTTTTTTTTCAATCGGTTATATATTTCAATGGATCTTATTAAAAATGTTTTAGCCAATGTAACAGCAATACTGGATGAAGCCAATTCAAACATTTTATGTTCAGATGAGCCAGATACATCTTGAATTAATTAAAATGGTCCTATTCTCCAAATTCATGAACAGTGCAGATAAAGGCTCGATCGAACGCTGTGCTGCATGCCAGTGTTACGTTAAATATCTGTAAGTAGATATTTTTGTAGCTCCGTGTTGATTATGCAACACTTATTTACTACAATGGTTCTGTTTATCGTAGTATCATATGTATACATACAGTTTGATCTCTATGCAGAAACAGTGCTGGTTTTACCATTGAGTCTTTGTTGTAGTTGAAAATGATTTTTCAAAACCGCCTTATAAAATTTACCAAAATTATACTCAAAATCATCATCAACAACAACAACAACATCGATATCATCAACATCATCATCAACATCATCACGAACACCATCAGACATAACTTCGTCATTACCGACACTGACTCAACTCCCATTCTTCTCAACGAAAACAAACAACACTATTTTATGATATGACATACTTTAATGATTTTGAACATATTAATCATTCGCTCAGATCTCCAGGCTAAAGGACGGTAACGGGGTGCAAGCGTTTGTTTATTTCTTTCCAACTGAAAATAAAAATTAAAACCATCAATTAATCGATAAATTTGCATAACACATATAACTATATAATCTATAAATATACTGTTTCTGATTGGTCTGGGAGTAATTGTCTTGAGTCCGTATAATGCGATATTCACCAATATTTTGGTGATATTAACTGGTTTATTAATAGTAACGGGGGAATTCCAATAAGCTTTCTTTATATGGCGATCTGTTTCTTACGAACGCTTCAGAAAGAGCGTTTCGGATGACCATGATTAGTGCATTCAAGCGTTCAGTAGAAGAGATCATTTCACGACAGAATCAAACGACAGGTATAAACAATGAAAATTCGAATTAAAATACTCGGCTTATTAGTTAAAAGACAAAACAATAATTAATAAAGCAATTATGGAGTTTTCTTCTGTTGATCATGGTGACTTACAGCTGGCGAGTTCTTTACTGTGTAGTATTTCTAAATATAGAAATACATTTTTATTCGGCGTAACTGTATAACATTGATTTTGACCTACATTTTTGACAAACCAAATGTTGTCCTCGAAGCGGACTTTTTAAAATCTGACAAATCATATTTTCACCCAAGAGGCACCAAACGGGGTTTTCGTAAGATGTGCGTTTGTTAGCAGTTCGAATTTTGCCGGAAGTAGTTCATATGTTTAAGCATAAGACAGGTCCATGATTATAGTATAAATAGATCGGAGTCAATTTCTGTAAGAATTTTTTCAACATTTAGCAAAAAACATTATTTCATTTAACATACCGGAAGACATAATTATATCAACGCCGTTTATATTTTTTTAAAGATATTTCTTGTTTTTATTGTTTTGGCATTGACTTTATTTTAAATCAAGAAAAAGTGACAAATTGTTTGAGCAAAGAAAATAAAACAGACTGTGATGTCCCATATTCATTGGCGCTTTGTAAATAAGTTTTGAAACATAAAATAAGTTCTCAAGACAGCCTCCGTAGCATAAGGTACACATAGTTGTCAAATACTTAGACAAATACAATCCACACTGCCTGGTGCTATGTCACAGAATATAGTTCCAGTCTACTCGATTAAAAACCTCTTTGTTCTGTTATTGAAAGTTCCAAACGAGCGCACTCTATGTGACGTATTAGTTTAAACATATTTTATTTACATTCTATGAACATCATAATAATACAATACAATATACAACATTTTACATTGAACAAGTTTGTTCAGTAGTAATGTGAAAAGAATGGGACCGAAAGCCAAAGACTTATATAGGTCTTCTCTGACGCATAAATTAGGATGTGACCGATTGCTATGTGATACCATGGTAACTTATGACATTATAAACAAAATACAGTAAAACCTCACTCAAAGACCACCTTAATAATAAGACCAACTCAAAATCGAGAACACAATCTTCATGTTCATTTTCACTGTTTTGCTTCTTATTCAACCTCAGTATTAAGACCACCTCAATATTAAGACCACCTCAATATTAAGACCATCTCAATATTAAGACCACCTCAATATTAAGACCACCTCAATCTTAAGTCCACCTCAATATTAAGACCATCTCAATATTAAGACCACCTCGATATAAAGACCAATTCAATATTAAGACAATCTCAATATTAAGACCACCTCAATATTAAGACCAATTCAATATTAAGACCAATTCAATATTAAGACCATCTCAATATTAAGACCAATTCAATATTAAGACCAATTCAATATTGAGACCATCTCAATATTAAGACCACCTCAATATTAAGACCACCTCAATCTTAAGACCACCTCAATATTAAGACCACCTCAATATTAAGACCACCTCGATATTAAGACCACATCAATCTTAAGACCACCTCAATATTAAGACCACCTCAATATTAAGACCACCTCAATATTAAGACCACCTCAATATTAAGACCACCTCAATATTAAGACCACCTCAATATTAAGATCACCTCAATATTAAGACCACCTCAATAAGAAGTTCTGTTGTTAAGGGTCCCAAGTGTGGTCTTATTATCGAGGTTTTACCGTACAAGACTTGCTAGGTGATAATATATATTACTTAAATTCATACTGATGTCTGTGAAAAACTGTTTTGTCGCAAGAACAGATTCCACGCAGCGGTTATCTTCCCTTGCAGTACAGAAATAACCACTGCCATTACTAAAGTCACGTGTTGATGGTTGGTTGGACAAAATGGCGGATCCGAAGAAAAAACTCACGTGATATCGTTGGTTATTTTTAATTAATTTTTTTTTTTTTTTTTTTTTTAACTTTTCATACCACCAAACCTCTTATATGTTTGAAATTAAGATATATGATTACAAAATTGTCAACAAAAATTAAATGAATGAAAAATATATTTCGTCAAAAATCTTGACGAAACGTTTGTGATGGCAGAGATCTCCGATAACTATAAGGGGAGATCACTGCGTAGGAGATTGGGAAAGTCATTGCACATAATGCGCATCAAAATAATATGAACAAAATGGACGCTCTATACGTATAAGAACTACTTTTTCAGATTACTCGGTTGTGAGTGTATGAATACTTACTTGGACACACGCATATTGGACAGGAGTGAACATCAAAGGAGACACAGTTAGGATCAGCCGGACAGTTGAAGTCAAAGTCTGGACATATTCCTGAAGAAAAAAAATAGGCACGTGACATAAAAAAGTTAAAACAGACAAAGTCACGTGACACAGAAAAGTTCAAACAAATGAAATCACGTGACATAAAATAGTTCAAACAGACAAAGTCACTTGACATAGAAAAGTTCAAACCAATGAAATCACGTGACATAAAAAAGTTTAAACAGACAAAGTGACGTGACACAGAAAAGTTTAAACCAATAAAATAACGTGTCATAACATAGTTAATAAACAGACAAAGTCACGTGACGTAGAAAAGTTCAAACCAATGAAATCTCGTGACATAAAATAGTTTAAACAGACAAAGTCACGTGACACAGAAATAAAATCACGGGACAAAAACAGTCTAAGTCTGAAATTCAGACTTAGACTTAAAATTTTGTTCCCTACGTCAATAGCATTGATTTTAATTTAAAAAAATGACAAACGTGTATAGTGGGTAAAAACGGTACTTAGATAAAATTCCGTTCGTTTAGATCTAACAAAAACAAAATGCTTGTCAGATAATTTTTTGAAAATAATGTTAGGCCCTAATGCCTGTACCTTTTCAATTGGGAAAATAGGCTGGAGAAATCCCAAATTTATAAATTTAAGGTTTCTTAAAAATAACTTTTCAGCTGTGGCTGGTGTTTGTTATATATGAGGTGATGTAAGAGCAAAGATTCTTTTATAAAAGGTCAAATACACAAACATCACAAAGAATTGGAAAACAATGATGATTTTTGGAGAAAAATTGACACTTTTTTGATAGGGGAAACAGCCTATACTCATCAGTAAAATCAACAACAAAAAACCACAACTTGTAGCTCTATATATAGATCTATTTTTATTTTTATTTATTATAAATTCAAAGTCTAGATCTGAGCTTCAGTCATAAGTTTTCGTGAATAGGGCACCAGGAATAGGGGCCAAACTGACAGGGTCAGCTGACTGTGGTACTGAATAGAAAGACAGTGTAAAACGAGCTATTAACATATATTGCTAACGTCGTATTATTCTTAGTACACGTAAAGGGATGATATTGTACCAAATATTGACGTCATAAAGATGACGTCATCGTGACGTAATTTTACAGTCGTAACATCTCGGCAATTTCCGTACAGTTCGGAAATAGACCTCGAAGTCTAGGTGTATGAATACACTCAACATCTCGGTACGTGATTCGGTTTTTCTACCTTATTAACTATAATACATCTGAACAGGGAAATACATAACAAGGTTATCATTATATGTTTTGTGTGCCTCGTATTCCTAATATTTAAAAGATCTCTGTCATGCGTTCAGGGGCGTAGCTTGGCCTTTTTGAAGTGTACGCACAATTGGGGTTGACACCTTCATAGGAGAGAAACCTATTTGTATAGCAAAATTGAGGCTTGTTTAACTCGCTTTGTATGTTGCAGTGAATGATAAGCGTTCGTTCAAATATAAGGCAAACGATTCTCTATCTGTTGTACTTTTTGAGCTGTTATTGTCTCACGAATTCATAATATACGGCCTGCAAACCCTTCACCCCCATTATTCCTCAGTTTTTATTTAAGTTTTATCCCGTCTAATATTTTTTGATTCCGATGACGAATTGTTCGCACGGGCATATAGTGGGTTAAGGTGGCTACGCCCCAGACTTTCCAACGAGAGTATATACATTCATTTCGTCTCCCGTGGCCGAGTGGTTAAGGCATCCGCCTTGCGAGCGGGAGATCGAAGGTTCGAATCTCGGTAGGGGTTCGTTCTGATATGGCCGGTTGGTGAACCGCCAGCTAGTTAAATAATGGTTACCTTGCGCCTACCTGCCTGGTACCTGGCATTAAAGGATAGGAATCGGGAAGTGAATGTGCTCAGAAAGTGGGTGTCTCAGAATTGGCTGGCTCTTTAAATAATGGTGACATTATAATAAATAAACACTTTTCTTTACTTTTACATTCTTTTCGGTATGCATGCTACTATCCGAGGTGATCCGATAATTTTACTTACCATTCCAAGGGGTCGTTGGTCCCTGAGTAGTTGTTGTTGTAGTCACGTGGGCTGCCTTGTTAGTCTGAAAGTTTAAATTAATATTATGCTCATTTTGTGTTCATTTGTTTACCTAAACAAATATGAAAAAAAAATCCTATAGTTAAAACATCACTAAACATGTATTAATAAAGAATGAACTCATAATGTATTAATCCATATTTGTTGAGGTAAGATGTTTGTACATCATATAATTAACATTAAAAAAAGAATCCAGTTTTGTTTAACAATTTAGGCTATTTTACAAGTTATGACTGTTAGTAATATGGTAAAAAACGATATTTTCAATCGGTTATACATTGAGATGGTTATTCTAAGAGATGTTTTAGCCAATGTATCAACAATACTGGAGGAAGCCAATTCAAACATTTTATGTTCAGATGAGCCAGATACATCTTTGATGGATTGATTGGTAGATATATTTCCAGGGATGAAAGCTGTGCAAATTTATCTGCCTACGATATCTAACTGGAAATTATTAACAGTGGACAATTTTGTAAGGAACATTCTTGTGATAATGGCAAAAGAGTTCTTCGCTTGCAGTTGATAAGGTTTCAACATTTCCATCTAGGTGTTTAATATATGTTTCTTCTACCCAGGTTTTACATCCGGGCTCTGTATGAGCATGTTTTACCGCCCGGTTGGCTCATTTGTTATATCCGCTTGGTTATCCCCCCCGGAAGGTCCGTGTTCGATTCCAGGGTGTGGCAGGTACTGTGATTCCGTGACATTTGGCTATGGTCATTTATCCTCCACCTCTGATTCATGTGGAGATATTGTCCGCTGCTTGCGGAAGGATACACTAGTACTGGTTGTTAATTAATTCCAGGAAAACTGGTTAAGTCAATTGACCAATCAGAACACACGATATTAGAATGTGTGGCAGTATTGACCAATTAGAACACACGATATTAGAATGTGTGGCAGTATTGACCAATTAGAACACACGATATTAGAATGTGTGGCAATATTGACCAATTAGAACACACGATATTAGAATGTGTGGCAATATTGACCAATTAGAACACACGATATTAGAATGTGTGGCAATATTGACCAATTAGAACACACGATATTAGAATGTGTGGCAGTATTGACCAATTAGAACACACGATATTAGAATGTGTGGCAGTATTGACCAATTAGAACACACGATATTAGAATGTGTGGCAGTATTGACCAATTAGAACACACGATATTAGAATGTGTGGCAGTATTGACCAATTAGAACACACGATATTAGAATGTGTGGCAGTATTGACCAATTAGAACACACGATATTAGATAACTCAAAAAATGTCGAAAAAAATGTTAAATTTGATAAAACGACAATGTACTCAACAAATTGGTTGTTTTGAAGATAAATCAAGCATATTAAGCAGGTAATTAGATATAACGTTAAAAATAATAGCGGGTGATTTTGACAGATCAAAATCTCAGGAACAACGATTAGAATTTAGCAAAAAATAAACATTAAATATCTACAACATTTCATAGGATGATTTCTCTTGTAACGGTGTTATATTTCGATGAGAGAAACAAAGTCTGGATGTTGTAGAGAGGTTGTTGCTCTATAGAGAAACAAATTCTGGCTGTGATTGAGAGGTCGTTGCTCTATAGAGAAACAAATTCTGGCTGTGATTGAGAGGTCGTTGCTCTATAGAGAAACAAATTCTGGCTGTGATTGAGAGGTTGTTTCTCTATAGAGGTCAAAGTCTGGTTGTTGTAGAGAGGTTGTTGCTCTATATAGGTCAAATTCTGGTTGTTGTAGAGAGGTTGTTTCTCTATAGAGGTCAAAATCTGGTTGTTGTAGAGAGGTTGTTGCTCTATATAGGTCAAATTCTGGTTGTTGTAGAGAGGTTGTTTCTCTATAGAGGTCAAAGTCTGGTTGTTGTAGAGAGATTGTTGCTCTATATAGGTCAAAATCTGGCTGATGTAGAGAGGTTGTTGCTCTATATAGGTCAAAGTCTCGCTGTTGTACCGAGGTTGTTGCTCTATAGAGGTTTAAGTCTGGTTGTTGTACAGAGGTTGTTGCTCTATATAGGTCAAAATCTGGCTGATGTAGAGAGGTTGTTGCTCTATAGAGGTCAAACTTGGTAGAATGTTACTACGAGAAATCTGGTCATATTTTGAAAAAGAGAGAGGGGGGTTATACTGTATTTAACTTGATTAAACGCTTACATGATCTTGCTGAGGCGTAGAAGGCATGGTGATGCCATTTGGTGCCGTCGGCATGGTCATTCTATGGGGTGCTGTCGGCTTAGTCATTCCATGGGGTGCCGTCGGCATTGTCATTCTATGGGGTGCCGTCGGCTTTGTCATTCCTGGGGGTGCCGTCGGCATTGTCATTCTATGGGGTGCCGTCGGCTTTGTCATTCCTGGGGGTGCCGTCGGCATGGTCATTGAGTTTTGACTGGAACTACAAGCATGCATAAATTAAAGTTTGTTTTCTATATATAGTCTCACTTGCTTAGATGGGTGATAACACAAAAAATATCCGGCAAGAAAATTAATGACAAAATTGTAACATGGGTGTATTCGTCAATGTACTACGTTCAAATGTCACGTGATTTTATCATATAATTACTTAGTTAATTACATATGCTTTATTCTGATTCATTTAAAAAACAAGTTATAACCTTTAGATAAGCGTTTCTATGGTTACTAGTCAGTACTAGCGCTCGATTGCACATAGGAGAGTGAAAACAAACCACCTTACAATCTCGCCCTAGACGAGATTTGATCCCGAGACAATCTGATCAGGAGACAGACGCTCCACCCAAAATCATCATACAGTCGGGACCTCGTTCATACGAATTCATTGGGACCGAATTTTATTTCGATTAATACATGGTTTCGGTTAGACCATATTTATTCAACATGCATTAGAAGATACACCGGGAACTGATATTTATTTCGGATGATACCAATTGTTCGGATAAAAGAAGTCCGACTGTATTTGTAAATCAATGAAAAGTTCGACTGGTACCTGGTATTCGATGCGGATGACTGATTGTTGGATGTCTGAGAACTGGAACCAGACGAGTGAGAACTACTGGAACTGCTGCTACTTCCGGATGTAGAGCTTGTTTTGTTGGTCTGCGTTCCTGTGTTACTTCCGGTTTGTGAACCCGACTGGTGGGAGGAGCTTGAATGTGATGAATGGGACGATTTCTTCGCGGTTGTCGTAGCCTTTGTTGTTGTTGTTGTTGTCGTTGCTTTCGTTGTTGTTGTTGTAGGCTTAGTTGTTGTTGTTGCTTTTGTTGTTGTTGTCGTTGGTTTAGTTGTTGTTGTTGTTGGTTTAGTTGTTGTTGTTGCTTTTGTTGTTGTTGTTGTTGGTTTAGTTGTTGTTGTCGTTGGCTTAGTTGTTGTTGTTGCTTTTGTTGTTGTTGACGTTGGCTTAGTTGTTGTTGTTGCTTTTGTTGTTGTTGTTGTTGTTGTTGTCGTAGCCTTTGTTGTTGTTGGTTTAGATGTTGTTGCCTTTGTCGTGGGTGCTTAAAACAACAAACATAGCGATAATATAAGTTCAATTAATTGCTCGTTAAGTGGGACAATATTTTGCTTCATCGTTATAATAATAGTCACATGATATAATGATAAAAAGGTTTCAATTAAAATATCTGTTGGTTTCTTCTATTACAACCTGTCCACACAAAGTGCACCTACCCGAAATAGTTCTTTACAAATAAAAATATTTTTTTTGTTCGGGATTTTTTTTTAATTCACTTAAAATCCTATTTCTTCAATTTTGTCGCTTTGATGAAATCGTTGCTAGATCTATAAACATATATATTTTGTATTGTACATTTGTACAAAAAGAGAGAGAATAAGTTGCCACAGGGAACGCAACATACATCAGACAGTGCCTCCCCACACAGACCTCCTGGAAAACAACAGTCCTTAAAACATAAAGCACTTGAGGAGGTTAAAGGGTACATACGTTAGGGAACAGAGGCGCAAGGAATGACCTGGCAGATCATACGGAATAACTGGGAGAATCAAACAGGACAAAACAGTGAGGGGGGGGATTAATAGATGGGAAAGAGCGAATTACACATCCATACTTCGCTTGTATATAAAAGGTCAAGGTAATGACGAAAATCAGCTGTTGTTATGTCATAAATAGAATCTTACATTTGTGGTCGTTTTTATTTAAAAAAATACCACTCATGTAATATCGTCTTTGTACTTTAACATCTAATCCTATATTTGGTAACCCTTGATTGACAACTGGCGACATGTCAATTGCCCCACCCCCGGGAAATTAAAAAGTATGTACCTTTGGTTGCATGATGGTTATGATGGTGATGAATTGTTGTTTGGCTTGCCTGGGTGCTGCTTATGGACTGCGACCCTGACATGTTTGATCCTGCTCCGGACTGCTGGGAGCTTGAGTGACTGTTTGAACCACTTCCGGAAGACTTCGGGGGATTGGCTGTCGGCGTACCACCACCACTTACACCAGTTGAATTGGAACCTAGTATTTGACGAGAAATGTTTTAGCATTTATCAATTAAATCACAAATCTTATTGTGGTGATGGCAAGAGTAGCTCAGTTATGTGATGCTCGAGTTTGCTCCATACCTTTTTTGTACTTGACGTTTTCAGTTTTGTGACGTCATCAGTTATTGTGATGCTCGATTTTGCTTCAAACCTTTTTTGTGCTTGACGTTTTCAGTTTTGTGACGTCATCAGTTATTGTGACGCTCGATTTTGCTCCAAACCTTTTTTGTGCTTGACGTTTTCAGTTGTGTGACGTCATCAGTTATTGTGAAGCTCGATTTTGCTCCAAACTTTTTTTGTGCTTGACGTTTTCAGTTTTGTGACGTCATCAGTTATTGTGACGCTCGATTTTGCTCCAAACTTTTTTTGTGCTTGACGTTTTCAGTTTTGTGACGTCATCAGTTATTGTGATGCTCGATTTTGCTTCAACACATTTTGTGTAAAGAAAAAAGTTGCTAACACTGCACTACATCAAAATATACGAAATACGCACCAATCACTACTGTTCATGATTTAAACTGATGTAAAATCACCGAAATTTGGAAATCGGTAAAGTATTGATTTCATGTGACAACCATTACGGACAAGCGAAAGTATTATCAAGTTAATTCATTCGAATTCATAGGGTCCGAAATTATATTTAGAATAAAACATTTTTTTCGAAAGCCCATTTTAATTCGACGTGCATAATAATACGCATCGGGACATGATATTCATTTCGGTTAATACAAAGTATTCGGATAGAAGGTTGTCGAATAAACGAGGTCCGACTGTATCTTTAAAGAGTCATTCCTAAGTTATGCAATATATGTTCGTGAAGAAACTTTTTTACGTATTCGGGAAGGAATGACATTCTCATTAACGAAAATACTTTATATTATATTTCGCTGAAATTGACCCATCTTATAATAAAAAAGACATTACACTTCGCATCGAGATTTCTTCCGAGATCAAACCAGCAATTAAGTTTTTGGGACGTCCTCCATCTTGTTTCTTAATACACTTGTATGTGTAAACTAGAAATATCTTTAAAAAGATGGGTGAGCGCAATTTGAAGGGTAAGATTTGTTGTGCAACATAAAAAATGCCGAAATGTTACGATTACTGGTCATCCAGATGCAAAATGGAAAGGTTAACCAATCCGCGTCAAGCTTACAAACCTTGTTCGGTAGAAGAGAAATAGCCTTGGTGGTTAACGCAAGATTTGATTGGTGTACACAACACTGATACGGAAATAGCAAAATCATGTTAGTACGGTTGCGCCGAAAAATGATGGAAAACGGTGTTGTTAACTGCAATGTTCAGAAATGTGAATGATTAACGTCACGTATGACGTCACATTCCGTACCTGACTGAGACGAAGATGCGGATGAATGACTTGTGCTCGAATTCGTCCCAGAACCATTCGTACCCGAGTTATTCGTTCCGCTGGTTGAATTGGATCCAGTGCTCTTTGACCCGGAAGTATTAGAACTGCTTGTGGAATTACTTCCGGCGTTGCTAGAACTGCTGGTATTATTTGTCACATGACCTGTGTATAAATAGAACACATATTTAGTACAAAATGGGGTGGTGCTTTACATAGTATAAATGGGAAATGCAATATACATGTAATAACATGCGGAATAGGAAATTGATTTTTATGGTACAAAAAGGGGAAATATCTTATTTTGAATACATGGACTCAAAATTAAAACTTAACAATTTGTTTAAATATCTGTTTTGTTTGTTTGCATGTTCTTTTGTAAATATTACACATGTATATCGCAACAGGAGATTATCACGAGTTCCTTCCCTTTATTCCAACTAGAGTTCTCTCCCATTGCGCGTTCTATAACATATATACCACATAATATAAATAGAACTCTATATGGGATAAAGGGAATTATCACGATTTTATTGAGGATAACGATTATACATATTGTTTACACATAGCACGATATTTTCATGCGTCAAACCAGGAAAACGTTTTCCTTACTTTGCACGTGATCAGCAATACCTGTTTCACGTGTAGGTTTTACACCGATCAGATAATCTATATATATACTGTAATAGCTATAAATATGTCGTGCTCGAATCGCAATGGAAGCAAAGGCAGGCGTCAAAACGTCTGACTAAACTTCGATAGATCTAAAATTTAACTTTGTATGTACCCCTGGTAAAAACCCGATCTTTAGCGAATTCCGGATTACGTTTATTGCTGCTATGCACAGATAAAACAAAAAATGTCTTTAAAAGATGATCGGCGCAAATTGAAATAAGGAAAGATGTTGTAGTTTTTATTGCTTAATATTTTGAGTCATTGCCACATGTTGATAAAATATGAGAATAAAAGAATACAACGAAATATTAAGCATGTCTATATTCAGATCATTTTATATTGTGCAAAATGGGAATTTCATGATTTGAGATTTAACTAGAAAGGGAAATATATGATTCTATATTGAACAAAATGGGAAATTTATGATTTGAGATTTAACTAAAATGGGAAAGATATGATTCAATATTGAACAAAATGGGAAATTTATGATTTGAGATAGAACTAAAATGGGAAAATATATGATTTAATATTGAGCAATTGGGAAATACATATATGATTCTATTTTTAACAAAATGGGATATTCATGTTTGAGACCGAACTAAATCGGAAATATATATTTTTACATTTTTATATAATATAAAATGAGATTTTTTTTTACCCGAACCACCATGTCCGCCAGAGTGTGTTGTTGATGTGCTGGACGAGGAATTGTTACCTCCGTATGACGAGGAGGAGCTGTTGTGTCCCCCGTGGCCCCCAGCGTGCGATGCGTTGTTCTCAATAACTAAAAAGTATAAGTAATGACAAAAATAATGAACGACGATAGCTAAACAAATTGAAAGAGTCATCTCCCATTGCTCTGACAACAATACAGCAGCTGTTTCCCTTGTACAGTTAAAGTAATTGGTAGAGTTACCTGCCTTAGGTTTAACGACAATTATATAATAGTTTTCTACCTTTACAGTTAAAATAATTAATAGAATTATCCCCATTTGTTTTAAAAACAAAATAATAATTGTCTCCGAGTATAGTTAAAACGAGTCGACAAAATAATCTCCCTTAGATTTAACGACAATCTCGAAGTTGTCTCCCTTGACAGTAAAACGTATTGACAGAGTAGCCCCCCTTTGGTTTAGCGACTCAATAATAGTTGTCTCCCTTGACAGTAAAACTTATTGACAGAGTAGTCCCCCTTTGGTTCAGCGACTGTTTAATAGTTGTCACCCTTGACAGTAAAACTTATTGACAGAGTAGTCCCCCTTTGGTTTAGCGACTGTTTAATAGTTGTCTCCCTTGACAGTAAAACTTATTGACAGAGTAGTCCCCCTTTGGTTTAGCGACTCTATAATAGTTGTCTCCCTTGACAGTAAAACGTATTGACAGAGTAGTCCCCATTTTGTTCAGCGACTCTATAATAGTTGTCTCTCAGGGAAACGCTAAAAACAAAAAGTGAGTTTTCTCCCTTTAATCATTACCTTTCACATTGTGGCCTAAAAGATGTCCACTCCTTGTCACAGTTGTTTCAATCGTTCGGTTAACTTCCACTCCATCAGCTTTAGTGATGTTAGTTGTAACTGTTGTCTCTTTGTCACCCTCTGTGGTCACCGTGGACGTCGACTCGTATTCGTAAAGTGGTCCTTGTTGCCAGCTGAATAAAAACGAGAGAATTAAAAGAGAGAGAATAAGTTGCTGCAGGGAACGCAAAATATTTAAGACAGTGCCTCCCCACACAGACCTCCGGGAAAAGAACACTCCATAAAAAAGGTATTTGAGGAGGCTCAAGGGTACATTCGTAAGGGAACAGGGGCGCAAGGAATGACCTGGCCATAAAACGTAAGGTATTTGAGGAGGCTCAAGGGTACATTCGTAAGGGAACAGGGGCGCAAGGAATGACCTGGCCATAAAACGTAAGGTATTTGAGGAGGCTCAATGGTGCATACGTAAGGGAACAGGGGCGCAAGGAATGACCTGGCCATAAAACGTAAGGTATTTGAGGAGGCTCAATGGTGCATACGTAAGGGAACAGCGGCGCCAGAAATGACCTGGCCATAAAACGTAAGGTATGTGAGGAGGCTCAATGGTACATACGTAAGGGAACAGGGGCGCAAGGAATGACCTGGCCATAAAACGTAAGGTATTTGAGGAGGCTCAATGGTACATACGTAAAGGAACAGGGGCGCAATGAATGGCCTGGCCATAAAACGTAAGGTATTTGAGGAGGCTCACGGGTACATACGTAAGGGAACAGGGGCCCAATGAATGGCATGGCCGACCATAAGGGAAAACTAGGAGAATCAAAGAGGACGAACAGGGAGTTTGTATTTGATGTGTTTGATGGCGAGGTTTTTGTCAACCGGGTATTTTGATGTATTTCTTGGGAAACATCGCCAATTCTTGACGGATTTGCATAAAGTAGGGGTCATTTCAAAGATAAATTATTCATGCTTCGAATTATTTGTCTATCATGGCTATATTTCGTTATTCGAAGTGCGATTTTGGCCGCAGAAAGAGGTCAGGCATGAAAAGCGTTAGATATCTTTTACTATATCTACTTGACGCCATTAAAAATGCAACTGTTTGAACAAGGCTTATTTTTGTAGTACCAATTGTCAAAAGCGTGTTTCAGCTATGTGTTTATTCTTCTTCAAAACTCTAGAACAATTATTTTTTTATTTCATTATTGATTAATTTTATGAAATTATGTTCGAGAAATAAAGAATAGTTTTGCCTTTGCAATGTCGCTTTATCTATATCCACAATTTTTGGTTTGCGTTTTAATGGCGTTAAGGGAATAAAGGGAGAGAACTCGGTTTTAATAACTAAAACATCATGTCATGTGACCTGAACTCACTTGTATGAAGAGTTGTTTGAACCCGCCTGATTTCCGGTTTGAGATTTTCCTTGTGACCCTGAAAAAAGAGAGAACAAACATATACAGTGCTTGTCCTAATTGCCATTACAGGATGTGGACTCACATTGTGGTTTTAATGTTTTTGATACAATTAAATGGGGTTTGAGCTTTCCGTTTAATAGGACAATAGGTATACGGAGTTTCTATATTGTTTGTAGTAATGTTTTTTAAATATTTTGCCAGGGAAAAACTAAATATTGCTTTATACTAAGATGTAAAAACAGCCAACTAGGGTACAAGTCGGACAAGTCAATGACCTAATGTACAGTAAAACCTCACTTAAAGATCACCTCAACAAAGAGACCACCTCAAATTAAGAACACAATCTTCAAGTCCATTTTGAAAGTTTTGCTCTTTATTCAACCTCAAAAATAAGACCACCTCAAAATTAAGAACACAATGTTCAAGTCCATTTCGACTGTTTTGCTCTTTATTCAACCTCAAAAATTAAGACCACCTCAAAATTAAGAACACAATGTTCAAGTCCATTTTGACTGTTTTGCTCTTTATTCAACCTCAAAAATAAGACCACCTCAAAATTAAGAACACAATCTTCAAGTCCATTTTGACTGTTTTGCTCTTTATTCAACCTCAAAAATAAGACCACCTCAAAATTAAGAACACAATCTTCAAGTCCATTTTGAAAGTTTTGCTCTTTAATCAACCTCAAAAATAAGACCACCTCAAAATTAAGAACACAATCTTCAAGTCCATTTTGACTGTTCTGCTCTTTATTCAACCTCAATATGAAGACCACCTCAATAAGACCAGTCTTCAAGAGTCCCAAGGGTGGTCGCATTATTGAGGTTTTACTGTAAGTTGCTCATAATATGCAAATGCTAGAGTCACGCATATATTATTCCACTGGAGATTGTCACGAGTTATCTCCTTTTATCCGTTTATAGTAGGTACTATAATTATATATATGTACATGTATTATAGAAGGGATAAAGGGAGATAACTCTAGAATGGATAAAGGGACGGAACTCTAGAATGGATAAAGGGAGAGAACTCTAGAAGGGATAAAGTGAGAGAACTCTAGAAGGGATAAAGGGAGATAACTCTATAATGGATAAAGGGAGATACCTCTAGAAGGGATAAAGGAAGACAAATCTAGAAGAGATAAAGGAAGATAAATCTAGAAGAGATAAAGGGAGATAACTCTAGAAGGGATAAAGGAAGATAACTTTAGAAGAGATAAAGGGAGATAACTCTAGAAGGGATAAAGGGAGATAACTCTAGAAGGGATAAATGAAGATAACTCTAGAAGAGATAAAGGGAGATAACTCTAGAAGAGATAAAGGGAGAGAACTCTAGAAGGGATAAAGGGAGAGAACTCTAGAAGGGATAAAGGGAGAGAACTATACAAGGGATAAAGGGAGAGAACTCGTGACAATCTTCAAAATGAATCGTAAACAATACAGTAAGGAAAGGCTACAATTGCAAATACAGTAAATGTCAGTAATAAGACCAGCATTGTTTCCAGTCGTTCTTAGTTTTGAAATTTTGGTTTCCGCTCATGTGACCGGTGTACGTCTGTTTTTGTGACACCAATTAGTCGATTGCTCAGCCTTGCAACTCCGCAACCTCACCCCTCCCTCCACGTCCATGATATAACTGATATGTATCATTTATTTAACTTAAAGTTAGTGTCCGCCTTTTTACTTGTATACTGTTTGCTGCTATTTTCGCGTTAGATCAATTTTGGCATAAAATACGCAAAAATGGAATAACTTAACTATAAAAGATTTGACAGAAAAAACTGAACCCAAACGCAAATGGAGGTACGTTTTTTTTACTTCACGTGGTGTTGTTAGTACCGCGAAAATACAAAAAAAAACAACAGTATAATGGAGGCATTACCGTTCGCTGCAGTCGACGATGCCTGTTGCGCATGCGTAGTCGCTTTTCTCGTAGTGGTTCTTCTGGTAGTAGTGGTCGGCTTTGTTGTAGTAGTGGTTGGTTTCGCTGCGGAAGGATATTTTACATGTATTCATACTCAAACTACTGTGAACAACTCGCGCATTCACAATGTGTGTAATTCGGTTATCGATATTCAGCGTTTAGCTATTCTGTTATGATTGATAAATATTTGTATATTTCAACGACAAACTAACTGATATACTATTTCGAATATAAGCGAACTACTTTTTTATTAGATCTACTTCAAATTTGTCACGGTCATTATTTGTAAATGGATCAATTATCATACATTCACCGCATCGTGCATGACAGAAAATATCAATTTCGAATATCAATATAAAATTGGAGAATCTAAAAGGGAGCAAAAATAGTCCTTTTTTTTAAATGCTAGCGGAGAGGTCGTAATATTAAGGTTATCGTGAGATTCAATTCCAATGTATTTTTTTTTAAATTCAATTCAATGTTCAATGTTCAAAGATATTTGACCATTACGGTATTCAAACAGCTTTTTTAAACAAAATTAATAAAATGTAATAAAAAACCTGTTGTTGTTGTTGTAGTCGTCGTAGCTTTGGTGGTGGTGGTTGTTGTAGGAGCTTTGGTAGTTGTTGTCGTCGTCGTCGGGGCTTTGGTAGTTGTTGTTTTAGGGGCAGACGTTGTTGTTGTTGTCATTGGCAACGTCTGATGTTTCCCACATTCACATGGCTCGTAGATTATCTTCACTTCCGGTTCCGGTGTGGCCGGTGGGGCACAAGTGGTAACTGGTTTATTTACTAAATACAAAGATAATTAATGCTAAAGATGACGAGATTTGAGACTGTGGGATACTGTTTCATTGGCTAAGATTTGGATCGATTCACGAATTATTGTGCTGTAAATAATCAGGAAGTTTGCGCTTAAATTGTGAGATTTCACTGTGAAGGTAGTTAAAATCTCCATCCTTAAAAGTGTATATAAGTATTATCACGACATAATTACCAACATTGTTCCCGGTTGCTTGAGTTGACAACTCTATAACAGTCTAGAAACATCGCCCTATCTGACAATCGCAAACAATGTGTGTGGAGAAACCGCTAACGAACACTTTACACATAAGGGACTTAACCGAATTTATTTAGTATATACGGAAAAAGGTATTTTGCTTTCAAAAACACAAAATGTCTCCGTAAATAAACGTAAGTTGTTTGGGATATAAACATATCAACGTTCTTCAGAGTTATTGTTCTGAAATTGTTCTTAATCAATAAATGTGTTAAAATTACGGTTAAAAATAATTGTGTGATTTCGTTAAACGTCTCACAATTTATGAACAGTACTAGTACAATGTATATAGTCATTCGTTCACTCACACAATAATTTAACCCGACATAATTGCAGTGAAATGATCAAAATATGTGCTATATACATGTTGCACGCAAGAGTCGAAATATAAACATGTTGCACGCAAATTTCGAGATGTAAACAGTTTTGCGCGCAAATTTCGAGATATAAACATGTTGCACGCAAATTTCGAGATGTAAACAGTTTTGCACACAAATTTCTAGATATAAACATGTTGCACGCAAATTTCGAGATGTAAACAGTTTTGCACACAAATTTCTAGATATAAACATGTTGCACGCAAATTTCGAGATGTAAACAGTTTTGCACACAAATTTCGAGATATAAACAGATCTGCGCGCAAATTTCGAGATATAAAGTTTTCCACGCAAATTTCGAGATATAAACAGTTTTCCACGCAAATTTCGAGATATAAACAGTTTTCCACGCAAATTTCGAGATATAAACAGTTTTCCACGCAATTTCCGAGATATAAACAGTTTTCCACGCAAATTCCGAGATATAAACAGTTTTCCACGCAAATTCCGAGATATAAACAGTTTTCCACGCAAATTCCGAGATATAAACAGTTTTCCACGCAAATTCCGAGATATAAACAGTTTAACCCACAAATTTCGAGAAACAAACATTATTGCTCGCAAAAACCATCACAATAAACATGTTTATACAGGTGCGTTATTGTTAGTAAGCAAATAAAAGTAAAAGTAACCACCGACTACCTCTTGTCATACACATCTTGCACGTGTAACATCCCTGGTCGTCTATGTCAGAACAATGACTCATAGGATGATAACTACCCCAGTCTGGTGTGACGGCATCTGAAAAATCAAAGCACTGGTTTTGAATTCAACACTTGCAGATTCACAGAATGACGGTACGAACCATTGTTGTGCATTGTTGAACCATTAAATTTAATTGCGCAGTTAAGTTTACAACCAGTATTGATTGTGTTATGCAGGTTACGCTCAGATGTTGAACTATTTTTAACCGATTAACTTACCTGTTATTCTTGCGCCACTTCCAGAAAATTGAATTACGCGATACGACTGTCGAAAAATTGCAATAGAACTACTTGTTTTACCGGAAAACTATATACACGTGAATAATTTTTATTTTAATACCTTTTTTAGGGCAACATTTATGATAGTTTATAAATATGAATATTATACAAATCAAGCATATGTTAGTTTATATATTACAGCGTTAGTGTAATATCAATTTATTTGTATCTCATGCATTGAATCTTAGAGAAATATATGAGCCCCTATTTTTTTCTTATACGCACTAACGGCTATTTTGTAAAGTGTTGAATGGTTTGTCCTCGACTCGCACATACTTATTTACGAGGAAAATAAAAATATCTCACCTCCAAAAAAAAAAAAAAAACCATATTGCAGGCAATCATATTCATATGAACTTAGTTTTATGGATGTCAACGAATATTCGGATATTCGAATATTCGTTTGAAGGATCGAATATTCGAATACTGATTCGGCATTCGAATATTCGATAAAATATATATTTTCAATATAAAAACTAAATACACGTGTATTAAATTTCAATGATGGGCATTATCGCATTGAATGACATTTTACGCGTGCAAATAATATCTTCAGATGCTAATTGACATGTCATGTTGTATACTTGGGTGGGGGGGGGGGGGGCTAGAGAGTCTTGTGATGACACATAGGCCCTGAAAATATTAGTAATCGTGGGGATTTTTCAATGTAAGTGATCAGTTTAAATCACAAAATTGAGAAGCATAAAGTAAACTTCGAATTTCAAATGTATTCTTATTAAATAAGAAGGTCGAATGTTCGAATATTCGTTCGGAGGGTTGACCGATTATTCTAATACCAAAATTGCCATTCGCTGACATTCCTACTTAGTTTGCATATAACTCCTCTGGATCAAGATATCATATCTAATACAGGTCAATACAATGGCGGGACGTTTACAATGATATCGGAGCCAATCCTCATGTTCGCTCTTAATCTTAAAGTGCGCATGCGCAGTCCAGTTAATTCTAAGAATTCCAATGTACCGGGCCGTATTGATTTATTTTTAAAAAGTGCAGGACATTTTTCTCAGAATGTGCCTAACGTGTGGAATGATGTCAGCCATTTTTATTGCATTAGCAAAATATTTTTTTCCATTTCTCTGGATTTTTTTCCTTTTCTCTTGAATTTTATAAACATGAAAGGTATTCGAATTTCCCGGATGACATCATAGTCCTATAATCGCTGAGCTTATCAGGTGGACTCGGTCATTAAGATATTGAAATATACTGTATACTTTTGTAGCGAACAATCCGAGTAATTAGATCTCCAATGCAAAATATGGCTCCACTTATTTCATATTACTAATGTGATATATAAGTAAATAGAATGTGTCATTTGAAAATGAAGAAATTTAGTTTTTCATTGCTTAGTACATGTACTTTATTTATTGACAA
The DNA here is from genome assembly GCA_032209605.1 of Mactromeris polynyma. NCBI lineage: Eukaryota > Metazoa > Mollusca > Bivalvia > Venerida > Mactridae > Mactromeris > Mactromeris polynyma. The sequence goes on along the minus strand of JASFXZ010000004.1, from coordinate 4,384,825 downwards.
AATTGGATTTCATTTTAAATAAAAAATAAAATGAATATTACTTTGAATGCTGCTTTTCTTCTTAGGTAGTTTATATACTTAACGCCATTAAAAAGTCTTAATGCATGGAACATGACTGTATAGATGTTCAAGGTCACAACCAGTCTGCTTGGTTTCGCTATTAGGACCGACTCGCTAATAAGACCATTTTTTGTCGGTCTCAATGTTGGTCTTAATAGCGGAACTTTACTGTATATACATAAACATGAACTTTCTATTAAGTGCAATCTCTCCAGAGCAAGCAATACACATTGGGGATTCCAAATTTGTCTACGGTTAAAAGGTAACACAGTGGTCGATGAGTAGAGCGCCTTACTCCTAATCCGAAGGTCGTGAGTTTGAGCTCTACTATGAACGGGGGTTTGATCACGGATTTCACAATTCCTAAATTTGACACGATTACTGGTTGGTAGCAAGGCAATTGCATCAGCCAAGATAGATAAAATCGTACAAAAATATCACATGAGCGCCGCTGTACGATTTCCAACCTCTTCTTTTAATTGACGTCATTTTCGGAAAACATCACATGTGACGTCACCATGTACTGACAGTATGCAATATTTGCCCCATATGGCAATATGATAACGAAGTGATCATATTGAGTAAATATTGTTTTCTGTTTGCAACTAGTGACATCACATATTGCGTTTTCTTGAAATGACGTCACTCACATAAGAGGTTGTAAATCTCATAGCAGCCCTCAAATATTCTCTTCTTTTTGCCTACCTCTCTTATAAGACGAATGTAAGATGCAATAAGTTTACGCGAGTGAAATACTGAAATTGTTTTTTACCGCTTATGTAACGAAAATATATAAACTATTTAAAGTATTTATGTCATGTGAGGAAAATTGTTTATGTACCGTATTATGTAATGTGTTTATAAGATGTGAGTTTATATAATATTTATGCAATGTGACAAATGTTGAAATTTAGTGAATTTATTTTTGTGAAATGTATAAAATGTAATGTGAATGAAATGTGAAAATTGAATTGTGATTATTTATGTTAAAATGTTGCATTTTGTTAATTTGCGATTTTGAAAAGATAAAGCATTGATACAAAACGAGAAATATCTTTAAAAAGATGGTCGGCGCAATTTGAAGTTAAGATTTGCTGAGCAACATAAAAATGCGGAAATGTTACGATGCCTGGTCACTCCAGATACAAAATGGATTTCGGTATGGTAACGTACCCATTATCGAAAGGTTAACCAATCCGCCTTAAGGTTACAAACGTTGTTCGGTTGAAGAGAAATTAAATTGCCTTGGTGGTTAACGTATGATTTAATTGGTTTACACAAAACTGATATGCAAATAGCAAAACCATGTTAGTACGACTGCGCCGACAAAAGTAGGCTCACATTTTAAGGTTAAAATAGTTAAGCAAAAAACACTACTTACTCGCAATCACCAGGACTGAAGCAAATATCACCAAAAGTTTCATGTTTGCCAATGTTACTCCGAGAATTGTAGAGGTAAATTTGGCGGAAACACGCTAAGTCCCCTTTTTAAATACCCCTTCATGGTATCGAACTTATCAGCCCCAGATAACGGTATCAATAACCCCGGGTTAAAAGGTCCATTGGGGATATTACAGGATGCATACAGTACAACATTGTCTCAATTTACAGTCATCAATTTTGTAGGGGTCAAAAATTAAAGACAAAGCATTTCGTTTATTCTGACAATTTTTGTAGATATAAGAAAAGTCGAAGTTTGTATTAAGTTATAGTAAAATTATGCTAATTCTTTGTTCATTTGTTCACCTAAACAAACATGAAAAATATATTTACTGTAGTTAAAACATCAATAAACATGTATTAACAAAGAATGAACTCATAATGTATAGATCCGTATTTGTTGAAGAAAGATGTTTGTACATCATACTTTTTTTTTAAATCCAGTTTTTTTAACAATCAGGCTATTTTAAAAGTTTTGTCTGTTAGTAATATGGTAAAAGAAGATATTTTCAATCGAGTATACATTGAGATGGTTATTATAAGAGATGTTTTAGCCAATGTAACAACAATACTGGAGGAAGCCTATTCAAACATTTTATGTTCAGATGAGCCAGGAGCCGCGGCCGTGGTCCAGTTGTTAGTGCGCTGGACTTGTAACCCGGCGATCCGTGTTCGATTCCCGGTCGCGGCAGGTCATACCCTTCCATGAAAATTTGACAAAAATGTTGATTTTCCTCCACATGTGGAGAAGTTGCCGGCTCCTTGTGGAAGGGTAAGTTAGTACTGGTAAGAATTCAGTCCAGGAAAAACTGGTTAGGTGAACCGGCCGCCGTATATAACTGAAATATCGTTGAGAAACGGCGTTAAACCCGATGAAACAAACAATCAGATGAGCCAGATACATCTTTGATGGGTTGATTGGTAGATATATTTCCAGGGATGAAAGATGTACAAATTTATCTACCTACGATTTGTACAAAACAGTATTACAAAACGAAAAAGATGAGATGTGTTTTTTTCTCAAAAACATTTCATGAGATTCAAATGAGATTTGTCTCAATCTCAGTCTCTATTTTGAGGAAAATCTCATATTGAGCTGAGATTTTTATTGGAGATGCTTTATGAGATCGGGGCCTGGTAGACTTAATTTTCGCTGTCAAAGTGAGATTTCTTAAGACCTTTATTTCGGTTCTTTCAAGAAATTCTCAAACTGAGATTTGTTAAAGATATTTCTTCATGTCGGCTCTTGTAAATAATTAAACAAAATACTGTGCTGTTCTAGACCCGAGCACATCCGGCCCCGATCTCTCAAAGTATCTCAAATAGAAATCTCAGCTCAATATGAGATTTCGCTCAAAATAGAGGCTGAGATTGAGACAAATCTCATTTGAATCTCTTGAAAAACTATGGAAAAAAAATCATATCATTTCTTTTCGTTTTGTAATACCGTTTTTGAGTACGGTCTGAGATGAGGAAAATCACAACGATTTGAGACAATAATTGAGCTGAGATTTATCTCAAATTGAGATAGTTCGTGAGATCCTGGCCTGGTTTATTTACCATCTACCTCGGGTCTAACTCACACACATTATAAGACTGAAACTCAGACTTAGACTTAAAAATGTGAAATGTTCTTTTTGTTCCTACGTTGATATAACAATATAGATTTTAATAAAAAAAATGGCCAAAGTGCTAAGACACAATTTCACCCGTTTAGATGAATACAAAATGATGGTAAATATATTTCCCCTATTTTTGACTGATACATAGCTAAAATATAAGAATTAAATAAAAAAAACTTAGATTGAGACAGACTTTCGTTGCTAGGGGTGTAAAACTTGAGATCGGTTACCAAGCTCGGTTTGAATTTATGTTCTCGGATTTATTATTTGTTTAATATACCCCACAAATTTCGAATACTGATTTTAAGGGATATTTCATCGTTCGTTGAGTACAAAATTTTATCTGAATTTTTTTACAATAATATTTATCTAGCCCTTTACCGGTGCCCTTGAGTGATACGGACCCTTAATATTATCTCATGTTTATTTTCGTGACCTTATTTTAGATGCTTTAAGGGTTTATGTTATGTCCCACTATCATAATTTCCTGAGTTCAAGGGTTTTATTTCTAGAGTGAGTGCGCATGCGCAGTCAGACATGTCAGTGCTTTGATTACACAACAGCGTCTGAAATTACACACGTGACCCAACATCCGGCATTTAGAACTCAAAATTTAGTGTATACCGCATCTAGTTTGTAGTGCTACATCAGGAGCTAAATTCAAGTTTAAGTGAAAGTGGGGGACTCAAATATCAAAGGACAGAGTGCATTTATTAACAGTGCGGGTATTTGATACACACACTATGTTGACAAAAGCACGTTTTCATATCAATACCTTAGAACGATTGTTTCAACATCGTGGGGTTAACAATTTCGAGGCATGCTACGTTTATTTGATTGGCTAAATTTCTGGAGTGCTTTCAATAATCAAGACGCATGACATGTCTGCTTATTTGCCTACGTCAGGTGATATAGAGAAATGTATGTTTGTACACACACAATTACTGTGAATGGACTATGATACAAAACAGATACAGAGAAAACTACGACCCCCCACCCTCCCCCCCCCCCCACCCTTCGACTAAACTAGATACTCACATGTTTTTATATTCTATCTCTAACTGTTCGAGTGCACTGAGAGACGTTACGACATACTTTAAGTCAAACCTATTTTCTTCTATTTCTATGTCGTAAGCGACTTTTGTCTCACGTGACAGTCGATCGCCATTTTGTGGCATCACTAATCAAACTATATTTTCCTATAACGTACAGGAAAACTTCAGCAATAAGACCACCCTTGGGACCCTTGAAAGCTGGTCGTCTTATTGTACAGTATAACTTCAGCAATAAGACCACACTTGGGACCCTTGAAAGCTGGTCGTCTTATTGAACAGTAAAACTTCAACAATAAGACCACCCTTGGGACCCTTGAAAGCTGGTCGTCTTATTGTACAGTAAAACTTCAACAATAAGACCACCCTTGGGACCCTTGAAAGCTGGTCGTCTTATTGTACAGTAAAACTTCAGCAATAAGACCACCCTTGGGACCCTTGAAAGCTGGTCGTCTTAGTGTACAGTAAAACTTCAGCAATAAGACCACCCTTGGGACCCTTGAAAGCTGGTCGTCTTATTGAACAGTAAAACTTCAACAATAAGACCACCCTTGGGACCCTTGAAAGCTGGTCGTCTTATTGAACAGTAAAACTTCAACAATAAGACCACCCTTGGGACCCTTGAAAGCTGGTCGTCTTATTGAACAGTAAAACTTCAACAATAAGACCACACTTGGGACCCTTGAAAGCTGGTCGTCTTATTGAACAGTAAAACTTCAGCAATAAGACCACACTTGGGACCCTTGAAAGCTGGTCGTCTTATTGAACAGTAAAACTTCAACAATAAGACCACCCTTGGGACCCTTGAAAGCTGGTCGTCTTATTGTACAGTAAAACTTCAGCAATAAGACCACACTTGGGACCCTTGAAAGCTGGTCGTCTTATTGAACAGTAAAACTTCAACAATAAGACCACCCTTGGGACCCTTGAAAGCTGGTCGTCTTATTGAACAGTTAAACCTCTATAATTAGACCACGCTTGGGAATAAAGTGGTAAATTACAAAGTGTGTTCAGTGTATACATGTATGAAGTAATGAATTTAACACAGCAAACAGAAGACATTTAAGATGTTCTACACCTTGCACAACGATGCGTGCACTTAGTTCACCTCTCTTCCCAAGATCGGTGTCAGTGCTTTGATGACGTAGAATTTAATCAGACAAGTTCACCTGTTTTGTAATTCCATATCCCCTGTGTTGTAGCCTCACGATTACGCTTATCGTTTTTTTTTGTCCCTATCAACTATACTAATTTTTTTATCATGTCAGCAGTTTGGTGACAGTTGACCGAAAAAAGCAGGAGGTAGTCTCACGGTGCGCATGCGTGTTTTTTTCTCCATTACGTGAGACGGTCATTCGGCACGACTCCGTCAATACCTTTGTCGGTGTTCTGATACATGAGGTTGAGTAACACTCCTTTCAGTTATGTACGACAGTTCGTTTATCTAGCCATTGTTCCTGCGTAAGCAAACGGTCACCGGTTCGTTGGCTTACTGGAGGTCGCGGGTGCAACAGATGGCGATTTCGAACCTCGGTCACGACCTTCCAGAGTCGTTTAAATGATCATAGAAGCCCCCTTGCCTACGTTCAGAGTACTACTAGGATTGGTTATCCCTGTGTCAGATTGTTTTTGTATTTGCGTTTATTCCTCATCGCCACCGGTTTCCCATATGGGCGACGCCTCCAGAAGAATTTTAGTCATTTTAGATTTTTGGAGGATAGTGCGTGATACAGAAGATGCCCCAGTTCCAGAAGCATCCCTGGTTCTTTTACGTCCCCAATGTAAAGCATCGTACACGGGCCTTCGGTTTTTGTCTCTATCCGAAAGACTGTAAGTACTGTTAGTGGTGGAGCGGGGGATCGGACCTGCGACCCCCGGATTATTAGTCCTGTGCGTTACCACTGGACCTCGGATCCGCTACTGATATTACCTCCATTGATTGATGTGACTGGGTGGGGTATTAGATCAAGTATCTACGGTGTGGTATGTGACTGGGTGGGGTATTACATCATGTATCTACGATGTGGTATGTGACTGGGTGGGGTATTACATCATGTATCTACGATGTGGTATGTGACTGGGTGGGGTATTACATCATGTATCTACGATGTGGTATGTGACTGGGTGGGGTATTACATCATGTATCTACGATGTGGTATGTGACTGGGTGGGGTATTACATCATGTATCTACGATGTGGTATGTGACTGGGTGGGGTATTACATCATGTATCTACGATGTGGTATGTGACTGGGTGGGGTATTACATCATGTATCTACGATGTGGTATGTGACTGGGTGGGGTATTACATCATGTTTCTACGATGTGGTATGTGACTGGATGGGGTATTGCATCATGTATTTACGTTGTGGTATCACAGTGTGACAACCCAGGCTATAAGTAGCCACAGTATCAAATGTGCGATTAAGAACTTAAAGATATGTCTTGCTCATCTGAATCTAAATTTTTCATAGGCTTCATACGGTACGTTGTTACATAGTCTAAAACATCATTAATAAGAACCATTTCCATGTATAACCATTTAAAACAATCTTGTTTTTTTTCATATTACTAACAGACAAAACTAGTAAAAAACACCCGTTTGTCTTCAGTCTTCAAACTCACGAAGCTGATTGGTTGTTTCTGAGTCCAGTCTTCAAACTCACGAAGCTGATTGGTTGTTTCTGAGTCCAGTCAGCAAACTCACGAAGCTGATTGGTTGTTTCTGAGTCCAGTCTTCAAAGTCACGAAGCTGATTGGTTGTTGCTGAGCCGAGTCTTCAAACTCACGAAGCTGATTGGTTGTTTCTGAGTCCAGTCTTCAAACTCACGAAGCTGATTGGTTGTTTCTGAGTCCAGTCTTCAAAGTCACGAAGCTGATTGGTTGTTTCTGAGTCCAGTCTTCAAACTCACGAAGCTGATTGGTTGTTTCTGAGTCCAGTCTTCAAAGTCACGAAGCTGATTGGTTGTTTCTGAGTCCAGTCTTCAAACTCACGAAGCTGATTGGTTGTTTCTGAGTCCAGTCTTCAAACTCACGAAGCTGATTGGTTGTTTCTGAGTCCAGTCTTCAAACTCACGAAGCTGATTGGTTGTTTCTGAGTCCAGTCTTCAAAGTCACGAAGCTGCATGGTTGTTTCTGAGTCCAGTCTTCAAACTCGCGAAGCTGATTGGTTGTTTCTGAGTCCAGTCGTCAAATTGACCAATGGCAAGGCTGCTTCTATGACTGATAAAAAAACCCTCTATGTTGTGCCCTCAAACCATATTCATTCATAATGTTATTGCTCTACAAAGTAAATTACATTTAAGGTCAAATTTCAGTGCGATTTAAAGATACTTTTATCCAAATTCTTCGCCGCTATCTTTCAGCGGTATTTTATTTTTGATATGATATCTGGATGTTTGAATAAGGGGAGATACGTTGTGTTGGAAATTGTACCATTGCATTTCTGATGTACTGTTGATCATAGCAATAAGAAATATCACTAATGATAATAACTGATGATGATGATGATGTTGGAAAAGATACTAATGAAGATGGTGGTGCCGATAATGATGATGATGATAGTGGTGATGTTAATGATTTTGTTTTTAGAGGTGATTATATTTATGACGATGATGATGATGATGATGTTGGAAAAGATACTAATGAAGATGGTGGTGCCGATAATAATGATGATGATAGTGGTGATGTTAATGAGTTTGTTTTTAGAGGTGATTGTATTTATGACGATGATGATGATGATGTTGGAAAAGATACTAATGAAGATGGTGGTGCCGAATGATGATTATGATAGTTGTGATGTTAATGATGTTGTATTTAAAGGTGATGATATTTATGATGATGATGATGATGTTGGAAAAGATACTAATGAAAATTACATTGCCGATAATGATGTTGATGATAGTAGTGATGTTAACAATGTTGCATTTAGGAGTGATGAGAATTATGATTATGAGGATGAGGGTGTTTTAGATGAAATTATCGTCTGCTTTCCGTTCAAAGTTCGTAAACGACATAAAAACATATAATAAGTTTAAGTATATACAGAGCAATATTCTAATTGGTCACTTTGTTTTTGTGAACGGTTGCTTAGCAACAATATATACAATCTTATACAAAGTAGTTATCAGGGAACAAGATAATGTGGGCAATTTGCGACAAATTTCATTATTTGCTTTCGGTCAGTTATTTATATTTATTACTATCGTGGGAACGAGATGAAAAGCAAAACAAGACTTAACGTGATAGTTTCATTAAAATCCCAATAGACTGCTTTGTAAACTGACTAAAAATATGGACTAATTTACTCATTTATTTCTATAATATCTGCCAATGGCTGCAAAAGTGGTTCATACATTTACGAGCACTTCTAACTTATGTTGATGTTAAGATCCATGTAAAATGCCTATCAAAGGTCATGTTTGGTGTAAAAGTTGACCATTTTGAAGAGCAAACAGCACAATATTACACAATATCACAATATACAGGTAGGTAACAATATAACAATCACATAGATAAAACATGGAAAATACCTATAAAATATAGAATATATAATAACAAATATTTTTGAAAAAAAAGGTACATGATTCATGCGTTTTAAAAGTACTTCCCACAAATAAAACTTTTGGAAACTTTTCCCAACAATACTATCAGTACTTTGATAATTGAAGCCACCTTAGTATTTTAAGACTTTTGTTGTTGTTGTTGTTGCTGCTGTAGTTGTTGTTGTTGTCACTGTCGTTGTTGTTATTATTATTATTGTTGTTGTTGTCGCTGTTAGCTTTATTAGTACTGTTGTTGTCGCTGTTGTCGTTGTTGTTATTATTAGTATTGTTGTTGTTGTCGCTGTTAGCTTTATTAGTACTGTTGTTGTCGCTGTTGTCGTTGTCGTTATTATTATTATTGTTGTTGTTGTCCCTGTTAGCTTTATTAGTACTGTTGTTGTCGCTGTTGTCGTTGTTGTTATTATTATTATTGTTGTCGCTGTTGTCGTTATTATTATTAGTGTTGTTGTTGTAGCTGTTGTTGTCGCTGTTGTCGTTATTATTATTAGTGTTGTTATTATCGCTGTTGTTGTCGCTGTTGTTGTCACTGTTGTAATTATTGCTGTTGTTGTTGTTAATCTGTTACAAATTTAAAGCTTTGATAAAATAACTTAAATTTGTGATAATGTTGGACATATTTGAGAAATACCGGTCTGCGTTTCAAGATTTAAGTGTGAGGGCCATCTACATGACCTATTCGTCTGATTGGTTATTATTTGAGCTCAGTTTTAAAATTGACCAATGACAATGCCGCATTCCTTGCATTCTACGAATACGTATAAAACATCCTGATAAGTTTGCGATGCTGACAAGTAAATATCTTTATTGCCTCCAAGCAATGAAGATTTACATGAAGTGGATGGAGATATAGTATCCATACATAGGGTCATAGTTAGGGACATATCACATTTTAGGGTTCGATACAATTTTAATGTAAAAAAGTGATAAACTATTAATAGTCATTCAATCTAAAATATTAGTAAGGATTACACTTATAAATGACGATAACGATGATGATGATGAAGATGGTGGTTGTGGTGATGACGGTGATATTAATAATACCGGTGGTGATGGTGATGACGGTGCTGATGATAATGACGGTGAGGATGATGATGACGGTGATGATGATGATGGTGATGGTGGTGATAATGATGGTGATGGTGATGACGATGACGGTGATGATGATGACGGTGATGATGATGATGACAGTGATGATGATGATGATGATGGTGATGGTGATGATAATGATGGTGATGATGATGATGATGATGATGGTGATGATAATGATGATGGTGATGATGATGACGGTGATGATGATGATGACAGTGATGATGATGATGATGATGGTGATGATAATGATGGTGATGATGATGATGATGGTGATGATGACGGTGACGATGGTGATGATAATGATGGTGATGATGACGGTGATGATGATGATGATGGTGATGATGATGATGATAAGGGTGATGACGAGGATGAAGAAAAAGAAGATAATAATGATGTTTGTGATGAAATTATAATACTGATGATGATGATAATGATAATAGAGATATTTATTTTCGCATTCCGCTGCTGTTTGCAAATATGCAGATCATCAAAATTGAAATATAATTAAATTTGGTCACGTAGTTACATCAGCTAAAGTGCTCGCGAAGTGAGTGCGTGTATTCTCAATAGTTAAGATAGTAGAATGCACTAGAAGAATGACCCACTTTTATACAGACACGTATATGTGCAGATAATAGTTTTATTAATTTTGCAAATTTAGACAAAACCTGAAATAATTACATTGCAACGATTCCGCAGTAAACAATCGATCATATTAATGAATTCATTCGTTATATTATTTCGATGCTTTTAATGTCGGTAAAAAATGTTTTTGAATCAAAAAACGTTCAACTGTTCATTTTTTTTTAATGCATATCTCACAAATCTTAATTATTCTGAGCCAATCAATTTGTTTGTAAGTTTATTTGAATTGGGCCAATTTTTTCCCGGAATGAATTATCAACCAGACTTTAAAATGCCTTTTTACAAACAGCAGACAACTTCTTCACTTGAATTCAGAGCTGGAGAACAAAAAACCGTAGCCAAATGTCACGAACAAAAATGACATGCCCGGAGAAGATGACAACGATGGAAAATAAGTTAGACATAACTTCCGGTACTACCACTGGGTAAACAAACGATTTTTCGATATTGTATCGATATTTAAAAAAATGATATCGGACCGACTAGTTTGTATCGATAAGGGATCGATATCGCTTCTATCGATGACGCCCTGTTCTTAAAGATGCATCTGGCTCACCTGAACATAAAATGTTTGAATTGGCTTAATCCAGTATTGTTGTTACATTGGCTGAAACATCTCTAATAAGAACCATTGCAATGTAACCGATTGAAAATAAAAAATTTACCATATTACTAACAGACAAAACTTGTAAAATAGCATGATTGTTAAAAAAAACTTCCAGGTTTTTTTTTTTAATTTCATGATGTATAAACATCTTTCTTCAACAAATACGAATCAATACATTATGAGTTCATTCTTTGTTAATGCATGTTTATTGATGTTTTAACTACAGAAAATATATTTCTCATGTTTGTTTAGGTAAACAAATGAACAAAAAATTGAAAATAATATTACTTTAAACGAACATGATTGTTATTTTTATGTACTTGTGGACGAACAGAAAAAAATGTAGACGATGCATGAGTTTATCACCAGACGAGACCGACCGCACTTATCTGACTTTGTTCCATTGTCCCAGTTTTGTGAGTTCTGGCAGACAATTTTGATAACAGTAGTCCCCTGTTTGTCTGCAAATCTTTCAATACGTGATTCACTTAGCTTGGACCCACGAGGCAGTGTACCGCGTCTGTTCGTCTATTCGTTCCGTTTGGTGCAAACAATTTGTTATAAAAAATGAAGTTTTTTATAATTTGTAATGTTTTAAATAGTTTTCTCATTTCTGGAGTTGTGCTCGCAGATAATACAGGTACGTAAGTTTTACATTACAAGACTTTATATATAGTCAACGTTTGTGTCAATATTGTTATAAAAATTCTCCGCCGCTAAGTCACGTACAGAGGTCCCGGAGTTTTGGTAAAAATATTTCGCCAATTAGATTTGGTTAATATTCACTTATGCTAACATTCATTTAAATATTATAATTTCTTACTGATTTTTTTTTTTGAATTTTTGAAAAAAAAATCTTTATTTTAGTAAAAAACTTAGACTAAGTTATTTTTATTAGCGGAATCAAACAACGTCACGTGGAAAGTGTGGCGAAATCGTATGGGAATTCAGTTTTTAGTAAAAAGGGGAAATAGACTGATATAAAAAAATAGCAGACATATTCAATCTTAAGGTGTCAGCCTGTATGGAATTCTGTACAGCTCATGAATAGCTAGAATTGTTGTTAAATCTTCACAAAGTCTATGTCATTACAGTAATATCTCTGTAATACGACCACCCTTGGGACCCTTGAAAGCTGGTCTTTATATTGAGATGGTCTTAATATTGAGGTTAAATAAAGAGCAACACACTAAAAAATGGACTTATAAATTGTGTTCTTAATTTAAGGTGGCCTTATTATTGAGGTGGTCTTTAAGCGATGTTTTACTGTAATTATTTCAAGTACGTTGCTGTAAATTGTTTTTTGTCTGCACGTGACTCGGTCAAATTTTCTACACGTTCGTATCCTGCGCAGAGCACGTGTAAACCTCAAATTTTGCAATTTGTAAATCGGGCTTCAGAGTGTGGGTATCGTTTACTTACATACTTACGTTTTGCGTAAGTTTTTGCGTAAATTATCAATTTACAAAAAACTTAAGTCCGTTTTAATAAAACTGCGTAAGTTTTTTTCCACTTAGGTGAAATGTGAACTCTTCAATCAGAGGTATAAACTTTGATGAAATATCGCTCAAAGCAGACAGTAGCAATAGCTCAATTGGTAGCACTTCGGTCTAGTAACTTCGACCAATAGATAGGGTGTGAGTTCGAGACACATTCCAGTCCCGTCTGGGTTATTTGTGTTTTTTTTTTGTTATCGTCTAATTGTTTTGTCGTTAAATCAAACTTGTTTAATGATGGCTATAGCGTCGTCGCTAAAATGTTCATTTGAACCCCTTACGTTCAAGAAGCCATATCAACTTTGTTCCATATACTGAGTAGCGATAAATGTACATGTAAATCTACTGCACGATGGTATCGTGCACTTAGTGAATAGCTTGTGTTACAAAATGTTTTTAAATAACGATATTCGAGCGAAAATTAATTAGTATAAGACGTGTAAGTACAACTGTAGATGACCAACGAAATGTATAATATTGTAATGAAAAGAAAACAACTACCTCCCGATAGTCTCGAACTCGGACCCAAAACTAAAAAGCTTAATTGCATTGTAAGGCGCGAACCCGCTACCATCTGAGCTATCACGGCTGTTAGTTTAATGAAATCAATATCACAATAAATAGGGTTGCTTGTTATTTGATTTACCTATTTTGATCAATAAAGGTGGTCAAACCATGTAAACATTGCATGACGTCACTCTCAACTTATCATGGTATACTTTATTATCACTAATTCCAACCTTGTCCAGATTAATTCACATTTTGCCTTCAAATGGTTGATTCACTGTTGTGACAAACATAAATTAGCCTGACATCCTGATAAATGTAACGAATAATACAGAAAAACCTCAATAATAAGACCACCAAAACTACTTGCCGGGAACCATATTCAGTAAAACTGTTGCTTGCCGGGAACCATATTCAGTAAAACTGTTGCTTGCCGGGAACCATATTCAGTAAAACTGTTGCTTGCCGGGAACCATATTCAGTAAAACTGTTGCTTGCCGGGAACCATATTCAGTAAAACTGTTGCTTGCCGGGAATAGGTAAAACTGTTGCTTGCCGGGAACCCTATTCGGTAAAACTGTTGCTTGCCGGGAACCCTATTCAGTAAAACTGTTGCTTGCCGGGGACCATATTCAGTAAAACTGTTGCTTGCCGGGAACCATATTCAGTAAAACTGTTGCTTGCCGGGAATAGGTAAAACTGTTGCTTGCCGGGAACCATATTCAGTAAAACTGTTGCTTGCCGGGAACCATATTCAGTAAAACTGTTGCTTGCCGGGAACCATATTCAGTAAAACTGTTGCTTGCCGGGAACCATATTCAGTAAAACTGTTGCTTGCCGGGAATAGGTAAAACTGTTGCTTGCCGGGAATAGGTAAAACTGTTGCTTGCCGGGAACCCTATTCGGTAAAACTGTTGCTTGCCGGGAACACTATTCGGTAAAATTGTTGCTTGCCGGGAACCCTATTCGATAAAACTGTTGCTTGCCGGGAACCCTATTCGGTAAAACTGTTGCTTGCGGGGAACCATATTCAGTAAAAATGTTGCTCGCCGGGAACCATCTTCGGTTAACCTGTTGCTTGATGGGAACCATATATAGTAAAAAGGTTTCTCGCCGGGAACCATCTTCGGTAAACCTGTTGTTTGCTGGGAACCATATATAGTAAACTGTTGCTTGGAACCAAACTAACACTAGCTGGTAAACCATAAACATTTTTTACCCTGAAAACGTTCGGAGACTAGTAATAGAATGCTGCCAAATCATTGGTCAAATTTAAAACTGTGCCCCGAATTAACCAATCAAAAGTCTGAGTTTGAAACTGTTAGCTATCACTGCTGAAGAAAGTCATTCCTAAAAAGAAACATTTAAATTAGCATACGCAAGTAAGTAGTTCATCAAGCAATATTTAAACGAACAGCGTAACTTGAATTAAGGTCAAATTATTGATGTAACGTTACAAATAGGACATTGCTATCAAATGGTGTCGAAAGTGCACGCGCATGCGCAGTCGATTATATCACGCCTATATCTATATAACCTATTTAAAGTAACATGACTACCACTTTCCACGTTATAACGATTATTAAGTACAATCTGTGAATGATGTGTTCATAAAATAATTAGTTCGTTTCAATTGTCAAGTCGTATAAAGATGGCAAGATAACTGACAGATTCCGTTTACAAATTTATGTAAATTAGTTCGTTTAAATAACTGGCCACGCATTGGCCACGTTTGATTGGTAAATCGCAAATATTCACTCAATCGGGATAACTCGGTCAACTCCATAGCGTTCAAACTTTTTGGCCTGATTTTGATTAAAAAGGCGACGTAAGGCTTTTAGTGTAAGTGGTAATGATATCGCAAAATGTCTTCTTTAAAGAAAAGAAAACACAGATTGATAAGAGAAAGTGAGATAGTTACATGCTCCGATATAAATCGTTATTGTATTGCTATTCCAAATGTGTTTATGCTTTTAATGTTATTCAAAAGAATAATTGCACATTTTTTACAGTATACCCCAACAGTATACGTCCAAGAATCGTGCGTGTACTGTTAAAGGACACGTCATTTGTTTGATGTTTTGAAAGCTGCGATACTAGTTATCGATTTTTTTCTAAGTTTTGGCATCAAATATTCATTTTGTCTTTGGTATTAGCATAAATTATCGCTTCTGATTGGTTAAAAACCCAAAATACATAAGGTCAATATAAACAAGTCGCTTCTGATTGGTTAAAAACTCAAAATACATAAGGTCAATATAAACAAGTCGCTTCTGATTGGTTAAAAACTCAAAATACATAAGGTCAATATTAACACGTCGCATCTGATTGGTTAATTCCAAAATACATAAGGTCAATATTAACAAGTCGCTTCTGATTGGTAAATTCAAAAATACTTAATGTCAATATTCACAAGTCGGTGCTGATTGGTTGAGCATCAAGGACGGCACAGTGGTTGAGGGTTAGAGAGCCTGACTCCTGATCCGAAGGTCAAGGGATCGAGTCCGAACTTTGAACCCTGAATTAGGTGCCAGTACTGGTGTCGTTTAAGGAAATTTATCAAAAGAAAGTACAAAGTTAGGCTTTTTTGTCAAGCTGAAACTTTTCAATCTCATTCCCTTTAGCCTAGGTCACAATGACAATTTTGTCGTACGAAATTTACACAATGTTGTCGTGGTTAAATTTCGTACCATATGTCGTGGTTCCATTGTGACATAGGCTTTACCCTCTGATTTTTATACCATTTCTGGACATAAACATTTTTTTTAATCGTTCAAATGACGTTACGCTATAAGGGGTTTGTGTGTATCGCTAGCTTAAGCATTAGCAACAAAATCAGCTTTACCACCAACAGCAGCATCACTAGCAACATCAAACTCAGATATAAGAACAGCAATACAAGCATCAGCAACAGCAATTTTGAGAAATCTCCGGGGCTGTTCTGTTCGTAAAGTTATTCTGAAATTTCTTGTGCTCATGATACAGAAACGCGCTAAATAAATGCAAGGTTAAAAACACCTTTAAAGCTCGTCTTAAATACTTAATTGTCTTGCCCTTTTTCAGTTTAATAATTTGTAACTTAATACATTGTTGAAGTAATTTTCTAAGCCTTTTCATTCATTATTCATATAATATATTGTATAGCTTAAATTATTCCTATGTCACACAATACTATATATGAAGGACCACAATCAAAATAAGAGTTTCAATTTGAACTCTTTTTTGTGTTATCTTTAACATATAATGTTGATTGGTATGGCTCTATTGATTCATACATATTGTTGTTACTTATATACGTCTTAATTTTATATTGCTATGTCAATTGTACATTTTATGTTGAAATAACTCTAATCTATTGGTCTCAAAATAGTTCAATAAGGGATAAGTTTTGATAGTTAAAATTTGATAAAAGTACTTCCAGTTCTTTGATATTTTGAACTTTACACAATTGTCGTTCTTAGACGTATGACGCGTTAGCGTCGCGGTAGCGTCGCGGTAGCGTGATTTTATCACTTCCGGTATGAAAATAATTCAAAGTCCGTGAGATTCAATATGTGTTTCCATAGAGATATTTAAGGCAACTGCTGTTATTTTTTTCTTTTCAGAGAGAAGAAGCCACAACCATCAGCCAAGTTGGATCGATCATTGCTGGGATGAGGCAGGAACTCATCTCTTGGACCCATTTTGCCAATTGTTAAAAGATGGTAAACTATGCGATAGTTATTTAGCGATTTTATTGACCCGTCTGTTTTATTTTTAGATTAGCGTATTCCATTTTGTTTCAAAAATGTACATATGAGCGCTGCCATGGGATTTACAACCTCTTCTGTATGTGACGTCATTTCAAGAAAACGCAACATGTGATGTCACTATTTGCAAGCAGGAAATAATGTTAACTCCGTATGGTCACTTCGTTTTCATACGGCCATATGCGGCAAATATTTCTTACTGTCAGTACATGGTGACGTCACAGGTGACGTTTTCTGGAAATGACGTCACTTAAAGAAGAGGTTGGAAATCGTACAGCGGCGCTCATATATTCATGTTATATTGCTTTACTCATACTTAATACTTCACCGTTCTTCATTCTTTTTTATCATTCTTTATGAGGGAGGGCTTATTTTTGAACTCATTTTTGCTTTTTCTTGTTTTCGGCCTATTGTTGCAAGCTGACTTGACTTGTCATGTGATCTTTTCCATCCATTCATCCCCCCTTCACTGTTTGTCCTATTTGATCCTCCTAGTTATTCGTTATGGTCGGCCTCTGTTCCTATACGTATGTACCATTTAACCTCCTCAAGTGCCTTATGTTTTTTATGGATTGTTGTTTTCTCGGAGCTCTGTATGGGGAGGCACTGTCATATGTATGTTGCGTTCCCTGTAGCAACTTATTCTCTCTCTGTCATTACTTTATATCATTCTCTATGAGGGGAGGGCTTATTTTTGAACTCAAGTATGCCAAAAAGGGTCAGTTCTCATTTAACGTTATCACACATTTTTCGCTTGATACGAGTCACTATCAGTCTAATGGGAGTAAATTTTGTGATTTGAGATTTGAGTGCAGAGTGTAAGTATCCATCATGATGCTGAGTCCAAGCACCGATCTCCCGAAGTATTTCACTTTGAGCAAGATCTCAGCTCAAATATTGTCTCAAATCGTTGAGGTTTTCCTCATCTGAGACCGTACTCAAAACCGGTATAACAAAACGAAAATGGTGAGATGTGTTGTTTTTTCTCAAAAATATTTAAAGAGATTCAAATGAGATTTGCCTCAACCTCAGTCTCTATTTTGAGCAAAATCTCATATTGAGCTGAGATTTTTATTTGAGATGCTTTGAGAGATCGGGGCCTGGTCTTCGTGTACTGCCACTAGCCTCAACATAGTTGACAGAGCACTCAACTCCCAAGCTGAAGTTCGTTGTTTCAAACCTCGGGTGAGGAAAATCATACATCCAAAGCCATTTGACCTCCTCCTCTGAATCATGTGAAGAAGTTGTGAGTTACTTGTGAGAGAACTGATTTGTATTGGTTGGTAACCTATGAACACTTTTTAGGACAACTGACAGCCGTATATAACTGAAGAAACGCTCAAAATCCGCGTAAATCTAACCCAACCAACCCACCTTGGGAATGCGTTGCCTAGGATAGTGGAGTGCACCGTAGTGTCTGTGGTTACTTAGTTCTGAAGAATCACTACATAGACTGTTAGTATGCCTCCCTTCGAAGAAGATATGGCATATTGGTTTGCACCTGTCGGTCGGTCGGTCGGTCGGTATGTCCGTCCGTCGGTAGGTCCGTCCGTCCGTCCGTCCATCCGTATCGAAATCTCAAGAACCCCTTGACCTATTAGCCTCAAACTTGGTCCACACATACACCTTGGGTAGCAGAGGAACCCTATTGATTTTGGGGTCATGGGGTCAAAGGGTCAAGGTCACAGGGGGCATAATGTTTTACAAACATCTCTTGTTTATTTACTGTTTTTGTCATTATATTTTACCAAATGGATACCACAGCACCGTGAGTGCATGTGTACTGATTACGGTAGCTAAATCGTAAAGAAACATCTTCATGTATTTACAGCTTTTCTTTGTTCTTATGCGAAAAATGTAAAAAAAATGATAAAAATTTTAAGCATACTAACTGACTAAAATACTGACAAATACGTATGGTCGATTCGTACTAATGATATACTATTGGAATATTTCGTTTGAAAATTAACCAAGATTTTCTTTTTCCACTGGTCCATTAGCTTGTACGGATGTACCAACAGTAGATAACGCATCATTTGAGACACCAGACAATACCAACTTCGGTGCAGTAGTGTCTTATACATGCAATAAAGGCTACGAGTTTGTTGCTGGAAATACGGTAAAATGTTTAACTGGTGCTGAATGGAGCCGGCCATATCCCGTGTGCCGACTGGGTAGGTCAGAAATCTTCCTCATACGGCATCTATCTATCTCTACTTATAAGGTTTCTTAGATGCAATAGTAACCTTGATGACTTTTATAATCGTAACCTTCTTCTTGCACGTAAACTGCTTGAACAGGGTTATCGTATTATGTACATGTAATACATTTCGTACATTTTATTATAAATATTCATCAATTGTTTTGAAATATGGTGCTAGTGTCAAATATATGTTGGAGACTGGAATAACTAAACCAACATTTTTTTGGAGATATATTATACAGAATTCGTAGAATAACACTTGTAACTTTGATAAGTTGTTCGTTAATCTGATAATTAGATTAATTAGGAAGGGGTATAATCCTGACATTAATGAGAACTACCGTCTGTAAGATTTTAAATAAATCAACATTTGAAAGATTTTCACACCTTTTTTAGGTACGCGCCGAGCGTTTATGTTTTAAGATTAAATGAATTCATATTTGTGAACCGTACTATCACTGTATATTATATTGTTAGCTCCATTTTGTTAATATCATGCAATACTATGATGAACACAATTGTGACAGCAATGGCGTGACGTCAAAATATATCGGAACAATAGTTCAATACTACTGTAACGAAGGTTACAAATAAATCGATAACAATTGAACTGTTTGTGTTTACAACAACAAGACAGTGATTTTTTGTTCAATTTTACTGCCGATTTTCGACTGTTTCCCCTAGCAAAAAAAACTCAATTTTCTCAAAAAAGTGTCATTTTTTCCCAAAAAGTAAGAAAACAAATATTTTTTACTGACTTTTTTACCATCTTGAAAAGAGCACTTTGAGATGAAAGAGGGAAAAGTAATAAAACATTCAGCAAAAGCAGGAACTTAAAACATTTATAAGTAATATAACCATGCTCTTATTTTCCCAAATTTGAAACTTATCGCGCATATTTTCCCAATTGAAAAGGCACAGGCAGTAAAATTATTTTCAAAAAATCACTGCAAGACGAGTTCTCTTAGCCTTCTGACTGACTAAAATACTCACACATCGGGTAGATTCATACCAATGAAGGAAAATTTGAATAATAATAATAACGGACAGAAGACAATAAAAAAGAAAAAAGTCTGATTTACCATATGGCCTTCAAACTGAACGAAAATACATTTGCAAATAAACAAAACACGTTCACACATAACATTAACACATACCACATCATACAAACCCCGATGTGTGAGTATTTTAGTCAGTAGGAAGTCTAGAAGTATTCGTCTTATTGGAATCAAAATAGTTCAATTGTTATCGACTCATTTGTAACATTCGTTACAGCCGTATTCAACTGTTGTTGAAAATTAACACGTATGATTGATTCTAGTCCAGCCACGGACGTCACTTCTCTATACTGTCGCTGTACAACGAACGACGCGTGTAAAAGTCGGAGTACAGAGACACGTATGCGGGGCTAGGTTGATTCATACTAATGAGAGACCATTCGGAAATTAATTAAGTTTTTCTTTTTTCGACTGGTTCCTTAGTTTGTACGGATGTACCAACGATAGACAACGCATCATTTGAGACACCAAATAATACAAACATCGGTGTAGTGGTGTCATATACGTGCAATAAAGGCTACGAGTTGGTTGCTGGAAATACGGTAGAATGTTTAACTGGTGGTGCATGGAGCAGGCCATATCCCGTATGCCGATTAGGTAAGTGTCCATAAATTTATTTCAAAAACTTTCTTCATCAACAACATTACCATCAAGGTAAGCTTTGTAGAGAAATAAATCACCAACAGCAGCCAGAATCGACGTCTCCCAAAGGATGTCAGTTGCTCTATAGATATTTCACTGTACATGTTTAGCATATTGTTAGCTCCAGTTTGTGTTAATATTATGCATTACGATGATGACAATAATTTGGTCTTACTCATTCATATTTATATATAAATGAAGTTATACACTGTATGAGTATATAATATTGTTAGCTCCATTTTATTAATATTATGCAATACGATGATGACGATAATTTGGTCTTATTCATTCATAGTTATATATAAATGAAGTTATCAACTGTATGAGTATATAATATTGTTAGCTCCATTTTATTAATATTATGCATTACGATGATGACAATAATTTGGTCTTATTCATTCATAGTTATATATAAATGAAGTTATACACTGTATGAGTATATAATATTGTTAGCTCCATTTTATTAATATTATGCAATACGATGATGACGATAATTTTTTGTTCGTACTTTAGTCTGTCCCTCCGTACCGGAAATTACCAATGGTTACAGCAATGGCGTAACGTCGACATCTATCGGAACAACAGTAGAATACAACTGTAACGAAGGTTACACAATAGTCGATAACAATTCAACTGTTTGTCTTTACAACATCAACACGAATACTGCTTCTTGGAGTTCTCTACCAGAATGTACTGGTAATTCATTGATATATTCTGTCACTATACGTAACATATTCCGGAAATACCTTAACACCATTCGCTAAATATCAGAGATAGCATTAAACCTTTCGGTACACATCGACCAATGCCCTTAGACAATTTGGTACACATCGGTCAATGCCCTTAGACAATTTGGTACACATCGGTCAGTGTTGGCCAATACTTTAAATCATTTGATACATGTTGGCCAATACATTTAAACCATTTGATACACGTTGGCCAATACATTTAAACCATTTGATAGACTTTGGCCAATACATTTAAACCATTTGATAGACTTTGGCCAATACTTTAAATCATTTCATACATGTTGGCCAATACTTTAAATCATTTGATACATGTTGGCCAATACATTTAAACCATTTGATATACGTTGGCCAATACTTTAAACCATTTGATATACGTTGGCCAATACTTTAAATCATTTGAAACATGTTGGCCAATACTTTAAATCATTTGATACATGTTGGCCAATACTTTAAATCATTTGATACATGTTGGCCAATACATTTAAACCATTTGATACACGTTGGACAATACATTTAAACCATTTGATATACGTTGGCCAATACTTTAAACCATTTGATATACGTTGGCCAATACTTTAAACCATTTGATACACGTTGGCCAATACTTTAAACCATTTGATATACGTTGGCCAATACATTTAAACCATTTGATACACGTTGGACAATACATTTAAACCATTTGATATACGTTGGCCAATACTTTAAACCATTTGATATACGTTGGCCAATACTTTAAACCATTTGATACACGTTGGCCAATACTTTAAACCATTTGATATACGTTGGCCAATACATTTAAACCATTTGATACACGTTGGACAATACATTTAAACCATTTGATACACGTTGGCCAATACTTTAAACCATTTGATATACGTTGGCCAATACCTTTAAACCATTTGATATACGTTGGCCAATACATTTAAACCATTTGATACACGTTGGCCAATACTTTAAACCATTTGATATACGTTGGCCAATACATTTAAACCATTTGATACACGTTGGACAATACATTTAACCATTTGATATACGTTGGCCAATACGTTTAAACCATTTGATATACGTTGGCCAATACATTTAAACCATTTGATATACGTTGGCCAATACATTTAAACCATTTGATACACGTTGGACAATACATTTAAACCATTTGATAGACTTTGGCCAATACTTTAAATCATTTGATACATGTTGGCCAATACTTTAAATCATTTGATACATGTTGGCCAATACTTTAAATCATTTGATACATGTTGGCCAATACTTTAAATCATTTGATACACGTTGGCCAATACTTTAAATCATTTGATACACGTTGGCCAATACTTTAAATCATTTGATACACGTTGGCCAATACTTTAAATCATTTGATACACGTTGGCCAATATTTTAAACCATTTGATACATGTTGGCCAATACTTTAAATCATTTGATACACGTTGGCAAATACTTTAAACAAGTTGATACACGTTGGCAAATACTTTAAACCATTTGATACACGTTGGACAATACATTTAAACCATTTGATACATGTTGGCCAATACTTTAAACCATTTGATACACGTTGGCAAATACTTTAAACCATTTGATACACGTTGGCCAATACTTTAAACCATTTGATACACGTTGGCAAATACTTTAAACAAGTTGATACACGTTGGCAAATACTTTAAACCATTTGATACACGTTGGCAAATACTTTAAACAAGTTGATACACGTTGGCAAATACTTTAAACCGTTTGATACACGTTGGCCAATACTTATTAGAAAATCCAAATACCATTAAGCAAATAATGAAAGTTGCTAGGTACAATTCGGAACGTATACCCATATTGCATTCATAATCGGACACTTCCCATTTTACATTCGGAAGAATTCGGGCGGTACCCATACCCATTGTAAATAATCTGTACTATGCCACGATGCACTGAAACATACATTCTGTACTTATTTTATAACATATAGTTATATATACGCTGCTTAAACAATATTTAAGTGCATAAAGACATTACAATAGGCGCAAAACTCAATATGAGCGCTGCTGTATGATTGACAACCTCTTCTTTAAGTGACGTCATTTCTAGAAAACTTCACACGTGACGTCACCATGTACTGACAGTAAGCAAATTTGGCCTCATATGGCAATATGAAAGTGAAGTGACCACATGGAGTAAATATTGTTTCCAGCTTGCAAATAGTGACATCACATGTTGCGTTTTCTTGAAATGACGTCACTTACAGAAGAGGTTGTAAATCCCTTATCAGCGCTCATATAATCAATCGTTACATGTTTCTATTAATTTGTCGCAAGGTATTCAATCAAAATTATTATGTTTGGTTTGCTTTGCTTTTTAATCATCAGTACGGCTCACGATTATAGTTGAGTCAATACGTTTTTTTTAACAAAATTTAATAGTATACACAATTAAACAAGATATCGGAATGGCTGCGTTTGATGTGTGGCATTTCCTACTCTCTTGTATTAACTTTTATACATGAACCGTAGCACATATTAACAAGACATCATAGATCGGTTTGAAACCAACTTTATAACATAACATACTGTGTAGAGGGGTCATAACACCCATGTATTATTTTCGATAATTCACTAGTGAAATAACAACTCACGTGCGTCTGACGTCACAACAAAACAAACGTGACGTAGACGCGCTCAAATGACGTTGATATTGTTAAATAATTATTTTGTACGAAGTTGGACATTTTATTTCATAGAAAATTAATGTGTTGTTAATTTGAATATATTATGTTATATAATCATTTGAATTCGTATCTTGTTGCTGAAAATTAACAAGAAAATTATCGGAACTACTTTTTGATGCGACAGCTTTTGTTTACCAAAGACCGAATTACACACGTCATACTTTGCTTACATATAAGGGGGGGGGGTAATGTAATGTTTTGGCGAAATGCAGCCGTTTCTGCCGTTATGTCATAAATAGAATCTTACATTCGTGTTCACTTTTTATTGAATTTATTTAACACATCATCTAAATCCAAAGCCTCGTATTTATCGTTTTAAGAAGACTCGTTTAATAATTCAATAAATAATGACCACTCATGTAAGATCCTCTATATCTATCTAATTATTCGATGTGTTATGTCTATTTACAGAAATAACCTGCGAGCCCCCACAACTCACCACATACACTGAGTTTGTGTTCAATGAAACCTCCCCGTTAAATGAAACAACTTTCTTCATCAACGACACTGTGTTGTACAGATGTCAAGCCGGGTACTTCTTCTCTGGCCTAGTTCCTGATAACGGTATAACAGGAACGCCTGATACAGTTACCGACTCTGGCAATGCAAGTAGTGGTACGGAGATAGTTTATCCAACTGTGGAAGCGAACGATTCTGAAAATGGCGATGAATTAACGACCACAACTGAATACTCGACCACGACATCAGACGCATCCATTAGTCTCGACACTGAAAACGGAACCTACAGCGGTAATGAGACAGATTTCAATGAAACTGGAATCTATGAACAGACGACTACAACTACGCAACCACCAACCACCACCATAACGGAACTACCACCTCAAATAACCGAGGCAACGACACCAACTCAGAGTATTACATGTCAATTAGTTGGGAATAAACCAGTGTGGACCACAATGCGAAAATGCGCAATCGGTAAGTGATGAGTTGATGTCATTTTGGCTTTATCTACACTCTCTTCGTGTACCTTTCTTCAGCATCCGCCTAGCAAGAGCACAAGAGTGTCAGTTGGGTTCGATTCCCAGGTTGGGCAGGTTGTGTTCTTCACAGTCATGTCCTCCACATGTGCACAAGTTGTCTGTCGGCGGGAGAAGCCGATTTGTTCTGGTTGGTCAACTGACCGCCGTATATATAACTGAAAACCTGTTTTGAAAGGATATAAAGCCGAAAATAAATAAAACACTTAAGTACAGTTAAACTTCGATAACTCAAACAGGTGCCAACTCGAGAACCCCGGATTTGTCGAGGAAATGGCAGAGTCCCGGACATTATTTCTTCTAATTTCATATAAAATATACCGCCGATAACTCAAACAGAAATAAGTCGAAAGCTCGAGCCCCTTGCCGGTCCCCAGTACACACACTATACACAATAGCTTACTGGTAACTCGAGGACATATGTTCACACATTGTTCAAATGGTACCTCCTAATAAACAAACAATGAAACGGATGGACCCCAGCGTCCTCGAGTTATCGAAGTTTAACTGTAGTCGTTATTATTTAAGTATTGATTTATTGAGTAAACAACATCGCTAGTGCAATTAAATTGTCTGCTTTCAGATTGTGGGACAATTCCAAATGTTGATAACGCCGCTAGAACTACTCCCGAGAATACTTTAGTTGGCGCTGTGGTACAATACACTTGCCTAAGAGGTTACGAACGCAGTGGTCCGAAAAATGTTACATGCCTGAACACTGGAAGCTGGTCAGAACTACCATATTGTCGATCAGGTATCTAGTTTAAAATCCTTCTTGGGTACAAAACAACGTCAACAACTAGCGCAAAGGGCAGGTTTCACGCGGATACCGAACAATATTATGTTTACTAACCAATGTAGACAATACTAATGCAGGTTTCATAGACAGATTATTTTTTACTGTGGATTCTTACAGGGGACGAATATCAAAGTTTCAACTGTGAAACGCCACTGTGGACAGATAAAAAGTTTTCACTGAAAAAGCATTATGTCATTTGAATATCGCGTGTGGCCACCTCGACTATGTATACATGCCAGAATTTGACCTCGCGGCATTACGTCTAGACTCATAAAGATGTTAGGTGATGCATTCCATTCATAAACAAACTTGTGAGTTTGATAGGTCTTGTTCGATCCTCTGACGCAGCTTGTCCAAGATGTACTCAATCGGGTTCGGATCGGGCGATAAAGCGACCCAAGGGAAACGGTTAATTCCATTTTGATTGAAGAATTGTTGTGTGATGTGTGGTCGAGTTGTCTTGCATCACGTTAGGGGGTACATTTGTTGTAAAAACGGAAGCACTTTGTGTCTCAGATTTGGTCAGTATATCTCTTTAGCATTTAAATTACCTTGGACTGCAAACAGACGAGTTTTACTATCCTCATAATACCCCTTAAACCATCACACAACTCTCGCCAAACCAGTCCACGTGGACTGAAAACTAAGAGAAACTAATTAAGGTAATTTCAAATCATGTTTCACTTTGCCACGCACTGCACGAGAATTGTGTGCCAAAGCGACTCGTCGATTCGCAGACGGGATATTACCACGGACTTCTCGTATTTTCTTTGCTTGACTCATTGCCAGTATTTATAACATGCATGATACGCCGGGCAAATTGGCTAGCGGAATTAAGTAGTGCATGAATATTCATTAGCGTTTCTCGACCAATGAAATTGGAATCTCCTTTGTGAAGAGCTATCGCTCAGAACTGTGATTTCATCCGTAACTCCTCGGCAATTTCCGTATCGCATGGGGTGGTTGTCATGCGGCCAATCAAGCGGCTGGATTTCACCTTATTTATTATTTATGAGTACGATATGTTTACAGTCAGTTTGCCCAGGATAGCATATATGTTATGAAAATCTGGGTACCAAGGATGACTCAAGGTTCACTGTATATATTTTTTCAGCAAAATATGTTTGTAAAGTTTTAAATGGGGTGTGGAAACATCCAAAGTGAACACTCTTGTGTATGATATTTAAAAGAAAGAAGAAATGACTCTTCTATAAGTGACGTCATTTCCAGAAAACGTCACATGTGACGTCACAATGTATTGACAGAAAGCAATAGTTGCTCCGTATGGCAATATGAAAAAGCAGTGACCATATGGAGCAAATATTGTTTTCTGCTTGCAAATAGTGACATCACATGTTGCGTTATATTGAAATGACGTCACTTAAAGTAGAGGTCGGAAATCGTACAGCTGCGCTCATATGTTCCATTCACAGTGTGCCCAGAAGCTCTTGTCGTTGACAATAGTTACATCACCAACATTCAGTACTACTCAAGAGAGAAAGACTCGGAGTTATATTACGTGTGTAACGATGGTTACACGTTAGTAGGACCGGAAGTAGTGACGTGTATCGACACTCTTGGTAGTAAATTACCTCTCAACTGGTCGCCAGCACCTTTCTGCAGACCAGGTAACCTTTAACTAGTATGATTTGTTTGGAACAATATCCGAATTATATCCACAGACTTTTATGCGGGGAAAGGAAGAATATAAAAAATTTACTGAGTATGCTCAGCACATATAAACACGCACAGGTTTAGTCTTGTTAAATATTTGTAAAGCTTCATTTTAGTGCATTCTGAAGGTAGTTTTAAATGAAAATACCTATAGAATTATCTATAGCGTACTATCTATAGCGTACTATCTATAGCGTACTATCTATAGCGTACTATCTATTGCGTACCAAGAGGCACCAAACGGGATTTTCATTCACACAAGAGGCACCGAACGGGGTTTTCGTAAGATGTACGTTTGTTAGCAGTTCGAATTTTGCCGGAAGTAGTTCATATGTTTAAGCATGTATAAAATGACTCTGATAAGACAGATCCATGATTATAATATTGGTCACATTTTAAAAAGTCCGCTTCGAGGACAGCATTTGATTGGTCAAAAATATAAGTCAAAATCAATGTTATACAGCTACACCGAAAAACAATTATTATTCTATTATACAGAATAATACATGTATAATTATATAAACGGTGTACTTGTACATTTTAGCTTGTGAAATTCCACCCTATATAAGTAACGGAACGAGAACAGAGCCTGACAATCTGTTGGTAGGGGTCACTGTAACTTACACCTGTGATTCCGACTTCCATCTGAAAGGGCCAGCTGTCTCCACGTGCCTTCGATGGGGAAATTGGACTGAAGCCCCTAATTGTGTTCATTGTAAGTACAACATAGGATATACAGTCGGACCTCGTTCATTCGAACTCATCGGGTCCGAAATTTTATTTCAAATTATAATTAGTTTGGAATAGCCTATTTCAATTCGACGTGCTTAAGAATATACATCGGGGCTTGATATTTATTTCGGGTAATACCAAGTATTCGGATAGAATGTTGTCTGACTGTATCTGCAAATATATAACCATAAAAAATAATCGTTACCTATTTCTTATAAGATGTTAACACACCATGTTCTCTGTTATCTGCCAACTTCTTGTTGGAATCCTGTGTGATTAGCATTTAAACATTTACCATTGTTTTAAAGATGATGAAATACTCGTTGTGACGGTGAATGTTCTACATACACCAATGGACGGAACACCTCTTGGTAGTGAGGTTAGAAATGTGTTGACATTGACTGACCATCCCCGAAAATGTTAATTACGCTGTGTTATCCCTGAACTATATTAATATCCTTTCCTCTGTTTTAATACTTGACACTTTTAATTGTTTCTTTCATTTGGATAACTTTCTGGTGTCACTACGTGCGAGCTTCTTGTCACTATCTGTCAAGATTTGGATTTACCGAGAAGCTTTTAAAGACCTGGAGTACCGTCTTGTGGGTTCGAACCTCTTTTGGTTCACTAATAAATTTCCAAAATTCACATGAAAGCTGCTGTCCCAGGCATTCTTAAAAGCCAAGTGGCGTGTCTGTCTGTGAGACATTTAAGTAGCTAAAATTATCACAAGACGTTCCACACATCCCGTGTACTGAAGTAACTACGACGATATAAGCGACACTTTGAACAACCTTTTTGGGGGTTTACCTCGGTGGCGTAGCTGATATGGTTGCAGTTACTTTAGTGCTTGGCGCTGACCTTGTTGGGATCGTGGGTTCGAACCCCTTTGGGTTTACTAATATATTTTCAAAATTATCCTCGAGTAGTTTGCTATTTTCTTTTACGATGCAAAGATTTTTACTGAACTATAGAGTCACTAAGACCAATACAAATTATGATATTATTATGTTTAATTGAAGGATTTCATTCTATTTTTGCAGTTTTCTATAATTATATTTTTTTATTTAAAAAAGAAAAATCATTGATATCTAAAATTCTACATTTATAAAATGATCTTCAATAAGTATCTCAAATTAACACATTAATTTTTTATTTTTTATGATAATGGAAACACTATTATGGGTTACCAAGTGTATTATGGGTAAAATTTTCGACTATAGCTTTGCATAATTATATATTACATTTGAAACAGTTTAAATCAATCTCTATCTTAAAATCAAGCAAGGTTACCATTAATGAGACTTCACTGTAATTATTAGTATTGATCTAGGATAACATATCAATAGATCTAGTATGTATGGTGGCATATTTCTGCCACCAGTTAACTACTTAATTAACTAGATAATTACGTGGTTACCACGTTAAAGAAACTAGATAACTACTTAATAAACTAGATAATTATGAGGTTAACTAGATAAGTATCGTGATAAATTTTCATACCAGATAAATATCTTAACACGAAACATTGTCTGATAGTGCCCACAACTGCCACCACTTACCCACTTAAGCCTATACGGACAATCTATTTTAGGTAAGTTATCTAGTTAATTAAGTAGTTAACTGGTGGCAGAAATATGCCATCATAAGTATGATAACATGCCGTATTAACATATTACGATATCTGTTTTGTATCAATAATAGTGGCACAACGTTTTGAAAAGGTTAAGTAATTTACAGTAAAGTACATGAGAAAGGTTGGTTAAGATAACATAAATTATCTCGTCTTCCAAAGCTCTAAACTACAATAATCGATAATTTTAACACATGTACAGTGGAACACGCTTATGACACATTTCTGGCGACCTGGAGATTTATTTCGTTATATCCAAACTTTGTTATATCCATACAACGAAATTACGCTATATCCAAATTCTTTATAACCGCGTAGCAATGAAAAATAGAACAGCTTTTCGGGGAATAAAGATTACTACGTATTATCCGATTGTTCGGTATAACCGAGTACGTTATAAACGTGTTCCACTGTATTAGTTTGTGCTCTGGTGACTATTTCTCTCTCACCGACTATATTCGTGGCAAAAAACTTTGTAAATTGTTTAAATGCCGAAATAAAAAAAAAAAAAAATAAAAAAAAAAAAAAAAAAAAAATGTATTGTATTAGTTTGTGATGTGTGTGTTTTCAGACTGCAAAGTACCACCTTTTGTTCCAAATTCCAAGTACGAAACATTCTCGTACACCGAATCAGAAGTAGTGATATTCACCTGCAAAGAACGTTACAGACTTATCGGCAATGATACTCTCACGTGTCAGAACGGAACTTGGACTTTGCCGTATCCGGTCTGTGGTATGTATCATATCGTCTTGTATTGGTATTTTTTCTTTTACTGCATACTTCAACGTCACAATGCGTCAGATCGAAATGTTGGCTAATGAGACGAGTTCGTAAGACTACACAAATTGATAAATTGATACGATCATTATATAATTATAGCGTAAATATATCTTGAACAACATTCTCTCCATAGCGGTCCTCACTTGCGAAACAGTCTCTCCATAGCGGTCCTCACTTGCTAAACAGTCTCTCCACAGCGGTCCTCACTTCATAAACATTCTCTCCATAGCGGTCCTCACTTGATAAACAGTCTCTCTTTAGCGGTCC
Source organism: Mactromeris polynyma (assembly GCA_032209605.1). Taxonomy (NCBI): domain Eukaryota; kingdom Metazoa; phylum Mollusca; class Bivalvia; order Venerida; family Mactridae; genus Mactromeris; species Mactromeris polynyma. The sequence continues at coordinate 4,353,733 of JASFXZ010000004.1, read as the reverse complement.
TCACTTGATAAACAGTCTCTCCATAGCGGTCCTCACTTGATAAACATTCTCTCCATAGCGGTCCTCACTTGATAAACAGTCTCCTTAGCGGTCCTCACTTGCTAAACAGTCGTTCCACAGCGGTCCTCACTTCATAAACATTCTCTCCATAGCGGTCCTCACTTGATAAACAGTCTCTCCTTAGCGGTCCTCACTTCATAAACATTCTCTCCTTAGCGGTCCTCACTTGCTAAACAGTCTCTCCACAGCGGTCCTCACTTGATAAACATTATCTCCATAGCGGTCCTCACTTGATAAACAGTCTCTCCTTAGCGGTCCTCACTTGATAAACATTCTCTCCATAGCGGTCCTCACTTGATAAACAGTCTCTCCTTAGCGGTCCTCACCTGATAAACAGTCTCTCCTTAGCGGTCCTCACTTGATAAATAGTCTCTCCATAGCGGACCTCACTTGATAAACAGTCTCTCTTTAGCGGTCCTCACTTGATAAACAGTCTCTCCATAGCGGTCCTCACTTCATCAACATTCTCTCCATAGCGGTCCTCACTTAGGTAACAGTCTCTCCTGTGTGGTCCTCACTTAGGTAACTGTCTCTCCTGTGTGGTCCTCACTTAGGTAACAGTCTCTCCTGTGCGGTCCTCACTTAGGTAACAGTCTCTCAATAGCGGTCCTCACTTAGGTAACAGTCTCTCAATAGCGGTCCTCACTTAGGTAACAGTCTCTCAATAGCGGTCCTCACTTAGGTAACAGTCTCTCAATAGCAGTCCTCACTTAGGTAACTGTCTCTCCTGTGTGGTCCTCACTTAGGTAACTGTCTCTCCTGTGTGGTCCTCACTTAGGTTACTGTCTGTCCTGTGTGGTCCTCACTTAGGTAACTGTCTCTCCTGTGTGGTCCTCACTTAGGTAACTGTCTCTCCTGAGTGGTCCTCACTTAGGTAACTGTCTCTCATGTGTGGTCCTCACTTAGGTAACAGTCTCTCCTGAGTGGTCTTCTCTTGAGAAACAGTCTCTCCTGTGTGGTCCTCACTTAGGTAACATTCTCTCCTGTGTGGTCCTCACTTAGGTAACTGTCTCTCCTGTGTGATCCTCACTTAGGTAACTGTCTCTCCTGTGCGGTCCTCACTTAGGTAACAGTCTCTCAATAGCGGTCCTCACTTAGGTAACAGTCTCTCAATAGCGGTGCTCACTTAGGTAACAGTCTCTCAATAGCAGTCCTCACTTAGGTAACTGTCTCTCCTGTGTGGTCCTCACTTAGGTAACTGTCTCTCCTGTGTGGTCCTCACTTAGGTAACTGTCTATCCTGTGTGGTCCTCACTTAGGTCACTGTCTCTCCTGAGTGGTCCTCACTTAGGTAACTGTCTCTCCTGTGTGGTCCTCACTTAGGTAACAGTCTCTCCTGAGTGGTCTTCTCTTGAGAAACAGTCTCTCCTGTGTGGTCCTCACTTAGGTAACATTCTCTCCTGAGTGGTCTTCTCTTGAGAAACAGTCTCTCCTGTGTGGTCCTCACTTAGGTAACAGTCTCTCCAGAGTGGTCCTCACTTAGGTAAGAGTCTCTCCTGAATGGTCCTCACTTAGGTAACAGTCTCTTCTGAGTGGTCCTCACTTAGGTAACTGTCTCTCCTGAGTGGTCCTCACTTAGGTAACTGTCTCTCCTGAGTGGTCCTCACTTAGGTAACAGTCTCTCCTGAGTGGTCCTCACTTAGGTAACAGTCTCTCCTGAGTGGTCCTCACTTAGTTAACAGTCTCTCCTGAGTGGTCCTCTCTTGAGAAACAGTCTCTCCTGAGTGGTCCTCTCTTGAGAAACAGTCTCTCCTGAGTGGTCCTCTCCTGAGAAACAGTCCAGGGGCAATATTACAGAAACATCTTAAGTAAAATATAGTCATTATACTTATAATTACATTTTTCTTAACAGGTTTATTTAACATACAGGCTCGTATATAATAATAATAATAAAAAAAAATATTTATATAGCGCCTTATAAAACAAGTCTCTAAGCGCTTTACACGCGAACTGTGTCTAAATATCACTTATATGCTATTTTAAACAGGTGAGTTTTTATTGACTTTTTGAAAACCGGCAGAGAGTCAATGTTTTTTATTTCTACTGGCAGGTTGTTCCACAGGGTGGCTGCACATTTGTCAAATCGCCTTTCACCATAGGTCTTAGTTTTTGTTCGTGGAATGTTCAATAACTTGGCTGAGTCTGATCTCAGAGATCTTGTTGGTTGGTACTCACTAATCAACCCAGTCATGTAAACAGGAGCAAGTTCTTGTCTGATCTTAAATGTGTATAGCATGACCTTATACTGTACTCTGTACGGCACCGGAAGCCAGTGCAGTGAATGTAGGATCGGTGTAATGTGCTCACGCTTTTTTGTTAGTGTGATCAAGCGAGCAGCAGTGTTCTGGATGCGCTGCAGCTTGCCCACTACCTTGGTGTTGGCACCACATAACAAAACATTGGCATAGTCCAGTCGAGAGGTCACAAGGGAATTCACAAGTGTTTTGCAGGCATTTACAGTAATGAATGGCCTAATCCGCCCGATGTTTCGCAGATGGAAGAAGCAAGATTTGGATATATAGCCAAATCAAGAGTGATAAGTGAATAGTATTATTATGTTGTTGTCATTATCATTAAAAAATAATGTGGCTTTGGACTTTTGAAGTTCTGAACTTAAGTATAGCCGCGGCCGTGGAGCAGTGGTTGGTACTCACTAATCAACCCAGTCATGTAAACAGGAGCAAGTTCTTGTCTGATCTTAAATGTGTATAGCATGACCTTATACTGTACTCTGTACGGCACCGGAAGCCAGTGCAGTGAATGTAGGATCGGTGTAATGTGCTCACGCTTTTTTGTTAGTGTGATCAAGCGAGCAGCAGTGTTCTGGATGCGCTGCAGCTTGCCCACTACCTTGGTGTTGGCACCACATAACAAAACATTGGCATAGTCCAGTCGAGAGGTCACAAGGGAATTCACAAGTGTTTTGCAGGCATTTACAGTAATGAATGGCCTAATCCGCCCGATGTTTCGCAGATGGAAGAAGCAAGATTTGGATATATAGCCAAATCAAGAGTGATAAGTGAATAGTATTATTATGTTGTTGTCATTATCATTAAAAAATAATGTGGCTTTGGACTTTTGAAGTTCTGAACTTAAGTATAGCCGCGGCCGTGGAGCAGTGGTTAGTGCGCTGGACTTGTAACCCGGCGATCCGGGTTCGATTCCCGATCGCGGCAGGTCATACTCTTCCATGAAAATTTGATACAAATGTCGATTTTCCTCCTCATGTGGAGAAGTTGCCGGCTCCTTGTGGAAGGGTAAGTTAGTACTGGTTATATTTCAGTCCAGGAAAAACTGGTTAGGTGAACCGGCCGCCGTATATAACTGAAATATCGTTGAGAAACGGCGTTAAACCCGATGAAACAAACAATCTGAACTTAAGTGAACATATTTAAGATTGACTTATGATGCTTCTGTAATACGGGCCCTGGAGAGTTTTGTTGATATTGTTTGACGCCAAGGGAAGTAACTGCTGCGATGAATTTAACTCGTAACTTCTTACACAGTAGTCTCCCTTATTACATCGAGCGATATCTGGTTACTCACATCTCAAATATCAGCTAAACTCATCAAAAATAGAGCTTCAACGATTCAACTGTCAACCGATTCGATTTTTTCCCTTCGATTTAAGGTTCACTTAAGATGCTTCTGTAATACGGGCCCATATCAAAACCTTTCATAAATTCTCTAGTCAGCGACCTTGCCTAGAGCATTGTCTCATAATGTTTTCAAATGAGAAATCGTTGTTTGTTGATTTTTAATGAGTCCGAAATTTAGAAATGTTTTCTTTCCCTTGTTTCATAGATTGCGTCGTAAAACCAATTGATGTTATATTCATTGTTGATGGGTCTGGCAGTATGGGAGCCGGTGGATTCCAAAAGACATTAGACTTTGTAAGCGATATGGTGAACAGGTAATATACGGCCAATAAAGGTCATATTTCTCCATATATACCGCACAAATCGAAACATATTTCTCCATATATACCGCACAAATCGAAACATATTTCTCCATATATACCGCACAAATCGAAACATATTTCTCCATATATACCGCACAAATCGAAACCTATTTCTCCATATATACCGCACAAATCGAAACATATTTCTCCATATATACCGCACAAATCGAAACATATTTCTCCATATATACCGCACAAATCGAAACCTATTTCTCCATATATACCGCACAAATCGAAACATATTTCTCCATATATACCGCACAAATCGAAACATATTTCTCCATATATACCGCGCAAATCGAAACCTATTTCTCCATATATACCGCACAAATCGAAACATATTTCTCCATATATACCGCACAAATCGAAACATATTTCTCCATATATACCGCGCAAATCGAAACATATTTCTCCATATATACCGCACAAATCGAAACATATTTCTCCATATATACCGCACAAATCGAAACATATTTCTCCATATATACCGCACAAATCGAAACATTTACTTGTGTAAGAAACAAGTATCACACGTATTGGTTGATAGTTTCAATCATTGTCAAGGCAAAGGCGCCTGTGAAAGACATCAGATGTCGGTGGCAAAATACAAATGAGCGCTGCTGTACGATTTCCAACCTCTTCTATAAGTGACGTCATTTCCAGAAAACGTCAGATGTGACGTCACCACGTACTGACAGTGAGCATTATTTGCCCCATATGGCAATATGAAAACGTGTGTTTCTTGCTTGCAAACAGTTTAATAACATGTTGCATTTTCTTGAAATGACGTCACTTACATAAGAGGTTGTAAATCCCATGCAGGGATTTCCGTACATTTCAGATTTGCACCCGTCACTTTTGGTATGTGATATAAAATTCATCAAAGAGCAATTATTAATAAAAGATAATATAAATAACAACAACAACTAATCATATTAAAAAGTGAGATCACGTGATGTGACGTCACTTATTTTTGTGCGGCCACCTAAGGCAATCCGATATAAACCCGATTCGATAAGGCTTTTATTATCGATTTATCCATTATATTGGGTATAGGGTAGGAAGGTTGTTTAAATCGTATAATATCATTTTAACTCGCTGTAAATATGTTGTATACAACACCCCTATAAGCGATATTTAATTAAACACGATAATGATAGAAATAGCGGTTAAGTTATACTCAGGTCGACAGCGAGTGTAAACAAAAACTCGCGAAATAAGGTCAACTTAACCGCTCGATGAAAAAATACTAGCTAATATCGCAGTCTTCCAATTGCCATGGGTCGAGTGTAAACAAAAACTCGCGAAATAAGGTCAACTTAACCGCTCGATGAAAAAATACTAGCTAATATCGCAGTCTTCTAATTGTCATGGGTCGAAGTTCGTGAATAACTAAGTTTTATAGTATATTTAAATATGTTAACATTGAATTTGTGCAGCATTAAATGTTCCTTTGTTTTATCAGTTAATAAAATATGGACAATTATTTTGATGCGTATTGATTTAATCAGGAGTGTGTAGTGATACTACATTAACCAAATAACTCACTACGTATCAAAATCAATATTATCATTGTGTTATATACAGTCAGGTGCCCGACCGGTTTGTTCATTGGGTAGAGTACTTAACTGCACAACTAGAGGTCACATGTTCGAACCAATAGTGAAGCTTTTGTTTTCCGTGGCAATTAAATCATCTGCAGTCGGACCTCGTTCATTCGAATTTATCGGGTCCGAAATTTCATTTCGAATAATACCTGATTTCGAATAACCCTACGTGCCTACAATTTATCGGGGTCTTGATATTTATTTCGAACTATACCAAGTATTCGGATAAAAGATTCAAGAAACGAGGTCCGGCTGTAGTTGGTATCACAGGAACACCGGTAAAGTCAACTTCCGGTCGTCCAGAACTGAAATACTTTTGCAACCTAGCGAAGAATTTCAATACAACAACACAATATTAAAGTTAGAACGATGTTTTCTTTCTAGATACCCGTTTGACACCACACAGTTCGGACTGCTAGTGTTTAGCTCCAATGCGACCCCACAATTCTACCTTAATCAATTCACCACCAATAAGACAGAGCTGAATAACAAAATACAGAGTACAAAGTACGTATACACCTTGGAAGCCATTTTGTTTCTATATGCAACCATTTTGTTTCTATAGGCAACAATTTTGTTTCTATAGGCAACCATTTTGTTTCTGTAGGCAACCATTTTGTTCAATAGGCAACCATTTTGTTTCTATAGACAACCATTTTGTTTCTATGGGCAACCATTTTGTTTCTGTAGGAAACCATTTTATTCAATAGGCAACTATTTTGTTTCTGTAGGCAACCAGTTTTGTTTCTATAGGCAACCATTTACTTTATATAGGCAACCATTTACTTTCTATAGGCAACCATTTACTTTCTATAGGCAACCATTTTGTTCAATAGGCAATCATTTACTTTCTATAGGCAACCATTTTGTTCAATAGGCAATCATTTACTTTCTGTAGGCAGCCATTTTGTTCAATAGGCAATCATTTAGTTTCTATAGACAACCATTTTGTTCAATAGGCAACCATTTACTTTCTATAGGCAACCATTTTGCTCAATAGGCAACCATTTACTTTCTATAGGCAGCCATTTTGTTCAATAGGCAATCATTTACTTTCTATAGGCAGCCATTTTGTTCAATAGGCAATCATTTACTTTCTATAGGCAACCATTTTGTTCAATAGGCAATCAGTTACTTTCTATAGGCAGCCATTTTGCTCAATAGCCAATCATTTAGTTTCTATAGGCAGCCATTTTGTTCAATAGGCAATCATTTAGTTTCTATAGACAACCATTTTGTTCAATATGCAACCATTTACTTTCTATAGGCAACCATTTTGCTCAATAGGCAATCATTTACTTTCTATAGGCAGCCATTTTGTTCAATAGGCAATCATTTACTTTCTATAGGCAGCCATTTTGTTCAATAGGCAATCATTTACTTTCTATAGGCAGCCATTTTGTTCAATAGGCAATCATTTACTTTCTATAGGCAGCCATTTTGTTCAATAGGCAACCATTTACTTTCTATAGACAACCATTTTGTTCAATAGCCAATCATTTAGTTTCTATAGGCAGCCATTTTGTTCAATAGGCAATCATTTAGTTTCTATAGGCAACCATTTTGTTCAATAGGCAACCATTTACTTTCTATAGGTAACCATTTTGCTCAATAGGCAACCATTTACTTTCTATAGGCAGCCATTTTGTTCAATAGGCAATCATTTACTTTCTATAGGCAACCATTTTGTTCAATAGGCAATCATTTACTTTCTATATGTAACCATTTTGTTTAATAGGCAATCATTTACTTTCTATAGGCAGCCATTTTGTTCAATAGGCAACCATTTACTTTCTATAGGCAGCCATTTTGTTCTATAGGCAACCATTTACTTTCTATAGGCAGCCATTTTGTTCAATAGGCAACCATTTACTTTCTATAGGCAGCCATTTTGTTCAATAGGCAATCATTTAGTTTCTATAGGCAGCCATTAAATATCCGAATATTCGTTGAGATTCCTAGTTATATTATCCTAATATTCTGCGGAGAAGTCGGTCAGCTGCTTGCTGGACTCACGTTAGTACTTTTCATAATCAATCCGAAGAAGACTAGATAGGTCAAATTTACACCATGTTTAACCGGGAAAAAAACAATTCCAAATACGTCTGTCGTAAAAATCCTAACTAAGTTTTGATATTTCAGATTCCCCTCCGGTAACACTGTGACATACGACGCTCTAGAAGTTGCCCGAACTGATATGTTTACGGAAGCCAACGGAATGCGACCGAATGTATCACAAATAGCTATTATTGTAACTGACGGTAAATCAAGATCATTTCCGAAGCCAAACGCAGAGATCTACAGTCGAACCTCGTTCATTCGAATTTTATTTCCAATAATATATGGTTTCGAATAATCCAATTATATTCGACGTTCCTAAGAAGATAATCGGGACCTGATATTTATTTCGTATAATGCCAAGTATTCGGGTGAAAGGTTTCGAATAAACGAGGTCCGACTGTACATCAAAACGATTATCCAAAGTGTGGACCTTCCACGATACATCAATATAGTTTATACAGAACACTAAATGCTGCATTTTATATAATGTTTTATTGATGACCGATAATTTCCCGTGTTATTCCGCATCTTTTCGTGGAATAAACCTGCCCAGAAAATGGAAAGAAAATGGGTTTAATTCGAAAATATGTATTGTAGAAAATATTCTCCTAGATGTTCAATCGATGGAATTATGTTTGATATTCCACATTAACAAACAAATAAACTGCAACACGGTAAAACCTGTATTAGTGACCAAAATTCCACTTTCAGGGTTTTACTAGGGTTGTCAATGAATATTCGGATATTCGAACAGTCGTTTGTACGTCCGAATATTCGAATACTGATTCGGCATTCGAATATTCGATTAAACATTTTTTTTCAATATAAAAGCTGAATGCAAGTGTATAAAATTTCAATGATGGGCATTAACGCATTGAATGACATTTTACGCGTGAAAATAATATCTACAGGTGTTAATTGACATGTCATGTTGTATATTTGGCGGCAAGAGAGACATAACACTCTGGTGATGACACTTAGAAATTATAAGTAATCGCGGTGTTATCAGTTTAAAACACAAAATTGATCAGCATAAAGTTTAAAACACAAAATTGATCAGCATAAAGTTAAACTTGGAATTTCAAATGTATTATTACATGTATTAGATAAGAAGGTCGATTGTTCGAATATTTGTACGGAAGGTTGACCGAATATTCGAATACCAAAATTGTCATTCGTAGACATCCCTAGTATTTACATATCTGTTTTCGTTTTAAAGCAATTCCAATATTAAGAGATCCAAAATATCCTGTCCGGGAATATGTGTTACAACTTAAAAAACACGTTTCCTTTTCAAGCTGTGCATTATTCTGGTGCCAGGTGATTTTATGCTAAAAATAATTCAAATACCTGAACAGTTTTTAGCATGGAATTTTCCTTTAAAACTATAAAGGAATTAAGCTGGCCAAAAAATGTTTTCTTCAGACAATAGAATGGTTTCAAGATGTAACCAAAATTTCTGGACGTCATGTTTTGGACCAAAAACAATATAGATGCTGAAGTAAGCTACAAAATGACGACGTCACGTCAGAATGTACATAAATATTTAAACATCTTGAATTCGGAGTCTGGCTCCTCTAATGAAACAAAAGGAATTATGATATACTTTTGAATATTTCCTCGTTCGTTTAATTCAATAAATCACAATTAAGCCTCCAAAACCTATTCGGACAAAGCGCTTCGTTTGTGACGTCACAACTTTGATTGGGAAATACCTGACGTCATAACCAACGTCACTAATACAGGTTTTGTCATGGCGTCGTAACCAACGTCACAAATACAGGTTTTGTCATGACGTTAAACCAACGTCAATAATACAGGTTTTGTCATGACGTCATAACCAACGTCACTTATACAAGTTTTGTCATGACGTCATAACCAACGTCACTAATACAGGTTTTGTCATGGCCGCGCTCAAATATATTCTTTGTGATTAGGAAAAAGTGGAGAAGTTGACAAAGTAAGGAACCAATCTCAGCTGCTGCGTAATGAAGGGGTAACCATTTATTCTGTGGGTGTTGGTGACACTGACCAGACTGAGTTAGACAGCATGGCATCCAATCAATCGTTCGTCTTCCATGTGGGGAACTACAACGCCATCTCTGCCATAGAAGGTCCTCTAGCCGGAGTCACTTGTGAATGTAAGTCATTTAAAATACCTCCTATACTGAAGATTTAAAATACCTCCAATACTGAAGATTTAAAATACCTCCTATACTGAAGATTTAAAATACCTCCTATTACTGAAGATTTAAAATACCTCCTATACTGAAGATTTAGAATACCTCCTATACTGAAGATTTAAAATACCTCCTATACTGAAGATTTCAAATACCTCCTATACTGAAGATTTCAAATACCTCCTATACTGAAGATTTCAAATACCTCCTATACTGAAGATTTAAAATACCTCCTATACTGAAGATTTCAAATACCTCCTATACTGAAGATTTCAAATACCTCCTATACTGAAGATTTAAAATACCTCCTATACTGAAGATTTAAAATACCTCCTATACTGAAGATTTCAAATACCTCCTATACTGAAGATTTCAAATACCTCCTATACTGAAGATTTCAAATACCTCCTATACTGAAGATTTAAAATACCTCCTATACTGAAGATTTCAAATACCTCATATACTGAAGATTTAAAATACCTCCTATACTGAAGATTTAAAATACCTCCTATACTGAAGATTTAAAATACCTCCAATACTGAAGATTTAAAATACCTCCTATACTGAAGATTTCAAATACCTCCTATACTGAAGATTTCAAATACCTCATATACTAAAGATTTAAAATACCTCCTATACTAAAGATTTAAAATACCTCCTATACTGAAGATTTAAAATACCTCCTATACTGAAGATTTCAAATACCTCCTATACTGAAGACTTGCAAGCATAGGGCTCTAGAATTCCACTAGCCTGACGTCTCGGACTAGTCTAAGGCTGAATCCGGCTACTAACAGTTGATTTGGAATTAGTCCGGACTGGTCTGTTTTTAAAGCTAAACCAATCAATTGTTCAGTTGTAAATTAAACCTTAGAATCCCACAAACACATACATGTGATTATTAATTTTAGATTGTGGAGCTATCATTGTTCATGATCATTTGTTACTAAATTGACCGATATTCTCGGACAACTAGCTTCCTAGTCTTAGTCTGGGACAATTGTCTTTGAATTTATATCTTGTATTTCCAGCCCTAGGCGATGATGAACTTTGGTTTGATGACGATAACGAAGATCTATGGATTGTGTAATCAATATAAACTACAATACATATTATCAATAGATTTTAGTCAATAAATTGTTCTTCGACAAATGTGTTGGTGTTTAAAATAATCGTAAACAAAGATTATTTAAATAATTGTGAACGAGAGAAAATAAGTTGATACAGGGAACATCACATACAAAAGACAGAGCCTCCCCAAACAGACATCCAGGAAAACAACAATCCATAAAACATAAGGCACTTGGAAGGTTCAAGGGTACATACGTAAGGGAACAGAGCCGCAAGGAATGGCCTGGTCGACCATAAGGAAAAACTAGGAGAATCAAAGAGGACAATCAGTGGGGGAATTTATGTATGGAAAATATCACAGGACAAGTCAACCCAGCTGGCAACAATAAGTCGAATCTGGGCAGAAAATAGCATGAACACTATATAAAGTGAAAGAAATGCACATTAATACATAAGTTACTATATATAGTAACAATGTTTGTGTCGCATTCCGCAACATTTAGCTTTACGCGAGCCGATTTTCACATTATGTCCGGTTACGCTGGTTATTATCTTATATTTGCCAACAAAATATTCGCAGACTATTTTAACCATTATAGTACATATAAATCGTCTCCTTTGCCCAATTAAAATTCGTGGAGGTGAATTAGTTTGTAGTGTAGACATTCAAAATACATTTGCAATTAATGAAATAATATCCGAGTCGCTTTAACACGGACAGTAAGGGATTGAAATGCACAGACATGAACGGTCTGCTCTGTAAAGTTATATGCGTGTTCAAAATCATCCTAAACATTCGCTTAAAAACTCTACATATTTACTTTAAACATTCACATAAAAAATAAAAATTAATGAAGAAAACAGAGAGAATACGTAACTACGGGGAACGCCACATACACAAGACAATACCTCCCCACGCAGACCTCAGGAAAAACAACAATCCATAAAACATAACGCACCTAAGGAGGTCAAACTGTACACATATTAGGAACAGAGGCACAAGGAACGGCCCAACAGACCATAAGGAATAATTAAGAGAATCAAAGTGGACAGTAAAAGGAGGGGGAGGGGGGAATTAATGGATGGAAAAGCTCACAGGACAATTCAAGACAACTGGCCACAATAGGCGAGTCTATTTAAAGCCCATGAAATTGCATCAGACACCTTGGTGATTTCAAAAGAAGAAATCTGTCCTACACCGTATCTCAAACACAGGTACCTAAGAAACTTCGTGACTTTGCATAGATTTCAATCATGGTGTCGGACGTCTGCTAGCAAACGTGCTTTTATAAACATGAACGTTCGTTTATAATCAGGTGAAAATTATGGCCTGTGGTATGTCACCAAAATATTTTTCCCGAAAACCTTATCATGTGCCATTGTCAAATTGTGGAGGACATACAATGAACATAGAGATTAAGTTTTTACAAGGTACGCCACATGCGTAAGATGATAACTCCCCACATAGTCCCAGGGGAAAACAGTCTACAAAACATTTGGAATTGAGGAGGTGCAAGGGTAAACATGTATGGGGATATGGGTGCAAGCAATGGTCTGGTCGACCATCAAAACGACTATAGAGAAGTTAGGGCGACAACAAAGGAGAAAATGAATACACACGGAAAGAGCCGAGAAACTCAGTAATCATAGACCGAGAGAGAAAGAAAAGAAAAAAAGAATACTACAAGTAAAGGAACAGCACATGGGAAAGGGAACTTAACAAACATCTAAAACATAAATAGAACTAACAACCACACAGCGAGTTACAGCCTTGCCACCGTTAGTAAAAATATGACATCTGAATTATGGTGATCAAAATAGTTCACATTGAGGAACTTATGAGATGTGATGAGATTTTGTTGCCGTGGAAACCTACATTAAGGTCAACATATGTTTTAGTAAAGAGACAAATCATAGTCGTTCTTGCGAAATTTGAGCAAGATTGGTCCAAATTATCGAATAAAGGTGTACATAGATATGACAATACACCATTTATTCACAACACAGAAAGTGGAATTAATTACAAATCGACCAACACAATTTCATTGAAAATAAATTGAGAGTTGACATATTCTGCTGGAATAAAGAAGGCGTACCGATAATTTAAAAGTCACAAAGGCATATTAGTTTACGACTGTTATATGTCAATAACGTGTGTACCCTCCACCGGCAGCAATCACGGCTTGATAACGACTCCTCGTTGAAACAATATAACTGTGAAGATACTGCTGATGGATATTTGTCCAAACTCGGTAAACGTCACGCTCCAATTCCCGTAGATTCAGCTGCTGAGGACGGGCCCGTATCCTTCGTTTCAATAAGTCCCAGACATGCTCGATTGGGTTAAGGTCTGGACTTTTAGCAGGAAAAGGGATGACTCGTATGTTATTGACCTGTAACATAGCTAATGTTGCTCTGGCGACGTGGCATTGAGCGTTGTCTTGGACTAGTTGCATGCCACGGTTTGCAGAAATGTGCGGTATAAGCACAGGTTGAATGATGTCCGTCTGATATCGTCGCGCATTCACGTTGCCTTGTATGGACACAATCGGTGTTTTGGTGTGCATCGAAATGCCCGCCCATACCATAATGCATCTTCCCCCGAAGTGGTCCACCTCAAGAACACAATTGGCGCTGTTTCTCTCACCACGTCGGCGATAAATGCGCGTGCGGCCGTCGGCACAACGCAATGTTATCCTTGTCTCGTCGACAAAAAGAACATTTGCCCAGTCGGCCCTGGTAAACAGTAAATGTTGCCTAGCCCAAGCTAAGCGACCTTCGCGGTGTCTTCTCGTTAAGATAGGACCTTTTTGGAGTCGACGGAATCGAAGTCCGACGTCACATAACCGGTTTCGTACGGTTTGAGCTGATACATGACGCCCATGTGTCCCCCTGGTATGCCTAGATGTCGTTGTAGCTGGTAGAAACCGATCACGGAGATGTGATATGATCATGTATCTGTCCTGCTGTGGTGTTGTGACCCTCTGTTTCAATCGTCGGGGTCGATCAGCCACACTTCCGGTTTGGTTGAATATCACACAAAGAGCTTGTATGGTGGATAGCCGACAATTGAAGGTTCTTGCCGCCTGTAAGATGTTTGTTGAATAAATCCTCTATTGACATTTTCGCACCTGTTTTAATTGACGGCGTGCGGTATTGTTTTAGGACTTAATGAAGTTACATCTGTAAACCATACCTGGTACGGCAGGATATGGCTGATATAGGATATAACAAATCTCCATAATAAACTGATTTAGCTCATCCAGACGCTAGCATTTAGATTTGAAGCTAAATCCATATATTAAAATAGAAAATGGACATTTATAGCATAATGTACCACTGGTCTTCCATTATTTATGATAACGATAAGAGTTTACATGTAAGTAGAAAGTTTCGTTAATTTAAGTCCTCTAGGTTACTATTACCACAAAAGTATCTGATAAATTGACAATTATATACGCTATATGAAGGCGATCTCTGAATGACATCGTATATGGCTGGAGAGTGAATAATCTCGAAGTCAGAATCGTACTTTGTCGTAATATCTTGTAGTAATAATGCCGATATCTAAGGAAATACAGAAAACACATCAATTATTAATAAGACCACCCATGGGTCCCTTGAAAACTTGTCTTAATATTGAGGTTGAATAGAGTGCAAAACAGTGAAAATGGACTTCAAATTGTGATCTTAATTTTCAGTTGGTCTGTAAGTGAGGTTTTATTGTAGATACGTCAAGAAAAGATGCATGTGAGTCCAATGTGTTAGCTTTCAAAAATTGAAACTCTATTATTAGATATATTTTATTTATCATAGATGGAAAATGTTCATTATCAATATTCAAAATATCATTTAAACAACGAGAGTGTGTATTATTTATAGCGTGAATTACATCCAAATGTATACAAAACACCACAAATGTTATACACAACAAACATACAAGGATTTATTATTGTAAGCTCGTATTGCGCAGATCTATGTCCGACAAATACACACCTGTTGTATGTCCAGCACTTGATAACAATAGAAAATTGATGCAAGGCATCACCGTCGCCGAAAAATGGTTGTAGCAAAATCGTTCTTTTGGAATACTTTAAGGGAATATTGAAGGGAATCTGAGTAAAAATAAAACAAAAGTAATGTGAAGGTATTTATTAATAACACATCTGGAATATTTCGCAAAACATACATTTTAGGACATGATGTGTCAAATATTGAACATGTAATGATATTGTCTAAGAATGTCATGTATACATTAATGAAGTACATAAAAACAAAAGACAATGTCATCGTTTTTCTTTGGAAAAAAATGTACAAAAACTTTTGTAAATATATATAAGATCAGAAGATATCTACAGCAAACAGGTCGTTGTAGGTTTTGAACAATCACCAATAAACAATTTACTAAAGTTACATGAAAACTTACCATCGCCAAAACATGATGTGATTAAGGAAATGTTTGGTCTCATAATAGGTTTCCATTGAGTAAGCAAACGTTCCGGGCATTATAAAGTTCCAACTTACAGAAAACTTACTTATAGAAACAAAAATTAACATTTACTGAGATAATGTTGTTTCAAAAAGTAACGAATAACCATTTTTATACACATCTTTATAAGTTATGTGTATGGTAGGTATTGATGCAAGATACTCAGACATGTAATCCAACGATTCCTTTCCATACAACCTCCTGTGCGTTTCTCCATCAACTATTGTGATCTTTAATTTGAAAAACTGAACTTTGATGACAGTTTTATTGTTTACAAAACTCTCGATGAAAGAATGAAAACATTTACGACTCATTGAGACATCATATAGCACTATACTCGCTTGTGTTACATCAGGGTGTAATTGTAACATAATATCGTCAGGTAAGTTAATGTACAACAGTCTTAATGATTTGATATAAGGTAGAGTTTTCACTGAAGATGTTAACGATTTCATTGTACTGTAGTTAAAATAAGCTGCTTCTATTTTGAGATATTCAAGATGGGAATCTTTAATACAGCTAAATACATCATTATAACAACGAGCATTCCTCTCCGAGAATGGACGCCATGTGATGTACTTCAAACTAGTATTGTTTACAGCACTACATAAAATATTAACACTATACAGACGAAGTGAAGTGAGTTTTGTATGATTTGGAAGATGTAGAGTCAATGCACAGTCACTATCATTATCAATGTTACCCCCAGTATCATGATGGTCAACACAAAATAGGTGTGACAAATCTATATTTTGCATGAGAACATTGTCACACAGATATACCACAAGATAGTGTATACTTTTATGATGCAATTTAAGCCAAGACAGAGACAAAGATGTAAGACAATGGAGGCTTCTCACTGGTATTGCTTTGATTAAAAATAGTTCAAAACTACCACTAATAAACACAGTGTGTAATGATGATTTATTCTGCATCATGAAATGGGTGAACTCTACAAACTCCGCTGGCAACGCCTTACAAATTCTTAAACAGTGTAAATCTTTGATCTGATCAAACACATCAATATATTTACCATTATCTGAATGTATTGATTTTACACCTTCTCTATTCAACATTAAAAGTTCTTTTAAAATCTCAACATTAGAGTCATCATCTAAAATAAAATCTTCCAGTTTGATGTAAACATTTCCTTCACCAGATCGTTTACTTTCCTTGATACAATTGATTGCAAGAGTTTGTAAGGACTTCAATTTTTTGCCGTACACATAACTGCTGTAGTGAACGATGGCATTTCTTCTGACTAAACTGAAATCTTCTGAAATTAATGGGTAAATGGCTTCAAACACAGATTGGACTTTTTGAAATGATAATCCCGCAAGAAAAAGAAAAAAGTTTTCAAATTGCAATATATCATTCAAAGATTTCCATTTTTGAGTAACACCATCGAACAAATTGTTTGTGTCAAATAATGAGACAAACAACCCAGCCAAGAATTCCAAATAACTTTTATGCAAAAATGATATGTTTAATTTCTGCTTCAAAAAACAACCAATAACTTTATTTTTTGACACGATACCAACTTTACATAGAAATTCGGTCTCGGTCAGGGAAATGTTAAAGGGTTTAGCTAGTAACTGATCTGGTGTAAATACCAAACTTGATGCAGTTTCGTCTTGTCTGAATAATAATGTAAATGAGAATGAACATATTTTCTGCAATACTGAAACATGTGTTTTGAAATGCATTAGCTCTGACAGAGACTCGGTGAGATTTAATTCTGAAGCTGACGAAGAAGGAAAATCAACCATTCTCTCTTCAGCATTTTTGAAGAGCATGTCTAAAATATTAGCATAAACAATCGCCCTAGACATGCCTGTCAGTGATTTTTTTTCAAACCATAATCCAACCAGTTGAGAAGCAATTATGGGAATGCACAATTGGTCATCCAATTCCCATTCTTCTATTTCCTCCATGAATTTTATAGAGTTTCTGTTGTCTAAGTTTTCCCTGTTCAAATAATTGATCACATCTTGAACATAAGACATTAATGAATCTCCTCTAATACCAGTCATCTGAATTTGTTTATCGATATCTTCACCTGACAACCTCACCCTCTCTATTTTGTAAGGTCTACAGGTAGTGAGATACACACAATTTGTTGAGTATATCCTTTCTGGTAGCTCATACTTTTTGCTACCATCTTTCTTTGGATTCCATTCATCAAAACCATCCATGATAATTAAACAATGATTTTTTCGTAAAACTTCTTGGATAATTTTCTTGTCATGGTACTTCAAACACAACTGCTCAATCATATCAACTACATGGTAGTGATCAGTATCACGAAGACTTAAATAAAAGACGAACTCAAACTGTTTCATATATTCAATATCTGCCTGCCATTCATCACAGTCAATCTTTAAATCATCACCTCGTGACTTGCACCACATTAGACACATACGCCTACAGAACGAAGTTTTACCGACACCAGCCACACCGGTAATATATATGTTCCTGCACGATTGCTGTTCCTTGCAAAATATGCATTCGTAAGATGTGATTGGCTTATCGGAAGGTTTTGATTGCTCTCTGTGGTATTCCACGTGACACATGTTTGGATTTTTATATATATCTAAAAACGGGACTCCTTGGCCTTTCAATAAAGGCGACACTTGCAAGCTGAAACAATCGTGTAGGTATCTCTTTCTTAGCAGATCTTGAATGTCTGAAACTGTAAAAAAATGCCAGTCATAAAAAAATCGAAAGAACATGCAGAACATGGACGCCCGAATTCGCAAAATCAAAACTTCCCAAGATCTGGACAAAAGAAAATGTAGAGAGGTGCAGGAAGGGGACACAACTAAAAACAACAGAAACGAACTCAAAATTTGAATATGGAACTGTTGGAACGACACATAGAAACTGACAGTGGTAAAAAGGCAGTGGCTTTCAATATGTACCTGGCTCATCTGAACATAAAATGTTTGAATTGGCTTTATCAAATATTGTTGTTGCATTGGCTAAAACATCTCTAATAAGAACCATTGCAATGTATAACCGATTGAAAACATCTTGTTTATCCTATTACTAACAGCCAAGCCTGTAAAATAGCATGTTTGTTAAAAACTGGATTTTTTATTATATGATGTAAAAACATCTTTCTTCAACAAATATGGATTAATAAAAACATTATGAAATAAAGTCATGTTTGAGAAACACGAAAAATCGGTCAATGGCGCTACCGGGAATCGAACCCAGGTATACGGATTGCCGGTCCGTTATGCTAAGTTCATTATTTGTTAATGCATGTTTACAGATGTTTTAACTGTAGGAAATATCTTGTTCATGTTTGATGAGGTAAACAAATGAACAAAAAATGAGCATAGTATTACTTTAAGTATGACTGATAATCAGAAACATTTAATTCCTTGCCAACTTCCAAAAGGTCAGTTTGAACAAGAGACACTACATGTATATTACAACTACAAAAACAAAAGGGCAACACGACACCAACAATGAAGGTATGAACGACCGGAGCTACTGGGAGAAGGTGCTATAAGCATACTCTCAAACACTATCATCACCCAAAATAAGAAAATCCTGCTAGACAACTCCCGAACATAGGACACGGTGAACGCAGACCAATGTATGTAGAACGTAGATATGAAAAACAATACATCCATTGACGTTAACAATTAGTTGTATTGCAACTAAATGGGCATGATTCTTCTGAGACAAGTGTGTACTGATAGATGTCAGTAAAATACTTCCTAATGCTAATTCAGAAAAAAGAAATACCTGGACAGATGTAGTCAATGTATTAGCTTACCTTCACCACCGACATTAACTGTTTGTCGTATTTCATCAATGGCGTCGTCTTTTTGTTTTGACATCTCACTTGTTGCTTCATGTTTTAGTCGTTTTATTTCACTCACAGCTGCTTCTGTGTGTTCATCCACTTCCTGTATGACATCAGATTGACGTTTATTAACTTCTCTAATGTTGTGTGCATAGACATCCGTAAATTCATTCAGTATTTGTTTTCGTTTATTTTCTATGTCTTGTTGTATTACATCACTTAACTCATTAATCGCTCTAGTGGCATCTTGTACAATTCCTACAACGTCTACATCTGATATATGGATATTGTCCGTCTTCAGCTAAAATGATACAAACAAGCTCTTTATTATAAGGTCAATCAGTCATTTTGTTTTCCTTGCTTACAACAATCAGAGTGGATCTTAAAAGATGATCTCACTTGAAACTATGATTGATTGAATATTTTAGAGTTTTACAAGTGTTTGAGATGAGGGCTAATTATATTTGACAGGTCTGGCGTTATTTTTACATCGAATTTCATGGCAATACAAGTTCAGCACATCTTCTACCAATACTACACAAGCCCTGTCAGCTTTGGAATTTTCAACAAAAAATATTAGTGTCTATATACATTGAGTTGTGACTATTTTAAAAACAATTCTGAAGGATAACACTATACGTCAATTTAAACAATAAGTTTGGATAATATCTCAGAAAACTCTGATATAACTTGTTTTTTCATAGACTGTTTCTTTAAACAACGTTGCGACCGTGTTGGTCTTCACGACAGAATAACAATAACTGGTTCTGTATCTGAATTTGAAATGTCAATCATTAGCTAACAATTGAATATTTTAATTAACTAGCCGAAGTACGGTACCAGTGGAAATATTGGCGCTTTTTTTGTTTCCGCTACATTGGCAGTCATCTTCGAATTCGCCAAATCCAGCCCGAACTCATTTGAAAGATGGACAAAGTGAACACCGCCATGTATGTACAGTTTCGCAAGTGTGGCAATGCCCGTCGTCAGCAAGTGCTAGTGATATTCCCAATCTTTCTTTAAGTGACGTAATTTCCAGAAAACGTCACATGTGATGTCACCATGTACTAACAGTAAGCAATATTTGCCACATATGGCAATATGAAAACGAAGTGACCATATGGAGTATATTCTGTTTCCTGCTTGCAATTGGTGACATGACATGTTGCGTTTTCTTGAAATGATGTCACTTACAGAAGAGGTTGTAAATCCCATAGCAGCGCTCATTTGATTACGGATGGATACGGATGTAACCTCTGGCCCGCCACTACGTGAACACGTGTGCTCTAGTTTATTTTAATATTATAGATGTGCATTCAACATAATATTTATCAATACCAAACATATTATAAGAAGGGACGTAACTCGGGGCATTTTTCAGCTCGATTTCTTCGTTTTCCTTGACAAATTATTTTGTTTAATTTGATCACAGCCAAAACGGGGACTGTATGATGTGGCATTCCACATACATGTACTACCATAACACTTTAATTGTTACCTCACAAAGGGATTTTTTGGCCTGCTGTGCACTCTGGTCATTGATTAGACATTTTCTATCTTCCAACACAGAAATCATGTTATCGATAAACCCAGCCAGCTCACTGTCAGTCAGTTTAAAGTTGCCAGTGTGGAATATTGTGTTCCGATCACTTCGACACTGAAATATGAAATATATTAATATCTTCATACAGTTAAACCTCAATAAAACGACCACCCTTGGGACGCTTGTAAACTGGTCTCATTATTGAGCTGGTCTTAATATTGAGGTTGAATAAAGAGAAAAATAGGTTCAACTAGACGTGGAAGGATCGGACGGCGGAAAAAATAAAAATAAAGTTATGAAATTGAATTTTTTTTATTTGGGTTTGGCAATATTTAGGTACGGCGCTCCCGTAAATCTAAAAATATAAAACTCTGCCCTAAGGTTGAATAAAGAGAAAAATAGGGAAAATGGACTTGTAAAGTGTGTTCTTAATTTTGAGGTGGTCTTAAGGTGAGGTTTTACTGTACATCATTCATTGAACTCAACGAAATATATCAAATGCTGCGAACATGCAGATGAAACATAGTACAGTCAAAAATTATTTTCATTACTTTTAGTGAACATTTCATTATCAATTTGTATTCAATGATTTAAGTCAGGAGATTGTTGAATTCATCCCAAATGAAATTCTTAAGTATAACTCTGTTTATCAACAATTTTCCAGTCATATACAGCAGAGTGTTGACCTAACCCGCTTTCCGGAATAACTTATCAACAAGTACCAACTTGCTCTTCAGTTACCAACTGAAAACTTCTCCACATGTGGAGGACATGACTGTAGCCAATGTCACGGAATAACATAACCTGTCCAATCCGTAATTCGTACCCAGATCTGCCGAGTGACAATCTAGCGCTTCACCACCTGAGCTAGCCGGTGGCAAATCAAAAATAAAGCCAGTGACAAGGATATGATTCTAATCAAGGTTAGATAGATTTGAGAACTTATAATTTGCTAACATGAAAGACTTATTGATGACAAAGTTGGGTATAGTATTGTAGTTATGTCTACATTAGTGTTTTAGTTTCATAAGATCGATTATATTGGGAAATATGCTTCTAATCAAGGTTAGATAGATTTGAGAACTTATAATTTGCTAACATGAAAGACTTATTGATGACAAAGTTGGGTATAGTATTGTAGTTATGTCTACATTAGTGTTTTAGTTTAATTCGATCGATTATATTGGGGAATTTAACATGACCTGTCACTTCGGTTTTTGTTGACACTTGGCTACTTTTCTTCATCCATTTTATATGTAACAAATTGCCTGTATTACTTGACTTTATACGTGTATGACTTCACGGATAACTTAAACTATCCGAGTGTAAAAGATTATCATTGTACTCGTGTTTCCAAAACCCATCGAAAAAATTAAACTGGCAAAAAAAACTGGGTCAAAACATCCTACAATACAAACAAGTGTAAAGTGTTTCTAAAAATAGAATACCCATTGGAAAAATAAAATTGACAAAAGAAACTGGTCAAAACTTTACCTGTTTGAATGGATCTATATTGTCAATCGAGGTATGAATGTAACGATTGTGAATCACAATAGACAGTAAACCAGTACAATCAAGATCACTTAAAGAGTTAGCTGTTGAATGGGTGCCAAGGAAACACTTTCCGTAGTGGAAGAAGTCGTTGTACCAATTTGTAGGATCTGTGCTTGACCAGCGAGGAGAATTCTCCACATGATCATCCACTATAAGATGATAAAACCGACTACAGAAGTTGTTAGGACATGTCCTTCTTGTGTGAGGAGCTTGTCGACAGAAACAATTGCGCTTGTTTCTTTGATTACAACCAATACGTCCGTGGTCTGGCAGGAGGTTGCTTGATGTACAAACGGTACAATGTTGTACATTAGTGCACTGTTGAGCCACCATCTGTTTTAAATCTTTATGACCAAGACATAGTTGATTGGAAACAAAACCTGTCAGTCCACATTTCAAGTACTTGAAACCATATGCAGCTCGAACCCAGTTCTTAAACAGTGGATCATTCATATGATGTGTTCCTGCAGAACAGAAATGCACAAGGCAAGTTTATATGACTTTTTATCAATTATGTAATGCTGAACAATTTTGAAGAAACATATGAATGATGATGTCAAATAGGAAATGCCACAAATACGCCGGACCGTCGGACTCGAGCGGTACATATTGACCTGGTCCGGTAAATTTTGAAATGATAAAGGACCAAATGACCGGCGAGAAATATGCTCTCGTGATGGATAAATACAAGATGTTTATAATAAAATTGTCATTGCAATCTTAACTTCTGTATTTTGCCGTAAACATGAAGTGTTAGGTGTTAAATCGGCGGTGTTTACCTGAAATAAAGGGAATATTCACCTCAAAATCACAAGGAAATATGAAAAGTGAAGATGCATGTAAATGCCTCCAAGATCAAATCGAATATTGATATTAGATTTTGGAAGAAGATTTACTTTTGGCCTACCGAGTCTCCATACATAGGGCGAAGAAGACCCATGTTCAGAGGGTAAGCATATAAATAAAATTACGCAGTAGGCATGGAATGACCGCTGCTAAGTCCGTCTGTATGTTAGTATGTGCGTCCGTCCGTCCTTCCCGCATACGTTCCGGCGCCATTTCTCGGCAAAAACCGACCGGAATTCAGTGAAACTTAATAGGAAGCTTCTCTACCAAGAGAAGATGCGCATATTGTCGGTATGTTCCGATTCGATGATTTGTTCACATACTTCGGGGAACATCCATCAAGTCTACCGATACTTATTTGATTCTATTATTTGACCTATTGACCGAATGTTGTACCCAAAAGTTTGAATGAGTTTTGTACCCAAAGAAAGTGTCTGTTGACCATGTGTCAACAAAATTTGGCCAAATTTGAGATCTCTTTAGTGTTAACAAGCCATTAGATGAGATCCGGAATTCGCTACAAATGGGTGTTAATCAGGGGTACAAACAATGTTTCAGTATAGATATATATTTCAGTCAGACGTTAAAGGTTTTTTTTCACTGAGATTCCAGCACGATGTTTACAGTATATTGTTCTGTATACTGCAGAGTTAGAGCCTAGAGGACAGTACCATTTATACCAACCCGGAATATATATATAGTTGACGACAAACAGAGGAATGGCGACGATGGACGACAGACACATGGTGATCACAAACGCTCACCTTGTGCTCAGCTGAGCAAAAAAAACACAAGACAGAAATGCAGCATTACCAGGTGGTCCAGGATTCTGCTCAATTCCAGACATCACCAACAATGCACCAATAAAACAAACAGCGCTGGTAGATAGTACACCAAATGCTACATCTCGAACAGTTGCCGAGTTACGAGCGATGGATACACACAAAGATTTAGGGTCATGTCCACCATTGAATACATCAACCCTACATCTGTATATTTGTAGGTCAACTCCCATCTTGAAACTGAAAATACAAGCTTATATATGAAGTTATCCTAAGTAAAGTTTTCATTCGCGTTCTCACTATTCTTTAACACAACTGAAAGTGCTCAGCTTGGGCAAACATGATGTTCAGGCAACAGTCGTCAGCTTGGTAACTGGTCAACTCGTACCTTAGTCAACTCGTACCTTAGTCAACTCGTATCTTAGTCAACTCGTACCTTAGTCAACTCGTACCCGAATTTGGTCAACTCGTACCTACCCAAGTCAACTCGTACCTGTTTTGGTCAACTCGCACCTCTCAATATTTTATTACTTTAAGCTGTATACTAATGCATATGTTACATGCTTTTTTTCTGATATCAGTAAGGACAGGGCGAGTAGATTACTCTACTAGCCCTTGTTAGGAATGACATTTGTTATTGTGGAAATTATGCCAGAGGAAGCCTCGGAAAAACATATTCATCAATACTCCAGTAGGTGTATTTGGTTGTCTAATTTGTCGTTATGAAGATCGTTCGTTCCTACAAATGTGTAATTATACAGTTATATCAAGTTTACAAGTTTATTTTACTAAGCTCAGTTCATGTATACAGGAACTCATGAGTATGAAAATATTACAGTAGTAATGAATACAACAAGGCATAATATATAATATCAGTGAGATTACAAGAGCAACAGAGAAAATAGTCAATATAAATAGACACAACTTTATGATGTTACAGAGTTGTGTATATGTTACTATAATTTATAAAATCAGAAGACACACATTTTTTCATAAGACAGGATAAATGTTATATATGCAATAAACAGTGACAAAATATAGTACTAACTTTAAGATATCAAACGATACATTAATTTAGCATAATGATGTTAATAGGTTGCATAGTCAAATTCAAAAGTTTGTTTGTTTGTTTGTTCCGAAAATGTGTAATTAAAAGTTGTTGTAGAATTATATGTTAATTAGTATGACAATGTATGACAAACTGTTTCTAATTACGTGGACGCAAGAATTTATGTTAATAGGTTCTTTGGTCATAATGAAGTGTGTTTGTTCCAGAAATATGTTCGTCTTTGATTTATTTACACAAAGCATAAGTCCCAAAGAAGTGGGAAATATTAGCATTATAAACTATATGACATCATGATAAATATCACGTGTGATAATGGAAATGTAAATACACGTTGTTATCGAATTATATGCTGAATTAGCATAATGTTTAGTTTTTATGTGATTTGTATTGAATCAGCGCTGCGCTGGATTTTGTATTATTTGTATATGACTTGACTTACGAAGACCTGTACGAGTTGACCAACAGGCGTTATCTGCAGTCTATGACGTAATGATGAACGTTACTAGGATATTTTTATATGTTTACACTGTTCATAATTGATCCACATAATAGAGAAAAAGTTTACTTTTTACCAGATTAACTTTATTAATAATAGTTTGTATGACTTGATTTACCGAAGGTTACGAGTTGACCAACTGGTATTAGCTGCCGCATAATATTATTATAAGTACTGACAAACTTTACCGGTATATATAGTAATATCGTATATAACTGTTCACAGAATATAGGGTAATACATTAAAAGTGAATTTTATAAAGAATAACGTGTTAAAAATGTAGGTACGAGGTGACTAAGGTACGTGTTGACTAAGGTACAATTTGACCAAATTCGGGTACGAGTTGACTAAGGTACGAGTTGACTTCGGTACGAGTTGACTTCGGTACGAGCTGACCAGAAATCAGCACAAGTTAACCCCCCCCCCCCCAAACAAGGAAATCAAACACCAAACTTCCATGTGCTAGCAGTATAAAAATCTATTTTTCATGAACGTTTATTCAACTGAACGAGATCTAAAATGCAGTTTATAAAGCTACATGTTAAGGGTATTTGGGTAAATAACATTCATTCCGGTGTGGTTGTGAGATTAACAGCGCGTGACGATAACTTATACCATAAGTCAACATGTCGTGGCGAGTTTTATACCATATAAAAGGTTGACCTATTTTCATTAAAATAAGTTAAACTCCTTTAACATAAACGTAAATATATTGCAGACAACATCTTGCAGCCCATATGTTTAATATGGATCCAGTAAATACGAAAACGGACACATTGTTGATAATTACATCATGTACATCAAGTTAATAGCTTCCGATGAAATCGTGTCAATTTCATGTAAACTGCGACGTAAGTTCGATTCAACATAGATCTATATGGTATGTAAATGGTTATCACAAAAATACAATTTACTTTAAAATAGCGAGTATCATTTCACAGAGAAAAACGAGATAAAATAATCTAAATGTATTATACCTTGAAATTGATGCAGATATTTCTTGTACTTTCCGTTTTAACAGTCACTATGCGATCTATCAAATTATCGGATTGGGCGAGTACTAAATTCCGGTATTGATAAATAAATTCCGGTACCAGAAAACCCGGCATCATGTCGTGTTTATGACGCGTACCCGCTATGTATTTTGATGAAAAATACAAATTGTATTTTGACATATATTCTGACAGGCAATTCCTTGCGCCTCTGTTCCCTAACGTATGTACCCTTTAACCTCATCAAGTGCTTTATGTTCTATGGACTTTTGTTTTCCCGGAGGTCTGTGTGGGGAGGCACTGTCTTATGTATGTGGCGTACCCTGTAGCAACTTATTCTCTCTCTTTCACATTTACTTATATTATATAATCTTTGCTTCCGATTTTTAAATACCAACACATATGTCGTACAACAATTTATTGACTAAATTATATTGTTAATATGTATTGCAGTTTATATTCAATACACAATCCATAGATTTTCATCAACGTCATCAGACCAAAGTTCATCATCGCCTAGGGTTGGAAATACACTTTATATTTTATGTACATTTAGTGTTCATAGTTTGGTTAAAGATTAAGATGAGTGACCTTGACATCATCTTGTGAATTTTTAATATAAAAGTTAGTTTATCAAGTATGGTGTTACTGTGTAACTGATCGACGGTACCGAAAATTGACCAAGTGATTAGGTTGAGTCAAAGTTGGCGCGGCAATCGTACATCAACATTGAATACCGACCTAGGTTGAATACAGAGCCAGCACTGACATCGTTAATCTCCTTTAGCATCGGGCGTTTATTCCGTGACCTTCATAATCACCGTGAATGTAACAGTAGTGGAATCAAAGCGCTGTGTGGGACATCGTTATACGACTTATATGTTTGCATGCATATCTTAAATAGAATCCAGAGCTAGCACTGACATCAACATTCGAACTTAACCGAGGCGAATACATATCTTGAGATGAAAAGTAAGTGATTATAATATTACATGGTCATAAGTAATGATGTTTTTGACTTGACAGAAGTTTTATTTTTAGATTGAAGAATTTTAGAAACGGGTGAAACGATATTGGTTTAAGCCATCCTTAAAATATTTTTTGAAATTCTTACGAAATTGTACGAGGTGTTCCGATTAACACTTAACCAACTTCCGAGCAGAAATTGGACTGGTCCCGTGCAAAGTTTAACTTGATCAAATTCCTGCAATCACCATGAACCACATGACTCATGAAATGTCACATGAATGGAAAAAGATGGCGGACTAAGAAATGTTCAGCAATTATGTTATATCAAGACAGAAACAGTCTAAAGCATTCAATATGATTCGATTAAAAATAAGACGTACGTCCCTAATACAGCTGTATAATCTATTTAAATGTTTTGCAACGTCACTTGTGAAGCTGATTCCCTTACGTCACGACAAAACCTTGCGCGTGTATACTTTTTGCAAATAAACTTACAATATGTCATTTTTTGTTCACCGATGACTAGCGGCTTATAATTTTTGATTTCTTGAAAGTTCATCCAAACAAGATCAGGAGCGTTTTGTTGATGTTTTTTGACGCCAAGGGAAGTAACTACTGCGAGGAATTTGACTCGTAACTTCTTACACAGTAGTCTCCCTTATTACACCGAGCGATATCTGGTTACTCACATGCTCAAATATCAGTTAAACTCATCAAAAACTCACCTGATCGTTGCTTAGCAGAATATAAGCATCATTATCTGCATTAGCATGTACATTTATATATATATATAAAACACCCGACCTTTTACGCTTTTAAATGTTTACTTTTATTTGGTATTGTGGAAAATACAAATTATTTTTTACTGTGAGACAAACATTTAAAGGTACTTTCTTGACACTGAGGTGGCATATAATTGTATTGAAGCATGGACATCCTTTCTTAATCATTATATATTATAAAATTGACACTCTATTACCGGTGTAGTGATACATTGTAGTACATGTGTTATGATTATGTAATTGACACTCTATTACCGGTGTAGTGATACATTGTAGTACATGTGTTATGATTATGTAATTGACACTCTATTACCGGTGTAGTGATACATTGTAGTACATGTGTTATGATTATGTAATTCTATGAGTCGCCGTTTGTCTACAAAACCGGTACTCAATTTCAGGCTATTTTGATACACGTTTCTCTTCAGAATTGTATTGATGGAATGTAACACTTTGGAGATGCTTATCGTTAACATTCAAAAACTTAGGTTTCAAAAGGTCCTACTCTTCCCTATTTTTATAGATTTTAGCGAGTAAATATTACTGACTGCTTATCTCTTCATCTTTATTGTCTTGGCCATCTCATATTTATGTTTATTTTGTTAATGGTCAAAGGGATTGCATGTGCAGATTGTACCAACAAACGTATAGTATTGATATTTTACGCGATACATATAACTTGTATTGAAAAATGTCTGATACATGTATGTAGTCAGATTTAACAAATGATTAAATGTTTGTGGTTACATCAAATGATTAATTTGTATTTTTGGAAATTTAGATCGCAAACTTTCCGATGGTATATTGTTTTAGATAATCAAAAAGGTAACCATGTCAGACGGACAGTTTGAAAAAAATGCATTTTTTTATTTTTTTATCTCGTAACATCGGCTTTACTTGCACTTCAGGTAAGGTAACTCTTTGTTTCACTCGATACGCTTCTGATATTTACGTTATACAGTGCCGAAACTGGAATGAATATTGAAGGAAATTGTACATCTTGGGATTTCGATTACTAAAAAATGTACAATTGTAAGAATATATGAGCGCCGCTGTACGATATCCAACCTTTTCTATAAGTGACGTCATTTCCAGAAAACGTCACATGTGACGTCACCAAGTACTGACAGTAAGCTACATTAGACAAAATGAGCCCTGTAATCGTATGGGGAAATCCTGTATACGGTGAAAATTGAACTTTCATGCACTATTTTCTCTCTCTTCTTACACAAAATGAGACGGACATTTTTGTTTATTCAAGAAAATAATAAGAACAACTCGTATGAAGAATTTATTATGCAAACAGTGCATTTTTAACAATTTTGCAGTGTACATGTATATACAAAATGTATCAAAAGTCATAAATATATTTACATTGGCGTCAAGAATTGTTTTGTCAAACGGCGCATGAATATCTCTGTATTGGTAAGTAATTCGTTATATTTTATATAAGGCAACCGTCTTGGATTTTCCTCATTGAAAATGAAAAGTAGTCCGTCAAATATGCTGTTGTGACATTCGTAGACATGAAGGTCAATATTTGCGATGTACGTAAGTGGAGTACATTGTAAATGTAGGTAAATGTAGTTTCAGACGGTAGCAATTGTCAAATAGACCGATCGTTACCATGGTTTCTGGCGCTTGGAGCAGCATTCAGATTTTTACAAAAACCAAATTACGGTTTGGTAAAAAAAGGTAACAGCCGTCAAACATCCAGTATACACCATGACTGAAACCTTGAGTCCGTTTTTGTGTCGTGGGTAGGATCCCTGCCAGAGACGTGATAAAAATGGCGCTAGTGACTTCCTCACTAGGTAATCTGTACTGTCAATCACTTTATTTTCGCGAAAACGTAAATTTCGCGTTTATTCGCGCATCCGGAGACTAGCGAAATCAAAATTCTCGCGAAAATATGCTTGTGGCGAATTTTGGTGCATATCCGAAATTTTGGAATACTTCGTTATGTATAATAAGCGATGCGAGTGTATAAAGATTTGATTTGTAAATGTTCAAACAACAACACAAACCATTTCCGTCAATCTTAAATTCGCGACGGATGAAAGACGCGAATTCATCATTTCGCGAAATAATTCTGGAAAATTTAAGTCGCGAAAATGAATTGATTTACGGTATATAGTCAGTGTTACTTGTTCATCTTTCTTGCGACAATACATCGAAAGGCAAATTTCCTTGAAGCCTATAAGGAATAAAATATAAACGATGATAAAAAAATCATATATATAAACGAAGAACTTATTCATTATGTGGGCAAATGGCTCGGAAAGTTAAAAAAAACGTGGTTGTCACATGCAAATTTTATTAGTAATTTCTAAATTATCACATATTTGGGAATTACTCCTATAAATGCTTGTCAGTTTTGCCTATCAAAATGGCTGATGATTAAGAACAAGGGAGGTAAACATTGTAGATATGGGAACTATCTATACAAGGGAGGTAAATATTGTAGGTATGGGAACTATCTATACAAGGGAGGTAAATGTTGTAAATGTGGGAGCTATATATACAAGGGAGGTAAATTTTGTAGATGTGGGAACTATCTATACAAGGGAGGTAAATATTGTAGATGTGGGAACTATCTATAAAACTATATTGTCTCTGCTGAGGTGTATATTTATTTCATAACACAATATTGACCGATACATTCCGAATGATCACAATGTATGTATATTTGTTTAGTCAGAGAATTGTTTCATCATAATGCTTATTAAAGTCATATTCTGATCAGTAGTCTATATCAGAGCTCAAAATCATTACAGCGCTTATCTCCCCTAGTGGTACACCAATCAATTTCTTCACAAATGTCACGTGATCAAGGATACTTAAATAAATGGTCCGTTACACCCTGAAAACAAGGTTGTTAATTAATCCAATTGAATTTCTTTATTAACATTAAATTTATTTCTCTGATGTATTACCAGAACAATGTAAATATCTGGTATATAATGTCACAAGATTAAAAAAATGAAACATGTGTCACAAAAAAATGTTTGTGACGTCAGATGTCTCAGGCCTCCGCCAAGGGAGACCACTCCATGAGTTTAATTAGAGTGCCGCATATTCCGGTCACTGGAAACAATAATATTATACAAAAATATTTTTTTTAAAAAGCATCAAAATATCAACTTGCTATAAACTTAGGCACCGATTCATCTGAATGGCATAAACTGTCCGCCATTGAAACTATTCCGTTGTATTTGATTAACGTTAAGTGGAGGAATATTGCTTAGAAATGGATTTTGTCGTGGCAAATTTAATACATTATTAGGCATAAAGTTCGGTCTAATATTTGGACCGTTAAATAAACCGGGATCACCGAACGGAATTTGAGGTCCGGCGTTTATTCTCCCCTGTGGCGCATTTCCTCTGACGACCGGAAATCCCATGTTGTTAAATTGGTTCGAATTGATCGGTAAATTGAAATTGTTTGTGTTTTGTCCATTTCTGACTGTATTCATACCGTTGCCAAGGTTACTTTGCGGATTCTGAATACGTTGCGCATTATTAATTTGTCCAAATTGTCTAGTCGGCTGATTGTTGTTGTTGTTAAAAACGCGTTGTGTATTTCCAACATTTCCCAGCATTCCTGTTGGATTGGAATTCTGCTGTAAGTTTGTCATTTGACCATTAGGCATAGTGTTTCTATTTGCTGAATTTCCAGCAATATTCGCTGGCATGTTAGTTTGTCCATTTGGAACAATGTTCCCCATGTTAGCCGAATTTCTCATGTTGTTCTGTTGTGTTTGAATATTTTGATTAAACAGTCCATTTTGGGCGCCATTTTGAATATTTCCGAAATTATTTAAACCATTTTGTCCATTTGGAATTACATTTCCTGTGTTTGCCGAATTTCTCATGTTGTTCTGCTGTGCTTGTAAATTTTGACTAGATTGTCCATTTTGGGCATTGTTTCCGAAATTATTGTTTCGTCCAGGACTTCCTGCTTGTTGATTTAGGTTTGTAACAGAATTGCCGTTACCCAACGATGCTGGTCTGTTATTGTTATTGCTGGGCATACCAATCAAATTGTTCGATATTACTTGGTTGTTGGCAGGGAAATTGTTGATGTTGTTGTTGTTATTGTTCAATATGGAGGGCACCTGTTGAGAGTTTACATTTTTCGTACTTTGACCATTAAACCCATTGCTATTAATTCCAGCGTTGTTTTCGGCCCTAAGCAAACCATTTGGGTTTGCAGCAAGAATGTTCCCGTTATTTATCGTCGTAGCCGATATCTGATTAATACCTGACTGTAGTTGTCCAGTGGGAACACGATTTTGTTGACCGTTGAACTGCCTTCCCAATGCTTGATTCGGTGCAAAGGTGTTAGACTGTATCGTCGAAGGAGCATTTGTTAAACTAGGCATTTGTCCTTGAGGTGGTGCAATATTTTGTTGCGATCCTTGATTAGTTTGACTACCTGTTGCACCAACAATGGTTGAAATCCCACGACCAAGGTTGGTAATCATCTGGTTATTGTTGCTGTTGCCCGTCATAGATTGCCTTTGGTTCAACACACCTTCACCCTGAGAGTTGGTGCCACCAACAACAACTCTGCTTCCAGGTGAATTGTTGTTAACTGACGGCATTTGGTTCCTAGCTTGACTCGGATTGATAGGAACATTACTGTTCGGTATATTGTTGAGCCGGGTATTAGACGGGGTGTTTTGGTTTTGTGTATTCGTCAGCCGACTGTCTTGGTTTTGAAATGTATTGACCGAATCAGGTCCAAGATTGCTCAGTGTTCCCACACCATTTTGGAGCATATTGTCTCGTGATGGCGTGATTGTTCCAACATTGTCATTTGACTGAGTTTGAAGAGGTTTCGACGGGTCCCTGACACCTTGGCCAATCCAGTTCTGATTCCCTGTCGTAATTTGTCCAGGCTGCTGGTTATTGGTTGCTACTACATTACCTGTGATCATTTGATTTGGTGACACATTTTGTTCTGATGCCTGATTTTGTTTATTAGCCTGATTATTGTTCGAATTTTGGAAATTTGGATTGATAATTTGTACATTAGTCTCAGTTCTAAAGATATCGACATTGTTGTCTGACGCAGGTTTCAGTGGTACGACTGAGTTAGATTTGGCAACACTGTTACCCAAGGGAGAGTTCATGTTGTCTTGATTTTGATTGGCTGTTTCCATTGGGTTCATCATTCCATTTTCAACTTCACTATAGATATCATAGTCAACAAGACCCATATCGCCAGTATTTATACCATTGGCTGAAAGATCTACCACGTTGTCAATCGTTCTTGCGTTCATATCCAAAGTATTTTTGTTTTTCATGTTGTTTACAGACCCAAATCCTAATTGGTTGACGTCATTTGTGTTCTGGTTTCTAATTGGATTAGACTGGCCAGGAAATGGCGCCGGTGGATACAGGATGTCCACTTTTAGATTCGGATTGCCACCACTTCCTTGGCTATTTGTGTTCGGGTCGTTCGTCGATTTCATCACGTTGTTACTACCCATGCGAGGAAGACCTATTCCTCCTAAAGCTGCTCCCGTTGTTGGTAAAGGTGATGGGGTGGTTGACAGTTTGCGTATAGCCGTGGTTGTTGTTGTAGTGGTTGCTGGTTGATTTCGTTGGAACATATCATCATCTGATCTATCAACAAACCCACTGACGGGTTTCATGTTTGGGTTTTGTCTCCCGCTCATATCAACGAATGCCGATTTAACGAACAGCATTGGCTTTCTTGAGTTATCAGTAAATTCCTTCTTGGTACTGAAAACAGGTCCACTTTTGGAGAACTTTTCACGTTTATTATTTATTTGTCCAAACGTTATCGCCTTTACGTCGTTGTTCCTAGCTGTGCTTCCGAAGTCATTTTGGTCAGCGTTCAGATTTGTATTTAGTTGCCCAAATGGAATTGGCTGCATATCGTTAACCATGGCCGAGTTTCCGAAGTCGTTTTGGCCGGTATTCAAATTATCATACGACATAAAACTATTATCTTTCATAGTGTTGATCGTCCCCGCACCTTTTTTAGTACCAGCCAAGCCAAGGTCTGAAAATGCATAGTTCATATTTTGTATGTTGTTAGTTGTCTCTACATCGTTTTGACTGATCTGTCCTGATGTGCCCACGTGTCCGACATCAACAATGTCATTATTAATGGTACTAAAGTCAATTATTTCACTAGCAACAGGAAGTGCTGTATCCCCAACAGGACCATAGTTAGCTAGCATGTCGTCTACGCCTGTTGCTACCTGACTATGTTGGTTTACCGTTGCTTGTTTATTTACAATATTCATAGGCATATATAAAGTGGGCATTTTATCAGAACCAGACAATCTACCGGAAGTTGATGGCTTATCTATCTCCATGGTACCCGGCTCTTCACGTGCTACATCAGCTGCAAATATACAACAATACAAGTGGTTATCATTCAATGTAATTAAGTGTATATCATAAATAACACCACAGACGTGTAATAACGTGTAATAAAGTGTAATAACACCTATGTATTATCTTCAATAATTCACTACTGAAATAATGCCAGGGCTCTAGAATTTATTTTCAAAGACACTTGTCCCGAACTAATGGAAATGTAAAATTTGACATATCCGACATTAGAAGCTAGTTGTCCAAGAAAATCGTTCAATTTAGTTACACTGAATAAACATACACATTGCTAGCTCCAAAATCTAAATTTAATAAACACATGTATGTGTTTGTCGGATTCTAAGTTGTGTCTTACAACTGAACAATTGCTGATGTTGGTTAGCTTTAAAAACAGACTCGTCCGGGACAAACTTCAACTCAACTGTTGGTAGCCCGACTCAGCTTGAGACTAGTCCGGGACGTCGAGCAAGTGGATTTCTAGAGCCCTTTAATCTACTAAATAAGTGACGTCACAATTGTCATCCAGCGATGGCCTCTTCTATTGTACGCACAATGGTTATTTTTTTACCGACATATTTGCAATACATGATATTAAAACTATTACTGGAGTGGTCATGGTAGCTCGTTTTTTAGAAAACTTATTTAATAAATTATGTTATTTGTGAATGACGGATTATATTGTTACAGGGAAAGCCACATTCATAAGACAATGCCTCCTTAAACAGAACCCAGGGAAACATTTGCAAAATAAGTGAGTGATGTGGAAAAAAATTTTATTAGTACATGTAAAATAAAATATTGTATTTTTAAATCAAAATATGATACAAAATAGTTTGACTTTTTGTCACAGAAGAGAAATGAAGATGAAAAAAAGAGGAGAAAAAAAGAAGAAGAAAATAGGAGAAAAGAAGAAAAGAGGAGAAAAGAAGAAGAAAGGAGGAGAAAAAAGGTGAGTGATGTTAGTGGGGTGGGAAGGGAATTATGCTATCCCTGATGGATGATATAACAACATTTAATGTGAGTGTATGGTGGCTTTTTACGTCCACCACTCTACACAGGCAACACAACTTTAATTATAAAGGAAGGATTAAATGTACATAGTCATAAATATGGTAAAATTGCCTTCATATATACTTAACCTCATTAAAAACGCAACCAAAATTGCCTTCATATATACTTAACCTCATTAAAAACGCAACCAAAATTGCCTTCATATATACTTAACCTCATTAAAAACGCAACCAAAATTGCCTTCATATATACTTAACCTCATTAAAAACGCAACCAAAATTGCCTTCATATATACTTAACCTCATTCAAAACGCAACCAAAATTGCCTTCATATATACTTAACCTCATTAAAAACGCAATCAAAATTGCCTTCATATATACTTAACCTCATTAAAAACGCAACCAAAATTGCCTTCATATATACTTAACCTCATTCAAAACGCAACCAAAATTGCCTTCATATATACTTAACCTCATTAAAAACGCAACCAAAATTGCCTTCATATATACTTAACCTCATTAAAAACGCAACCAAACTTGCCTTCATATATACTTAACCTCATTAAAAACGCAATCAAAATTGCCTTCATATATACTTAACCTCATTAAAAACGCAACCAAAATTGCCTTTATATATACTTAACCTCATTAAAAACGCAACCAAAAGTTGTGCATATAGATAAAATGACATTACAAATTTCTCAAACATAATTTCATAAAATTAATCAATAATGAAATAAAAATAATTGGTGTAGAGTTTAATAAAGTTTTGAACAAGAATAAACACAAAGATAACTGTAACACGCTTTTGACAGTTGGTCAGTTAATTTCTCTACTGTGACAATTAAAATGACGCCTGGTTCAAATAGTTGCATTTTTAATGGCGTCAAGTATAGATTACTATACAATTAACACTGGATTGTCATTTTTCTTACACGATTCCTAAAAGTCTAAGTCTGCGTTCCAGTCTTAATATGCTTGCGAACAAGACATCAGAAAGCTCCTACAAGGAGATACACATATGGCATAATATGTCACTTTCACTTACCAGTATTTGGGAGGACTTTCTTTAACACTTGAGACAGTCCAACTGATTTAGACAGGCGTTTCTGATCTGGCATGAAATGCTGCAATAAATGAATATACGATGTTTCAGTCTACATGACACAATGGTATTTTATTTTACTCTAAAACACAATACATAGTTCTCACATCTACAATATTTACCTCCCTTGTTCTGAATTGTCGGCCATTTTGATAGGCAAATTTCCTTAAAATGTATGGGGAATATAATGTAAACGATGATAAACTTATCCAATGTATACAAACTAACTGAATCAGTATGCTTATGTGGGCATTTGGCTCAGTAAGTGGTAGAAACAATGGTTGTCACATACAAATTCTCTTGGTATTTTCTTAATTATCAAATATTTGGTGATTACTCCTATAAGGGCTAATCAGTTTTGCCTATCAAGTTGGCCGACTGATAAGAACAAGGAAGGTAAATATTGTAGATGTTGCTTTGATTAACAATTTTAACAAAGCTTGAAAGATCCTATATTTGATCCTGAAAATTGAAAACTGATCCTTTGTGAACACGAGGCCAGAGTGACACCAGGGCCCGTATTCACAAACGCTTTAAGACTGAATCTGAGACTAAGACTTTAAAATAGTAAACTTTCATTCTGTTCCTACGTTATTATTACACAATATATTTTGATAAAAAATTGCAGAAGTGTAGAGTGAGTAACAAGAAATATTCAGGCAAACATTTATCCGTTTAAATGTAATGAAAACGAAATGCATGTAAATTTAAGTTTTGCAATTGTTAAGTCTGAGATTCAGTCTTAAAACGCTTGTGAATACGGGTCCAGTTCTCTACCAACTGACGGACATATGAACTAACGAACTAGAATGAATATGATTCTATGTAAATCCTACATTGTGTATTGAACTTACCCAAAATGTATTAAGTTTATACTCGCGCGGTTCTTCTGTCATTCTATTTTTGTCGTCAGATGATGACGTCATCGGTGTATGAAAGAACGTGATGCCATTCACTTCCTTCGAAGGTTCTGAAGATATATATGTACGAAAATCTAAAAATAGCAACATTCACAACGTTTCAAGGGGTGGGGATTCCGAAAGTCCATGAAGGCCGCGGCCTACACTTTTTTGAAAAATCGAAAAAATGTGGCCAATCTGCAATAAGGGATTTGATGTTATTGTTAGCATATATAGCCTACCGGAACGAAATATAGACCAAAACGCATCTCTGACGATCTAGTTACAAAATATTTTCAAGAAGGGACCATGCCCCGTACCCCCATAAAACAAGGCCTACACATCAATTTCAGCTAATAACAGTCTGATAACTTTAATAATATGAATTATTAGAAAAGTTTGTCAATATTTTACATAAAAAGGGGCGTGTAAAATAGCATGTTGATATAAGTACCGGAAGCCTGTGAAAGATTCTTACTATAATAAATATAATGATGCAATATCTTGCATAAAAAGGGGCGTGTAAAATAGCATGTTAATATAAGTACCGGAAGCCTGTGAAAGATTCTTACTATAATAAATATAATGATACAATATCTTGCATAAAAAAGGGCGTGTAAAATAGCATGTTAATATAAGTACTGGAAGCCTGTGAAAGATTCTTACTATAATAAATATAATGATGCAATATCTTGCATAAAAAGGGGCGTGTAAAATAGCATGTTAATATAAGTACCGGAAGCCAGTGAAAGATTCTTACTATAAAAAATATAATGATACAATATCTTGCATAAAAAGGGGCGTGTAAAATAGCATGTTAATATAAGTACCGGAAGCCAGTGAAAGATTCTTACTATAAAAAATAATTATACAATATTTTACATAAAAAGGGGCGTGTAAAATAACATGTTAATATAAGTACCGGAAGCCAGTGAAAGATTCTTACTATAAAAAATAATGATACAATATTTTACATAAAAAGGGGCGTGTAAAATAACATGTTAATATAAGTACCGGAAGCCAGTGAAAGATTCTTACTATAAAAAAATAATGATACAATATTATACCAAAAGCAGTAGAATTTTGTAATAACAAAAATGAAAAATGACACAATAATAATAATAATAATACATTTGTATACATGTATTGAATGTTCTAATAATATTAGTGGCGGATCCAAGATTTGGGCTAAGGGGGCCTAACTTTTTACCGAGGCGTGTTGTTAATAGCAACATCTCGGCAATTTCCGTAACGGTACGCGTATGAATATACCCAAAATCTCGACACGTGATGCGGTTTTCCTACACAGACAACTAGAAGTTATCCAACCGGGGAAACACAATAATTCAACATTATCTAAATGCTTTAAGTGCCTTTTAATACTGAAAAGATCTCTGTCATACTTTCCACTGAGAGTACATACATTCACTGCGGCAGCCATTTTGGAAGAATTTAACGAAGTCAATTTTGAATCTGGAGTGACCAGCAATGGTAACATCTCGCCATTTTTTTATGCTGTACAACAAATCTTAACCTTCAAATTGTTAAATCGGTAAAATTATCTTTATTTCAGCGAAAATTGAAACTGGTGTTGAAGAGAGATTTTTGCTCAAAATATGGCTGTTCGGTAGAGGCTGTTAAATTAACAACAACAATAGCACCACCAACAACAACAACAATCGCAAAAAACAACAACAATAGCAGCAGCAATAACAACAATGATAAAAACAACAAAAATAATAGCACCACCACCACCGACAACAACAACAATAGCAAAAACAACATTAAAAGCAGCAACAACAACAACAGTAACAACAATAATAATAAGAACAAATTAAACATGCTCACCTTTATCAATTGTCCAGGTATTCGATGACGGATGTTGCGAGAAAACAACAGTGAATATTGCACCCAATAGAACAATGATTTCCTTCATGTTTCTTTTTTGTTTATTTTGAGATATTCTGAAATTCTGAACACTTCCCAGAAAGCACCAGCGCTTTCTTACTGTATTTTGTAGTACGCTTATTTTCCAATGTAATATATGTTATTTACACCTTTTCTTCTATTTATTTCCACCCTACGACAATGAACTAAAATCTCCAGATGTTGTTCCTTATAATCTTGAAGTCTATTTGAGCGGGATTTTCTAGTACATATAAGAAGTCGAAGCAGTCCTATTTATATATTTTCATTATTTTGCTATTTTTTCTTCAAATATTACCCTCCGATTATGAGATATTCCACGTTGTGTAACACATAAAATCAAAACGTGTATAAAGGTCCTTCTTATATAAAATAAAACTGAATCACTTTCAAGGATGATTTGAAACACACGTGACGTATTTCGGACACCAGTCGTAACGTACTTAATGTAAAATAGCCACTGGCGATTTCTAGTCTTTAAAAACAAATAGTCAATCAGTCATGAGTTGTCGAATATCAAATGTGTGTGTTTAATTATGTTCGAAATATTCGTACATATACAAATATGCCGAACGCACAAACGTCACGGAAACGTAAATTTTACGGCAAACCGATACATGAATCATTTGGCTTTAGGCGCTAACCTTTCAAATCAGGCCCGGCTATACACAGTGGAGTGAGTGAACAACAACATACAATCATTTCTAAAAATAGTTTTTATTGTGTTCAGTTTTGTCACTTAAAGACCACCTCAATGATAGGACCATCTCAAATTAAGAACACAGTTTTCAAGTCCATTTTCACTGTATTGCTCTTTATTCAACCTCAATATTAGGACCACCTCAACAAGAAGACCATTTTTTCAAGGGTCTCAATGGTGGTCTTATAATTAAGGTTTTACTGTAATAGTATATGTAGTCATTTTCAGCGAAAAAAGCGACTGATATTTCATTTTTTTTATAAATTTACACCCAAGCGGTGCGGTTTGGGTTGATAAAATATATATCGATGGTAATGTCTTATTTAATCTCACATATACCACGGACATATATGTCCGTGCATATACAGTTTTACAGTAATTTTGAACACTAACATATTTTTTTTAAACAATTGGTCATTTTATACCTGTTGATAAAACCCGAAGCAGCCGGGCCTCGTCAAAAACGTTACTTTCAAGGTATGCGGAAGTTTACGTTATTAACTGCTCGCCAGTCGATTTTGATTGGTGTTAGGTCATCTCTGTGTTTACAAATTTTAAAGTTATAAACCGAGTGCTGTCTATGATATACACTCGTTCTCATCACCTGGGTCAATATATTAAACTTGGGGTGATTGGCTATTCGGTAACCTCGGTCAATAAAACAATTCGAACTTTTAATGATTTTCGGATCACCGCGGATCTATATTTCGTATCTAACTTCGGATGAATTCGGATCACCACAGTCTATATTTCGTATCAAACTGCGTGTGAATTCGGATCACCACAGTCTCTATTTCATATCAAACTGCGGATGAATTCGAATTGCCTCGGTCTATATTTCATATCACACTGCGGATGAATTCGGATTGCCTCGGTCTATATTTCATATCAATATTCGGATGAATTCGGATTGCCTCGATCTATATTTCGTATCAAACTGCGGATGAATTCGGATTGCCTCGGTCTATATTTCGTATCACACTGCGGATGAATTCGGATTGCCTCGGTCTATATTTCGTATCACACTGCGGATGAATTCGGATTGCCTCGGTCTATTTTCTTATCAAACTTCGCATGAATTCGGATTGCCTCGATCTATATTTCGTATCAAACTTCGGATGAATTCGGATTGCCTCGGTCTATATTTCTTATCACACTGCGGATGAATTCGGATTGCCTCGGTCTATATTTCATATCAAACTGCAATCGTAACTACTCGGCGGTACTCGGCGGTATCCGGCAGAGCTCGGAATACATACCTCGTAAGTAAGTGGATGGATACACCCAATGTGATGCGTCCCCGGCGAATAACGCCGAGTAGATAATCACGAGATTACCTTCTGAATGCATCAACATTTTCTATTTTTCGCCAACAATTTCTACAAATTGATGTTATTTCATTATCAGGGAAATATTGATTTGTCGTTCCAAATTTATTTGATGTTGGTTTCCCAGAAATATCGTATATGTATCGATTCCATAATAGACAGGTACAACATATCTCGGAGGCGGCCATCTTGCGGACTACTTTCTTACCATAATATCTCCGAGGTTATTTATATCTCCGAGGTGTTCCGATTGATCAAACTGCGGATGAATTCGGATTGCCTCGGTCTATATTTCATATCAAACTGCGGTGTTACTCTGACGAGCAGTCCTATGCCATTGGCTTCAAGTAGTTGATGATGCTATGGTGTGTAGTTCTCTTGTTCTTATCATTCGGGTCTAGTTTTCTGTCCCCACCCTGGTCCATTTGTTGGTTTTTTGTCACAAGAGCTTAATTGTTATTTCCTCTTTATCCGTTCTATAGTTCTCTCCCTTTATCCCTTCTATAGTTCTCTCCCTTTATCCCTTCTATAGTTCTCTCCCTTTATCCCTTCTAGAGTTCTCTCCCTTTATCCCTTCTAGAGTTATCTCCCTTTATCCCTTCTAGAGTTCTCTCCCTTCTATAGTATGTCCTTTGTAAAAGGAAAGAAATATTTATAGTACATACAATAATATAATATAATACCCCCTCCGGCACCCTACCCCCACTCGGGGCTGCGTGCCTCAAGTGCGATTAATTTGTATTCATGTTTGCCCCCCCCCCCCAGTCTGAATTTTCTGGATCCGGGCCCGTAAAATGGAGAAGATTCTAGAAGGGATAAAGAGAGATAACTCGTGACAATATCTGGTGGTTTTTGTGGCATTCCCTTCTTGGCCTAGATCTGTCTAGGGAAGTTCTGATTTGTGAATGTGACCCTCCCTGTGCCAGATTTTTATTTCCCCATCCCCTTTTTGTCCCCATAAATTATTGTTATCGATACTCGGGTCAGTTTTTCTTTTAAGTCTTGTGAGATAACACTCATTTCACAGTTGTAGACTGGCTTCCAGTTATTTCACGATGAAATAAGACGTTGCTAACAGTGTATAACCCGATTTGTATTCCGCCGAGTGATGCGTCTGCGACAGAGGAAGGCGTTCCAGACAGATATTCGACTTTCTTCTGTTTAAAGGGAAGTCACTCTTTCCGACTAATATTTAAGTTTTTCAGAGTGACTTCACCTGATTTTGCTAGAATTGTTTGTAAATGATATATGTTTTGATATACAATGTATAGAGTAAAACCAATCAATTATATCACAAAACGATTAAAATCAAGCAGTTGAAGACGATTTGTTACATTTTTTTCTATATGTCAAATTTAAACGGACGATACAAGCTTTATTCCGCAACGATATCGCTTTGTATTGTTTTTATCAAAGACCTAAATATTTAGGTCTTTGGTTTTTATAGTAAATGTATACATTCACCGTCGTTCAGACGATAAAAGATCCTATAGAAACATCGATAATTACGAATTAATTGTCAGAAGATGAACACCTGTCTGTGAACGCTTCCCTCTGTCGAAGACACATCACTCGGCGGAATACAAATCGGGTTATACACTGTTACTGTCAACCGCAATTTTTTTATTACAAAACCGGTTGTAACAAGTGTTTGTCTTATACAGGTATTTGGGCGTTCCCTGTAACAATTTAATCAACTTAGTTTCATTTATTCTTCGTATGTTCAAATCCTCATATTTCAGTCAATTTCAGACAAAGAAAGGATATATTCAGAATCACGTGACCCTTTTAGGAAACAGACTTTTATCGTAAGTACTGTAAGCAGATTGGCATGCTGTTATTTTTCCATTAATGTACTGGAATGCATTTTACGAGCACCTCACCTGACGATCCGTGATTCTTGAGACGACAACGACGCATATATATATTCGTCCAAGGTAATTCGGTGTAGAAGCTAATCGTAACAACGACAATTTCGAGACTGACCTTCATACTGTAAATATGTTCGGTAGGATAATTGCACGAAGATTTTCGACGTCCTTAAGGATGCGCGGGTTCAACCCCGACGATGAGCTTATTCCAATGCATGTGAGTGGTTTACTTTTTCTATGGATAGTAACGTTATATTGTGTGAACTGATATTTTTAGGCGTCCGTTCGTTACACAACTTCGTAAGTTACACAACACTGCCCGATACTAGCCAATAAATATCCCATGTGATGTATTATATGTGTCACTAAATATCGATTTGTTTAATTGGTGGTAAATTTGTGAGAAAACACCTGTTGTAAATCAATGGGAAAAGTGCGCCCGATGTGGGTCTCGAAGCCACAACCCCCCCCCCAGGGCTGTCTTTCTACTTTTGGGGAATGGGGCCCAGGCCGTAAGAA
Organism: Mactromeris polynyma; assembly: GCA_032209605.1. Taxonomy (NCBI): domain Eukaryota; kingdom Metazoa; phylum Mollusca; class Bivalvia; order Venerida; family Mactridae; genus Mactromeris; species Mactromeris polynyma. The sequence goes on along the minus strand of JASFXZ010000004.1, from coordinate 4,309,718 downwards.
AGAGAATTTTGCGTCGTATTTTACTAAAAAGGGAAATTTTTCCAAGCTCAATAATTAAATATCAAAACACATTATAATGAAATTTCACCTATCCACAAAAACAATGTCAGATTCCAAAATGTATCTGAAACAGTAAAAGTCACAAGCTCTATTTCTCATGTTCCAGAGAGTTTTCAATGGGAATAACACAAATTTTATTTATTTTCTCGACGCAGCCGTCCTAACATGGTTTTGCTATTTGCATATCAGTGGTGTGTCAACCAATCAAATCTTACGCTAACCAACAAGGCAATTTCTCTTCAACCGAACAACATTTGTAACCTTCACGCGGATTGATTAATCTTTCGATAAAGGGTACGTTACCTTACCGAAATCCACTGAATTACAGTGAATTTACCGAAATCCAGTTTGGATCTGGAGTGACACGCATTCGTAACATCTTGACATTATTTTGTTGCACAACAAATCTTAGCTTTCAGATTGTGCTGACCCTCTTTAATCAAGATATTTCTTGTTTCTACTTTTCAGAATATGCTGTGGCAGACACAAAACAAAGTGAAATTCACCATTATTTATGGTCTTTTTGTGGGATCTGCATTGTCCGCTCCATTCTTGATTGTCCGGCATCATGCTTTGAAGAACTAAACTTTGTTGAAAAGGTTCCATTTTTTAAATCCAGGTAATTACAAACCTCTGTTTAAGCTGTTGCTGTTCTCGGTATTCTTGTTTCAAGTGGCGAAGCATTTTATGTAATTAATGTATGTACAAAACACACTACAACATTGGGTGTAATTATGCGAGTGTGGACTAATTAAACAAACATTGTCCGCCATTCGCACCTCCTCAGCGTTTGTCACGATAACGCATAAGTTACAATGACCGACTTTGAATGGCAGGTGTGAAAATATGTGCTGTTAGGATTTTGGGGGCCTGGTGATCAATAAGAATTAAACCAGGTCTTTGAATAGTGCATTTCGTATGATACATATTCTTTTATATAGAAATATACAAGAAAGTGATATTTGTTTCGGATGGTACCAGGGTTTCGGATATATTTGACATATTTTGCAAGTATAAAGTTATTATTCAGAAGTTAATTGTGAATAATGATTTTGACACACAAGTTTCTTATTTACTTGAGGAACATACAGCTGCTGTCTGTCCGTATGTCCGTCCTGCATTTGTGCCTGTGCTATTTCTCAGTATCCGCTGGACTTCAGTGAAACTTTATGGGATGCTTCACTATTGAGAGGAAATGGGTATATTGTTGACATGTTCCGGTTGATGATTTTTCATATACTTCACGCCCTTTTCCCGTGTGTCGACTGTGTTGACCTTCAACCAGTCCGTTCCAAATTTTTCAATACCACTGACATTAAAAGTCTCTTTGAGACTATACAAGTTGGAAAAATTGTAAGCTACATCATAGAGATTGGCTTTTACAACAAGCTATGATATTCATAATCTAAAATCTCATATTATACTATATTTACCCCAATTTAACATATACAAGTATATCACGTACCTTTTTTAGTTTCACATATTTTTAACATTTCTTGCGCGCTAAATGACCAAAGCTGTCGATGCGCCTTTAAACGACATTTAACTATATACCTAACTTTTCCCGTGTACATACTTCAGGGAGCATACATCGGCTCCAATGATAATCTTGTTTGGCTCAAACGCAAACAGATTTCAATGGGGAATTTTTCTTGTGTTTCGGAACCTCGGTCTCCACCTCTCGATTCGCGCATGACTATAGATCTAGTTTAAAGCATCCTTTTATTGACCTTCAGTTTTTCGTCATGGCAGAATGGTCAAGAAAATATGATAATAATAAAAGTGTAGAACCCTCAAAAGTTAAGGGATTCCCAAAATGGCCAAATTAGGGGTCCTGGGCCCCTATTTGAAAAGAAAAGGGCGTGAACCTGTATAAGTCCGAGAATTACAATGAATAGTTTTCTTACAGGTAAAAAACCTTCTAGTGCCTCATAACATTATTGTAATTTTGTCTATTTCAGCGGAAGTGAAGATTTAGACCAACAGTATGAGAAATTTTATAGAAGTACACAGAAGAAAATATTAACAAAAAGACATAAACAAATAATCAAACCTATCAATTTTTCCTGGTGTTGCATTGTTGATATAATCTACTTTGGTGATAGTGTTGAATGATTTCAGTGTCAACTTTTGAGTACTGGTATATTATGTTTGTTTGTGGTACTAAAAATAAAATTGTAAACTGAGGTGAATCTTTCGTCGATTTGTTTTCCAAATGATGCATCAAGCACAGCATACTGAGTTCTTTCCCTTTCTATTGTAGTGAATGTTTAGTACATATCAGGCATGAACATTTTCAATCCATGGATTGTCCCCTACCAATTGCCGTTTTTGAGGCAATTTAAGCCAGGAGCTTCAGAGGCCCACTTGACCCCTTACCGAATTTTCTGCTAATTTGGAAATTTTGCATTTTCATGCCTGACATATATACATATACTATTGAAGAGATAAAGGGAGAGAACTCCTGACGATCTGTACAAGATATACATGTACTATAAAAGGGAGAGAACTCTATAAGAGATAAATGGAGAGAACTCTATAAGAGATAAAGGGAGAGAACTCTATAAGATGTAAAGGGAATAACTCTATAAGAGACATAGGGAGAGGACTTAAGAGATAAAGGGAGAAAACTCTATAAGAGATAACTCAAGAAGAGATAGAGGGGGAGAACTCTAGAAGAGACCAAGGGGGAGAACACTAGAAGAGACAAAGGGGAGAACTCTAGAAGAGACCAAGGGGGAGAACTCTAGAAGAGACCAAGGGGGAGAACTCTAGAAGAGACAAAGGGGGAGAACTCTAGAAGAGACCAAGGGGGAGAACTCATGACTATCTCCTGTGGAAGGAGTACTCCAGACAGACAATTTTAACCTAGTCATAGGTTCTTGTCATGGTTAAGTGTATGTTATTTGTTGAAATAAGGGTCTTGTGCTCATTGGGACACATAATACACAAAGTTTGACTGCAATGTCTGTTCTTGACTGACGGCAATTCAATTAAAGTTTGATGCACAGGTACTGCACATCAAGTCACTGTTGTGTACAGTATACAGGAAACATACACCCAGTCACTGTTGTGTACAGCTAGGTAACATACACCCAGTCATTGTGAACAGCTATAGGTAATATACATCCAGTCACTGTTGTGAACAGCTATAGGTAATATACACCCAGTCACTGTTGTGTACAGCTATAGGTAATATACACCCAGTCACTGTTGTGTACAGCTATAGGTAATATACACCCAGTCATTGTGAACAGCTATAGGTAATATACATCCAGTCACTGTTGTGTACAGCTATAGGTAATATACACCCAGTCATTGTGAACAGCTATAGGTAATATACATCCAGTCACTGTTGTGAACAGCTATAGGTAATATACATCCAGTCACTGTTGTGTACAGCTATAGGTAATATACACCCAGTCATTGTGAACAGCTATAGGTAATATACATCCAGTCACTGTTGTGTACAGCTATAGGTAATATACACCCAGTCATTGTGAACAGCTATAGGTAATATACATCCAGTCACTGTTGTGAACAGCTATAGGTAATATACACCCAGTCACTGTTGTGTACAGCTATAGGTAATATACATCCAATCACTGCTGTGTACAGCTATAGGTAATATACACCCAGTCACTGTTGTGTACAGCTAGGTAACATACACCCAGTCACTGTTGTGTACAGCTATAGGTAATATACATCCAGTCACTGTTGTGTACAGCTATAGGTAATATACATCCAGTCACTGTTGTGTACAGCTATAGGTAATATACACCCAGTCACTGTTGTGTGCAGCTATAGGTAATATACACCCAGTCACTGTTGTGTACAGCTATAGGTAATATACACCCAGTCACTGTTGTGTACAGCTATAGGTAATATACATCCAGTCACTGTTGTGTACAGCTATAGGTAATATACATCCAGTCACTGTTGTGAACAGCTATAGGTAATATACACCCAGTCACTGTTGTGTACAGCTATAGGTAATATACATCCAGTCACTGTTGTGTACAGCTATAGGTAATATACACCCAGTCACTGTTGTGTACAGCTATAGGTAATATACACCCAGTCACTGTTGTGTACAGCTATAGGTAATATACATCCAGTCACTGTTGTGAACAGCTATAGGTAATATACACCCAGTCACTGTTGTGTACAGCTATAGGTAATATACATCCAATCACTGCTGTGTACAGCTATAGGTAATATACACCCAGTCACTGTTGTGTACAGCTAGGTAACATACACCCAGTCACTGTTGTGTACAGCTATAGGTAATATACATCCAGTCACTGTTGTGTACAGCTATAGGTAATATACATCCAGTCACTGTTGTGTACAGCTATAGGTAATATACACCCAGTCACTGTTGTGTGCAGCTATAGGTAATATACACCCAGTCACTGTTGTGTACAGCTATAGGTAATATACACCCAGTCACTGTTGTGTACAGCTATAGGTAATATACACCCAGTCACAGTTGTGTACAGCTATATGTAATATACAGCCAGTCACTGTTGTGTACAGCTATAGGTAATATACATCCAGTCACTGTTGTGAACAGCTATAGGTAATATACACCGAGTCACTGTTGTGTACAGCTATAGGTAATATACACCCAGTCACTGTTGTGTACAGCTATAGGTAATATACACCCAGTCACTGTTGTGTACAGCTGTAGGTAATATAAATCCAGTCACTGTTGTGAACAGCTATAGGTAATATGCATCCAGTCACTGTTGTGTACAGCTATAGGTAATATGCATCCAGTCACTGTTGTGTACAGCTATAGGTAATATACATCCAGTCACTGTTGTGTACAGCTATGTAACATACACCCAGTCACTGTCGTGTACAGCTAGGTAACATACATCAAGTCACTGTTGTGTACAGTATACAGGAAATATATACTCCCAGTCACTGTTGTGTACAGCTAGGTAACATACACCCAGTCACTGTTGTGTACAGCTATAGATAATATACATCCAGTCACTGTTGTGTACAGCTAGGTAACATACATCAAGTCACTGTTGTGTACAGTATACAGGAAACATATACACCCAGTCACTGTTGTGTACAGCTAGGTAACATACACCCAGTGACTGTTGTGTACAGCTATAGATAATATACATCCAGTCACTGTTGTGTACAGCTAGGTAACATACACCCAGTCACTGTTGTGTACAGCTATAGGTAATATACATCCAGTCACTGTTGTGAACAGCTAGGTAACATACACCCAGTCACTGTTGTGTACAGCTATAGGTAATATACACCCAGTCACTGTTGTGTACAGCTAGGTAACATACACCCAGTCACTGTTGTGTACAGCTATAGGTAATATACACCCAGTCACTGTTGTGTACAGCTATAGGTAATATACACCCAGTCACTGTTGTGTACAGCTATAGGTAATATACATCCAGTCACTGTTGTGTACAGCTAGGTATCATACACCCAGTCACTGTTGTGTACAGCTAGGTAATATACACCCAGTCACTGTTGTGTACAGCTATAGGTAATATACACCCAGTCACTGTTGTGTACAGCTATAGGTAATATACTCCCAGTCACTGTTGTGTACAGCTATAGGTAATATACTCCCAGTCACTGTTGTGTACAGCTATAGGTAATATACACCCAGTCACTGTTGTGTACAGCTATAGGTAATATACACCAAGTCACTGTTGTGTACAGCTATAGGTAATATACTCCCAGTCACTGTTGTGTACAGCTAGGTAACATACATCAAGTCACTGTTGTGAACAGCTATAGGTAATATACACCCAGTCACTGTTGTGTACAGCTATAGGTAATATACACCCAGTCACTGTTGTGTACAGTTAGGTAACATACACCCAGTCACTGTTGTGTACAGCTAGGTAACATACACCCAGTCACTGTTGTGTACACCTATAGGTAATATACATCCAGTCACTGTTGTGAACAGCTATAGGTAATATACACCCAGTCACTGTTGTGTACAGCTAGGTAATATACATCCAGTCACTGTTGTGTACAGCTATAGGTAACATACACCCAGTCACTGTTGTGTACAGCTATAGGTAATATACATCCAGTCACTGTTGTGAACAGCTAGGTAACATACACCCAGTCACTGTTGTGTACAGCTAGGTAACATACACCCAGTCACTGTTGTGTACAGCTAGGTAATATACACCCAGTCACTGTTGTGTACAGCTATAGGTAATATACATCCAGTCACTGTTGTGTACAGCTAGGTAACATACACCCAGTCACTGTTGTGTACAGCTATAGGTAACATACACCCAGTCACTGTTGTGTACAGCTAGGTAATATACACCCAGTCACTGTTGTGTACAGCTAGGTAATATACACCCAGTCACTGTTGTGTACAGCTAGGTAATATACATCCAGTCACTGTTGTGTACAGCTAGATAACATACACCCAGTCACTGTTGTGTACAGCTATAGGTAATATACATCCAGTCACTGTTGTGTACAGCTATAGGTAATATACATCCAGTCACTGTTGTGTACAGCTAGGTAACATACACCCAGTCACTGTTGTGTACAGCTATAGGTAATATACATCCAGTCACTGTTGTGTACAGCTAGGTAATATACATCCAGTCACTGTTGTGTACAGCTATAGGTAATATACATCAAGTCACTGTCGTGTACAGCTATAGGTAATATACATCCAGTCACTGTTGTGTACAGCTATAGGTAATATACATCCAGTCACTGTTGTGTACAGCTATAGGTAATATACATCCAGTCACTGTCGTGTACAGCTAGGTAATATACATCCAGTCACTGTTGTGTACAGCTAGGTAATATACACCCAGTCACTGTTGTGTACAGCTATAGGTAATATACATCAAGTCACTGTTGTGTACAGCTATAGGTAATATACATCAAGTCACTGTTGTGTACAGCTATAGGTAATATACATCCAGTCACTGTGTGTACAGCTAGGTAACATACACCCAGTCACTGTTGTGTACAGCTAGGTAACATACACCCAGTCACTGTTGTGTACAGCTATAGGTAACATACACCCAGTCACTGTTGTGTACAGCTATAGGTAATATACACCCAGTCACTGTTGTGTACAGCTATAGGTAACATACACCCAGTCACTGTTGTGTACAGCTATAGGTAATATATACATCCAGTCACTGTTGTGTACAGCTATAGGTAATATACACCCAGTCACTGTTGTGTACAGCTATAGGTAACATACACCCAGTCACTGTTGTGTACAGCTATAGGTAACATACACCCAGTCACTGTTGTGTACAGCTATAGGTAATATACATCCAGTCACTGTTGTGTACAGCTATAGGTAACATACACCCAGTCACTGTTGTGTACAGCTATAGGTAATATACACCCAGTCACTGTTGTGTACAGCTATAGGTAATATACATCCAGTCACTGTTGTGTACAGCTATGTAACATACACCCAGTCACTGTTGTGTACAGCTATAGGTAATATACATCCAGTGACTGTTGTGTACAGCTAGGTAACATACACCCAGTCACTGCTGTGTACAGCTAGGTAACATACACCCAGTCACTGCTGTGTACGGTATACTGGTAACATATACACTTAGTCACTGTTGTGGACTTGTCTCTGTTAAATTACGATATCAAATGGCCTGTAAGAAATTCTGTGTCCTGGGTCCGTATTCACAGACGTTTTAAGACTGAATCTCAGACTTACACTTTAAAATTGGAAAAAAAATTTTTTACAAGCATTTCGTTTTCATTATATTTAAACAGGTCATTTTATGCCTGAATATTTCTTGTTACTCACTAGATACACTTTTGCCATGTTTTATCAAAATATATTTAAAGTCTAAATCTAAGATTCAGTCTTAAGACGTTTGTGAATACGGGCCCTTCTTAATCCTTCCTTCAATATATATCAATACTTTTTAAAGCTGGAAATATTTGGGCTGGCTATATTTTAATATTTTATTTTATTTTTATTTGATTCGTACTAATTACTCTCTCAATTTTGTAGTGTAATGAACTTCGCATGTACACCTTTAGTCCTTTGATTAGTGTAAATTTGCATATAAGCGTTTCTAAAACGAGGCTCGCAAACTGATTGGCTCTAATAAATGACGTCATTAATGTCATAGTTCAATTTTCTAGGTTTGTGTTTTGAATTCTTGGTTGGTTGGAAAATCCTCGGATATCCTTGTCATCTATCAATGTAAGATTGTCATTTATTCTCTAAGTAACAAAATATTAACATATAACTCATGCGTATATTAATTTTCGCATTGTAAGAAGGGATAGCCTCGTCAAATCAATGTTTACTATCCGACTGCTCTGGGGGGAATCCCTCTGTTGTCAACAAATACGTTTTTGTTGTTTTTTTGATAACTTTACTCGTTCTTCAGCTTACAATTTGTTCTAGACGATATAAATGTTTGTCTTTATTGCTACGTTTTATCCGGACGCTATTTCTGGCGCCTATTTGAGCGGAATTTTTGTGTTAAGTAGCCAGTTACGAACATAAACAGTGGTCTACACATTCGTGTAGACGCTGTGTTATGTGGTGTGTAACTATGTATACCGACCTTCGCGGAAAAGCGTGGGACTTCCTGTAAAAGTCTGTTTCAGTTCATCATAATGTTATTGAGTTTTCCATATACCCCGAACATTAATACTCGAACGAATTTATAGCCCTATAGACATTAAATATGGAATAATACTTTGTACGAATTTGAAGAAATTTAGCGGGAATCGCAGCGACATAACTGCATATATTGGACCAGTCCATTCATTTTACAGCGTAGGGGTGTACACTGAGTTTACACATATGCGGACTGTTTCAAAAAACACGATTTTAATTGTAGCTCAGTAACTTGGACAACAAATCATTTTCTGTAGTTGCTTGCTTGAGATAATGTTGATTTTGGTATTTTAGTTGATGTTAATGCGAGCCGCGGAGCAAGTGTCAACAATAGTTGCACTAACCTGACCCACTTTCAGCCAGTTACCTTGCCCTCATGTAGAATGAAAGTAGACAGGCAGCCATTTGCAAGTTTACTTTCAAAACTGTGATGTTTGTCGATCAACTTTCTTTTTTAAACCTAGCTATGTTGGAATAAATTGTGAATGCTTTATTGTGTTAGTTTTTAATTAGTTAACATTTTGGGAAAAATCAGGATTTAACGAGTTTGACGTGGAAATACTACACACATTACTAACTGGTTGTTTTCTGAAGTAACGCGAGTTGGGATGTCTATCATGTTTATGTTGGGCAATTGTTCCGCTAGATGAAAAGGTGAGCAGTTATAACTGTACACTAAGAATAACTGAATAAGACATCTATACTGCTTGGTGCTTAGTTTGAGAGAGTGGTGAACAAATAATGTGCAATAGTTGAATTTACTTTTTACAAATTCAGGGTTCTTGATAGGATCTGAAAACAGGGGCCTTAACCGATTCAGGGTCATCTCGGCCCACTTACCGTCTCGGCACGGTCCGACTCGGCCCACTTACCGTCTGTAACATGACCTCACCGTGTACTGATAGTATTTGCCCATAATTTATGGCAGTATGAAAACAAATTGACCATAATGCACCAGTCAATTGTAACCACGGCCCCCCAGGTCCGGGGAATAGCGGGGACGTTGACTTTCGGTCCAGCCAATCCCAGGTAAAATCGCCGCTCTGCGGGGACAAACTGCTGGTAAAATCCCCACCAAATGCCCCCGCACCCCAGGGACATCCTAGGTAAGGCCTATTTAGTATTATAATGTACATTTTCGGCGCGAAAACAAAACCACCGCACTCACTCGGCACTGCGGGGCCACCTGGAAGGTAAAATCCCCGGTTACAATTGACTGGTGCATAAGTAAATAGTAAATATTGTGTCCTGCTTGCAAATAGTGACATCACATGATTTTTTTCTTGAAATGAGGTTGGAAATCCCGTAGCAGCGCTCATATATACAAATCGAGTTAAGATCACATATCTAGTAGAACCTTTCTTGCAAATGTTTCTTCATTTTTCTTTCAGTTAAACTTCGTTTTAATATAACTTATGATGTAACGGGCATCCTACTATGCAGAGACCACACTTGGACGAATCTGTACGAAGAGTGGCGCAAGGGGAGACTACTCCGACGTTTCCTGGTGGTCGTTTAATAAGTGGCTCGGTTCCAGCATCTCAGAGATTCGAAGGGGAAAATATGTCGGGAGCTGGGTTGCAGTATCCCCTGCAAAGTTTTCCGTGAGTTTTATTTATTAATCAGACCGTTTGCCGACATGTCCGACATCTCGGCAAAACTCCTTGTGATAGGTTTGTGGTCCTGTATGCTATAGCAAATTTTGTGCGTGTTATATTTATCGTTGACTCACTGAATGGAATGATGAAATGAGATAATTAATGTGATATTTTTCCTGTCAATTTTATTTCTGCAATGTGAATTGTTATAGAAGTTCCTATTTTACATGTTTTGTTGTTTGTCAGTCAGACATATTATAGTAAATATTGTTTTTTATTGATAACTTTCAGTGTGAGTCAGACAGGTCATCCACATACGTCCCCCATTCAACTCCCTTCTGGGATTGCGGGCCCTGTCCCCGGCGGTCCGGCTCCTCATCTGCCTACTGGGCATGCACCCCCATCACAGGTAAGCCAACAATATTAGAAGCTACTTCTGTCGAGAATTCAAATTGCTACAGCTGTTTATTAATCAGGGTTTTTAAGGGATTTGGAGAAATATATTGATATTTTTCATGAAAAAAATTTATTTCCAGAAAATGTTATCAACAAAAATCACTGAACTGGCGCTAGTATTCGCAAGTCGGGTTACCTGATTTGATTTAAATCAGTAACTAACTTGAGAAATATTTGTATATTTTTTGTAAAGTTTCCTATTTTGAGACCTTGTTTGAAAAATTTACTGGCACTAGCCTAGAATGTTCAACTTCGCACAAACCCCATATAATTGTCAACATTATAAACTTTGTTGAATGTTTGTGTCTGGTTCATTATTTTTCTCTCAAACTTGGTCTGATTAATTATATTGGTTGATCTGATTGATTGATTGATTGATTGATTGATCATATTGGTTGATCTGATTGATAGATTTATCTGATTGATTGGTTGATCTGATTGATTGGTTGATCTGATTGATTGGTTGATCTGATTGATTGGTTGATCTGATTGATAGATTTATCTGATTGATTGGTTGATCAGATTGGTTGATCAGATTGATCATATTGGTTGATCTGATTGATAGATTGATGATATTGATTTATCTGATTCATTGGTTGATCTGATTGATTATATTGGTCGATCTGATTGATTTATCTGATTGATAGATTTATCTGATTGATTGGTTGATCAGATTGATCATATTGGTTGATCTGATTGATAGATTTATCTGATTGATTGGTTGATCGGATTGATCATATTGGTTGATCTGATTGATAGATTGATGATATTGATTTATCTGATTCATTGGTTGATCTGATTGATTATATTGGTCGATCTGATTGATTTATCTGATTGATATATTTATCTGATTGATTGGTTGATCTGATTGATTGGTTGATCTTATTGATTATATTGATTTATCTGATTGATTGGTTGATCAGATTGGTTGATCATATTGATTATATTGGTTGATCTGATTGTTTTCCCGGAGGTCTGTGTAGGGAGGCACTGTCTTATGTATGTGGCATTCCCTGTAGCTACTTATTCTCTCTCTTTGATCAGATATATTGATTGATTATATTGATTGATTGACATGACCTCATTTTTACAACAAAGGTGCATGCGGCACAAGTTCAAGGTCAGCAACAACAGTTCCAGAGATTGAAGGTCGAGGACGCGTTGTCATACTTGGATCAGGTGAAGTTACAGTTTGGAAATCAGCCACAAGTATACAATGACTTTCTTGATATTATGAAGGAATTCAAGTCTCAAACGTAAGTTATTTCTGCAGGTAAAGATAGTTCCCGCATCTACAATATTTACCTCCCTTGTTCTGAATTGTCGGCCATTTTCTTAGGCAAATTTCCTTAAAGTTTATGGGCAATATCATGTAAACGATGATAAACAAATACGATATATGAAAATAACTTATTCATTATGCTCATGTGGGCATTTGGCTCAGTAAGTGGAAGAAAAGGTGGTTGTCACATGCAAATTCTTGCGATATTTTCTCAATTATCACATATGTGGGAATTACTCCTATAAGGGCTTATCAGTTTTGCCTATCAAAATGGTCGACAGTTCAGAATAAGGGAGGTAAATTGTAGATGTGGGACTGGGAACTATATATGTATATATGGAGGATTTGTACCTTTTTACCAATTAATTACAGTTTTCGCATTTACTCAATTAACTTTCAGGCAAGATTAAGCTTAATTTATTGCTTTGAATGCTAAATACCAATGGTTTTAATAGTTTTTAGTTATTGGGTTTGACATGACTGTTCATTATACTAGCATTTATATTATTATTATTATATTGTTTGTTGAAATAGTATAGTCACTAAAACTTCCTTCCGTTTCATGTAGATTTGTACATTAAGTAATCTTTTGCAGTGTTTTTTTTGGGGCCGAAATTCAGACCCATTCCCCTCACTCAAAAGTATGTTTTTTCCCCCTATTTTCCGTTGAAATTTCCCTCTACAGCTGTTTTTTACTCCATCTAGGAACAGACTGAGTACTCTTTGGATGCACTTATGAGAATTTGCTTGCACATGGTGATATGAGTGACAGCAATGTTGCCAGTATTCTTGATATTTTTTAGTCAGAAAGATAGAAACACTAACTAATATATGTTAGCATATTTACATGTTTACATCACTGCAACACTGAACGGTAGTGAATACAGACACAGAAATGTATACTTTGTTATGCACATTATTTTCACCTCAATGCTATTTTTCCCTATCTAAGGGCCCCGCCACCATTCCCCTAGAAGTGAAAAAAACACTGTTTTGTATTGTTATATTTTGATATTTCTTCTTGGCACAGAATGAAACAGTGGTCCCACTAGTATTTGAATCTCAAGGGTCATTTGGATAAATTAAAATTTGGACCGGATTTGAACATTTATAGCCAAATTACCTATAATTTAGAGAAAAATTGACCCTTCAGCCAGAATCCTGAGGGTCAAAATGTGGCTTTTTTGGGAGTTTCAGGGGTCAACTCAAGGGTCGAATAGAACCCCTGATGACACATGAATGTTTTTTGTTTGCAGAATTGATACACCTGGTGTGATCAATCGAGTGTCGAACCTGTTTAAGGGCCACCCTGAACTTATCGTCGGGTTTAACACATTTTTACCTCCCGGATACAAGATTGAGGTTCAGGCTAACGAAATCAATGTGCATCAACCTGGACAACAGACTGTGTCGATATCGACGCTGAATCAGATGGCGCAAGCTGCGGCCGCATCGCAACCTCACGTTGTATGTATAATTTAGATTAGGGAAATTGTATAGATGCATAGCCATATGACTTCCTGCTTTTTAACCGGAATTTTTCAATGAATAGTTTTCAGCTTATAGATTGGCGAAAATCCGACGGGCTGTCGGTTGTCATTACCAGTTATGCATTAAAAGTTGTTTCCCTGTCATAAACTCAGCAGCTTTTATCCAAATGTGAACATTGGTCATCTCAGGTCAAAATTAGGTTTCTAGGTCAAATCTTAAGAAGAAAAAATCTCATATTCCTTTCATAAATTCTGTAGTTTTTATCCAATCAAGAATGATGTCGGACTAGTGGTTTGACTGAACAACGGGCTAGTGCTATAAAAACATTATCGGGGATGAGAATTTTCTGCGGATTTGACGCTTGCAAGGGCTGTTTTAGATACAATTTAAGTCATCTTAGATGCTTAGAAACAAGGAGCTTCATCAGCCCCTTGAACCCCTTGTCGAATTTCAGCTGATTTTGAAATTTTGCATTCTCATGTCTGATATATGTTTGTTTCTGGTATTACCTGACAGACTCCTCATTTTGTAACCTCGACCAGATTTTCTATGCCTTGTGTCTTCTCCTTTTCAACCTGCAACCATCGAAGCGAGTTCAGATAAATTTGCGAAGGTGGCACTTCCCTGCTGAGAAAGCTTGGCTGAGAATACTACTCTAAAAAAAGTGTGATTCATTTTCAAATTATTACATGACTTGCAAAAAAATGACAAAAACACTCCTACATACTGACCTATTTTTCATCCTTTCACTTCCTTTTGACCTTTGTAGAGATAGGGGAGTATAAAGTTATATCTGTCTGTTCGTATGTCTGTGGATTCAAACACGTTATACAGGGGTTCCATTAGGGGCTGAATCTCAAGAGCAAATACCTGACACTGTAGCCAGAATCCTAAGGGTCAAAATGAAGTTTTTTTGGAAAGTGCAGGGGTCAAAGGGTCAACTCCAGGGTCTAATGGATCCCTTGTATCTCATCTCTAATTTCTAAAATCTACAATTATTAAATTAACGTATTTAGGCTCTGCAATCGGCTCAATGTCAAACTTAATTTAATTCTTAAAAAATCACACCAAAATGTCTTAAATCATGGATTAAATAAATTTTACTTCCAGCAAAAGCCGATACAAAGTCATGTGACCAACACAGCTGCAAACAATTCACACCAATCCCAGCATTCCTATCATCAACCGCCACGACCCAGTCCAGATTCGAGCCTAGGTCACGGACCTCAGGGTGGGAATCAGCCGGGTCAGCAGCCTGTCGAGTTCAACCATGCTATTAATTATGTCAACAAGATTAAGGTAAGTTTAATTTTGTACTACTAGATTACGTTCAAAAGCACCGAAGTCATGACTATAACCTACAACCTAACACATTATCGTGGGGTGGGGAATAACTAACTTGTGGACATCGTTAGCGGTTATTGATATAGTCAGTTCCGATGGGTGGATCGTTAGCGGTTATTGATATAGTCAGTTCCGATTGGTGGATCGTTGGCGGTTATTGATATAGTCAGTTCTGATTGGTGGATCGTTGGCGGTTATTGATATAGTCAGTTCTGATTGGTGGATCGTTAGCGGTTATTGATATAGTCAGTTCCGATGGGTGGATCGTTAGCGGTTATTGATATAGTCAGTTCCGATGGGTGGATCGTTAGCAGTTATTGATATAGTCAGTTCCGATGGGTGGATCGTTAGCGGTTATTGATATAGTCAGTTCCGATGGGTGGATCGTTAGCGGTTATTGATATAGTCAGTTCCGATGGGTGGATCGTTAGCAGTTAATGATATAGTCAGTTCTGATTGGTGGATCGTTAGGTGTTATTGATATAGTCAGTTCTGATTGGTGGATCGTTAGGTGTTATTGATATAGTCAGTTCTGATTGGTCAGTTGTGTGTCGGATACGAGTTACTTATCCGTGGCCATGACAACATATTTTCCCTACCTTGTTGCGTCCTTACTACGTATGTATGGGTTAAACTATACACATACAGTTTTAAATAGAGGATATTATATGAGTGGTCATCATTATTAAAGCCTCGTTTTTATAAGAGTTGAATAATATATTCAATACAAAATGAACAAGAATTTAAGATTCTATTTATGACATATCAGCAGAAACGGCTGATTTTCTCCAAAACATTACCTTTGCCCCCTTACATGCAAGCAAGGTATGACATGCGTAATTAGGTCTTTTATAAATAAAAACTGACGCATAAAAAGTAGTTCCGATAAAAAAAATTTTTAAATGAAATAAAATGTCATACTTCGTATAAAACATGCTTGTTTTGTTGTGACGTCACACACGTGAGTTGTTATTTCACTAGTGAAATATTGAAAATAATACATGAGTGTTATTACCACTCTACACCATATTTAATGTTAAAAATATGAATACAATGCAAGGCAGAAGTGTCCCATTTTTAACTGGTTTGAGATTTACCTGATTAGAAAGAAATGTGCTACAATATTGGTTCGGAAATTTTAGAAGTTCAAATTTTAATGTAATTATTTCTTATTTGCAGAATCGTTTCCAAGGGCAACCAGAAATCTACAAAGCATTCTTGGAGATTTTACACACATACCAGAAGGAACAGAGGACGATTAAAGAGGGCGGACTGGTAATAACGAATTTATAAATTTACAGGGGTTTCTAAGCTGGGTCAAGAGAGGTCCCTTATTGTCTATAAATGATTGTAACAGGGGTTCAACTAGCTGCTGAATCTCGAGGGGTCGAGGGGCATTGATTATTTTTACATGGTTTTACCATTTTATAGCCAAATTACCGATAATTTAGAGAAAAATTGACCCTTCAGCCAAAATCCAGATGGTCAATTTTTTTGAGGCTCTGGAAATTTCACGGGTGAAAGGGTTGATATGCATTCAAATTTTTGATATAAAGTGAAGCTTTGATGCATCAAAAAAGGGTTTTGACCCGCATTATCTTGGTAAATTGAATGAAATCAATGTGAAAGATTTTCGAAAATATTTTCTTGATAGAAGTGTCCTTGATTTGAATGAATAAAATCATTGAGTTTAATCTGACAGAGGGGTAGAGTCCCTGTCTCGTGATCAGAAAATCCTGGGTTCAAATCCCATTGTCTGCAAGGTAGGATTGTGAGATTCACAATCCCTGAATAACATGCAAGTACTGGTCCGTAACCCAGGAAATGGTTGTCGAGAGTGATGAATATAGGGTACATGGTAACTTGCTTCTCACCATCCTTGGTACCCAGGACATTCATAACATATATGACACCCTGGGCAAATTGGCTAGTAAAATTTTATAATGTATGAATAATCATTAGCATTTCTCAACCAATTAAATGGACGATATCAAAAAAGAATCTCCTTTGTGAAGAGCTATCGGCAAATTCGACAAAATTGAGTCTTAACACGATTTGAAAGCCGCGATCTCATTGGATCGCTCAGAACCGCGATTTGAAAGCCGCGATCTCATTGGATCGCTCAGAACCGCGATTTGAACCAATCAAGCGGTTGGATATGACCTCATTAATTATTTATGAGTACGAGAATTTTACAGTCATTTGCCCAGGGTGTCATAAATGTTATGAATAGCCTGGGTCCCGAGGATGACTTCTCAGTAAATAAGTTTATTAATGACTGACATTTTGTTATCATCCACACAAACTTCCATGTTGAAAACATTTCTGTACACACTTATATATTATATTTGTAGGTGGCTGCTATTTTCCCTTTTCAGTCTTCGGTCCCTCCTGGTCACAAGCCTCTGACTGAAGCTGAAGTTTACGCTCAGGTAGCCAAGCTTTTTCAGAACCAGGAAGACCTGCTTGCCGAATTCGGACAGTTTTTGCCCGACGCTAACGGTTCGTCGTCATATCAAGGATATGTCAGTGTAAGTATAAGATACATAATGGCTGCTTTTGGTTTTTCCGACTTTTCCGACCCGGTAGACCTTGGGACTAGTGAATTTCAAAATCAAGTTGTCCTGTAGTAAATTCACTAGTCCTGACAACACAGGGGTATTGACCAGTACCGAAATAATTTCATGAAATTGGAACTAAGTAAAGAAAAGTAAAAATAAAGTAACTTAAGTCTGTGAAACTGTTCCTCTTCCTTGTTGTACTTTCAATTTGTTATTGTTTATGTCTCGAACGTCGACGAGTCCCTCGGGCTGTTTAACTTCCTGTGCACAGTGATTTAGGTGGTGAGAGAACTGGCTGGATGGTGTAAGGGTTGAACCCTGTGTGGAATAGGGGCCATTTTAGACTATAGGATGGGATGGATTCAATTCATATTGGACACGCAAGCATAGGCTAATACAATACAAGACAAAGTTTGATTTTGGTTACAATTTTCGTTTTGAATGAGTTATGGCCCTGTTATACATCTGTGTCCTGTGGACGCATCTAGTCTTTAAAATTCTCTTTGTATTTCAGTCCTTATTTGGCGCCGACTCGGTCCTCGGCGTACGGAACGATCACTCCTCCACAGTGAAGAAGCCAGGATTTGCAAATAAAAACCAGAATGCCAAATCTACGAACCAGATACGTCGATCAATATCATCAAGCATCCAACAGCCAATCATACGGGTGAGTTAATCAAGTATAACAAATTCTTTTGTCAATTGCTCCAATTTAGTTCACTTTATCGTCCTGTGTTGAGGTCGAATGCAGACATATTGAAGACTTTATTTTCCTACAAACATCTTGAAACTTGCACGTTATCTGTGTACACTGCACGAAGTGTCCATCTAGTTCAATAGCGGGCCAGATTGTGCCAGTAACATCTGAGTTATGGTCCTTTACTCTGTGTAGTCGTTTCATTAATTTGCCTGGGGTGTCGCATTAGAAGCCCCCATTTTCTTTACTTTCTGATGTATTTTGTAAATTTCCAGACACATAAATGTCACTTTGGGGGGAAAAAGTGTAATCACATAAGATATACCTCAGAAGTAACTTGGGGGACTATACATGTAGTTCCAAAATGGCTGCAGAAAGTGAATGTATGTAGTCTCCATGGAAAGTAGCAATCTCCTACGCAGTGATCTCCCCTTATAGTTATCGGAGATCTCTGCCATCACAAACTTTTCGTCAAGATTTTTGACGAAATATAATTTTCATTTATTTAATTTTTGTTGACAGTTTTATATCTATACATGTATATCTCAATTTCAAACATATAAGATGTTTGGTGGTATGAAAAGTTAAAAAAAAAACAATACTTAAAAAATTATTTATAAATAACCAACGATAATCACGTGAGTTTCTTCTTTGGATCTGCCATTTTGCCAACCAACCATCATCACGTGACTTTTGTGATGGCAGTGGTTATTGCTGTACTGCAAGGGAAGATAACCGATGCGTGGAGTTTGGGAAAGTAGGACGGTCATCTTGTAAATATTTAGAATACAAGGCCTATAAAACATGTAGATGATGTTGAATTGTGTTCCCTGGTTAGATGTCTTATAATTAACAGTGCAGGAAAACCACATCACATACCAAGATTATAGGCATATTCATGCACACACCATATAGACCTATTTAACTATATGGAAATCATCGAGATGTAGCGATTGAAAAAACTGTACTGTTTTCAAACACTGTATGTTGGTGAGATGACACGTTGTACTAAAGTGCCTGATCTACTCTTTAACATATCTACCTTACTAATGATTTCAGAAGCCAAGAATGGGGACATTAAAGGATGTATCTTTAGCCGAGGCTGGTAAATGGGGAACTTTGACGGAGTATGCGTTCTTTGATAAGGTATCTGCTTGTATAACTTCTTTGTTTAGGCCTAAAAAAAATCTGTGTTTCGGGTAACCCGACCCTACCTGTCGAAAAACCCCGACCCTAGAGTTTTTTATGATCCTGGAGATTTTTTTTTCGATTTTTAATTGTTTTTGAAAAAAAAAAAAAAAAAAAATACTTTGTCCCTACCCTACCTAGCATTTTTGACCGTTACCCTAAACACAGATATTATTTTTTTTGGCCTTAGTAAGATTTTACCTGCCAGTAATGCAAGATATGTTCAGAATAAAGTAAATTGATATCTATTACATGTTCCAATTATAGTACAATGGTACTGACGACATGTGGCAAACTTTTCCAGGTAAACTTTTAACACCTCGTCAGTGTCACGTTTTTTAAATATGAGTATCTTTCTGTTTAAAATAGTATGGCATCTTTTAAATTAATAAGTTTCCAATCTGAAGAATTAATAGCGTGTAATAAATAGGCTAAAAGTTTTTAAGTGAAGTTACAAAAACGGACAGTCATCAGCCCTTTTTTATGACAAATTTGGGGCCGATATTGGGCCCCACTCCTCAAGAAAATTCCCCTAATTATTTACGATTTTAGCCTTATAAATACCTAAATGTGATGATTCATGATGCAAATTTCCCCATTTCAAAGGACCCGCCATACTTCCCCTTAAACTGAAATAAATGACTGGTCATGTCCGAGGTTTTAAAATTGTCCCAAAATGCATTCTTGCCATTGGTCAATTTCTAGCATGTGCTCACACTAAATGAATCAATGGTATGGTATAGGTTTTGAGCCCAAATTAATCAATGGTATGGTATAGGTTTTGAGACTAAATGAATCAATGGTATGGTATGGGTTTTGAGACTAAATGAATCAATGGTATGGTATAGGTTTTGAGACTAAATGAATCAATGGTATGGTATGGGTTTTGAGACTAAATGAATCAATGGTATGGTATAGGTTTTGAGACTAAATGAATCATTGGTATGGTATGGGTTTTGAGACTAAATGAATCAATGGTATGGTATGGGTTTTGAGACTAAATGAATCAATGGTATGGTATGGGTTTTGAGACTAAATGAATCAATGGTATGGTATGGGTTTTGAGACTGCTGTCTGTGTTGAGATTGTTAACATATAAAACATCTTATTGTGAATGTTGAAGCAGTACTTAGTCTGACTACAACCTGGTGATGAATTTTTTTTACAGGTTCGTAAAGCATTGCGACATCAAGAAGTTTATGAAAACTTTCTGCGATGTTTGGTTCTCTTCAATCAGGAAGTTATCTCGAGATCGGAACTCGTCCAGTTGGTGCAGACATTTTTAGGGTGAGATCTTTAGTTCTTGTATATATACTCCTTAGAATTCCCGAGCCTGTCTGGAACTCTGGTCCAACACTGAATTGAAGTGGGGGCTAACCATGCGTGCTGACACATCTGTCCGTCCCGATTTCGTGTACGGTCCATATCTTTGTCATTCATGGTGGGATTTCGTAATAATTAGGCAGAAGTAACCACCATAGGATGAGGAGGTGTCACAAGCAAAACCAGCCCTGCGTTCAGTAAAGGTATTTGAGGCTATCGTTTCGTTTTGCAATTTGGTTCCCGTGTGCAACCAAAGTGATATGGTGGGCAAGGCATACAATACAAAACGTTCGCGACTGTTAGCCTTTACTGAACGCAGGGCTGTGTCCCTAGCTTTAAGGTCAAGGACACTGCATGCCTCTGAACGTCAATTTCGTTGACTGGCAGCCATCTTGGATTTTCTAAAAAATGTGTCGGACAAAGCAGTATTGCGGGGTTATCAGTCAACTTCAGTGATAGCTCTAGTTATGAATGTTTATCAATTGTTCAACCACAGAAGAATTGCAATGTAATTAACCATTGTTAATTAAATAATTATGGATCATTTTTCTTCCTAATACAGATCTTAAACTTGTCCAGAGACCACCTATTTATAAACCTCTCGAGAAGGCCAGTACCGTCTGGCCTATCAAACCCACTTTGCACCCAGGGTAATTTTTAGGGCTACGGAATATTCAAGTGCTGAGGTATCTTTCATAATGGAATACAGATTACTATGACTTTTATGTGTTTCTTTATAAACAACTTCTGTTGCCATAACAATGTATCTATTAGCTTTTCATTGCTTATAATTGACTGTCCTCCAATTTCCCATTGCAATTAATGTATTTTCATATTTGTTTCACATGCAATAAATCGAAAATGCTTTTTAAAATAGCTATACTTTTCTGTAGAAGTTTTTATAAATTTGTACTGAAAGAAATTATCTTATTTTCTGATCAGCTCAATCAGTTACACACATACATTGGATGCAGGCCGTTTGATGCTGCCGCCGAGATGTGCAAAATGTTGATTCTTAACTACCCATCACAGAAGTGGGATGAATAATTTTCTTCATGGTCAAACATGTCTTATTTGAAATTCTGTAAGAAAAAGAAACGAAATTCAAAATATTCAAGTGTGAAGAAACTTTTGGAGAGCAGTGTAATTCGGGGTTACATTATGTTGAAACATTTATTTTACATTGATTGTGAAACACGTTCTCACTCTAATCCTAGTCACTCGAGATGAATGCTTCCTGGCTACCAACCAATACTCACGCTAAATTTAGGGATTGTGAAGTTCGTGATCAAACCTTACTCATCATGGGGCACAAACTCACAACCTTCCGATCAGGAGTCGGGGGCTCTACCACTGCCCCTCCCTGGGGTTAAACTTTCGGATTGCAGTGTACATGCATGTTGTATGAACAGAAATATTGGTTTCTATTTTAGGAAATTCCCGGAGTTGTTTAAATGGTTCAAGGACTTCCTGGGTTACAAGGAATCGGGCGGTTCGGTGGAAGCAGTTCCACAGAGTGCTTCTGGGAAAGAAAGAATCAGCGGCGAGTTGGCGATGGAAATAGGTACGGAGTTAGGGGTCATTATACAAGAAATTACCTGCTGTCCAAGCAGAACCCCTTTAATCCGGCAACCCCTTTAAACATGACAATATCTCTGTCTCCCAGTTCTTAAACATTCATTCGCTACAATAATAAGCAGTGATTTTTTTTAAATGATTTTACTACCTGTGGCTTTTAAATTGGGAAAATATGCGCGATAAATCCCAAATTTGGGGAAATAAGAGCATGGTTATTTTACTTAAAAATGTTTTAATTTTCTGCTTTTGCTGAATGTATTATTACTTTTCCCTCCTCATCTTTTGGGGGGGGGGGGAATGACGCTCGTTTTGGAGGCTTTTTTGCTAAGGGGAAACACCCAAAATTTGGCAATAGAATTGAAACAAAAAATCACTGATTAGTGTACCGTTTTTTAATCTAAAAATGTGTGTATTTAATTTATATATATTGTATCTGTGCAAAAAATGATAGATAAATAATCCTCTAGTGTGTGACGTGGGATCCTCCATTATTGGGGGCAGATATCAGCCCCCATTCCCCTTTCTAAAGATTCCTGAGGGTGAAAATGTGACCTTTTGAAAATTCAATGGGTCAAATGGATCGCCTGTTACATTGCCAATGTTATTGAGAGATTTCATGTTATTGTAATTAATTTCCCATGTAATTGACCCCATAATTGACCCCATAATTGACCCCATCTCGTGTTTGAGACAGATCCCTATTGAGATCTTATGTGATCTTTGGACCATAAGAGCTAATTAAGATTATTCGAATCTCGCAATAGAATAATAAGTTACATTGCAATTCTTTCAGATTACGCCACTTGCAAGAAGTATGGCGCCAGTTATAGAGCTCTGCCAAAATCATATATCCAGCCGAAATGTTCCGGTAGAACGTCTCTGTGTAAAGAGGTAAGTTTCGTTTGTTTCATCGGGTTTAACGCCGTTTCTCAACGATATTTCAGTTATATACGGCGGCCGGCACACCTAACCAGTTTTTCCTGGACTGAAATCTAACCAGTACTACATACCCTTCCACAAGGAGCCGGCAACTTCTGAAAATTGACATTTTTTGTCAAATTTTCATGGAAGGGTATGACCTGCCGCGACCGGGAATCGAACCCGGATCGCCGGATTAGTAAAGAGGTACGGTACACTTGATGATCAGAGTCTGGCATTGTAAAGTTTGAGATCTGTTGCTGTTCTCAAATCTCATTTTTAGCGTTAACTTTATTAATACAAGCGATATGCCATCATTTTTTCGTCTGTCGATTGGTATTTGATACACATTGATCTATGTTGTGGCTGAAGAATACAGGAGAATGGGTACAGTCTAAAAATGTGCGGAGATAGCTTAATGATTCTTTGTAGTTGGCTGTTTGTTAAACAGTGCTGTAGTGGATAGCGCATTCCAAATATCAGCAATATGATATAATGTTGTGAAGCTAAAATATGGATTAAATACTAAAATGGTATCTTATGATAAAACTTCAAGTTGAACTTTTAAGTACGTTGGGCATACACATGTTAGCATATAAAACTATACAGTACTTAGTTAATTGTCTATAAAAGGAATATGAGAATGTAACGTTAGCATATAAAACTATACAGTACTTAGTTAATTGTCTATAAAAGGAATATGAAAATGTAACGTTAGCATATAAAACTATACAGTACTTAGTTAATTGTCTATAAAAGGAATATGAAAATGTAACGTTAGCATATACAACTATACAGTACTTAGTTAATTGTCTATAAAAGGAATATGAAAATGTAACGTTAGCATATAAAACTATACAGTACTTAGTTAATTGTCTATAAAAGGAATATGAGAATGTAACCGATAAATCAATTCATTATATTCCCTAAGGAAATGTGCTTATCAATATGGCTGACAACATGTATTCAGAACAAGGGAGGTAAATATTGTAAATGTAGCAACTATCTTTTGTTGCTGAAATAATTGAGGTTTGGACCATTCTCTATTCTTTCAGGTACTTAATGATACTTGGGTATCGTTTCCGTCCTGGTCGGAGGACTCGACATTCGTAACGTCACGGAAAACTCAGTTTGAGGAGCACATTTACAGATGTGAGGATGAAAGATTTGAGGTACGACATGCTGGATTTCTGTATTCTCAGTCAAGTTCTAGGGAGAAAATGTGAAAAATATAATCACTGATTTGTGAAGAAATAGTAATTTTGTTTTGGGGTATATATGCGTTTTTCGCCTTTTTGCCAATGAGAATTCTAACTCCCTATAAGCTCCACTTAGTGTAAAATCAGGGGTTCCATTTGACCCTTAATTTGACCCCTTGATTTTCCAAAAAGCCATATTTTGACCCTCAGGATTCTGTTTGAAGGGTCAATTTTTCTCTAAATCATAGGCATTTTGGCTATAAAATGGTAAAATCCGATCAAAAATTGTTAAAACAACCCCTGAGTTTCAGCACCTAGTTGAACCCCTGTATAACACCTGATGACATTCAATTTATTATTCCAAAGACCAGAACCTGAATCGCTGACAGATCAATAACTGTGGTTGGGCCAAAATGGTGGAATGCTCTTCCTAGAGACCTACAAATTATCAGAAATGAAATTACTTTCAGGAAGGAACTGAAACATATTTGTTTAAAATGTTTTACAATTGAAGAATTTGCCTGTTCCGTGTTTGTATATATATAGGAGTTTCTAAATACCTCATGGACTGTGTGAAGCGCAATAGAATATTGTACAATAGTTTTTTCGGGCTATACAAATGTATTTGTATCTGTAAAAAGCACACAGGGCTGACTCCTGAGTCACTGACCAAATTATTATGCAGGTTTGTAGATAAATTGGTCTTAAGAGCAATGTGAGTTTTTGTCGTCACTAAGCAGCCATCATCCTTGTTACAGCCCCTTTTTTATGGCAAATTTGGGGGCAATATTGGGGCCCCATTGCCCGAAGAAAAAAGTATGTTTTTTCCTACTTAGAAAGAAAATTCCCCTTCAGTAGAATTATTTTATATTTCAGCCTTGTAAAGTACCCAAATTTGGGGATTCATGATGCAAATTTCCCCTATCAAAAGGATCTGCCATACTTCCCTATAACTCGGCAGTGTTTTTTTTTTGGGCCGAAATTCGGACCTATTCCCCTCACTCAAAAGTATGTTTTTTTCCCCTGTTCTCTGTTTAAATTCCCCTCCTACAGCTTTTTGTTTTAAATTGTAGATGTTGCCAGTATTGTTGATATTTTTAGTCAGAAAGATAGAAACATTGACCAGTAATGAAACTAACTAATCTGTTGCATATTTACATGTTTACATAGAAATGTATACTTTGTTATGCACATTATTTTTACCCTATTTTCCCCTCCCAACACTATTTTCCCCTATTTAAGGGCCCCGCCACCATTCCCCTAGAAGTGAAAAGAAACACTGAACTGAAAAGATGGCAGAATGTTGTCTTCTATACACTATTCAAACATTTCAATATAACTCTCTGAGCATTATCAAGCCCCTCAGCACTTGCTCATTATCCATTCTTCTTTTTTCAGTTGGACGTTGTCATAGAAACCAATCTTTCAACAATTCGGGTTTTGGAATCTGTCCAGAAAAAATTGACCCGTATGGCCCCTGAAGATGCCGCTAAATTCAAGTTAGATAACTGTTTAGGGGGCACATCAGAAGTGCTACATAGGAAAGCTATTCAACGGTAAGTTGTAGTTACTTGTGTGAAAGTGATTTAACTTTATGAGCTTAGTTGTTAAATCCAAAAGAGGGTCGGCACAGTAAAAAATCCACTATACAGACAAGGGGTGCAACTCCCAAAATGTCGTTTCCATACAGACTCGACATAACCTGCTGTAACTCCTGATCAAATCAACGTTTTTAAACCAATTAAACGGCTATCGACTCGATGTACATTTATCTATCCAAAAGACATCAATATTTTTTTCCGATTACGACCAAATATACATAATGATGAATTGTGTTTCCCTTGACAGATGTCTTATAGTTAACAGTGTAGGAAAACCGCATCACATACTGAGATTATAGGTATGTTCATACACATACCTTTGAGGTCTATTTCTTTGTCTAAAGCAGCGCTAGCGATGAATTTATGGGTTTGTGGCCAGATTTTAGTGAATAAGTAACAAATTCGAAAAACATTTTAATTGTTAATTTTGCATTTCTGGAACCAATTGTTGGCAACTTTAAGTCGTCAGATTAGAGTTGTAAAGCTGGTTTACCATATAAATAGTGTTGCCATAGAAATTATTTCACTACCTGATGAAATCTGTGTATTTTAAGGGAATATTGAGTGTTGCCCATTGTTGAACTATTTAAATCATTAACCAGGGAAAGCTGGTATGAACCGCTGCCCTAGGAATATAACTTGATCATTGTTAATTGGATGGCGGGGCTGTCTTTTGACGATTTTTGCATAGGCCCCCATTCCAGGACATACATATTGTCCCCCAAATTTAGGTCAAAATTCCCCTCCAGAATTGCAAAAATCTAATTTGTGTTTGTCCGATCGATAACACTCTGGAACATGAGAAATAGAGCTCTTGACTTTTAGATACATTTTGGAATCTGAAATTGCTATTGAGGAATGTGAAATTTACATTAAAATGTGTTTTGGTATCGATTCTTTGATCTTGGAAAAATTTGTCTTTTAAGTAAAAAACGACGTAAAATTCCCCCTTTCTCACAGCCCCGGCCCCATTACCATAAAGTAGAAAGACGGCCCTGGATGTTATCCAAACACTTACAGTTCTAAAATTGTTTTACAGAATATATGGTGACAAAGCTCCTGACATTGTTGATGGTTTAAAAAAGAATCCTGTGGTTGCGGTTCCCTTAGTGCTACGAAGGTAAGAAGTCAATAAGGGTCCATATTTAGGGGCACATGTGTTAGAAAAAACACAATCACTCTGTAGTACATGACAGCTGACCATAGAGGGAACTGAGTAAGTTGAGTTGACTGCGCTTTCATGCATAGAATTGAGTAAAGAAATAAAAGGGAGGGATTGGTACGCAAAAATGGTCAAGCTATTGCCCTGCAGTGTGTTGCTATTCAACTAATGTTTTATATGTTGTAGGTTGAAAGCTAAGGTAACCCTGATGTGTGTTGCTAAGCAACTAATGTTTTATATGTTGTAGGTTGAAAGCTAAGGTAACCCTGATGTGTGTTGCTAAGCAACTAATGTTTTATATGTTGTAAGTTGAAAGCTAAGGTTACCCTGATACGTGTTGCTAAGCAACTGATATATTTATATGTTGTAGGTTGAAAGCTAAGGAGGAGGAATGGAGGGAGAGTCAACGAAATTTTAATCGTATCTGGCGAGAACAGAACGAAAAATATTACCTTAAATCACTGGATCATCAGGGCATCAATTTTAAACAGACCGATGTTAAAGCGATTCGATCAAAAGCTTTGCTGAATGAAATCGAGACGATTTATGATGAGGTGAGTTAAGATATTTTATAACACGGTCGGACCTCGTTTATTCGAAGCCGACATTAAAAATATGTTTGTTTCCCCTCCCCACCAGGGTAAGGTAGGTAGGTAGGGAAGAATTTTGTTTTCATCCGCTTAAAATGTGTTCTGTATAGATTTAACATCTTAATAGACTTATATTCATTAGGGTTAGTAAATATGATACTCATAGTTAATATCGATTGATCCCTGCTTTATAGATTTATTGATGATGTGACTTTCGTACCCAATAGTTATTGTACCGCGGGAATATTATAACCACGGCAATTTTAGCAAAAAAAAAATTGCTAGCCTCAATAAAATATT
Organism: Mactromeris polynyma; assembly: GCA_032209605.1. Lineage (NCBI taxonomy): Eukaryota > Metazoa > Mollusca > Bivalvia > Venerida > Mactridae > Mactromeris > Mactromeris polynyma. The sequence goes on along the minus strand of JASFXZ010000004.1, from coordinate 4,281,720 downwards.
TACGGTAGGGGTTATTTTCAACGGTCGGTCGTGGGAGGGGAAACAAACAGTATTTTATTATTGGCCCGACAAATTTTATCCTAATATACTGTATCATCTGAAATAGACATTGGCTCCCAATCATCTTAAGCATGTCAAATTGAAATGGGTTGTTCGAAATCATGCAGTATTCGGATTTAAATATTTGGACCCGATGAATTCGAATGAACGAGGTCCAATTATAGTTCAGTAAAACTTTAGATCTCCAGTCATGAAAACATGTTCACATGATTGGGCCATCCTTAAAAAATTGTTTGTTTGCGGTTACGCGCCCCAGAATTTTAAGTGACTGGGGAGGTAGAGATTTCTTTGATTAGTACTGTAATGGATAAAAGATGCCCAAACATTTTTTTTCATCAATCAACCAGAATTTTTTTTTTTTAGTAGCGGCATTTTTCATGAGTCGGTTCATAACTGCAAACAAACTATCTACAGTAAAACCTCAATAATAAGACCAACCTTGGAACCCTTGAAAACCGGTCTTAATAAAATTGATGTGGTCTTATTATCGAGGTTTAATAAAGAGAGTCAAAATGGACTTGAAAAGTATGGTCTGAATTTTGAGGTGGTGGTCTTTAAGTGAGGTCTAGTGTATTTACAATCTCACCCAGTGATTTTTGTAAACATAATTTTACTGCCTGTGCCTTTTCAATTGGGAAATAAGAGCATGGTTATTTTACTTATGTTTTAATTTCCTGATTTAACTGAATGTATTATTACTTTTCCCTCTTCATCTCAAAGTGCTCTTTCAGGATGGTACAAAATGTCTGTAATTTTTTTTGTTTTGTTTTTAAATTTTCGGGGGGAAAAAGGACACCTTTTGGGGTGGGGGCACATTTTTTTGGGGGGAAAGGAGGCTATTTTGCTAGGGAAACTGCCGAAATTCGGCAGTAAAATTGAACCAAAAAATCACTGACAATATAAATGATGGCAATAATAATTATTATGATGATGACAATACAAGTTATAATATGAATATGGAAAAAAGGAGCAACAACAACAACAACAAATGATGAATAATCATTGCATGAACGAAATGAATATTAATTTGCTTTTCCATCGAAAGTTTTAACATCGTTCCTAAATAGTAGATAACGGCTGAAATTTGGCAGTAAAAGTTCTAAAAAAAATCACAGTCGCCCTGCACTGTTTGTTTCATTGTGTATTGAATCGTTGAAATCATTTTCTGCTTCAGCGCCAGGACCAGATTCAGGACATGAATTCGGAGCTCGGTTCCCCGCACCTCAGTTTAACGTACAAGGATAAGTCTATCATAGAAGATGCAGCTGGTCTTATTATTCATCATATGAAAAGACAAACAAGTAAGTGTATGAAGAGGTTTAACATAATTCGGGGTTACATTATGTTAAAACATATTTATTGTACATCGATTGTGAAACACGTTCTTACGACTTAGGCCAAAAAAAAAAATATCTGTTTAAGGTAACGGTCTCAAAAATGCTAGGTAGGGTAGGGACAAATTTTTTTATTATTTTTTTTTCAAACAAAAATCGAAAAATAAATTTTCTAGGGTCGGGGTTTTTCGACAGGTAGGGTCGGGTTACCCGAAACACAGATATTTTTTTTTAGGCCTTATCCTAGTCACTCTAGACGGCAGCTTCCTGGCTACCAAACAGTTTTCAAGCTAGATTTAGGGATTGAGAAGTTTGTGATAAAACCTTGCTCATCGCGGGGCGCGAACTCACGGCCTTCGGATCAGGAGTCAGGCGCTCTAGCCCTCGACCACTGCCCCTCCCTGGGGTTACAACTCGCCAACCTTTAACAGACTGTATGAATATTCCCTCCTTTGTTCATTGTAAGAATTCATATTTTTTACCAATCTAAATAGATTTTCTAAAAAACCAATCGGACACATTTTTAACCAGACATGTCACTTACTTTCGTTAACAAAAGTTTATTGTAATTAGTGGTTCCACTAGGGGCTGAATCTCCAGGGTCATGTTGAATATCTTGGACTGGATTTTACCATTTTATAGCCAAATTACCGATAATTTTTAGAAAAATGGACCCTTCCGCCCTTAGAGTCAGAATGTGGCTTTTTGAAATTCCTGCTGTAAAAGGGTCATCTCCAGGGTCAAATGGAACCCCTTTGAAAGATTTCGAATTTAGTTCAAATGAATTTTTACCCGACTTGCGGTCAGACACATTCAGCTGTCGTTTGGTCGTGGACAGCGTTTTATACAAAATTAACGAAGATATTCATTGCTTATGTTACAGGTATACATAAAGACGACAAACAAAAGATCAAGTTTATCTTAAAACATTTCATACCCGATTTGTTTTTCACACCTCGACAGGAGCTCAGCGATGATGAATTGGACAAGGACGAAGGTTTGTTCATCTTAGTATTGCCGACTTTTTATGTGTTTTTTGCAGATGAAGGGTACCAGACCAGATGAAGGGTACCAGACCAGATGAAGGGTACCAGACCAGATGAAGGGTACCAGACCAGATGAAGGGTACCAGACCAGATGAAGGGTACCAGACCAGATGAAGGGTACTAGACCAGATCTCCCGAAGCATCTCGAGCAGAAATCTCGGCTCAATATTGAGATTAGGCTTAGAGTTTGAGACAAATTTCATTTTGCATCTCTTAAACTTTTACTGAGAAAAAAATAATCTAATTTTCGTGTTGTAATACCAATTTTGATTCCAGTCTCAGATGAGAAAAATCTCAACGATTTGAGAGAATATTTGAGCTGAGATTTAGCTCACATTGAGATACATTAGGAGAGCGGGACAAGGTCAAGGCGGACATTTTTGTGGTCAATTGTATATCATGATGTTCCTAATTGGTAGTCCCTTGATCTCGGAGTTTTGTCAATAATTTGGTAGAATTTTTATGTGTTTGATACATAATTTATAATGCAGAACAGAACAATACTTTTATTAAACTTCTTCACAGATTACAAACAAATGTAATAACATGTGAACATAAAATTGCATGATGGTATAGATAACAAAAGGGTTTTTGGTGGGGATTGCGATTCAACAGTAATTAACGGTCATAAATGCAATACAGGATATTTAGAAAATTCCAGGAGTTAATAAATAAATAATTTTCCTTTTCAATAATTTTTGACATCAGGTCAAGAATCCTGCAACAAATACTAGTATATACGTGTGAAAACCATATTCAATATTACAGAAACAGCCCTTTTTGATGGCAAATTAGGGGTCGATATTCGGGCCCCATTCCCCAAAGAAAAAGTATACATTTTCCCCTATTTAGAAAAAAAATTCCCCTTCAGTAAATTATTTAAATTTTAGCGTTATAAATGTCCAAATTTGGTGATTCATGATGCAAATTTCCCCTATCAAAAGGACCCGCCATACATCCTTAAAAGCTGGAAAAAATGGCTGAACAACACTTTCTTTTTATATTTATGCTTAATATTGTTGAATGTGTTGCAGATGAAATGGACACCGATGAGGGAGGCACGGATAAAGAGAAAGAAAGATTCGAACGATCAGACAATGAGAAGTCCGACACTAATAGAAGGAGTGAGCCAACGAGCGTGAAAAAAGAAAGTGGACAATCGGGAGTTGATAAAAACGACGCTCGAGCTGTCAAAGAAGAAAACATGGATATTGAGGATGACATTGATACCAAGGAAGGTGTGAAAGAAACACTCGATGCTTCGGCTGTGAAGGAAGAGTTAGATGATGAAAATGATTTGACTGATGTAAGTGTACCGTGGTTTATTGTTCAGCTTAAGGGCGGTAACGAAATTTATGATAAGTTTTCAAAATTGCCAAGAGTGTCTGCCAAATAACTACGGAGTATACTAGATGACAGGGCCGACATTAAAAATATGTTTGTTTCCCAAACCGCAACCATAGCCAATCAGGGTAGGGTAGGTAGGTAGGGCAGATTTTTTTTCATAATTTTTTTTTCACAAGCTTAAAATGTGTTCTGTATAGATATATATCTTAATAGATTTATCTTCATTAGGGTCAAGTAAAAATACTATACTAAAATCTATTTATCCCTGCTTCATAGATTTATTGATGATGTGGCTACTCAACCGACTGGTACCAGCGATTCCAGGTTTTCTTTCCCAATAGCTTTTGTACCGCGGGAATATTCGTACCCGGCAATTTTAGCCAAAAAAATTAAAATTGCTAACCTCAATAAAATATTTACGGTAGGGGTAATTTTCAACGGTCGGTTGTGGGAGGGGAAACAAACAATATTTTATTATTGGCCCAGGGGTTCCACTAGGGGCTGAAACTCGAGGGTCATTCTGATAATTTTGGACCAGATTTTACCATTTCATAGCCAAAATGCCTATTACTTAGAGAAAAATTGATACATGGGCAAAAATCCTTGGGGTCAAAATGCAGCTGTTGGAAATTCCTGGGACAAAGGGTCAAATGGATCCCTTGCACGGCGGTTGGGAATGACTATGAGATTTTAGCTCTGAGGCTATTTTGTGGGGTTGCAGTTGGACAATGGGAAACACAAGTCAGACAGGGTTCGATACTAACCCTAGTTTGCCAGTCCTTCGCCCACTTGAATCACTGCAGGACTACCTTGCATTGGTAAGTTGAAACAGGCTCATGGACTAGTTGATTTTTTAGACATAAACAAAGACAAATTGGAATTTTTTAGTATAAAAAGAAAAAGCAATGTGTTGGGAAAAAACAGTTCCCTTGTGCGAGAATAAGCCCCTTTAGGGCCCTCCTGCTAGCCCCTTTAGGGCCCTCCAGCTTGTATCTCTCAACTTGTACTTAAAGATTTCCTTTTTATTTTCAGGATGATCTATATTCTTTGTTCTTCGTCAACAATCACTGGTATTTATTTTTCCGCCTTCATCAATTGTTGTGCGAGCGTCTGTATATGATATTCTGCCATTCACAGACAGTGGCGGAGGAAGAAGCCCTGTGCCGTAAGGATCGGAAGGAGTCCACGGCTGTTGCGCTTCGATTGAAAGCTCCGAGTACGTTAACTTTTTTCAATTGTGTTGCGTTTTTCATTTCATTGGACGAAAAAATTGTTTACGTAAGAATAGTGTACTTGAGCAGTGATTTCCCGAACGCCAATTTTCCGCGTCACTGATGCAATTTTTGAAAGTAGGACTCCCTTTTATATATATATATCTATAATATTCATGCCCCCCCTTCGAAGAAGAGAGGGCATATTGCTTTGGACACGTTGGTCGGTACGTCTGTCCGTCTGTAACCTCGTTCCGATGAATAACTCAAGAACCCCTTGGCCTATCATCCTCAAACTTGGTCCACACATTCATCTGGGGTAGCAGAGGAACCCTATTGATTTTGGGGTCAAAGGTCAAGGTCACAGCGGGGTTATAATATTTTCGTTCAAATATATTGATATTATAATTATACTGACAACATTATTCTCGATGTTTCCAGGTGAGATAGAACCGGACGAATATTTCCCGTACTTCTTAGACATGATTAAAAATGTACTCGATGGAAATCTCGAGAGTTCGTCGTATGAGGACCAACTTAGAGAGATGTATGGTATACATGCTTACATTGCGTTTACTACGGACAAATTGGTGCAAAATATTGTTCGACAGGTAGGTATTCATGGTTATAATGTTAAATTTATACTCCTTTACACGTACAAAGAATCTTTCTAACATGTGTTCTGTTTTGAATGTGCAAATTAAATTTTGATTTAAACAAAAAAAACGTTTTTAAATGCGGAGTCGGAACATTTTCTTGTCTTGTATTTCTTCCATTGAAGAATTAATTTTTTAATTGAATAGTTTTGATGCACATAATCCCCCAGACATGGACAGGTATTGACACACCTCCAAACACAGGGCATATTTATTGGTCAATATTGATACACCTCCAAACACAGGGCATATTTATTGGTCAATATTGACACACCTCCAAACACAGGGCATATTTATTGGTCAATATTGACACACCTCCAAACACAGGGCATATTTATTGGTCAATATTGACACACCTCCAAACACAGGGCATATTTATTGGTCAATATTGACACACCTCCAAACACAGGGCATATTTATTGGTCAATATTGACACACCTCCAGACAGAGGGCATATTTATTGGTCAATATTGACACACCTCCAGACAGAGGGCATGCACATTGGTCAATATTGACACACCTCCAATCACAGTCAACTATGATTGGTCAAGGTTGACTCATCAGTACATTGCTTGCTGATCAACTAAATCTAATCATCTTCTGTCGTTTCAGCTTCAGCACATCGTTTCTGATGAAAGTTGTACGCGAGCGACCGAATATTTTCACGAGGAGAAGAGAAACAAAGCGACAGGCGGAAGAATCGCAACCTTCCATCAACGGCAACTTGCCGAAAATTCATATCAAAAACGGGCGGAGCAAATGTTGTCAGAGGAGAATTGTTTTAAAATTGTTGTGGTAAGAATTTCTGTCAATCAAGCAGATTTTTTAAGGTTCTGGTTCTTATTTAGCTTCCTTGATCCACACTTATCAAACAACAGATTTTTGTGTTTAATCTTGTGAGTGCAGTGATTTTTTTTGTTCAGTTTTACGGCCGAATTTCAGCTGTTTCTCCAAGCAAAAAAGCCTCCATTTTTCCCAAAAACGTGTCCTTCTTTTCCCCAAAAAGTAAAAAAACTTTTTTTACCATCCTGAAAAGAGATCTTTTGAGATGAAAGAGGGAAAAGTAATAATACATTCAGCAAAAGCAGGAAATTAAAACATTTATAAGTAAAATAACCATGCTCTTATTTTCCCAAATTTGGGACTTATCGCGCAAATTTTCCAAATCGATAAGGCACATGCAGTAAATCACTGGTGTGTCGGTCTCGAATGCCGCCTGAGATTTGGTTTTCTACTTATTTCGAGGAGTGCTACCCAGTTAGGTTGCTAGATTTTCCTGCCCTCTTGTCCAAACAAGCAACATGTTTTTAAACTCTCTGCACAGACACTAATGTATGCAAACTGATAGTATGGCAGATACTGTATAAATTGCAATTAACATGAAACATTTATTTAATACAACATGCTATCTTGTTTACAATGTCAAAGATTATCTTCCTCAACCACATGAGTAAGATATGTAAATAAATGTTAGGTTTCAACACCTCTGGTCATAATTAACTCTCATTGGTCAATATTGACACACCTCCAGCATTAATTCATTCTCATTGGTCAATATTGACACGCCTCAAGCATTTATTCATTCTCATTGGTCAATATTGACACGCCTCAAGCATTTATTCATTCTCATTGGTCAATATTGACACACCTCAAGCATTAATTCATTCTCATTGGTCAATATTGACACGCCTCAAGCATTTATTCATTCTCATTGGTCAATATTGACACACATCTAGACAAGGTTCGCTAATTCATCAACACTGCCCCAAAAATGTTGAGTTCATTTCTTAAATTTGGTCAAATGAATAATTTTCAGTTGAAGAAGGATTGCAGGTTAACGATAGAATTGTTAGACACGGATCATGAAACCGCCGAAGATCCTGTCGAAGTTGAACGATGGTCCGAGTATGTTGAGAAATACGTTAGCAACGAAGAGATGGTTGTCGACGACATGAAAGATGCAATGTTCAAGAAACCTGTTTTCTTATCACGGTAAGTTTTCTGAAACTTTTCACGAGAGCAAAGAGAACTGAGGTAATCAGGCGTTCCATTTGACCTTGAACTTGACCCTTTGATCCGTGGAATTTCCAAAAAATGAAGTGTTGTAAAGTTGTCTGTATGTGTTAATCTAACTTTTATACATATTGTTAATGCAGATTTTGAAAATGAGTTGTTATGCTTTATCGATTTAGCATTATAATAATGCTTATTCTTCATGTTTTCATCATTATTTTGTAATAATTTATGCATGTATGAAAGCCTCTAGTTAGATAAGTTTATGTATGTATGTTTTTTATGTGCATGACCTTCAATAAATAAAGTTTATTTTTATCATTTTTAAAGCATTTGCCACCAATTTTCTCATATTATCAAGGATATCCGGTCCAAAAGATCAATTAATGTACCTTTAATGGTTACTGACAAAAAAAGACAGGCATGTCAATTATACATCTTTTATTATTTGACCGCAACTTGTCAGTCCAGTTATAAGTTAAATGGATTAATACAGAGCTTGCTAAATGTGTCGGACAGCCCGACATGTCTGCAAAAAAGTTGCTTTGTGTGGTTAAAAAAATAAAAAATTTAAGTGAATAATATGAGCGCTGCTGTGGGATTTCCAACCTCTTCTGTAAGTGACGTTATTATAAGAAAACGCAACAAGTGATGTAACTATTTGCAAGCAGGTGCGATATTTACTCCATATGGTCACTTCGTTTTCAAAATTGCCATTTGGGGCCAATATTGTTTACTGTCAGTACATGGTGACGTCTCGTGTGACGTTTCTGGAAATGACTTCGCCTACAGAAGAGGTTGGAAAACGTACAGCGGCGATCAAATGGCAATGTTGCTTGATTAAAGCTGGCCTACTTGGATCCACTGATGAATGTTTTTATTTCTTCAGCAATGTACGTCAATGGCGACAAAGGAATAAAGAACAAACTAATAAGATAGAATTGGAAACTGTGCTGACTGACAGAAAAACTGATTCGGATAAGGAAACATCTGACACCAATAAGAATGCTGACAAGAGCGCGGAGGAAATGAATGATGATGAACAGAATGAGGACAGCTCTGACAATAGTGACAGCAGAAATCATAAAGACGATGCAGCTAGTAGTCTTGCTAAACTTGCGGGTGATTTAAAACCTGCTGATGATGTTGACATTATCGATAATACAGAATGTAAATTTAATGTGAACTCGTTTAAACTTGTGTATGTGGTGAATAGTGAAAGTTATCTCTACAAACGAATGGCCTTAAAGAGGGCGAGAGAGGTATGAAGCTTGTTGTATTTATTATAATGGTGTAACACATGTATAATTAGGACTCTAGAAATTCACTGGCCCAACGTCCTGGACTAGTCTAATGCTGAAACACTTGAGTTGAAGTTAGTCCCTGACAAGTCTATTTTTAAAGCTAACCAACATCAGTAATTGTTAAGTTCGAACCTTAGAATCCCACAAACACATATATGTGATTATTAAATATAGATTGTGGAGCTATCATTGTGCATATTCATTTGTTACTAAATTGACTGACATTCTCGGACAACTAATTTCCTATGTTGGAAAATCAAATTTTACGTCCGTTAGTCTGGGACAAATGTCTTTGGACAAAAATTGAAAGCCCTGATATTGCTCCATACTCCTGTGTCAGCTGACCTGGTTAGCTGGGTGGGTAGAGCACTCGACTCCCAATCAGGATGTCGTAGGTACGAACCCTGATTCTTGTGGCGAAAATATATCTATTCCGTTTTGGAAGAATATTTTAGCTCTGGTTGATAAACACAAATCCTACCTTAATATTTTCATACTGCATCCAAAGAAGGAAAAAGGCTTCAAATAAAATTTAATAGATTGTTCCCACATCTACGATATTTATCTTCCTTGTTCTTAGTTAGTCATCAGCCATTTTGATAGGCAAAACTGTTAGGCACTTACAGGAGTAATTTCCAAAAATGTGATAATTAAGAAAATACCAAGAGAATTTGCATGTAAAAACCACTTAGATTTCAAATTTCTGAGCCCTCTGCCCACATGAGCATAATGAATAAGTTATTTATATATATCTGATTATTTTATCATCAATTACTTTGTATTCACTATAAACTTTAAAGGAAAATTAGTCTATCAATATGGCCGACTATTCAGAACAAGGGAGGTTAAGAATCGTACATATCATTGATTGGCTATTGAATGTTTTTTAGTAATTTGCTTCAACTATTCCTAAAAAAATAGCAAAATAACTCCCATGAATACTCGCTGTGTTATCAAATAACAAATGCAGGGTTTTCCCTAGGATTTTTCAGCTAGGGGTTTGTACTTAAAATAGTTTATTCTAGGGGTCCCAGGCATGCATAGGAATTGGAAAATGGGAGTCCCTAGAAAGAAAAGGGATTCGGGGACTTAAGATTTCTGTGTCGGGGAAATCCCTGGAATTTGTGACAGACTGGTTGTGTTAGTTTAACATTGATCAATTTGTTGTTTTTTCAGTCACATGAGAAAGTATCATTGAAGTTACATAAGAAGTTCAAGTTATGGATGGACAAATGGAAGAAAGGTAATTAAAACTGTTCTACACTTATCACGGAAATCCGTGGATTTGACGCTCCCAAGGGCCCGTTTTTGAGACAATTTGAGGCGTCTTGGATGCTTAAATCACAGGAGCTTCAGCGGCCCCCTTGCAGAATTTTCAGCTGATTTTGAAATTTTGCATTCTCATGCCTGATAAACTGCGTCTGCTTACCATGAATTGTTTAATTATATCATTTAACTACTATGTAACTACCTGGTGTATTCGACTTGGTATCATCGGAATTAATTATTAGGTCCTGTATCTTCTTATGCACGTGGAATTGAAATGGGCCATTCGGAACCATGTATTATTCGAAACAAAATTTAGGACCTGATGAATTTGATTGAACGAGATCCAACTGTATATGTTCAAGTAAACTTTATATGTATGCAATACTTCACAAATGCAATGTGCAGTCTTTGATTTTATGATATCGTAGCACTAAGGCCTAAACAAAATAATTGTTTCCGATGACATTGAGAAAAAAAATAGGGTAAGGTAGGTAGGCTAAATAATAATTTTTTTTTTTTTTAACCAAACACTTAGCCAAACACAAAGTTCATATTACTTATCTTTCATTCACTGGACAGATATCTATTTCGAATCTGATACATAAGTCTACGCCAAATTTTACCTTCGATAGATAGATAGATAGATCCTTTTTTTTTTTTTTTTTTTTTTTTTTTGCCAAAAATGTTTAGGGTTGGCGGCAAAAAATTGGGTATTTTTAGGCCTAACCCATTCTGGCAATAACTGAGCGAAACCAGGGGCCGTATTCACAAACATTTTAAGACTGAATCTCAAGACTTGGACTTTAAAATGGTGCATGTTCATATTCCTCCTGTATCTGTATAGATTTTGATAAAATTTGGCAAAAGTGTAGAGTAAATAATAAGAAACATTTAGACAAAGTTTTATCTGTTTAGATATGATGCAAAAGAAATGCTGGTAAACAATACTTTTGCGAATTTAAAATTTCAGTCTGAGTTTCAGTCGTAAAATGTTTGTTAATACGGCCCCATGAAGCTTTTTAACTTTAACTATAAAAATTAAGTCAGCATTTATGTATTAGTTACTATCTTAGATGGGCTGTATAGAACGTTTTCGCTTAAATAAAAATCACTCTGATTCAGTCTATCACACGAGAATCTCCGCTGTCTGAAATGAGAGTTCCTGGGCTTCGGGCTAATGGGTTGCGACAAAGACTAAGTATGCAAAGATCTGTTTTGAATCAAAATTTCAGACCGTCAAAACTTGGTTAAAGTCGGTATTACCATGGAAACTGACCTGTTGTGGTCATCTTTCTGAACTTGAGTCAACTTAATGAAGTACAGTCAAACCTGTGTTAAAGACCACCTGCGAACAAAGACCACTTTTGCAAAACCTGTCTGCAAAGACCACCAATTTTATCTCCTATCTGACCATTTTCAATGATATTTAATCTGTTAATAGAGACCACCTGTAAACAAAGACCACATTTTGCTGTTCCCATGGGTGGTCTTTACAGACAGGTTTGACTGTATATTGATAATTATTTAAGGTGTTCGATATTTCAGGAAACGTTACCAAGGAAATGGAACAGAGATGCAACGATTGGCTTCTAGGTGAAAACGACGATAATCGGCCGTGTGTGACTTCGAAAAGAGAAATTGACCTGCCGCATAAGTCTCCTTATTACAAGTACTCGAAGTATCGGGTGCAATTTCTCAAAGACACTCAAGATATGGAGACAGAATGAAGCGGAATGCTCAGTAGACTAAAACTGCACGTTTCTGTGACAGACATGTTTGTGTGCTGTTAAAACGTTACCATGGAGAGAATTAAGTTTGTCGCGTTACTGAGCTGTCCTAGGATACTTGAAGACTGGTCTCGAGAATGTTTGCAGACTGGTCTCGAGAATATTTGTCGACTGGTCTCGATGATATTTGTAGACTGGTCTTTCAGATATTTGCAGACTGATCTTGAGGATATTTGTAGACTGGTCTCGAGAATATTTGTAGACTGGTCTCGCAGATATTTGCAGACTGATCTTGAGGATATTTGCAGACTGATCTTGAGGATATTTGTAGACTGGTCTCGAAGATATTTGTAGACTGGTCTCGCAGATATTTGCAGACTGATCTTGAGGATATTTGCAGACTGATCTTGAGGATATTTGTAGACTGGTCTCGCAGATATTTGTAGACTGGTCTCGAGGATATTTGCAGACTGGTCTCGAGGATATTTGCAGACTGGTCTCACAGATATTTGCAGACATATCTCAAGGATATTTGTAGACTGGTTTCGAGGATATTTGCCGACTTGTCTTACGGATATTTGTAGACACTTACGAAGAGTATTTCCTGTCTTGATTTTGTCAATCTGATAGGTTAGGATTTTATCATAGTCATTGGGACTGGTCTCGGCATCTGAGTGAAAATTAAGGTGAGGGGTTGGTTAAAAGCAGCGGCCCATTACTCGGGCAATTATACGGAAATCGAGGACTTGTTTGGTATTATTCTTCTCTTAGAAAGGAACCGGGTCCAAACGAGAATTACATCAGCTGACAATTTTTTATTACAACTTTACTATGTGCGAGAGTGGGTTGGATAACTGTGATGACTTGTGGGTAGAACCGTGTTTATTGGATGTGAGAGTAATGAGAGTGTTCAGTGCAAGACTAGACTAACTCCTTTTTAAATACATAGGAGTTAGTATAGTCTCGCACTTAACCCTCGGTATGTAATTTTTAACCATATCCTGTTTTAAAATAAAGGGCTTCTCGATTTAACTAGATAATCGTGTGAAGAGAAGAGAAATGAAATACAATTTATCGAAGAACGTATGCCTTATGTAAACTAAACCTTGATGTTTTGATAGCAGTGGATATTTGGGGGCTTACAGAAAACTCTCTTCATGAAGAACTTAGCAAATAACCTCAATGTAATTCATTTTGTATGTAATCGGGGTTCGCACAGTCATGAAAAGTGCTTGAATTTGATGCCTTCTCCTTGAAAAGTACTTGAATATGTAACAGCCAGAAACTCCTTGAAAAGTACTTGAATATGTAACAGCCAGAAACTCCTTGAAAAGTACTTTAATTTTGAAAAAAAACTAATAAAATTCGGTAAATTGCCCTTTAATTCTTCTGCTGCAAATAGAAAAAGGACATTACATGTATAACAAACATACCAACAATGATGAAATAGTGTGAACAATGACAGAGTAGGGCCCACCGCTAAGTAGATGATAGTACGGTCATACAGTCTGGTATGGTAGTCAACAGGTTTTATGTCCTATCAAAGTAATTTTAACCATGCTGCAGTGATGGTCATCTCGATGGGATAAACTTAAACAATACACTGTATCCCTTCTTCTCTATACTGAAAATATCAACATTTTTAATCCTTGAAAATGGGGGAAAAGTCCTTGAAAAGTACTTGAATTTTTTCCAGAAGTTCTGTATAAACCATTGTAATTGCCGAGTGGTTTAATTCATGGTAGGTAAGTCGACCGTTCATTGGTTGAAAAGAATATTTTAAGATTTGTTAAAAAAAAGGTCGAGTGAAGGAATTTAACTGTAATGTTATTACCGTCCTTTTCTGATCTATTATTTAGGTCACTTTGCATGCTGGGTAGTTCAGAAGGTCAAGTAGGGGTTGGTTATTTAAATGCAGTTGGTTGAATTTGATTGAGTAAACATTGAAGTTAAAAATGTATAAGTAATGATGGATTGAGTGAACATATTGGTATAAGTTATTTATGAATAATTCTGACATGGATGTAAATGTGTTTATTTAAGAAATAAACTGAAATCTGTGACATTTAATCTGGGATATTTTTTGTATATATTGTAGAACTGTCAGAATTTTCACAACTAGATTTGTGTTGCTGAATTAAATTTGCTGGACCATATCTGTGTAACATGAGGATCAAAAAATCTTGTTGAAAACATGTATTTGTGAAAATTTGAATGTAAAATACAGTAAAACCTAGATAATAAGGCCACCATTGGGACCCTTGAAAACTGGTCTTAATATTGAGGTTGAATAATGAGCAGAACAGTGAATATGGACCTGAAAATTATGTTCTTGATATTGATGTGATGTTTAAGTGAGGTTTTACTGTGTATAATTGTATGATAATATGTCTGACAGCGAGAAAGAGTTCTCTTTAGACGTAGCGTCTATTTAATGTGAATACAGTTGGCATTGTTTGGTGTTAAAATTGTCATCAGTTTGAAATGTCGGATGCATAAAATGATGATAAAATGTCAGACTGAAAATGGAGATTCTCTGTCGATACTGATCTCCTATCATCCCCATCGTTCATTTGTACAGATAACTTGTCTCGTATTCTTGTAAATTTATGTCATAGAATAAATATCACTAAATAATGTAGTCATACAGTGTTGAGTTGTTTTTGTACGTCCTTGAGTGTAGCGAAGAGTTATCGCGCCATATGTTACGTAATCTGTTCATCCAGTCGAAATGCTCGTGTCTCCAGTAATTTCTCGTCCAAAGTCATAAATGTGAGTTTTCACTTTTAGGCCTAAACAAAAAATGTTTGTTTATAATAATATTAAATTCTTTATTTTCAGAAGGTTACATATTTAAGGTTAACAATAAATTGTACATCTTTTTTTCAATATGGCCTTCTATTATCAATATAAACACACACAAACAAACAAGAATTCACACACGCACACAATTAAACATGCATTCACAAACGCGTGAAAGGTTTCATGCCCAAAAAAAATGGGGTAGGTCTGAAAGGTTTTTTTTTGAGATTTTTTTTTTAAAACAAAGCAAATTAAACATAGATTTTAAATACAATGGTCTTTATCTGGAATACTTGTAAAGCGTCTTAATAACTGGGCAGAAATATGAACCTGAAGAAAAATTCACATAAATTTTACCAAAACAAAATGGGCAAGTCAGGAAATCTGAAACAAACATAATTTGTTTATGCCTTGGAGGGCAAAATTCACTTTCATGGAAACAACACAAGCAGTGAACACTGAGACAATTAGGACGCTACATCAATTGTTATTTCGCTGGTGAATTATTGAAAATAACATGCACGTGTATTGCCCTTCTGCAACACCATTCATAATATACAGGGGTTCCATTGACCCTGAAGTTGACCCCTGGAATTTCAAAAAGCCACATTTTGACCCTAAGAATTCTGGCTGAAGGGTCAATTCTGTCTAAATTAAAGATAATTTAGCTATAAAATTATGGTAAAAAAATAGCAAAAGGA
This sequence comes from Mactromeris polynyma, assembly GCA_032209605.1. Classification (NCBI taxonomy): domain Eukaryota; kingdom Metazoa; phylum Mollusca; class Bivalvia; order Venerida; family Mactridae; genus Mactromeris; species Mactromeris polynyma. The sequence continues at coordinate 4,266,250 of JASFXZ010000004.1, read as the reverse complement.
CCGAGATTGAGAACCTAGTGGAACCAACACCTAATATTAACACGTGAATAGCCTTGCTCGTTCTGGTGTTGAAATTACTAAGGTGTTCATAAATTATTTTTTTATTGGGATTGCCCTGTGTCTTGTCGTCAAGAATTTAGTTGGTTTACACCAGAGGTAACATCCTTTACCACATCTGCATGAACCTTGGTCAGAATGTTTGTCTCAATGAAAGTTAGGCCAAGTTTGAAACTGGGTCATCTGGGGTAAAAAAAACTAGGTCACTAGATCAAATTATAGTAAAACTTGTTAACACTCTAGAGGTCACAATGTTTACTTGATTCGGACAAACAATGGACAGCACAATATGAAACAAGGTCAAATATAAAAGAGAGAATACGTTGTTATAGGGAACACCACAAACAATGGACAGTACAATATGAAACAAGGTCAAATATAAAAGAGAGAATACGTTGTTATAGAGAACACCACAAACAATGGTCAGCACAATATGAAACAAGGACAAATATAAAAGAGAGAATACGTTGTTATAGGGAACGCCACAAACAATGGACAGCACAATATGAAACAAGGTCAAATATAAAAGAGAGAATACGTTGTTATAGGGAACGCCAAAAACAATGGACAGCACAATATGAAACAAGGACAAATATTAAAGAGAGAATACGTTATAGGGAACACCACAAACAATGGACAGCACAATATGAAACTAGGACAAATATAAAAGAGAGAATACGTTGTCATAGGGAACGCCACAAACAATGGACAGCACAATATGAAACAAGGACAAATATTAAAGAGAGAATACGTTGTTATAGGGAACGCCACAAACAATGGACAGTACAATATGAAACAAGGACAAATATTAAAGAGAGAATACGTTGTTATAGGGAACGCCACAAACAATGGACAGTACAATATGAAACAAGGACAAATATAAAAGAGAGAATACGTTATAGGGAACGCCACAAACAATGGACAGCACAATATGAAACAAGGACAAATATTAAAGGGAGAATACGTTGTTATAGGGAACGCCACAAACAATGGACAGTACAATATGAAACAAGGACAAATATAAAACCACAAACAATGGACAGCACAATATGAAACAAGGACAAATATTAAAGAGAGAATACGTTGTCATAGGGAACACCACAAACAATGGACAGCACAATATGAAACAAGGACAAATATAAAAGAGAGAATACGTTGTCATAGGGAACGCCACAAACAATGGACAGCACAATATGAAACAAGGACAAATATTAAAGAGAGAATACGTTGTTATAGGGAACGCCACAAACAAGACAATGCCTCCCCACACGGACCTCCGGGAAAACAACAGTCTATAAAACATCGGGCATTTGAGGAGGTGCAAGGGTGAATACGTAAGGGAACAGCGGTGCAAGGAATGACCTTGCAGACCATAAGGACAACTAAGGAGAAATAATGAGGACAAGCAGGGGGGAATTTTATCACAGGACAAGCCAAGACAGCTGGCAACAATATCATCATTTCAATATGACGAAAGGGGAGGGGGGGGGGGGGTAATAATATGAACACTATATCAAGTGAAAGAATTGCACATAGGAAAAGGGAAATTTAACACAAATTCATCATTAAAGGACCAAGTATACATGTTTGTTTCGATAAAATTTGTAAGTTTGGTTTTAATTCATTCATGATCCCTCATAAAAAGTGGAGAGATCAAAAGTAGAGATACGTGAAGCTCATAAATGTTAAGAATGAATTTGTGTTTTCAAGTGTTACACAGTTCTACATAGTATTGTATCTACTATTTTCTTATCAGCGCTATGCTGAATGACAGGTATAACAACTTTTATTCATTACAGTATGTTATCTACAGAAGTTTATAGACCTACCGTTTTGGGTGTTGGAGAATTTAGGCATATTTTAATAGACAAACAAATGATGTTGTTATTGTACTGAACTTAGTGTTTTAACATTGTTGTATTCGAATAGGTTGCAACTGTCTGTTAAATTTAATGTGATATTGAATACGTCAATTTATCAAATACGATATATAATAATGTTTGAAATAAAAAATGATATTTTCTTAAAATTAATTGAAATGATTGATATTTCTTTTTGTTTTTATGAATTATGTTCAGTACTTAGCAGAGATAAAACGCCATCGAATTTCATGATCGGTTAACCGGTTAACCGTTCGGGAGATATTGACATCCCTTGTATAAATAACGCGATCTTTTCCCTTTTATAAATCTTAGCGCTTCTTTGTATACTTGTCTTACAAAAAGCACCGTTGAGTAGATTAATAATTTATTACCCAGAAATCAGTCGTGTCACTTCCGCCAAGTTATACCGGTTTCGTTTGACGTTTAACTTGAAGTCACAACAGCTGTTTCAGCGAAAATGGTGGAAATAGGGTCCGGCCCCATCAAGGAGAGTATTGATAACACAGTATTTATCGTTCCAGGCATTATTATAGGATTTCTAGTCAGTAAGTGATTTTAATTTTATAGAAAACTTGCTTGCATTTGACCAACCCTAGATCGCTGGCGGTTTCGGTCGAGAGTCCAATGTTCAGCGTATAACAGTTTCTTACGTTATGCTAATTGATGTGTTCGTTGTTTTCTTACTTTCTGCTTAGATCTAGTTGTTGACTGCAAGGTCTGTTTGTTGTAACAATGTTTGTCAATTAATGTCAAAACCTAATACCAATTTAAATTCATTCTCGACCGTATGCCACATAATATATAAATGGAATAACATCCAAATTTGTGAAATTGGAGGTTGTCATAATTTGTCCATTGCCAGCGCTCCAAATATATAGAGGATCTTACATGAGTGCTTATTTGTTATTGTTTTTATGAAACGAGTCGACTGAAATGATATGAAGCGAGGCTCTGCCGAGCGTCATATTCGTTTCAGTCGACGAGTTTCATAAAAACAATATCAAATAAGCACGAATGTAAGATTTTATTTATCACATAACACCATAAATATATTGTTTTCAATCTTTAGATAAACAATATTTTTAATAAATGTCGAAATTCAGAACAATTGTAAACAATATGCTGTCATTTAAAGTGACGTCACACTGGCCATTTATGACGTCATAAGTGACGTCACACTGGCTATTTATGTAACTAGTTACATATGATATTTATGTCACTGCTTTATGCCACTCCTGGAGTGCAAGTTATGTGATAAAGATAAGATATTGAATAGTCCTATAAATAAGACCCTTATTTCACATTTTGACATTTTCCGGTTATGTAGAGTCTTATAGTCTTCCTATCAATGTCGTGTAGCACTTTCCGACATGATTCTGTGTCGCTCTTTTCCGACTAATTTTGAACTATCAAACAAGACATTCTACAGTACATTTAACTGTTTCTACGTCAATTAGTGATGTCATTTGCGGATTTTAACATGCTACATGACATTGCATAGGGCCCAGTTAGATGTTACATGCAAAGTGTAAGTAAAATAACGACATAATAAATGTTTATGGTTAAATGGGCATGTACACGTCTAATATTTTGGACTAGATATTGTACTGTATTGAATATGGGAAAGAATGCTAGGGGTACTTCCAATACCTGTTCTACTAGATTCTACTAGTACAGAACTCATGCACCCCAAGAGTCTAGGTACTCCAGCAAATAATTTACTACTAAGAAACAATGTGTTTATAAAATTTCCAATTTCTGAATTTAAAATTAAAACACAGCAGGGGTGAGGGAAATCACCAAAAGTAGACAGGGGTCGGGGGGGTATTTTAGTTTATGGTCATTGATACATGAAAAGTAACCATGTGATGAAACTTAAGTTACCGGGTAATTTTACCATGTCTTGTCTTTGGTTAGGTGCAAAAAATAATAGACCTGACCTGTTAAATTTGAAGAGGACCAATGAAATTTACAATTACACTGGCCCTCCTGGCCGGTGTATTCCCTGTAAACAACAATAACCATATCTTGACTGGATATTTCAATAGGCCTCATAACTGTCTTGAACGATTGTCAAATTAAATAGCTTAATACAATAGCATATTTGACGATTTTGGTCGTTATTAATTTCCGGGCCAGTAATATTCTGTCCAGGCCAGTAATACTTCTAAGTTTACCAGTCCTCCGGTCCAGTAATATTTCTGTGTCTTTCGCATTGACTGGACTATACCAATACATGTATATTGGATGAGAAATATCGACGATACATAGGCAATTTCATATATTTTCACTTCTAGTTATAAATGTTTTTTACATGCTTATGTATTACTCTGTCCGTCTTGTTTACACACTTTTATAAAGTATGTATGTTTTTTTTTGCAAAATCATTAAGAAAAATGTGAATAATCTTCAGTTAGTTATTTTTGCCTGAGAATAAGGGATTGGCTCAAACAACCAATCAGAATGTAGGGATTGGCTCAAACAACCAATCAGAATGTAGGAATTAACTCAAACAACCAATCAGAATATAGGGATTGGTTCAAACAACCAATCAGAATATAGGAATTAACTAAAACAACCAATCAGAATATAGGAATTAGCTCAAACAACCAATCAGAATGTAGGGACAACCAATGAATATTTAGTTGACTACTATTCCCACACTTGTCTGTTTTTCTTTCAGTATTCTTCACCTACAAGCTTGTGAAAAGTTTACGAGAGAAAGAACGATTGAAAGAAGAAAAGAAAAAATTAAAACAGCAAAGGAAGGAAAAGAAGAAGAGATAGAGAGATTCATTTTAGCCTTTTAGATATAACATAATCATTGACTTTAAAGATATACATGACCAATGAACTGGTGGTTAAGATTAAATATGGGCTCAACGAAGAGATGACGATGACCAAACTTTTAGGAAGGAAAAGATTGCGGAGAGATGGGAGGGATATTTCAGCCACTGAAAGTTCTGCTATATACAATATGATTAAATTTGTGTCATGTATTTTGATGCCTTAATAGTTCTACAGATAGTTTATAGATTGTGTTAACTTTACAGAAATGTTGGTAGAGGAATTTTTATGTCAGTATTTAGTCAAGACTGTTGAGGAAAGTTTGTTGATTTTTCACTGTAAGGCCTAAAAAAAATGCTTGTTAGTTTCCGATGACATTGAGAAAATAAATAGGGTAGCTAGGTAGGCTAAATAATATTTTTTTTTTTTACCAAACACTATTTATTGACAAAAGTCATGTTACTAATCTTTCATTCACTGGACAGATATCTCTTTCGAATCTGATACGCCAAATTTTACCTTCTATAGATAGAAAGATCTTCTGCTTTTTTTTGCCAAAAATGTTAAGGGTCGGTGGCAAAAAATAGGGTCGCTCGGGTCACCGGAAACAAGCATTTTTTTTAGGCCTAACGTCTTTGTTCATATTGGAAGTTATTTCTGACGTTGTAAAGCATGTTTCGAAATTACTGGTGGCCGATGATTTGGCTAATCATAGTTTGTACAATCATGTTGGTCTAAGTTATTTCAAATTAAGTTGATTATTAGTTTGCTGCGAAATAAATATACTTATCGTCATTAAAAAGGCAACTATTTCACATAGCGTACATTTTGGTCCAAGTGTTAGACACGTTTTATTGTTACAAAGTTTAAATCTTCCATCACAAAAGAAATTGAACTATGGCCCTATGTTCATATTCCATAATTTTTGGAAATTATGTTTGAGAATTAAAATATAATAATTACTTTATAATGTCACTGTGTTGATGCAGACAATTTTTAGTTGCTTTATTAATGGCTAGGAGTATATAAAATTAGTTGCTTAAAGGATGCTAGTAAACACTTATATATGGAGAAGGTAATTGTAAAGATTGGTCAAATTATTTTCCGGAAGTTTGTAAAAAAATTGATCATCAAGATACTGCCGAGGTTCGCACAGTCTTGAAAAGTCCTTGAATTTTCTGTGAATTCCCCCATCACCGGTCTGTCAGTAATACAAGTTATACAGAACGTTGACAGACATTATTTTATCAGAAATCATCTTGGTACAATTTTAGTGATTTTAATACTTATACGTATTTAGATTAACATAAATTGTTTATGTCTTTTTAAGTTTGCCTGTTATTGCCAAAGAGTCGTCAAAGTTTCTGTTGTTACTTGGATCAATCTATCGTAGGGCTGTTATCGATACCAATATATCAATAATTGTTTCTGTCAAACAATATAAGATAAATATCAATATTATTGTAAAAAAAATACAGGAAAATGGGTAGAGTCTAAAAATGTGCCAAAATTGGGTAATGTTGCTTTGTAGTCGGCTGCTTGTTAAACTTGATAGAGCATTTCAAATGTCGGCACTATAATATAATACTGTGAAGCTAAAAATATGGATTCATTAGTTAAATGGCACATGTATCTTGTTATCATAAAAAACAAGTTGAACATTTAGACATGTAGGTCATACGCACATATACAAATGGACAAAATAGGAGTTAATTGTGTATTAAAGACTAGAAATATATCCTTCTTGTAAGCAGTTTTTTTAAGGAAATTAGGGGAAGATTTAATAGATAGTAGTTAAGTAGGAGAATGGTACCCATAAACAGCCCCTAAAATGGCTGAAAGAGGGCCCTGTTTATCTTTATGTTGTGAGTATTGTGAATAAATGTTAATAAAATAAACTTAAAGGTAGACAGTCGGATTCTCTATCAGAATATGCTACGTAATTTTGAGAAATGGCAAGTTGAATACCTTCACAAGACGTACTCTAAGACATTACATTGTAACTCTTCTTAAAAATGTTCCTCGAACTGCAAAACACAAGTCCGATACATGTATTTCCAATGCTGGCGCCGACTCGGTGTAGGTCAGGATAGAAAATACTGGTATCGGACACTTGAATTTGTGGTTTTGGTAAACATGTAAGAAAAGTGATAATGCAGTGTTGTTGAGTACATCTGTATGAAGGCAATTACCACCAATTTTCTTATATTTATCACTAAGGATATTTCGTCCAAAAAATGACTATGTACTTAAAGGTACTTTACTTTACTGTAATTGAAATATTTCTGGTGCTTTAACTAAGATTTGTGTATTTTTTTCTCCAATATTCTTCTTGATAAAATCAAAATGATTTTAAACCCATACAACTGTACTAGTCATAGTTTTGTTTGTTGTTTGAACGTGTACATGTATATCTGACAAGCCTTCTTTGTATCTACAGAATCATTGGTCAATACCAACACGCCTTCATTGTATCTTAAGATTCATTGGTTAATATTAACACACCCACAGAATTAACAGAATTTGATTGGCCCAAATTTTACATTTATATCATTGATGCGGGGCGTCTTATTTTGTTTCTTTTATCAATTTATGTTTTTAAATTTTGAGAAATTCTACTATAATAGAATTGATATTCATGTGGTATTTACTTCATTTTATTTTTAAATCACAAGATATAAGTACAGGTGATAATAACGCAGATCATATTCAAATTAATAAAACAATAATGAAATGAAATGCCAACTACTACAAAATACAGTTTTAATGATTGCAACATCATTTGAGTGGATTTATGTCAACCATGTGAGTTGTTTTATTGAAAATAATGCATAGATGTTATTACCACTGTACACAATATATTATGTTGTAAAACGTTTACGATTTGCCTCAATTTTTTATTTGATGTTAGTTTGGTATTTTCAAGACTATGTTGTCTATTTTCCCTGCTTGTTCGCAAGCACCTTCAGGGCAAACGATCCGTGTAATAGTTTACATCATTCCTTGATAAAGGACACTTGACTGATTTCATTCATCATCTAGGACACAACTTCCTGAAATGTCGGAAGCCTCAGGCACAGAAAATCATTGTCACATTGACAGTCGTTTGATCAGTTTGTTCACTCTTTGCATAGCCACAGGCTCTAAGATTGTATGGAGTAAATATCAATGCATCCTCACAATGTTTCATGTATGAAAGAAATCATTTTTGTTTGACTCACTGACCTTAAAAACCCATTTGACACTCCTCTAAAGTTCCTGTTTGCATGTCTTCCTGACTTTTAGAAGGCAAGCACTGATTGGTCGGTGCTGACACACCTTCAGTTAACAGCAGACTTCTATTAGTTAATTCCGACACGCCTCCATAAAATGCAACATGCCGATTGGTTAGTTCTGACACACTTCCATATAATAGCCGCCACTCATTGGCTGATATTTTTTTGTTATAGAATGGTGGATTTGGGTAAATTTTATGTGTTTGTTTATATTTTTCTGTACTTTGCTGGTCAAATGTAATGCACACTGTGTGTACAGTGATTATGTTGATTTTGATTTAGGAAAATATCTTCTTGTATAACTGATAACTATGTGTACTGATGATAATAAAGTTGACTATAGTTTCCCCTATCTACAATATTTACCTCCCTTGTTCTTAACTGTCGGCCATTTTGATAGGCTAAACTGATAAGCTCTTATAGTAATTCTCAAATATGTGATAATTGAGAAAATACCAAGAGAATTTGCATATGACAACCACCTTTTCTTCAACTGAGCCAAATGAGCAGAATGGATAAGTAATTTTTTATATATCAAATGTGTTTATCATTGTTTACATTATATTCCCCCCATAAACTTTATGGAAATTTGCCAATCAAAATGGCTGACAATTCAGAACAAGGGAGGTAAATATTGTAGATGTTGGAACAATCTATACCATGTATGCATACAATGTTTTTTAAAAGTTGATTGTTAACATGAATAGGTTTAATTCTTAATTTACAACACAGAGTTTGGGTACCAGTCTAAAAATGCAGCTTTTCCATTGGTCAATCCTAAGACTTGGATGAGAAACAACAAATCAGATGCTTTGATTTTGAGACTGGTCTCCTTGCTCAAATTTTCTACCTTCAGAGCCTGGAAGTATGAAATACTTTGAGGAAAAAATGAAATATGTTATGAAAGCGTTGGAGAAATTGACCCATTCCATTACTATGCATCCTCAGTACCCAGGCTATTCATAACATGTATGATACCCTGGGCAAATTGGCTAGCGAAAATTGGTAATGCATGAATATTCATTAGCGTTTCTCGACCAATGAAATGGACGATAACAAAAAAGAAAGAATCTCCTTTGTGAAGAGCTATCAGCGACCATTGAAAAAAGAGGTGTGTGTCATGCGGCCAATCAAGCGGCTGGATTTCACCTCATTAATTATTCATCGGTACGAGATTCTACTGCCTGGGTACCGAGGATGACAACTGTGGTGCTGCTGGGTAAATTTATGTCTCATTTCTAATACATTATTGATAAATGCAATAGATGTTAAATTCATGTTGTGAATTGTATGTATATTTCTGAAAAAATATGTAAATAAACGTAAATTATAAATATTATATTAAATTTAAAAGGAACTTTCATATTTGTTTTGTTAACTTGTCTGTCGTAGTGTTGTTGGTTAACTTATGCACATATCAATGTTAAACCCCCTCCCCCCAGGGGTAGGGCTGTAGACACACCCAGGGTATTCTGACTCGTGGTGTGTTGAGCTTTAACAGAATCTGTAAGGTGGGAGCTCTCTGGCATTTCCGTACCACTTCGTTACTCGGATAACACCCTCTAGTGTAAGTAAGGCGGAGCACTATGTAGCAAAACTCAACATTTTGTGCGGTCAAGAAATAGTTCTTGTAAAACGGATTTATAATTTCAATAACTTCACGTAGAGATGGATTATCGTTGTCATTTCTAGTTAAAAACTCACATATTTCCGTCTTCATATAGCTTCAGTATTACATTCATCAGCACTCCAGCGTTCATGCCGCCATCTTGTTTTCATGACATTCGAATAGTAACTGAAAGTAGTGCCTAACGTACATCCGAGGCACTTGACGTAGTTGGCCGAGGATTTCCGGATGGTTATTGGCGTCAAGAAGTCTGACTTGGTCTTATTCCCACCAATCAGAGTACTTCAAAATATGGGTGTTTTGCAAACCTTATATATCATTGTTGCCCCCATATAGAGCCGCAGCCGTGGTCCAGTGGTTAGTGCGCTGGACTTGTAACCCGATGATCTGGGTTCGATTCCTGGTCACGGCAGGTCATACCCTTCCATGAAAATTTGACAAAAATGTCGATTTTCCTCATGTGGAGAAGTTGCCGGCTCCTTGTGGAAGTGGTAAGTTGGTATTGGTTAGATTTCAGTCCAGAAAAAAATGGTTAGGTGAACCGGCCGCCGTATATAACTGAAATATCGTTTAGAAACGGCATTAAAGCCTATGAAACAAACAATTCCCCCATATAATGGAGGGAGACATTGTTTATGGTCCAACTGTCTGTCTATCTTAAATCGTGTCCGCTCCATAACTTTTGACTGACTGGAAGGATTTTGAAATAACTTGCCACAAATGTTCTACATATTGAGACAATGTACAGTACGCACATTTCTGCCAGCTCTGTTGAGTGTCATGGTCAGACGTAAAGGTGAAATTACTATATTTCATGGATGTCCTCTATCTCTTGGAAGGTTTTGAAATAACCTGGCATAAATGTTCCTAATATGGAGATAATAGTTTACATCATTCCTTGATAAAGGACACTTGGCTGATTTCATTCATCATCTAGGACACAACTTCCTGAAATGTGAGAAGCATCAGGCACAGAAAATCATTGTCACATTGACAGTCATTTGAACAGTTTGTTCACTGTTTTCATAGCCACAGGCTCTAAGATTGTATGGAGTAATTAACAATGCATCATCACAATGTTTCATGTATGAAAGAAATCATTTTTGTTTGACTCACTGACCTTAAAAACCCATTTGACACTCCTCTAAAGTTCCTGTTTGCATGCATGTCTTCCTGACTTGTAGAAGGCAAGCACTGATTGGTCAGTGCTGACACACCTTCAGTGAACAGCAGACTTCCATTAGTTAATTCCGACACGCCTCCATAAAATGCAACATGACGATTGGTCAGTACTGACACCTTCAGTTAACAGCAGACTTGCATTAGTTAATTCCGACACGCCTCCATAAAATGCAACATGACGCTTGGTTAGTTCTAACACACTTCCATATAATAGCTGCCACTCATTGGCTGATATTTTTTGGTTACTGTATCAGTATCACAATTACTGACAAAGCGCCATGGGGAGAGACACAACCTGGTTAAAATTAGTACATATCATTATAATTGGTGTACTGCAACCTTATATAACATTATAATTAGTACACTTCAGGTGTCCTCCAACCTTATCATTATAATTGGCGTACTGTATAATTATATACTTACATATCATTATTACTGGTGTCCTCCAACCTTGAATATCATTATAATTGGCGTCCTGTATAATTATATACTTACATATCATTATTACTGGTGTCCTCCAACCTTAAATATCATTATAATTGGCGTACTGTATATCATTATTACTAGTGTCCTCCAACCTTGAATATCATTAGAATTGGCGTACTGTATATCATTATTACTGGTGTCCTCCAACCTTGAATATCATTATAATTGGCGTACTGTATATCATTATTACTGGTGTCCTCCAACCTTGAATATCATTATAATTGGCGTCCTGTATAATTATATACTTACATATCATTATTACTGGTGTCCTCCAACCTTAAATATCATTATAATTGGCGTACTGTATATCATTATTACTGGTGTCCTCCAACCTTGAATATCATTATAATTGGCGTACTGTATATCATTATTACTGGTGTCCTCCAACCTTGAATATCATTATAATTGGCGTACTGTATATCATTATTACTGGTGTCCTCCAACCTTGAATATCATTATAATTGGCGTACTGTATACCTACATATCCTTATAATTGATGTTTTAAATTCAGTATGACCATGTGCAACATCCTTATGTCAAACAAGGGTGTACTAAGACCTTTAAAGTCACAACGTACATGTATCAGGGCAATCTCCTTTGCAGAGTTACCGTTCCTTACATTCACTCGTATATGTAATGTAGCCGATAGTGTAAGGGAATGGTATCCGGGGCGTACTTTCCTATAGGCCGTGTAGACCGCGGCCTAAGGCTACAACCCTTCAGGGCTTTGTCTCCTGAGTTTGCAGCCGTTTCTCCCGAGAACAGGCAGCAGATTAATACATACATTATTTGAAAATATCCGGGTTTATAACGCTTCAGTTTCGATTATTTTCGATAATCGCGCCATCGCAAGTAATAAGGTTGGCCAGCTATCAGTTAAATATCTCCAGGTTTCTTTCCTTTTTATGACGTCTTTCCTCATTTGGCAGTAAGAAGGACAATCTTCTTTCCGTTCTACTGTTTTTAAACACAACTTAATCCTCCCTTAGTATAGTCGTTTTTTTTTCGTTTTCTCAGTAATATCATTTTATACTTTATTACACGTGTATCTATTTTTAATTCCCTGTCACCAGTATTTAAGATTATGTCTAATTAATAACGGTTGCCTTGAGCTTCATAAGGTTATTTATTTACGATTTTTCAGATAATTTCGCATTCTGATGTAAATAATTTAGTTACTGAGAGGAAGTTCGGTATAAGACTGCTTGTTTCTTCGTATGGATACAATGTGTATCTTATTGTACATGTATATATGTAATAGGTATAAGTTGAGAGTATACCACGATAAGTTGTGAGTGACGTCAGGTAATATTTACATGCTTTGGCTGCCTTTATTAATCAAAATATGTAAATAAAATAACATAACAAGCAAAACTATTTATTGTGATATCAATTTAATTAAACTTACAGTCTCGATAGCTCAGATGGTAGCGAGTCCGCGCCTTACAGTGCTAGTTAAGCTTTTTATATCTGGTTCCGAGTTCGAGACCATCGATTGTTAGGTGCTTTTTTCATTACAATATTATGTATTTATTGGTCATCTACAGTTGTAGCCTACTTACACGACTTATACTTATTAATGTTCGCTCGAATATCATTAATTAAAAAGATTGTTTAACATGTGTTATTAACTCATACATGTAGTTTCATATTTTTTAAAGACAAAACAATTAGATAATAACAAACAAAATAGAAAGAAAAAGAAAGAAACGACAAACAACAAGTAATCGACAAGCACTGAGTATTGGATAAAAAATGCATATTGTCCATAAAAAATGGAGGCAAAAAATGCCTCGAACTCACACCCTATCTATCGGTCAAAGTTACTAGTCAGAATTATGTGCAATTACTTACAAAAAAAACAAAAAAACACAGTCACTGCCGTTTTATAAGGCATGAGCAAAATAAAAACAATTACCTAAAAGATACGCCCCCCCCCCCCTAACTTGCCTGATACCAAATCCTGGATTCGCCCCTGAGAAATTGGAGTTATACACTCGCTATATCTTTCATTATCGTGTTTACCTAGATATCGATTATAGGGGTGTTGTATACAACCTATTCATCAGTTCATAATTAAAAATAGGATTTAAACAATCTTCCCATCCTATACCCAATATAATGGATACATCGATAATGAAAGCCTTATCGAATTGGGTTTATACTTATATGCATTTTTGTTGACCCCCTCAATGAGCAAACTTCAACTTGCTCAGGAGATGACATTGTCGGTAGTAGTCGTATGCGTATTATACCGTACACTTAATTACGTCATAGAACACGTGAGCTGGAACAGTGCCACGTAAGCCACGAAGGACGCCATTTTAACGGTCGGAGAAGCAAACGGACGAGATTTGTTCACTCCGTTTCTTGGTAATGTTTAAATAATGTAGTTTTATTTCTCATTAACTCAATTCTGTTTATTACATACTAATTATTGTGACATTTACAAGAAGTGTGACATTCTATTTACTTTGAAAAATGACTTGATATCGGTAACTTCCTTGTTTACGTCCGGCATTGATCATCGAAGTCGATATGTAAATTGTGATTTTATAATGGACAATATTTACTCGGATGAAGGATAAAGTCAATGTTACTTAAACACCGAAGAACAATTCACGGTCAGTAGCTTTAGTTTCGATATATCCATAAGTGGAAGTATAAATGTAACTGCTGGGACCGGACTGTACGGCCTTTAGCTATATGATTTTCCAGAAGCATCGATGGTGACGTCATCGGAAGAAGAGCGCGCTTCCGCCCAGACGACTATCGGCTGCCTAGTAACTAGTCGTGTTATTGACTGTGCAAGTAGACCACATCTTAACAGCATTTATCAGGTGTTTATACCCATATTGTTGTGTCGTCTGTCCGTACACTGCTTTTGCCACACCATACCTTACTGGAGACGATGAAGACTGATTTTCTTTTTTACATTTACTTGGACCTTTTTGCAGTTTTGGAAGGTTTGAATTTTTAACTAAACTTGCAAAATTTTGTGATGATTATTATTGAACTCTTCAAACTTCCTGAGAGATGAACTTTACCAAAACCTATTGAACATTCAAATTTCATCGCGAATGAACCTGGAAACTTCATATGTATATTGATTCTACAGTTAAACTGACTGATAAAACTATGATCAGAACCATACCCCACCCACTGGATGTAAACAGTGGACTTGTTTACATTTTTAAAACTATTGATTACAATGCTAAAGGGTAGCATACATGAACAATATTTCAGCGGTATTCTTGCCATGAAAAGTTTCGTCTGTATGCTTACTACGCGTGTATAATATTATGATGGCAACCTTATTTATTTATATTATAACCATCTATGTCTCCAAAAAGTAGACAAACGGATTTAAGACTTGCTGTCATAAGTCAAAGTTTGAAATATTGACATAGAATTTTTGTGGGCCTGAAATTTAAAGGGTCATTTTCAAAACTTGATAATAAGGTTTGTAGGAAAATGTTCCTTACAAGAATGATGTAAAATAATTCAATACACTATTTCAATAAATAAACCATATTAATACTGAATTTTTACAAAATAATATGAATTTTTTATATCCTGTATAAATAACATTTTGTTGTAAATCAATCTGAATCATATTCCCCAGACCAACACTTTACATTGATTTTTAGTGTCAAGTCTTTACACTAAATATTGATGTCACAAATTGGTGTTCCCCTAACTTTATTTAGTAAACTTTCATAGAACCAAACTAAGAAGTGACTGGCATTGCATGACCAATTTCTGCTATAACTTCACACAGATAAGTCATTGGGTGACCCTCTACAAAAACATTTCTCAGGGGTTCCATTTGACCATTGAGTTGATCCTTTGACCCCTGACCTTTCTGAAAGGCCACATATTTCGCCAACTTGTAAAATTTAGCGCCAGATTCTCAAAATTATCGCAAATGGCGACATTGGCGATCGACAGCGGAGGCCCTGCATATTTCATAGGTTATTTGGCAATAGAACGGTAAAATCCCATCAAAATGACCATCGAGGTTCAGCACCTAGTGGAACCCCTGAATTTGCTACCCTTTTTCCTATATGTATATAGTGGAAACTCCAAATATCTTCTTGTCAAAAACTACAGTGCCAATTTTGGAATTATTTCACCTAAACATTTCTTGAGTGTTGTGTTTCTCACTCTCTGTGTTGTAGTGGCAGTGTAAGGTGTGATTGAGTATTGTATTTCTCACTCTTTGTGTTGTGGTGGCAGTGTAAGGTACATGGTTGAGTGATGAATTTCTCATATGCAGTGTAAGATGTGTTTGAGTGTTGTATTTCTCACTCTCTGTATTGTGGTGGCAGTGTAAGGTACATGGTTGAGTGATGAATTTCTCATATGCACTGTAATATGTGTTTGAGTGTTGTATTTCTCACTCTCTGTGTTGTAGTGGCAGTGTAAGGTACATGGTTGAGTGATGAATTTCTCATATGCAGTGTAAGATGTGTTTGAGTGTTGTATTTCTCACTCTCTGTGTTGTATTGGCAGTGTAAGGTGTGATTGAGTGTTGTATTTCTCACTCTCTGTGTTGTGGTGGCAGTGTAAGGTGTGGTTGAGTGTTGTATTTCTCTCTCTGTGTTGTGGTGGCAGTGTAAGGTGTGATTGAGTGTTGTATTTCTCTGTGTTGTGGTGGCAGTGTAAGGTGTAATTGAGTGTTGTATTTCTCACTCTCTATGTTGTGGTGGCAGTGTAAGGTGTGATTGAGTGTTGTATTTCTCACTCTGTGTTGTGGTGGCAGTGTAAGGTGTAATTGAGTGTTGTATTTATCACATACTGTATTGTGGTGGTAGTGTAAGATGTAGTTGAGTGTTGTATTTCGCACTACCTTGTTGTGCTGGCAGTGTAATATGTGGTTCAGTGATGAATTTCTCACTCTCTGTGTTGTGGCGGCAGTGTAAGATGTGGTTCAGTGTTGCATTTCTCTATGCATTTGCTGTACTGTTCTCAAGGTGGCACTTAGTAAAGATTTAACGCATAACAGTCATGGCTGTGGCTTATAAGTGCTGTTATCATATCATCAATCAGGAATAACGCTTTTACAATAACATTTCTTGACCCTCCCCACTCACACCCGTCATTCTCTGGAGTGTGTGTGGGAAGGCATGTTCTTGTGTATGTGGCGTTCTCTCTATCAACTGATATCTGTTTTATGATTACAGTTGGTTTGCCTATGCAGAGAGGTGGCTGTAAAAAGTTGCCCTGCACTTGCATTAAATGCTGTTATTATATCGTCAATCATGGATAGCGCTTTTACATTCATAATACTTTTCCCTCCCCATTCACATCCGTCATTCCTGGGGTCTGTGTGTGGTTTAATTGTCTTGTGTATGTTGCGTTCTCTGTAGCAACTTTTAAATCTCTCTTTCAGTGTTTTGAATCTATTTTAGGAGAAAAATTTGGATAACGATCATTTTCCTATGCGATTGCAATTTTTGTATGTGTTTCATATATATGTATCAAAATATATTTTCAGGTGAATGATGGGCGTCGACATTCAAATCTATTGATGTAGAATAGGAATGCATAATTGTGGACTTGGTCCTAAATTATCGGATAATTCAATGGTGCTCCATGATGTTGCTTCTGGCGTAAGCACCGTTAGTGCCGTTTGCTTTATTGGCATATTGTTGATTATGGCAGGAATAGAGCCGAATCCTGGACCAACCGGTAATGTTACAGTTTTGCCAGCATATTTTGTTTACACCACATTAACCTGTATATTGGTCTATTGGTGATTGAAAACCAGTATATTCAACTAACAAATACTTGATCTTCACTGATGATCTGTCTTTGATTTTCCAACCTTAAGCTTTTTATGCCCCCACAATTCGAAGAATGGAGAAGGGGCCTAAACTGTCACCGTTGTCCTTCCGTTTGTCTGTCTGTCAGTGTGTCCGGCAGTGCAAAAAATAGTTTCTGAAAAGATTGCTGAATTTAATTCATATTTGGCACATATTTAGAGGATGATAAAATGATACTGGTCAAGGGCAATATCTGTGACAATTCACCAATTTGTTTGGAGTTACTGCCCTTTTTCGTAATAAGAATTAGTTTCTGATCAATTAGTATTGAAAAATGACGGTCATGTACGATTTCTATTACAATTCGCCATGTTTGTAGGAGTTATGGCCCTTGTTTGACTAGAATTTGTTTCCAATCAATAACTCTTGAAAATATCGATGGATTCATTCATATTGGGCACATAAGGATATTATGATAATACAATTAAGGGTCCAATGTGATTTCAGTTACAATCTGTTATACTTTTGCGGAGTTATCATAACTTTCGGCCCTTTTTGTACTTTTAAATGGTTTTCCAATTAATATTGCTTCACAATTATTTTGACTTTACAATCGAAGTATTTACATTCTACTGAAACACCCATAGCCGACACATCTTGTTTCTGCTGAACTGCTTTTCCTGATATTATATTCGTGTTATCCCTTAAACCTTTCGGCCTGTGACTGATTTCTTTCTGAGCTTGTCAAGTGGCTTAGGTACAGTTGTGTTTTCATTTTCTTGACATTCATATTTCTTTTAGTTTTAAATTCCCTATCACTGATATTTAAGAATTGTTTAATTATTAACTACATTATCGAGTTGACCTTACTTTAAATGCATTATTAATTTGAAATTTTAGGGTTATTTCACATTCTAATGTTACTTGTTTAGTTACTGGGAGCAATGTCAGACTGAGGATGCTTGTTCCTTCGTGCTGGATAAGTTGAAGTGTCTGTTGTTAAGTGCGTGATGGTTGGTTGCTTTTAATGATTAGTTACTGCCTACTTAGTCAATTTATGTTTATTTGTTCGTAATCAAGGACCTTATAGGGATAAAGTGTCGGGTTAGCTAGCTGTTAAATCAATTTAAACCCCCAGGGCCTACATTAAAGATATGTTTGTTTCCCCTCCAGCGACTCTAGCCAACCAGGGTAGGGTAGGTAGGTAGGGCAGATATTTTTTTTCATAATTTGTTTTCACAAGCTTAAAATGTGTTCTGTACAGATTTAACATCTTAATAGATTTATCTTCATTAGGGTAAGTAAAAATATGATACATGTAGCTGAAATCTATTTATCCCTGCTTCATAGATTTATTGATGATGTGACAACTCAACTGACTGGTACCAGCGATTCCAGTTGTTTGTACCCAGTAGCTATTGTAGCGCGGGAATATTTGTACCCGGCAATTTTAGCGAAAAAAATAATTTTTTTGCTAACCTCAATAAAATATTTACGGATGGGGTAATTTTCAACGGGGAAACAAACAATATTTTACTATTGGCCCAGTGTTTTTGCTGGTTGTTGTTTGTGTTTTGAATGTGTTTTGTATTTCCCTTTCCCCTGTGTAATTCTGTCACTTTATATAGTGTTCAGGTTGTTTCCTGCCAAGTTGCGGCCAGTTGTCTTGACTTGTCTTGTGATCTTTTCCATCCATTAATCCCCCTCCCCCTTCCTTCAGTGTCCACTTTGATTCTCCTAGTTGTTCCTTGTGGTATGCCGGGCCATTCCTTGTGCCTCTGTTCCTTAACTAGTGTGCCCTTTGACCTCCTTAAGTGCCTTAATTTGTGGATTGTTGTTTTCCCGAAGGTCTGCGTGGGGAGGCACTGTCTTGTGTATATAGCGTTCCTTGTAGTTACGTATTATAGTCGGCAAGACAATTCCTTACTTCCTCATTCTTGTAGATGTTTGCCCTTACACCTCATTAATGTGCAGGGGTAAAATTGTTTGAATATTTCACTTTATTAAATACTACAACCTTTTCAATTTATATATTTCCCCGGGAGAGTGATTCATGAAAACAAGTAGCTGGAGGTAAATAAATCTTCTGTCTTTCTCCAAGATCTATGGTCAGAATTCTCAATCCTGTCTTATTTATATCTGGTCACTAGACATTATAATTTGATTGTATGTATACTTCATAGGAACACATGACAGAAGTAATCCACTGTTTGAGAACTGGAATAGAGTTGCTTATGGGTACAGATATTTGAAAACTGGACTAACAGGTTTCATTTCCAGTCAAGTAGGCAGACGTCACACAATTCTTAAACTGGAGGTGGATCAACAGTGTCATGATGTGAAACCTTGTTCTGGATGTACATCTCATACACTGTTACCTGACCACGGAACTGTTGGTTGCAACCAACAAGAAGGAAGTATCTGCCTTTGTCAACAAGATCCATGCACAAGAAAGAAATGTCCTAATAATTTCTGTGGGCGTTTCTATCATCTTATAGTGGATGACCATGTGGAGAATTCTCCTCGCTGGTCGTGTACAGATCCTACAAAGTGGTACAACGACTTTTTCCAGTATGCTAAATGTTTCCTAAGTACTGATTCATCAGCAAACTCCTTGTCCGATCTTGATTGTACTGATTTGCTGACCATATTGATCCATAACAGTTACATCCGTGACTCAGTACATGAGGTGAAGTCATTTCAACAGGTAAGGTATCAACGTTCTCAACTTATTTGTACAAAACAAAACTGTGACTGTATCCTTAATATCACCAAATTTGGTCAGAAGGTGGATGGGCATAATATCTCGGACAAGTTCGATAACCAGCCATATCGCTTGAGTAACTCGGGAGTTATCGCACTTTGATTAGAGCAATTACCTAAAATGCTTGGTTTAAAAAACTGTGCTGGTCTAGTTGATGACAAATCAATAAACACAGTAATTAATTATTTTCTCTTTTTGTCACATTTTAGCTGTATAATGATAATTGTCCTTGGTCATTGTAGTATTTCCAAAGTAGAATAATGCTTTATCATAATTTGTTTCAGTGTTTGGAAGATCGGAATAAAATCTTCCACTCTGGTAGCTTTGAGGTGACTAACAGTGAGCTAGACATTTACATTGATAACATGATATGTGTTCTGGAAGAAAAGAAATGTTTGATCCATAACACTGATGCACAGCAAGCTGTAAAGGAACTTCACAAGGTAGTGTATAGTCTTATTTAATATCAAGGAGTGCATGGTCTTTCCAAATGCTGCGTTAACCAGTAGTAATTCCTAATATTTCCGGTCCTCCTACTTTTCCTAAAGTGGAAAATACTGGGAAATACTCTTTAATAAACAACATTTACCATAAAAAGCGGTTAATTTACACAAAATACCAACAATGAAAAACGAATTTTTTATGCAAACATTAATGAACTCAAAGAGAATAAGTGGTATTTTTCACAAAACATCAACATAATCCATTTTTAACCAATCTAATTCATCCTAACACAAACTAATTTTGCTTCCTTTTGACTCCTAATTTACAACTACCTGTCTTTTTTGCCTACCCTGTGAAATGCAATCTTTGGGAATTTATTGCATTTTAGCTAGACCCTTTGACATCATTTTCGGTTTTTATTGGGTCGCCATGTGTCCGTCCTCAACAATTTAGATTGTTAACACTCTAGGGGTAACAAACCTCACCTGATCTGAATGAAACTTGGTCTGAATGTTGATTTCTAGTACAGGTTTTAAACTAGCTGCAACTATAGTAAAACCTTGTTAACACTCTAAATGTCACGTTATTTAATTGAATTATGTGAGACATGGTCAGAATGTTTGCCTCAATGAAAACTAGGCCAGGTTCGAAACTGAGTCATCTGGGGTTATAAGCTAGGTCACTATCTGCAATTATAGTTTAACCTTGTAAAAACACTTCAGAGGTCTCATTTGTTTTTTTATTTATATGAGACTGGTCAGAATGCTTGCCTAAATAAAATCTGGGTCAAAATTGAAATTGGGTCATCTGAGGTCAAAAAAGTTAAATTAAATATACTTTGTATAGAATTTCCCAATATTTGACATTCCATTTAACATTGAAATCTGTTTGGCAAAGAAACACACACACATATCACGTTTTTGAAGGTTTAGTGACTGTGAGCAACAGCAGAAGCTCTTGTCACAACAAAGTGATTTACTGCAATAGTGGTGAAAGTCTTTGTAGAAAAGACATTTCTTTCTATATTGATGTAAATCCATTATTTTGAAATGAGGGAATGTTCACACATGCCTGGGTGTTACTCTTCAATTAGGTTGTTTGTGTCCACACCAGGTTCAACATGAGGTTCAACATGTCGATATGTAGTAGACAACAGATACACACTGCCTTAGTCACTATATATAACTATTGCTGTCATTTTTTATAATTGCAGTTGAAGAATGACCTGATTCGAATATCAGATGAAGATATTGATGGACTTCTAAATAAGATAGAGTCTGAGAGTACGTATACAATACATGTATTTAATATTCTAATTTGTTTAAAACATCAGTGTTTTATCTTGTTTCTTTGTGTTGGTTCTGGTACAATGAAACGATTTCTAAGATCTTGTTTAGCTAACCGGATACATTTATATAAAATATTATGATATTAATTTGTCAGCATATTTGTATCTATTGGATATTTGATGTCTTTTCGACAAATGTCCTAAATAAAACCAATAAAACATGCAGTTGTAGTTTCTCTGAAAAACATTGCCTCCATGTCGTGTGGTCACTTTCCCTGTTTGTGGTGGTGCTTGGGACATCAAATATATTCTTGATTACATCAAGCTAAATTGGAAATGTGTGAAAGAGAAACATAAATAATGTTACATTCACAAAATGGGATTTTGTTACACAGTTCACCAGGTTATGACATGAAATGCAAAAAGAGGAGAGGCACATCACAAAACAAGAGTTACACATAAAGAGAAACTCGACAATACTATCACTATCCATACTAGGGGCTTACACCAGAGTGGTGGCATGTCAACCTCGCAGTTTTATAAATTCCCAAATTCAAAGAAAAATGACCAAGTTTGGAGACTTCTTTGTGTTTTGTGTAATTATTTGTTTTGATCCATATGTTTGCCTGTTGATATCATTCATCATGCAAGTGTTTGATCATTGTTTCAGAAACATTCATCTTTCGATGTCAATACTTGTTAATAGAGATTGGTACCAAAGTGCTAAGGCACATATTTGATGACAAAGTGCGACCGAACTTTGGACTGTACTTGGCTTCCAAGAAAGATAAGAAAAACAAACTGGAGGGAGACAAACTGCAGGATTTGATCAATGCCAAGAAGTGTAAAAGGATAACTGCTGATCAAGCCGAGTTTCTTCCTCCTATTGACACGAACCCATCTTCGTCAAAATTCGATATCACTCTGCTCACTTGTCTCCTTAGAAACGTATGTGGTATGCGTCCCTCGGGAGATCCAGTATGGATGAATCCCAATGACAATGACTACTCAACAGAAGCTGATATAACGCGATTGAGGAAGTGCAGAAATGAAGTAAGTATTTGGTGATTTATGTTTGATCTTATTATCTCAATAGCTTAATTGCTTGTATCTTACATTAAATACAAAAAAATGAGATTAGAATTTACAATGTTATTTCGTTTTCTTGGTATATGACATTATTGGAAGTCAGTAGTAAAAGGGACTATCAAATTACTTGCCCATCTTAGCAGCAAGTTTTAAAATCAACTCAGGATATAGAATTTGTATGTTTGGAAGCTATCAAGCAAGCTCGACGAAGATCCAGTAGGTCTACCTAGGTACCCGCCAATGCCCACAATAATGCTGGAAGGGGCACATTGTCTATTCCTTCACGTGTCTGAAAACGTAATCACATGACTGGGGGATTTGTGTGACTTAAAGGCTTATTACAGAAGCAAGACATTTTAGCAGTGTTTTTTTCCATTACTTTGTGTTTGCAGAGAGGTGGAAAGTTTGGGATTGCCTTTGTAGGGCCCCACTCTTTTATATTTGCCAATGTCTCTCCGCCTGTCTGTCACAAAATCTTGTGTGTGCATAAGAAACACATCAATTGATATTTAATTACGTGTAATGGCTGGCTTTACCTCTACGGTAAATATTGTATTTCAATATATATGTATAAATATGTTGTCGAAGTCAAATTCCAAAAAAATGAGCATGACGCCACTACTGATAAATGAGTGGAGACAAATATTAAAACACAAGTATTGAAAAAAACATCCCAGAATCCATTGATGGATTTTTGAAATGGTTGATATATTTTCCGGTATTTTAAGTTCACATACTTGTGTTGTGTCAAGATTTGATAACCATAAAACTACCGCTTTCTGTTTCAGCTATCACACAGTGACACAGTGATCAAATCAAAGACTGACTTCAATGCTAAATGGGATGAATTATGTCGGGTAAATACATTTATCAAATTATGTTATTTACATCCTGCCCAGGGAGCACAGTGCTTAGAGTGCCAAGCTGTCGCACACGATGTTCAGGTTAGATACCTTAGCAGGTCATGTCCTTCCGTTTGGCTAGTCATTTATCCTCCAGCTCTCATTTATGTGGGGAAGTTGTCGGTTGCTTGTGTAAGGGCAAGTTAGTACTGGTTGTTAAGTTATTCCAAGAAAACTGGTTAGATCAACTAACTGCAATACATAACCTGAAAAATTGTTGAAATAGTTAACTCATATTAAAACAAATAAAAACATTTGCATTGTTGTATTACCAATTTAAGCAACAATGTAAAACTTTCAAACATAATAAATGTCATTGCTGTAATATCTTAATGAAATGCATTGAAGAAAAGAAATGAAGTGTGATTTTAATTTGAACATTATTTTGCATTTCATATTCATTTGCAAGTTGTATTACTGTTTCCTGGTGCAACTATACCCCAATAGAGTTATAACTATCAATTTTGTCCAATGACTTGTTAGGAAACTAAATACATTTTCAGACATATCTTTGACTCATATATATGTAACCTAGACCAACAGAACAATGTAGCTCGCACCCTTCCTGGGATTCTTTGACCGGAACGTCCAGAGTACTGATACCTGCAAAGATATATTCTTCAGCAATCATCTGTTCTGCTGCAAAGTGCTGTTTCATGCTAATTACTGTTCCCAGCAAAGTGCTGTTTCATGCTAATTACTGTTCCCAGCAGAGTGCTGTTTCATGCTAATTACTGTTCCCAGCAAAGTGATGTTTCATGCAAACTACTGTTCCCAGCAAAGTGCTGTTTCATGCTAATTACTGTTCTCAGCAAAGTGCTGTTTCATGCGAATTACTGTTCCCAGCAAAGTGCTGTTTCATGCTAATTACTGTTCCCAGCAAAGTGCTGTTTCATGCAAACTACTGTTCCCAGCAAAGTGCTGTTTCATGCTAATTACTGTTCCCAGCAAAGTGCTGTTTCATGCTAATTACTGTTCCCAGCAAAGTGCTGTTTCATGCTAATTACTGTTCCCAGCAAAGTGCTGTTTCATGCAAACTACTGTTCCCAGCAAAGTGCTGTTTCATGCAAACTACTGTTCCCAGCAAAGTGCTGTTTCATGCAAACTACTGTTCCCAGCAAAGTGCTGTTTCATGCAAACTACTGTTCCCAGCAAAGTGCTGTTTCATGCAAACTACTGTTCCCAGCAGAGTGCTGTTTCATGCTAATTACTGTTCCCAGCAAAGTTCTGTTTCAAACAAAGTTCTTTATATGGGTAAAGTGTTGTTCATCAGCATAATTATATTCCTAGCTAAGGATTGTTTTTCAGCAAAGATGTTTTACCCAATAAGAATTTATATGCAACGAATTTATTCTAACTTAGCTTTGTGTTTTACCCAGAATAATATTTGTACAATATACTGAGTTGGTTACAGGTCAATAAACATTGAGATTTATGTCAATAAATATCTTTACTTCAACTTATATTTTGCCTTTAATACAGACCATATTAAACATCACTATGTAATGAATTTCTTCACCACTAACTGTACTATTTTTGTACTTGCAGATTCTAAACAGATTAAACCAAGGGTTAACATTAAACAAGATAACAGATCTACAATCATCAATTAATGATTCTCAACACCTATGTATAGATGAAAAGAAACTGGATGACTTTAATGCAATTATAGAGGCATGGAAAAAAATGGATGGAGATGTTAAAGGTATGTGAAGAATTGTTATATTTCAATAAACTGGTTACTAAAAAATAGGACAAAGGAAAGTTATTTCCCTTTTAATATGTTTATGCAACCACTGAAAAGGGGGCATATAGATTTGTCCGTCCTTCCATCTGTCACAAAATCTTGTGCCACTCATATCTCCAAAAGAATATGAGCCCGAGTCATAAAACTTTCCAGGAATTAGAGGTGTAACGATTCATCGCTATCCAGACATATATGCTCTAGCCAAACACTAATTAGGTGTGATACTCGCAGGGCTCTGTATCAAACTCTTCCGTCGAAAGGTTTTGCGCAAGATATGAAAATTAATATTGAGACTTTATTTGTGTCCGGTTTGAAGGGGTGATTTATAATGGAAATATCTATTTCGGGCTATAAATTCTTGTCCGGTTTCCTGAATTAAGGGGTTTCCGGATTAAAGGGGTGATTTATATAATAAAAAAGTTGGGACCGGACGATTTGTCCGGTTTAAAGGGGTTTCCGGTTTAAAGGGGTTCCTGTTTAAAGGGATTCCAGTGTATGTGACATGAAACACTTCTTGTGATTTTGGGGTGACTGGTCCCCTTATTTGTGGCATTTCCTATTCCACATCATCATTCATAAGTTTCTTCAAATTGTTAAGCATTACAGTAAAACTTCGAAATCCTGAACAGTTTTGGCACAAACACAGTAGATAGCTCGAACAGGTTCTTAAGTCCCGGCGAAATCCCTTTATTTTTATTAATATAATTTTTTAATAATGCTGCGACTATGGATCGACGTGCATTCATTATGAAAACACAAACAACATACATATGCCATGTGTTCAACATGCTTAGTACACTTGTACCGGGAACAGACAGTTCGTATATATACACATATGCCGTAGATGCCTAGAACAATAGATGGCTCGAACTAATTGCTAGGTCCGACGGCAGTTTGACGTTTCGAAGTTTTACTGTACATAATTGATCAATAGTCATCTAAACTTACCTTGTGCATTTCTGCAGGAACACATCATATGAATGATCCGCTGTTCAAGAACTGGGTTCGGGCTGCATATGGTTTCAAGTACTTGAAGGATGGACTGACAGGTTTTGTTTCCAATCAACTATGTCATCGTCATAAAGATTTAAAAAAGATGGTTGCTCAACAGTGCACTAATGTACAACCTTGTACCGTTTGTACATCAAGCAACCTCCTGCCAGACCACGGACGTATTGGTTGTAATCAAAGAAACGAGCGCAATTGCTTCTGTCGACAAGCTGCTAACACTAGAAGGACATGTCCTAACAACTTCTGTGGGCGTTTCTATCATCTTATAGTGGATGACCATGTGGAGAATTCTCCTCGCTGGTCAAGCACAGATCCTACACATTGGTACAACGACTTCTTCCACTACGCAAAGTGTTTCCTTGGCACCCATTCAACAGCTTACTCTATAAGTGATCTTGATTGTACTGGTTTACTGTCTATTGTGATTCACAATCTTTACATTCGTACCTGGATTGACAATATAGATCCATTCAAACAGGTAAAGTTTTGACCAGTTTCTTTTGTCAATTTTATTTTTCCAATGGGTATTCTATTTTTGGAAACACGATTTCAATGATACTAGTGTTGTAATTACTTATCATTGACTGATCATTTTGATTAAAGCATACTTTGGAACAGATTTAAATCTATGTGATATTTCATTTTCATGAAAAGTTTAGTTTGATGATGTTTGATTTTACCTTATCTTGAAAGTAATCAGGTAATCATGAATGTAACCAATTACATTTGTTAAAGTAATTGTAATTTAATTGATTACAATTTCAAAGTAATCGCCCCAAGTCTGGTGTAAAGTAAAGTATTACAGGCAATTTGTTACATATAAAATGGATGACGAAAATTAGCCAAGTATCAACAAATATCTATGCGTACATAAATACGTTGTCATCAGATATCTATATGTACCTAAATACGTCGTGTCATCAAATATCCATATGTACTGAAGTATGTCGTGTCAAATATGTATACGTACTGAAATACGTTTTGTCAACAACTGTCTATACGTACTGAAATACGTTGTGTCATCAACTGTCTAAGGGTGGTTGTATCATTGAGGTTTAAATGTTTGAAGAATATGACCTGGAAAACTTAACTTGTATGAAACTATGTCAAAATGTACATAAATTTATTCATATTTCAGTGTCGAAAGGATCGGAACGAAATATTCCACACTGGCAACTTCAAACTGACTGACAGTGAGCTGGCTGGGTTTATCGATAACATGATTTCTGTCTTGGAAGATAGAACATTTCTAATCAATGACCAGAGTGCACAGCAGGCCATAAAATCCCTTTGTGAGGTAACAATCAAAGTTTTATGGTAGTACATGTATAAGGCATGTCACATTATAATGTCCCCGTATTGGCTGTTATCAAATTAAACAAAATAATGTGTCAACTAAATGCTAAGAAATCGAGCACAAAATGCCCAGAGTTACGTCCCTTGTTTTAATATGTTTGGTATTGATAAATATTATGTTGAATGCATATCTATAATTTTATAATAAACAAGAGGATATTTGTATATGTAGTGGTCAATCAGAGGTCACAGCCGTATCCACCCGTCATCAAATGAGCGTCATCAAATGAGCGCTGCTATGGGATTTACAACCTCTAATTGCAAGCAGGAAACACTATATACTCCATAATATTGTGGTCACTTCGTTTTCATATTGCCATTTGGGGCAAATATTGCTTACTGTCAGTACAAACCGGATGTTGACATTTTGTGAATGGTTTACAGCGACAGTATAGAAATGTGACGTCTGTGGCTGGACTATCTCATCCCCAACACTTGTCAGCCTCTAAAATATTCAGTTAATCAAAGTTTCAAGTGAGATCAACTCTGATTGTTGTAAGCAAAGAAAACAAACTGACTGATTGACTAGCTGAATTTCATTGACGTAATTATAACAAACTTGTTTGTATCATTTTAGCTGAAGACGAATGATATCCATATATCCGATGTAGATATTAAAGGACTTGTACAAGATGCCATTAGAGCGATTACTGAATTAAGTGAAGAAGCACAACGAGACATAGAAAATAAACGACAACAAATACTGAATGAACTTTCGGAATTCATTAGAAAAGTCGATAAACGTCGATCTGAAGTCATACAGGAAATAGATGAACACGGAGTAGCAGCTGTGAGTGAAATAAAACGAGTAAAACATGAAGCAACAAGTGAGATATCAAAACAAACAGAAGCCAGCATTGCTGAAATACGACAAACAATTAATGCCAGTGGTGAAGGTAAGCTAATACATTGATTACATCTGTCCAGGTATTTCTTTTTTCTGAATTAGCATTAGGAAGTATTTTACTGACATTTATCAGTACACACTTGTCTCAATGGATGTATTGTTTTTCATATCTATGTTCTACATACATTGGCCTGCGTTCACCGTATCCTATGTTTGGGAGTTGTCTAGCAGGATTTGCTTATTTTGGGTGATGATAGAGTTTGAGTGAATGCTTATAGTGGCTCTGGTCGTTCCTACATTCATTCATGAAAGTCCATACTTTGCCCCTTTACTTTTTGGAAATGTTACATGCATTAATAAGAGAGTGGGTGGGGAACGATTACTGTGAATTAGAATCTTCTAACAAATTTATATTTATTAACAATAGTAACATAATTTTGTTGAATATTGATTATGTGATTGCTGTGAGTGTTGTGGTTGGTAATAATTAGGATAAGAATATAAATGATATGTTTCTATGAGAATGTTGCTCTTGAATGCAAGTTACTATATTTTCAAACTCATTCTGACAAAACTTCAAAAGGCCAGATTTCAAAAGAAATTACACCATTGTGTTTCTTTTATCAATACCTTTCCAATGATATATGACACTTATGGTATAAATTTTCTGAAATTAACAAAATGACCTGTGGATGCTACAAGAAATGGACACAATTTCGTCGACAGCTATATTACTTACTTTCTACCTATGTATTTATCGACGACTTTCGTGTTTACTGGATCCATAATAACTGTGTGTCATGGGTTCCATTTGACCCTTGAGTTGACCCTTTGACCCCTAGAATTTCCGAAATTTTACTGTACATATATAGGATACGATTATAAATGATGTTTCTATGAGAATTTACTCTTGAATTCTGGTTATTCTATTGTCAAACTCATTCTGACTAATTCAAGGTTGTGATGCCATTGTTTACATGGTATATATAAAATATATTTGTGTCTGTAATACTAGTTAATCTCTTTTCAAATTTTTTATTTTATCCATTTCAGATATTCAACAAGAACTGAAGAATAAGTACATGCTAAATTACACTACCATAACAGTATCACCACTGTTCAGATTTGAGAATGAGGAGTTGTTGAATCTTTATAAAATTCCTACTTTTTTCCTGACAGAATGTCATGGAGCTCAATCAAACCAAAAAGATATTGAAGTTACATCTTGTAATCAAATATTCTATAAGGAGGATCAAGAATGCAGAAATATTTACATTATTGGTGATGCTGGTGTTGGCAAGACATCATTTTGTCAGTTTTTGTGCTTGATATGGTACAAGTCAAAATCTTGCGTTGATATAGTAAATGAAGAAATGAAGGAGTATGTTGATTTCATAGAGAAGTTTGATTTTGTATTTTATATAACACTACGTGATTCAGATCGCATCGATGTGATAGCTATGATTGTGGATCAACTGTTCTGCACTCAATCGTCTGATGAATGGCATAAAATGTACAGTTGTATCAAAGATATTCTCAAACAAAAGGAATGCTTGGTGATTCTTGATGGTCTGGATGAATGGAAGCCGGATGCAAGAGGAAAAAAAGATATTTCAATACCTAGTAGAACATTTTCCGAGAAATGTGTATTTTTGACAACTTGCCGGCCTTATAAAACTGAAAACTTACAATTGCGCAAAGATCTAGATCATCAAGTGAAAATTACAGGCATTACCGGGAAATCGTTGATTGAATATATCAAAGATGTAGTTGGATATATTAATAAGAAGAATGATGAAAATAAAGATCCAAAGAGATTCGTGACAGAAGTGATAGAATGTGGTCTTGCAGACTTACTCTGCGTACCGATCATGACATCACATTTAGTTGTAGTTTGGTTTGAACAGAAGCTGACTAACATGTCTAGAACACTTATTTATGGTAACATTGTGGACATGCTGTTTGAAATGGCTGTAAATCGGGAAATTGTGTTTCCACCGCCAACAGCTTCTGAATTACAACTACCTGATTCTTTATCAAAGTTAAACTATATGAACAAACATGTATCATTGTTGGAGAAATTGTGTTTACTTTCATTTAGATCTTTGTTTAATCAAGATGAATGTGTAGCTACTCTTGTATTCACTAGACAACAGTTGGAGTCAGACCCTTATTGTTTGTACCCTGAACAAATGGACTTGTTGTACAAAATTGGTATTCTATCTAAGAACAAAATAAGTAGGCGATTTGGGAAACAAGAACAAAAACTAAATTTTTTGCATCTGAGCTATCTGGAATTTTTCGCAGCTTTGTTTGTATCCTCATTTGACAGAAATAACATATTTAATGATATTGTGGTTAAGAATTGGACCTCGCTAAATCAGGTTTTGTCATTTAAAAATTTCTTCCTGTTCCTTGCAGGATTTTCAATTCAAACAGTTGATCAATTGTTCAGAACAATTTTCCCATTAATATCGAATGATTTAACTGTAATCAGAAGAAATACTATCTTTCACTATCGCCCTGGTGGTTATAATGAGCAGTTAAAGTCACTACAGTCTATTGTGATCAATTGTATCAAGGAAAGTAGAAGATCTAGTGATGCAAATGTCTTCATAAAACTTGAAGATTTTTATTTTGAAGACAATTCTAACATTGAGATATTGAAGCCACTGATTGAGTTAAATAAGACATGTATAAACTCTATATATTCAGAAAATGGGAAATATGTTGATATATTTGATCAGATAAAAAATCTCCAATGTTTAAATGTTGGTCAAGTGTTGCCTGCTGATTATAAAAAGTTCACTCAGTTCATATTAGAGAATAAATCAACTCTGCACACTGTTCGTATTAAAGGTGATTCTGATACAAAACCATTGATACCAGAATTACCTGTGAGAAGTCTCCAACATCTGACATCTTTGTCTCTGTCTTGTGTTAAAATGCAACATAACAGTTTACATAATCTGGTGAAATTTCTGTCTGACAAAGTTCTCATTGAAAATATAGAATTGTGGTGTGTGTATTGTGATAATCACCAGGAAGATGATAGAGACTGTACATTGACTCTAAATCTTCCACATCATACAAAACTCACTTCATTACATCTGTGGGATGTTAATATTTCATGTAATAATGTAAACAATTCTAGTTTAAAGTTCATCACATTGGCTCCAAGGTCTGAGAGGATTGTTAGTTGTCATATTGATGTATTTAACTGTATTAAGGTTTCACAACTTGAATATCTTTATATCAGTGGACGTAACTGGTTAGATGACAATGCAGTGAACACCTTCATACGTACAGTGAACACTCTTCCATGTATCAAGTTACTAGGACTGCACTACATGAAGTTACCTGATGATGTTTTATTACAACTACATCCTCATGTAACACAAGTGGAGATAAACCTGCATGTTGTCACAATGAGTCGTCAATATTTTCATTCTTTCATTGAGAATTTTGTAAACAATAAAACTGTGATAGAAGTTCAGTTATATGAATGTAAGATTACATCAGTTGATGGAGAAACTCACAGAGAACTTTCAGAATCGTTGGATGATATGTCTGAGTATCTTACATCAATACCTACAGTAAACATCTTGGGTAAAGGTAGAGTTAAATATAAAGGTGAAGGTCGCGATGGTTTGGCGTTAAGATTTGAAACAACAATTTGTCAGTAAATGTTTGATTTTGTTTCAGTGAACGATTCATGGAAAAAAGCGACTTTGTCATCAAATTTCGATGAAAACTTTAAAAAAAGAGCAAAAATTCAGCGGACAAAAATTATCATAACTTTTTTATTACTGAAGGGAAACATGTCATGTGACCATGTATTCTTTACATTAGAGCATTTGCTACAAGTTTATGTAAGTTTTGATACAAAATTCCAAAAAAAGGTGTTTTTTGCATTTTTGATGAAATTTGATGATTTTTATAAAACAGTGTTTTTTAAGGAAAGTCGTCATTTTTTCACATCAGTCACTGAGATAAACAATATTTATGTTTATTCCATACTTTGTAAACTTATATAGCATTCAATTTATTGTTTTATTTGTTAAAAATAAATATTTAGTTGACATTTTAGAGATTTTGAACTTCATTGAATTACAGAACTCTCGGCTTAATGTACCATTTTAACGACTTTGATTTATAGTGTCCCATGATCAGATGTGAGACATCTGGCACACAAGGCGGGTACATTTAGTACTCGCATAGCTTGTAGTACATTTTGTGGTATGTATAGGTAGTTTTTATTTCCTTGATGTTTTGTGGTGATTAATTCTTCATCATTGTATCATTCTGTGGTGTGTGGGAAACATCAATTTCCACTCTAGTTGTTTTACCAAATAAGATTTAATTATTGAGATGTAAAGGTGAAGGTTTCGATGGTTTGATGTTAGCATTTAAAACAACAATTTGTCAGTAAATGTTTGATTTTGTTTCAGTGAACGATTCATGGAAAAAAGCGACTTTGTCATCAAATTTCGATGAAAACTTTAAAAAAAAAGCAAAAATTCAGCGGACAAAAATTATCATAACTTTTTTATTACTGAAGGGAAACATGTCATGTGACCTTGTATTCTTTACATTAGAGCATTTGCTACAAGTTGATGTAAGTTTTGATACAAAATTCCAAAAAAAGGTGTTTTTTGCATTTTTGATGAAATTGATGAATTTTATAAAACAGTGTTTTTTTAAGGAAAGTCGTCATTTTTTCACATCAGTCACTGAGATAAACAATATTTATGTTTATTCCACTCTTTGTAAACTTATATAGCATTCAATTTATTGTTTTATTTGTTAAAAAGAAATATTTAGTTGAGATTTTGAACTCCACTGACTTACAGAACTCTCAGCTTAATGTACCATTTTAAATACTTTGATATATAGTGTCCCATGATCAGATGTGAGACATCTGGCACACAAGGCGAGTACATTTAGTACTCACATAGCTTGTAGTACATTTTGTATATATATCAATAGGTAAGTTTTGTTTCCTTGATGTTTTGTAGTGATTAATTCTTCATGATTGTATCATTCTGTGGTGTGTGGGAAAACATCAATTTCCACTCTAGTTGTGTATTAATCAACAAATAAATTGATGTTACCAATACCAATCTTGTTGTTTTGAATGTCTTGTTTGTTGTACATGTATGAATATATCATACAGTGAATAGCAGAGTGGAATCTATAACTTACTCTTCAAGTGTGCTGTGTTGTTGATGATGATGAAGTTGATGCTTATGTGGTAGCCTAAGTTTTGTTTTGCTGCTGCTGATGATGAAGTTGTTGCTGATGTGGTAGCCTAAGTGTTGTTATGTTGCTGATGATGTGGTAGCCTAAGTGTTGCTGATGATGATGAAGTTGTTGTTGATGTGGTAGCCTTAGTGTTGTTATGATGATGAAGTTGATGTTGATGTGGAAGCCTAAGTGTTGTTATGCTGATGATGATGATGAGGATGAATTTGTTAGTGATGTGGTAGCCTTAGTTTTGTTTTGCTGCTGATGTTGATGAAGTTGCTGCTGCTGTAAACCTAAGTGTTGTTATGTTGATGATGGTGATGATGACACAATGAGTTAATGTGAATTTTACTTTTGTTTCTTTCAACCTAAATGCACAGTTCTGGTACCAGACTTAAAAGTACACCAACTTTTACTATGTCATCAAAATGTCCTTTATTTTGAGTTGAGACGTAAATCGAGGTATTTCATTCATATCAAAGTAATCATGATCGATTTGCATCATGTATGATCAACACAGACTTCTTGATGTGGTATCTACATCATGGCCTGTCTACAGCAAGGTGGACTACATGTTTGGGGGATCTATGTTAAGGTAGATCTACATCATACATGATCTTCATACTTGGAGATCTACATCGAGGGAGATCCTTATCATGGTGGATCTACGTCATGGTGGACCTCTGTCATGGTGGTTATACATAATGGTGGATCTATGTCATGGTTGATCTTCATCATGGTGGATCTTTGTCATGGTGGATAAACATGGTGGATCTCTGTCATGGTGGATAAACATTATGGTGGATCTCTGTCATGGTGGAAAAACATTATGGTGGATCTCTGTCATGGTGGATAAACATTATGGTGGATCTCTGTCATGGTGGATAAACATGGTGGATCTCTGTCATGGTGGATAAACATTATGGTGGATCTCTGTCATGGTGGAAAAACATTATGGTGGATATACATCATGGTGGATCTCTGTCCTGGTGGATATACCTCGTGGTGGATATACATCATGGTGGATCTCTGTCCTGGTGGATATACCTCGTGGTGGATATACATCATGGTGGATATACCTCATGGTGGATCTCTGTCCTGGTGGATATACATCATGGTGGATCTACATCATGGTGGATCTCTGTCCTGGTGGATATACATCATGGTGGATCTCTGTCCTGGTGGATCTACATCATGGTGGATCTCTGTCGTGGTGGATCTACATAATGGTGGATCTCTGTCCTGGTGGATATACATCATGGTGGATCTCTGTCCTGGTGGATCTTTATCATGGTGGATCTCTGTCCTGGTGGATATACATCATGGTGGATCTCTGTCCTGGTGTATATACATCATGGTGGATCTCTGTCCTGATGGATCTACATCATGGTGGATCTCTGTCCTGGTGGATCTACATCATGGTGGATCTCTGTCCTGATGGATCTACATCATGGTGGATCTCTGTCCTGATGGATATACCTCATGGTGGATCGCTGTCCTTGTGGATCTACATCATGGAGGATCACTGTCATGGTGGATATACCTCATGGTGGATCACTGTCATGGTGGATATACATCACGGTGGATCTCTGTCCTGGTGGATATACCTCATGGTGGATCGCTGTCCTTGTGGATCTACATCATGGTGGATCACTGTCATGGTGGATATACCTCATGGTGGATCACTGTCATGGTGGATATACATCACGGTGGATCTCTGCTCTGTCCTGGTTGATATGCATCATGGTGGATCACTGTCATGGTGGATATACATCATGGTGGAACACTGTCCTGGTGGATCTACGTCATGGTGGTTCTATGTCATTGTAGATCTATGTTATGATAGATCTACCTCAGGGTGGATCTACATCATTAATGTGTCTTAATAAGGATAGATTACATCATGGTGGATCTACGTCATGGTGGATCTCTGTCATGGTGGATCTACATCATGGTGGATCTCTGTCCTGGTGGATCTACATCATGGTGGATCTCTGTCCTGGTGGATCTACATCATGGTGGATCTCTGTCCTGGTGGATATACATCATGGTGGATCTCTGTCCTGGTGGATCTACATCATGGTGGATCTCTGTCCTGGTGGATATACATCATGGTGGATCTCTGTCCTGATGGATCTACATCATGGTGGATCTCTGTCCTGGTGGATATACATCATGGTGGATCTCTGTCCTGGTGGATCTACATCATGGTGGATCTCTGTCC
The DNA here is from genome assembly GCA_032209605.1 of Mactromeris polynyma. Lineage (NCBI taxonomy): Eukaryota > Metazoa > Mollusca > Bivalvia > Venerida > Mactridae > Mactromeris > Mactromeris polynyma. The sequence goes on along the minus strand of JASFXZ010000004.1, from coordinate 4,230,266 downwards.
TGATGGATCTACATCATGGTGGATCTCTGTCCTGGTGGATATACCTCATGGTGGATCTCTGTCCTGGTGGATATACCTCATGGTGGATCGCTGTCCTTGTGGATATACATCATGGTGGATCTCTGTCCTGGTGGATATACCTCATGGTGGATCTCTGTCCTGGTGGATCTACATCATGGTGGATCTCTGTCCTGGTGGATATACCTCATGGTGGATCGCTGTCCTTGTGGATCTACATCATGGAGGATCACTGTCATGGTGGATATACCTCATGGTGGATCGCTGTCATGGTGGATATACATCATGGTGGATCTCTGTCCTGGTGGATATACCTCATGGTGGATCGCTGTCCTTGTGGATCTACATCAAGGTGGATCACTCTCATGGTGGATATACCTCATGGTGGATCACTGTCATGGTGGATATACATCACGGTGGATCTCTGCTCTGTCCTGGTTGATATGCATCATGGTGGATCACTGTCATGGTGGATATACATCATGGTGGAACACTGTCCTGGTGGATCTACGTCATGGTGGTTCTATGTCATTGTAGATCTATGCCATGGTGGATCTACATCAAGATTTATCTTCATCTGGGTGAATTTATATCAGGTTGGATCTACATCATTGATGGATCTTCTTGAGGATGGATCTACATCATGGATGGATCTACAGTATGAATGGTTCTTCATGATGATGGAACTACATCAGGTAGGATCTACATCATTGATAAATCTTCTTCAGGATGGATCTATATCATGGATTGATCTACATTATGATGGATCTACATGAGGATGGATCTACATCATGATGGATCTACATTAGGATGGATCTACATCATGATGGATCTACATTAGGATGGATCTACATCATGATGGATCTACATTATGATGGATCTACATTAGGATGGATCTACATGATGATGGATCTACATCATGATGGATCTACATTATGATGGATCTACATGAGGATGGATCTACATCATGATGGATCTTCATTAGTATGGATCTACATCATGATGGATCTTCATTAGGACGGATCTACATCATGATGGATCTACACTTGGATGGATCTTCTTCAGGATGGATCTACATCATGATGGATCTACTTTATGATTGATCTACATCATGATGGATCTACTTTATGATGGATCTACATCATGATGGATCTTCATTAGGATGGATCTACATCATGATGGATCTTCATCAGGATGGATCTACATCATGGATGAAACAGGCGTGCTAAAACAGAGATTAGAAATTTTATGCTCACTGGCATACAATATATTTGGTGTAACTGCATTAATTGCATTTAAATATTGGCCAAGTTTTTTATTTATATATTCCTGTAACATTATATTTTTATGCAAGGAAAACAAGAACCACGCCTGCAGGTGCCTGACGCTCGTCTGTTTAGTGCAACGGACGATGTCGGACGCTGAGGAAGCTATGACATTGGCTCATCTGTCTGAAACAGACGAGCTAAAAAGGGCAATAATTATGACAAAATGCAGGGAAAAGTAGATTTGAACAAAAAATCTTCAAATTTCTAAGTTAAAAGGGGCATAACTATGACAAAATGCTTGCAAGAATAATGAAACTTAAACAAAAACTTAACCAACATTCTAATTGAAAAAGGGACATAACTTTGACAGAATGCAGTCAAGAGTTATGAAACTTTCATTTGTGGTTGCTATTATGATTTCAAACAATCAATCATGTGAAGTTTCAAAGCTTTACCCGGAACCGTTTCTCAGAAAAGGTGGACTTCAACATAAAACTTAAACAAAATTCTAAGTTAAAAAGCGGGAAAACTTTCACAAAATGTAGACAACTATACTGAGCAAATGTAGAAACGTCCCACTTTTTGAACAGACATATCTTCGGCCATGTTTATGTTACACATTCAGTGAATGAACATGCGATACACTGGTAATCTGTAAATACACCTGTGTAAGGTTGACACCAAATGCAACACGTGAAAACCGTTCACCAACCGGAACCTTGATTTTCACTTAATGCACGTGCGCGTTATACACGTGCTCAATAAATTAATTCAGTCAGCGTCGTACGATACATGGGACACAGGCTAATCCGAAAATTGAAAAAATGTTTACTTTTTCACTCTCTTTTAATCATGCCAGGCTTGTCTGAAGTTGAAAGAAATCATGCTTTTGGAATGCTTCAGGAGGGAATGACGGCCAGTGCCGTCGCCCGCAGGTTTGGCTTCTGTCGGAAGACCATACAGAGGCTTGCGACCCGGTACCAACAGACTGGGACTGTTCGTGATCGTCCCCGCCCTGGTCACCCCCGTGTCACCACCATCAGAACTGATCGCTACATCACGTTAACGCACTTGCGTCAGCGTAGGTTGCCGGCCACCGTAACGGCTAGGAGATACGGTGTGTCATCGCATACCATCCGTAATCACTTGCGATGCAACGCTCAGCCAATCAGAGCACGACGCCCATATATCGGTCAAATATTGACGTGACGTCACCGTGGTGCTAGATTATTGTGGTCACGACATCATTTGAATTGGAGGCGGGCTGATTGGAACCGAGTTCTCTTTACTGACGAATCTCGGTTCACACTCGGCCATGCAGATGGTAGGCTACGCATCTACAGGCGTAAAAACGAGAGATTCGCAGATTGTTATGTTGTTGAGAGGGACAGGTTCGGTGGTGGGGGTGAAATGGTATGGGGTGGGATCATGGGTAACGGTAAGACTGAGCTAGTAGTCATACAGGGCAACCTCAATGCACAGCGTTACATTACTGATGTGCTAACTACTCATGCAATGCCTTTCATTCGCCGCCACGGCCCTGGTGTAACACTGCAGCAAGACAATGCCCGCCAGACTCACAATACACAGCCAGACTCACAACTCAATAACTGGCTCGAAACAATATCGCCGTACTTCCTTGGCCTGCGGTTTTCCCTGATCTCAACCCGATAGAGCACATCTGGGATGAGCTGGGTCGTAAGGCGAGGGCCAACCACCAAATTGACAACATTTGAGATCTGACACAGGCTTGACAGCAAGAATGGAGGAATCTGCCTAACGCCACGTCCATGCGCCGTAGAATTATGGCGTGTATTCGTGCAAATGGTGGCCACACACGATATTAATCATACTGGATACAACTTGGATTTTTTTAGGGAGAAAAATCATTAATCCCTAAACATTTTTAAAAAAAACAACTTTTCTTCAGATTTTTTATTTTGACCCCTACCGACTTCGCCATTATCTAACTTTTCATCCCAGCAAAATTAGGTCAATTAATATGGATTCACAAATGAATAAACTTCATTTTCTGTAAAGGTCTTAGTACCTACAACCTTATATATTTCGGGCAATCTTTCTTTTTGAATATGGTGGGACGTTTCTACATTTGCTCAGTATATATTAAGTTTCAAAGCTCTACCTTGAATAGTTACTGAGGAAAAGCAGACTTTAACAAAAAAAACTTAAACAGAATTCTTAGTGATAATGGGACACAACTTTGACAAAATTCAGTCCAGAGTTATGAAACTTGGTGGTTGCTATTATGATGTCTGACAACTATGAAAAGTTGCAAAGTTCTACATTGAATAGTTACTAAGGAAAAATAGAGAAATAGTTACTTTAACAAAAAAAAAATATGACGCCGGACGACGGACGCCGAATAAGCTAAGACATTAGCTCATCTTTCTGAAACAGTCGAGTTATAAACGATGTATATTTTTATACATGCATAAAACATTAATCTGCCAGTTCTACTTTCACACACACACACACACATATATATTTAGATATATATTACTTCAGTAAAACCTCAATAATAAGACCACACTTGGGACCCTTGAAAAATGGCATTCTTATTGAGGTGGTCTTAATATTTAGGTTGAATAAAGAGTAAATCAGTGAAAATGGGACTTGAAAATTGTGTTCTTAATTTTGAGGTGGTCTTATTAATGAGGTGGTTTTTAAGTCAGGGTTTAAGTGTAGTATAAAACTGAAAAAAAATATGAATGCAAATTATCCTGTCTGTTAGTAGTATATAATCAATTTATTTTAGAGATTCTACATCCTAATTTAGTACAAGTACAATAAGAAAGTGACTTCATGCACCATTGAACACATTGAGCAATATAATGTCTATACTTCATGTTTCAAACATTTACATGCCTTCTGAAAACATACAACTTGCACATTGTGACATTTAAACAAACAGGTAATAAATTCCCGCACTCCTATGTATGAATTTTAAACAAGGAAATTGACTGTCTACAGATATTCTTCCAAAACTTGTAGATGTAACCATAGCAAACATTAAACAAACAAACAGTAAAATGTCCACCACAATATTATATCAGTTTCTTCCAACATACAACACATTTTATGTAAACTAATAAACATTATAATAAAGAACTATTGTGCGTTTCCATGACAAAACCTGTATTAGTGACGTTGATTATGACGTCGAGTATTTCACAATCTAAGTTTTGACGTCACAAACTAAGCGTTTTGTCCAAAGATGTTTTGGAGGGTCAATTGTGATTTATAGAATTAAATGAACAAGGAAATATTTGTAAGTAATGTGTAAGTTGTTTTCCATTTTATGAGCAGAAGATGTTTTATAGAAATATGTACAATCTGAGGTCATCATAATATTGGAATTGCTATAAAAAGCAAAGTAGATGTTGGATTGTAATACTTTTGGAATCAAATGAAACTTGAAAAATAAATGTGTGAGAAAATGTAAATATATGAAAATACAAACTGTAAACTAGTACTATTTGAAATGATGCACAAATAGTCTTATTGTCGAATAACACAAAGAACATAAAATATCAACTTTAAGACAATTATACACCACAGTCTTACTCTGAACACAGCATATAGAGTACATTTTATGAAGCATACATCAATATTCTACATAACCCTGAAATTTAAATGTTAATCAAATATAAAGACTTTCACTACTGGGAGAATCATGGTAAATTCTTGCATCTGTCTATATATACACAAATCACATAATTCATCGTTTTCCTTTTTAGTCTTCTCTTTTTTTATCTTTTGTTGACTTTAATTTCTGACCGGTTTTATTGTCTTTTGAGTTACTTTCAGAATGTTCTGTATTTCATCTGGAGTTTTGTTCGCTGCAGCCTGAACATAATTATAAGTATGTTAATCACATTATAAGTAGAATTATACTGTAAATACAACTTATTATCATACATCTCTCTGTTACCATGGTAACAATATGTTACATATATATCACCATGGTTACATTCACACAGTTTCCATGGTCATGTTACATTTATATCACCATGGTTACATTCTCATAGTTCCCATGGTTACAATATGTCACTTTGGATTATATGGTTACATTCTAATAGTAACTATGGTTACAACATATTAAATATATACCAACATGCAGTGCTCCAGCTAAGCTGCGTATTTCACTCAAATAAAAACAATGAAAACGCAAATAACTTTGTTTTCAAGCGTACCTGTTACGCAAATAATTTTGTTTTCAAGCGTACGTGTTACGCAAAAAAAATTGTTTTCAAGCGTACGTGTTACGCAAATAATTTTGTTTTTAAGCGTATCTGTTACGCAAATAATTTTGTTTTCAAGCGTTCCGCTTTGTCGAGTACACTTACGCGTCGCGGAAAGACATTTTACATAAACAGTTAGTATTCAAAATCATGAAAATTGCGAAAACCATACACTGTTCATTACTACATGTAATAAGTGGATCATCATGGTTACATTCTCATAGTTTTCATGGTTACAATATGTAACATTGGATCACCATGGTTACATTCTAATTGCTACTATGGTTACAACATTTTAAAATATATCAACATGTTTGCTTCCTCACAGTTACCATGGTTACAATATGTTACGTATCACCATGGTAACACTCTCACAATTACCCTAGTTACAATATGTTGCGTATCACTATGGTTACAATCTAACAATTACCATAGTTACAAGGTGTTACACATCACCATGGTTACATTTTCAGAATCATATATATACTGTATTTCAATATTTGTCGAAACAAATCATAGATACAAATGTGATGATCAAGGATAGATAAATCTACAGCAAAATATGATAAGACATAGTTTATTTTACAACAGGAATTGGAATAATGGATGGTCTTACTTTTCCTGGATAACATAAATATAACACGGTTTTCATCCACAACATACCTGTAATATACATGAATATGACACGGTATTCACCCACAACATACCTGTAATATACATAAATATTACACAGTATTCACCCACAACATATCTGTAATATACATGAATATAACACGGTATTCACACACAACATACCTGTAATATACATAAATATAACACGGTATTCATCCACAACATACCTGTAATATACATAAATATAACAAGGTATTCATCCACAACATACCTGTAATATACATAAATATAACACTGTATTCAAACACAACATACCTGTAATATACATAAATATTACACAGTATTCACCCACAACATATCTGTAATATACATGAATATAACACGGTATTCACACACAACATACCTGTAATATACATAAATATAACACGGTATTCATCCACAACATACCTGTAATATACATAAATATAACACGGTATTCATCCACAACATACCTGTAATATACATAAATATAACACGGTATTCATCCACAACATACCTGTAATATACATAAATATAACACGGTATTCATCCACAACATACCTGTAATATACATAAATATAACACAGTATTCACCCACAACATATCTGTAATATACATAAATATAACACGGTATTCACCCACAACATACCTGTAATATACATAAATATAACAAGGTATTCATCCACAACATACCTGTAATATACATAAATATAACACGGTATTCACCCACAACATACCTGTAATATACATAAATATAACACGGTATTCATCCACAACATACCTGTAATATACATGAATATGACACGGTATTCACCCACAACATACCTGTAATATACATAAATATAACAAGGTATTCATCCACAACATACCTGTAATATACATAAATATAACACGGTATTCACCCACAACATACCTGTAATATACATAAATATAACACGGTATTCATCCACAACATACCTGTAATATACATAAATATAACACTGTATTCAAACACAACATATCTGTAATATACATAAATATAACACGGTATTCATCCACAACATACCTGTAATATACATAAATATAACACAGTATTCACCCACAACATACCTGTAATATACATAAATATAACACGGTATTCACCCACAACATACCTGTAATATACATAAATATAACACGGTATTCATCCACAACATACCTGTAATATACATAAATATAACACGGTATTCACCCACAACATACCTGTAATATACATAAATATAACACGGTATTCATCCACAACATACCTGTAATATACATAAATATAACACGGTATTCATCCACAACATACCTGTAATATACATAAATATAACACGGTATTCACATCCAACAAATATTTAATGGAGCAAATACGGCCTTGTTTTCCTATGTTTCCAAGCAAACTGTACAAACATGATAAACCAAAACGGAAATGTAAATATGTTTCCTGTAACATTTTTATATATAATAATTGTGGCAGTCTCTGAGATTTATGGCCCAAATGCACTAACCTTCTTTTCTGAGAAAAACCGCAATAAAGTTGACGTCAAATGTTCACGTTAAGACGTCATTTTTCACATTAATTGCAACAACTGGTTGCAACATTTCAGCAAGAGATTGATGATTCAGCGGCTAGTAGAAGCAAAACAGTTGTCAGTAAACTTTGAGACGGCCCCTTTTCTCATTTTATTCATTTGTAAAATATTGTATCTTAAAACATATTTGCTGTATTGAAATGGTGAAACACAGACATTTTTGTAGATCTTGTCCTGATTACCATATTAAAAGTGCTGTAATGAACTAAAAAATGTCGTTTTGCAATAATTTAGTTTTTTTGTGACTCACAAATATCCCTGCATTAAGAAATACTAATAACCAATAATCTCAGAGACTGCCACAATTATCGTGTGTCTTCACGTGAACTTGTTGTAATGAAAACCGAAAGAGACAAAAACATGCACAAGAATCAACCGGCAAAAACTAATGTTTTGATATATACGTTATCTTAAAATGGGAAGATTTTTATGTATTATTTAAAGTTGTTTCGCAAATAATTCTCAAAATTAAATATGCATACATGTATAAAGTTTAAACTATCGATTCCAAATTATTCGATAATACTGTATCTGTGTACACAGCGTCTATCGGTCGATATTGTGTAGAACATATTTAATTGGTTGGCATCCTCATAGTTTTCTGTGTGTTTCTGCTTTACCAGTCAAAATACCCGATTCTCTTGTTAAGAAAATTGGATGAAAATGTGATATATAGCCGTCGAGTTACCATTTTGACGACTATATTTTGAGGGTTCAGCGCAAGACTATCCTAATTCTTATGTATTTATTTAGGCGTTAGTATAGTCTTGCGCTGAACCCTCGATTTGTAATACAAAAGTAGTTTAATACGTCGTTTGCCGGCCAAAGACGTCCATTTTGGATCACTTTAATGAAACTGCATTAAAGATTTTCGCTGATTTTTGAATTCTAATATTTTTTTAAATAGTACCGTTCCTCTTACACGATTACAAATATGTTCATAGCGTTACACTGAGTTATGGCTATGTTATAGTTCTGCCTTTTTGATAGACTATCAAAAAAAAAACAATGTGACAAAGTCATAAAACTTGAATAAAACACACTCGCAACATTTTTGAAGTATATTTTTGTCATAAAATTACACTTCATCTATTTCCAAAACAAGAAATAAAATAGGTATATAAATATTGCAAGGTAACATATCTTATCTCCGACTCTCGGATATAACTATTTCTGTAAAAATGTAACATTTGTGATTAAGTTTCATCTTCCAGAGTTTACATTGTGTTTATTTGCTGACATTGACTGTATCATCTTTAACAGCATTTCCTTGTTCATTGTCATAACACGAACACCACTTGTAGTCATACTTGCAGCTGTCGGTGGCGGTTGGCTTGGGTTTGCCACATTTTTCTTCCTTGATAACATTTGTTTTACTCTATCAAGCTTAGACACTGCAACATCAGGAAACCTATTTTCATTCATACTGTTGACGTTGTTCTGTTGTTGACCTGTTTGGAATGTGGACCCACTATCTGGTGTATAATGTCCATTATTTATTATTGCAGCCGCACTTGCGTGAGCAACAGTATTAATTGTTTCATTGTCATAAATAGTTGGCCTTCCATTGTTAGGATAATCAATAATATGAACTGGTTTGTTATATCTTGGTGTGAATCTACTGGAACCAAGTATTGTACAGACCTGCCCAGCAATGACGGACGGCTTGCAGGTAAGTATGTCGGTCGCTGTACCATGTACTCTCTCATTCTACGCAACAATTCCATGCGTCTCTGATACGCGCTGTCAAGGAAAGTTGTCTGTTGGTTTATGCTTTCACCTCCAATGCCAGAGTTTGACATTGCGGAAACATCCACTATCTGCTGCCTTTTGATTGTGTTTTCAACTTTCATTTCTCGCATAGTGAGAGCCTGTTCACCCATTTCGGCAGATAATGACGACGTCGATACAGTTGTTGCGTGTCGCTGCTCTGTCGCACCTTTGCCTATATTCCTTAAAGCCGTCATTACAGACTCACGTGTTAGTGGCGTTACTTAATAACTTTGGTTTCATGGTTTTGTGGTCGCAGAACGAGTAGATGCTAGTCGTATTGCCAATCCATCACTTGTAGTTCGTATAGTTGTTGGATTGTGCGATTTGGGTTGATTTAATCGTCTCTTTTCATTCTCTCCCGTAATTCTAGTATTTTTTGAAGAACATTTTGTTTATTCAAGTCTGGTTTCCTGTTGTCTGACTGCGGCCAGTTTTTAGTGCTTGGAGTCTGAGTGAGTAAAGGTACTTCAACGTTTTTCAAACTATCGAAAGTTTTTGTCGTCCCGTACATAGCTTCATTGGTTCGTAACACGTTTGGAGAGGTTTGTGTAAATGTATGTTTCTGTTCATTTGCTTTTTTTTATAGATTTCAACATTTAAGCCTTCAGTCCAGCAATGTACTCTGCAGTGTGCTTCGTCATCGTCAACATAATGAAAGTTTATTCATGATGACACGGGCCGTCGAAAGTCCTTCCGGTTTTCAGAGTGTTTTTATACAATAGAAATAGAAGAAGAAAATTCGGGACCGCAAAAAATGTCCGGTTTGGGGAATACACAAAATGTATATATATTTTCATGTCGAACATCTCAGGGATTCGTACTTAAAAAAGTCGACCCATACGCACCAAATCTCCATTCAGAGTAGTCGATCCTGACATGCATAGATCTGCGTACTTCTTCTTCCAAATAATATACAGGGCTCACTCTGGAGCATGGTCGCATATGAAATTATGCGCCCCAATTATGTACTTGTAGGGGATGTTCTATACGATTTTTTTTATAAGTGATTGTTACACAATAATGTAAATAGATGTAAAGTATTAAAACTACTTCATCGAACAAATATATGCGGATGTGTAGTTCTATATATACATACACTATAAACAGGATAAAGGGAGAGAACTCTAGAATGGATGAAGGGAGAGAACTCGTGTCAATCTCCTATGGACCAGAGTAAGCCAGGTTTATGTATCATACGTTGTTTTTTTGCATTGATCGAGTGTATATATATACTTTTGTACAAGTTTTCAGAGGGACGCTGGTCGTCGGCCACACAATTCTTCCCATCAGTCTTTGTAATACATACAATGCAACACTAATATATGCACAAGTACACTGTTACACTAATATATGCACAAGTACACTGTTACACTAATATATGCACAAGTACACTGTTACACTAATATATGCACAAGTACACTGTTACACTAATATATGCACAAGTACACTGTTACACTAATATATGCACAAGTACACTGTTACACTAATATATGCACAAGTACACTGTTACACTAATATATGCACAAGTACACTGTTACACTAATATATGCACAAGTACACTGTTACACTAATATATGCACAAGTACACTGTTACACTAATATATGCACAAGTACACTGTTACACTAATATATGCACAAGTACACTGTTACACAAAATATAAACAACGCTACGTACCTACCTACCCACTGTTACAATTCCGGGTCGCGTAACCGCAAACAAACTTTGTTTGTATTTGCGTTTATTTATCGTCGCCACCGGTTTCCCATATGGGCGACGCCTCCGGAGGAATGTTAGTCATTTTAGATTGTTGGAGGATAGTGCATGATACAGGAGATGCCCCAGTTCCAGAAGCACCCCTGGTTCTTTTACGTGCTCGATGTAAAGCATCATACACAGGACCTCGGTTTTTAAAGTCTCGTCCGAAAGACTGTAAGTACTGTCAGTGATGGAGCGGGGAATCGAACCTGCGATCCCTGGATTACTAGTCTGGCGCGTAACCACTGGACTACGGATCCGCTACCACAAACAAACAATTTTTAAGAATGGCCTTATAAATACCACTACAATTGATTTTACAAAAAATCACGAGGTTTTGACCACATCAGAGAACTCCTGAACTGTTGGTGCATTTCATCAAAAGTCCTAGTGCGCTTTTCACTCCTAAGTACACTTTTCGCACCTAAGCCAATTAAAGCATGTTTGTTACATGAATTTAAAAAACAAGGTTCAACCAAATTTGAGTTTAATCTTAAAGAATATGAAATATTAAGGATATTTACACTTAAAAATATTTGAAACATATTGAGCAAACATGACTTATTCCTTCCAGAAAGTTTCGCTCCTATCTTTTCATACTTAGGATTTTTGATGAAAACGCAGCCAATTGTACAGTGTATGAAAAAATGTATTATTCGGTAGTTATTTCGAATTATTCAGTATTATCCTGTATTATTCGGTATTATCCTGTATTATTCGGTATTATCCTGTATTATTCGGTATTATCCTGTATTATTCGGTATTATCCTGTATTATTCGGTATTATCCTGTTTTATTCGGTATTATCCGGTATTATTCGGTATTAAGACTAACCGGTGGTTTTGACATGTGGTCCGCGATCTTTATGTGTAAGCCGTTTATACATTGTCAGTTGTACAGTCTAGACAAGTTATGCCGATAATCTATAACGTTATTCACAATTGCCATATGCGTTAGGCGTAAAAAAAGATGTTTGTTTCAGGTTTCAAGTCCCCAAAATAGGGTAGGAAGCTCGGAAAAGTTTTTTTTTATTTTTTTTTTATTTTCAAACGAAGCAAATTAAACATAGATGTAAATGAATTTATGATAAAAGACAAATCCCCTTTCCATGTTGCCCTCACACCATAGCGAGCCGATCACCAGTTGCGTACGGTTGCGAATAAAAAATAGTGGTCATAAGTTCCGACCGCAACTCACACGCAACTTACAAGCACGCAGGTGATCGCAGACACACGCAGTGTAAGTTCGGAAATTTTGAACATGTTCAATAATTCTTTGCGAATGCCTGCGATCGATTTATACGCAACAGGGACGCAACAGGGACGCTACGCACGCAACACGATCGCAACAGGTACGCAACTCATAAGTTATGAACGCAGGTGATCGCAGGTCCAAATTTGAGGTATCTGGCCAGGTTTTGGTACCGTACATGTTGCGAATGTGTTGCGTACCTGTTGCGATTATGTTGCGACCGTGTTGCGTGCCTGTTGCGATCCTGTTGCGTGTGTAGCGCACCCCAACCTATTGTGCTTATTCCCAGTGTATCCCCAACCTATGCCCTGCGTATCCCCAACCTATGCCCTGCGTATCCAACCTATTAGTTGCGTGTGAGTTGCATGTTAGTTGCGTACTACATGCGTGTTGAGAAATGGTATAAATAGTGGGCCTTTTCTAGATCCGTGTCAGTTGTTGGTGGACCTCTCGCAAAAAATACTGAATCGGATCCGCTTTTATAGGTTTTTATCACGTGACCGATATTCGCAAATACCACGCAACCGTATATAGGTATATATAGTCTCTGTTGAAATGTATAAAAATAACGACAATTATAAAACATAAAAATACACTTCTGTTTTCTTATGTATAAATATCCCGTTAAAACTACTATAACTTAAAACACGGTAGACCTAATACTATTGCTAATCCGGTGTTTATGACTCTGGGGTTTTATGACCCTCATTAATGACTTACGATTTGCGTCGGTGATCTTCGGAAATTGCCGAAAGATACGGAACAGTAGCGATCGATTGCTTCCATTCTCGATTAAATTTATCGGGTATTATGTGAGAAGACGGATTGTTGGATATGTAGCTAAGTTTTGAACGCAACTCAAACGTAACTCGTAAGTTCAGCACGCAACTCGCACGCAACTCGTACGCCGATGATCGCAGATATTTGGAGATCATAAGTTCAGTTCGCAACCTACACGCAACACACACGCAACCCACACGCAACCCACACGTAACCCACACGCAATTTACACGCAACCCATAGGTCGAATAGGTTACAAATTGACAAAATTGTTGATTTCGGTTGCGTTTGGTGCGTAGACAAATATATTTTTACACGCAACTCATAGGTTTCAGCATACGCTATAGTGTGAGGGCACCATTAGGTTTAATCAAAGTGAATATAATGCTCTATAGCTGGAATACTCGTAAAGCGTCTAATAACTGGGCAGAAATATGAATCTAAAGAAAAATTTACACAAAGAAATTTTACGAAAAAGAAGAAATGTTATCAAAAAGAAAAACATGTTAACACGAGAAAAAATGTTCTAGGGTCGGGGTAAAAAAATAGGGTAGGTCGGGAAACCAGAAATAAACATATTTTACGCCTTAAAAATTAAACACGTTTATCTAAATTTGAGGACAACGTACATGAACGTACGTCCCGTTTTACTCTATGAAATAAGACGAGTATAAATATTAGCTTATCCCGTTTTTGTGTAAGTTATACTGTCCGGTCCGGTTTAAAATACGGGAATAGAAGTTTAAACCTATACACTAGTTGCCATAGCGCAATCGAGAATAAATATTTAATCGGCTGGCGAGGTCTCTGCTCTATCAATAGGTAAAAGATTGGCGTTTTAAATCAGTATAGCCTGTAGTGTTATATATATTGATTTGTCTATTTTGACATACGGGTAGATTTTGCAATATATGCGGGTATCGGTTCGTAAATACGAGACATTAAACAACTTGAGACTTTTTGGACAAAGTATATCGCCCGGCAGTGACCAATTAGGGAATTTATTTCAGGTAAGAAACCAGTAAATTGTGGACTTTATTATCTATTTCGTGATATTGTCGTACTTATGTATATTATGTAAACATTGAATCTGCTTGTTTCAACTGGCTCAGCTGAGCACAGATGGAACAGAATAACCGTCTACTGCAAGAGTAAATCAATGCGTACATTTACGGTGATATCAATTAGATAGTATCGTGTGTTGATAGGCACACGAACACATACACGTACTTTTTGTTATTAAAATTACAGGTTAAGGGTGTTATTATTATATAGTGATTCTAACTTGAGTGTATATATCAGTACTGGTCAGAAATGCTGACCGCTATATATGATGGTTTCCAGTCGTTTTCCCCACCCTACTGTTTCCTCCAGGATGTTACCTCCCCTTTATATATTATATAATGATATGATGATTCTTGATAAAATATTTTAGTAGTACATGTATCTTTATTTGTCATTTAATATCATGATGACAACATTTTTTTTGTAAAGGATACAACTCAAAACGTGTTGTTTGTTGGGGTAGATCTATCATACCGATAAGGTTTAGTCCATAATTTTAGACATCTACATGCCCCTTTTATTAAAATTTAAAGTCGAACAATACATAGGTAAGGCCTAAAAAAAATTATTGTTTCCGGTGACCCGACCGACCCTATTTTTTGCCGCCGACCCTAAACATTTTTGGCCAAAAAATTTTTTTTTTAAATGGGATAGATCTATCAGGTAATTTCTTTTATTTACCTATAATGGTGTGAAAAACCTATTTCAAAGTTAATCTTTAATCTTAAAAAAAGCAAGCCTGCAAATTTCCTATATAGTCTTATAGTCTGATAAATTTTATTTATTTTTTTATAAAAAATGCTAAGTTGATACAAGTATAGACAAGCTCTTCGGCTGCAATTTTTCTTTAAAATTAGAGAATGGAAAAAATTGCAGATCGGAAAAATTGCTGAATGATTTGAATGGTAATCATTTAACAATTCCAATTTTCGTGCATATATTATTAAGAATCACTTGGTATAGAAATACAAGGGAACCCATATGGGAACACATTGGAAGCTTAGTTAATTGCATCAATACATAACATACTTCTTTTTCATGTAACCATAACACATTAGGATTATCTGTATCTAACACTGTAATGAATGGTATAAAAATAGCCTTTACTGCTAGACAGATTCCACCAGATTTTCTTATATTAATTTCTTTTCGATGTTTAAAATCTGGTGTAATTTGTTTAGATTACAAGTCCACATACATTTAATGACAGAATAGTTATCGATTTGCTACCATCGTTTACATGTAAATATTTTGCACAATTATCCGGTGATCTGTTACCACGGATACTGGGTATTTCAGTGAGTTATATTTCTGATTTTGACTTGTTTTACCTCGGGCCCTTATTGATGTTACCCTTGGTTAGAGGGACGCTAACTTACTACAAAATATCAAATAAAAATTATCTTGCCGAAATGGCTAGCTACAATGAGTGGACATTTCACATTTAACATTTAACTGAAATATTCAGATGTGTGTGTATTTGCGTTTAATTATCGTCGCCGCCGGTTTCCCATATTAGTCATTTTAGATTTTGGAGGATATATAGTGCATGATACAGGAGATGCCCCACTTCCAGAAACACCCCTGGTTCTTTTACGTGCTCAAGGTAAAGCATTGTACACGGGACCTCGGTTTTTTGTCATATCCGAAAGACTATTAGTCGTGTTAGTGGTGGATCGAACCTGCGACTTCTGGATTACAAGTCCATCTCGTTACCACTGGTCCACGGATCCGCTACTAAGTTCAGTTGTATCTGCGAAGTCTGTTTTATTACCGGTATGGTATAAACTGTTGTCTTAAGGTGCAGAGGACGTGTTTGTGTATTGACAAGTTTACCAATATTACACCTACATGGATTAACTGTATAGTTCGGTTTTATTAATCGCGAAAGTATGAATATAGAGGTAGTTCGATCAGCAACTATAGTGACTATGGTTGAATGATAAAACTCAGTCTAGTTCATCTATGGTCTAGTTACTCTGGTCACTCTTAGAATTTGGAGAGTTGAAAATACTATAGAGGTGTTCCGAATATCGACTATAGTTCAACCGTACTAAATCGGTGGTTGAACCATAGTTAATGTTCGGAACACGTCTATATAGTATTCAAACCTCCAAGTACGAAGAGTGACCAGAGTAACTAGACCATAGATGAACTAGACTGAGTTTTATCATCCAAACATAGTTACCATAGTCACTATAGTTGCTGATCGAACTACCTCATATTATCTGGAACATCACATTTCAAAATAGGTGTCTTGAAATAGTCATGCTTGTCCGTAAGCTTGACGGAGAAAAAGCCGAGGTTGTGTTTTGATAGAAAAGTGAACCAAACAGCAGATATAGCTTTACGCATGAGAGTATTTCCTTACCTAAATTGACATGTATCGGTCCTGAAAGTTCATACACCTGTTCGCGGTCAATCTAGCATCACTATACTACAGTTTGTATAATATGCATTTAAAAGATGTTTTACATACCGATCAATGTAGACAAAATTATTTAAGTATTTTTTTAATATCAAACGTATTTTGGAATAAAGAGAAAGTATACTAGATCATGCTGTCAAGTTTTCTTTAATTATACAAAGAAAGATATAAAAAACAACTTTATTTTCAGTACACACACCTCAGTTGCTATTTTGGAATAAAAACCATAATTTGTATTTTTTTGAAAAATCTCGATATCATTCTTATCTTTGTATCCATGTATTTTATAACCATTGTGCAATTAGCCTGATTTACCGGGCTACATGTACACTTTGACAGTACTAACTACAAATGTAAACCTTCAAAGAACTTATTTATTTTTTCAAATAGTTTATAATATTACAGCAGTAATAGTTGAATGACTTATAACGGTAACACAGTATACATTTCATCTTGCTATATTATGTAGTTTCCAAAATATCGCATATTGGTTTATACATGTATGTTGTCATTTAATAATTTATAATTAAATTTGAAATATAATGAATGAAAAAAAAACACAAAAAAGATGAAAAATAAAATAAATGCGAATCGAACTGTACAGCTGTCGTTACGACGCATTGGTGAAATAAAAAGGCGCGCGCAGATTGAATGATAGAACAGTTTTGTTCATTTTGAAAAAGATTTTGAAATGTGTTTCTGACATTACACACATAACGGGACAATGTGACAATCAAGCAACAAACGTCGAACAAATATGGCCGATAATGAATGTCCCGAAAGTCTATTTATCATTAATACAAACAATGGCATTAATAGCTTGTCCCTGATACAGTAGATTTGCTTTGAAAGGGGGACAATTATCAGTATTGAACTGGATCAATGGACTTGGTGAAAAGACTTTTGTTCCATGAAACAAAGGGACGTGGTGCTCATTATTAATTACACTCGTGTCTTCCTGGTGTGCGAAATAGAATATATGTCTATATGGGACAAAATGTTTGCTTTTCATTGTTATTTGTTCACGAAATATTTCAATCTCGGACGTATTGTTCTATACACTCGCTGAGGCCATAATTAAACAATTGTTTGTTTGGCTTAACCCTACCTACCCATAACAATGTCCCATACTCGTAATTTATTTTAGGGGTCCGAATGGGAAATGTTTAGCAGCATATTAATATCTCTACTGTGCTTTGTTTAATCTGTATATATGTTTTGCTCTCCCACTTGGAGGAAATAAACAACCCAACACTTCTATGACAATAAAAATGATAAAAATAAAATAATTACAGTCAAACCTGTCTATAAAGACCACCCATGGGAACAGCAAAATGTGGTCTTTGTTTACAGATGGTCTCTATTAACAGATTAAATATCATTGAAAATGGTCTGATGGGAGATAAAATTGGTGGTCTTTGCAGACAGGTTTTGCAATAGTGGTCTTTGTTCGCAGGTGGTCTTTAACACAGGTTTGACTGTATCTACCCATCTAAATTTTGCTGGGTAGGATTAAGCCTGAAAACCATTGATTGCCAATGTTTATATAACACAGAGTGCAAAAGTTCGTACAGTGGTTAAAGTATTATTGAAGTTTTAATGGACGGTGATTCGCCGATTCTTCTAACGGTCATAATCCAACTTTACATGTCGGTTATCTAATCTAAACATATATACACTTGTACAACTTTGTAAAGCAACAAGTGACAGGTTTCAAGCCATTAAAACTGGATACATATGTTGTGAGTAATCATTTTATTCGCTGTACAATAGGAATACATAAGTATGTTTTGGCGAGTGTAAGTCATATGGTTCTTAACACATGAGATTCTCTCCCTTTATCCCTTCTAGAGTTTTCTCCCTTTAACTTCTTTGTAGTATATGTATATACTATAAAGGGAGAGAACTCGTGGCAATCGTACGGTTCCAGATATAGGAGATTCTCTCCCTTTATTCCTTGTAGAGTTTTCTCCCTTTAACTCTTCTATAGTATATGTATATATTATAAAGGGAGATAACTCGTGACAATTTCCAGTGATTGTATGGTTCTGGACACAGGAGATTCTGTCTCGTTAACCCTTCTAGAGTTTTCTCCTTTTAACTAGTCTGTAGTATATGTATATACTGTAAAGGGAGATAACTCGTGATGATAAAGGGAGATAATTCTACAGCCAATAAAGGGAGATCATTCTAAAGGCAATAAAGGGAGATAATTCTAGAGGGAATAAAGGGAGAAAATTCTAGAGATGATAAAGGGAGAGAATTCTAAAGGCAATAAAGGGAGATAATTCTAGAGGGGATAAAGAGAGAGAATTATAGAGGAGAGAAAATTATAGAGGGGATAAAGGGAGATAATTCTAGAGGCAATAAAGGGAGATAATTATAGAGGGGATAAAGGGAAATAACTTGTTGTACAGTCCCCTGTGGTTCTGGGTGGTATTTTGCTGGTAAACACCTCTCAAATTAGAGATTAGATTGGTACATGTAGTATGGCACTTGCAAACAACTTGAGCTTATTGATTAATTGTTTTTAAAAATGCATGTAAAGTTACGTATAGACCGTTCTTATCTGATAACGACTTCAAGGGAAATATCAACATCGATTACGCCATCTGTCGGTAGAAAATTGTTAGATATGTGCACTAAATGTTTTCCTGCTGTTGGGCCTTACTGTGTTTTATTCTTGTTAAACGTCAACCTTAGTTCGCCAAACCTAGCTACCTATTCGAAACAACACACAAAGTCGGCTCGATAAAACGCCAAGTCAGATAATAGCCTATGTATCATTTCACATGTTTTAATGAGGTAAACATTGATAAAACATTAGAAGTCTAATAGAAAAAACGGACCTGTTTTCTCTCACCATTTTCAGACATGCAAGTTAACAAAATATTTACAAAAACATACGTAAATATGACACAGTGGTTAGTTTCCTTACAAAAGTGTTTTTTTTTGGGCTCAAAGAGCTCAAAACCTAGGCGCATGCGGACGCTTCATAAAAATATAAAATGGCAGGGCCTTACCGTTATATATTTAAATAATCCAGTTATTATTCCCGATTCTTCAGTGTAGCTATAGTGCTGTTTTATTAACAGCGAACGCATGAATATCTTACATATATATATTTATTTATTGAAGTCTCATCTTTGTACAAAACATAGATATACATGAAAGTTCATGGGTTGGTCCTGAAAGTTCATGGGTTGGTCCTGAAAGTTCATGGGTTGGTCCTGAAAGTTCATGGGTTGGTCCTGAAAGTTCATGGGTCAATCCTGAAAGTTCATGGGTCAATCCTGATAGTTCATGTGTCAATCCTGAAAGTTCATGGGTTGGTCCTGAAAGTTCATGGGTTGGTCCTGAAAGTTCATGGGTTGGTCCTGAAAGTTCATGGGTCGGTCTTGAATGTTTGTACACTTGTTTGCTGTCAATCTAACAGCACTAGACCAAGACACACAGTCGCTTGTTCACGCATTCACAAGGAAGCCCGTGCCTACAATAGGACAAGAACAGAGACAAACAAAATGCCAAAATAAATGCTAAGACATTGCTTGAGAATGCATCACCTGCCTCTTGATTCGGAATGTTCATTGTAGACACACCTTCACCATCACCTTCAAACAGTCAGAAACAAGGGGTGGATAGTTTTCTGAATCAGCCCCTTATCTACAATAGCTCTGATACAAGGGTCCACATTTTTACAATATTATAGCAGTATTAGTTGAAGGACTGTATAACGATAAAACAGTGTACATTTCATCTTGCTATATTATGTAGTTTAAAAAATATCGCTTAAAAAGCAAATATGGCAGAATTTAATTTTATATCCATTGAATTTAAAACCTACGTACAATCTAGTCTTTGTTTTCATTGCGATTCGTGCACGATTTTGACAGCATATTGCTGTTTGTACTGCAGAATCAGAGGGGAACCCACATTTTTGCTAATATAGTTTGTATATATCAATTAATCACGTGTTTTCTTTTTCAGAAATCAGAAATCTAAACGTGAGAGAGTTGCAAAATGTCTGAGGTATGTTAATTTATTTATATAAAAAAAACAAAAAAACAGAAATATAATTACTGTCAACATTTTGTCACCTTACAACTTGAGACTAAATGTGTCCTTTGAACATGAATCTCCCGCTATGGACTCCAGAGTGGGATGCTAATTCCCCACTTCTCGGATCTATTAAAAATCTGGTCTATATCCAGAATCATTGAATGTGTCTGCTTCCTACCTGTCATGATTCTGTCTAAAGTTCTGAGAATCCACCCCCTCCCCGAGATAAAATATTGTCAGGTCTGGATTTAATAGCTTGTTCTGTATCTTCAGTCTGATTCTGTTTATATTTTACTAGAAAGTCGACCAAGCCCAATTGATGCGATATATCGACATCGAGAAGGAAATACAAAATCTCGAAGCTCAAAATGTGTTGAAGAATTATGAAGTACGCTTCAAAGCCTCTGCAGATGTCGAAGAAACGATAAAATCTGTCGACGTTACGTTACAGGCGCTTACCTTAGCAACGTAAGTTTAATATTTCTATACAGTAGAACCTCTCCATAGGTCGGCTGTTAAGGTTGCAATAGCAATAGCAAGGTGCCAGCAAGAGGTACAGAGCGCATCCTCTCCATTGCAACATCCATTGTGACGCACTGTTTGGCTGTTTTTGTGAGATTAATGTTAAACCTAGAGGTTAAATAATTTCGTTAATTTAAAGACAAGTGTGTAGCTAGCTGTGTGCAAAATATGCCGTATCGTAAACTTGATTATGGAAAACTAGAAAAATGTGCAAGGTGAGTATTTGTATGCAGACTGGGATATAAATTTTCTGAATAAATAACGCTTCAACATTTATTGTGTTGCTTGTGAAAATGTTATCAGATTACCAGATTATACCACAAACACACCACAAAAAAATGTTTCTGGGGAATCATGCCCTTAGAACCTCGCCCTAGGATTGTTTGCGTGCACATTCTATCAGCTCAGGCTACGCCCTTGAACTCTGATCATAAGTCAGTTGCCAGGAGCTTAGACAGAGCTAGTACAATGTGTACGCAAGCAATGAGCATTATCCTGTGGAAAATAACAATTTTCTAGAATGCTTTTGATGCTAACTGGCGACATTTTCATAAGCAATAGAGTGAAATGTGCTTAACCATTTTTGTCGAATTTTTAAATTTAGACCATGCGCAAAGCTGTGTATTTTGCATGTATACATACAATCTGGTAGATACATGTCTGACTACTGGCCAAATATAACTGAAATTCGGCTGGATGAACTTAATGTAACCAGGGCTGTCTTTCTAATTTTGGGGAATGGGGCCGGGGCCGTGTAAAGGGGAATTTTGCGTCGTTTTTTACTAAAAAGAATCAATACCTAAATACATTTTAATGTAGATTTCACATTCCACAATAGCAAATTCAGATTCGAGAATGTATCTAAAAGTTAAGAGCTCTATTTCTCATGTTTGAGAGTGTTTTTGATTGGAAAACCACAATTTTTTTCTTCTGATACTGGAGGGGAATTTTGACCTAAATTTGGGGAAATATATATTCTTCTACCTGGGGAATGGGGCTGATTTTCGTCCCCAAAAATCGTCAAAAGACAGCCCTGGTCACTATCATTTCATCATTGAGTTCTCGTTGAAAACAGGAAAAAGGAAAAGAAAGATGTGGACGAAATGCAGAAAAAGTCTTCGTCGGATATCCAAAGTATGTTCCAAGATCAGGCCTCGTTCAATGCCAAACTGTCACAGGAGCAGGTACTGATGTCGTAAAAAAAAGAAAACTGGATGCGAACTTCTTACAAAACTAAAAAAAATCCGCTAAACAAATCCTGAGCCAACTAACTTTTTCGGTTATAAAATTATCTGAAATTCAACTTGTTTTGCCTACAAGATTGTTGACAATTTTAAATTCATTATTTCTGAGAACATTTATCAACCTATATGGCTTAGGCTTAATGATCACATTTGTGTGAATTTTGCATCCAGATTGTATTACTTTCTTTGTTTGTATATACATGTAATACGAAATAATTTGCTGGTGATGTCATAGACATCACTGATGATGTCATACAACTTGATGACATCACCTATGATGTCATACAACTTGATGACATCATGGATGACATCATCAACTATAAGCGATGTCATCTAGCATTCTTGCTTGACTTAAAAATGTTTGTTTTATGTTTAAATATTAATTTTTATAGAAGAAAAGAAAAAGCTGATGTAGACATTTTGTTGAGGGGAAGTATTAAAGAAACATTGAGTAAAAAGGCTTTGGAGAAGAAACTGACTAAGGAACAGGTTATTGGCTGCACAGTGTGACAGGGATTTAAGAACTTGGCTGCACTGTGTGACAGGGTTTTAGGACTTGGCTGCATGGTGTGACAGGGTTTTAGGACTTGGCTGCATGGTGTGACAGGGTATTTAGGTCTTGTCTGCACAGTGTGACAGGGTTTTTAGAACTTGGCTGCAGGGTGTGACATGGTATTTAGGACTTGTCTGCACAGTGTGACAGGGTTTTAGAACTTGGCTGCAGGGTGTGACAGGGTATTTAGGACTTGTCTGCACAGTGTGACAGAGTTTTTAGGACTTGGGTGCAGGGTGTGACATGGTATTTAGGACTTGTCTGCACAGTGTGACAGGGTTTTTAGGACTTGACAACATGGTGTGACAAGGTATTTAGGACTTGTCTGCACAGTGTGACAGGGTTTTAGAACTTGGCTGCATGGTGTGACAAGGTATTTAGGACTTGTCTGCACAGTGTGACAGGGTTTTAGAACTTGGCTGCATGGTGTGACAAGGTATTTAGGACTTGTCTGCACAGTGTGACAGGGTTTTAGAACTTGGGTGCAGGGTGTGACAAGGTATTTAGGACTTGTCTGCACAGTGTGACAAGGTTTTTAGGACTTGACAACATGGTGTGACAAGGTATTTAGGACTTGTCTGCACAGTGTGACAGGGTTTTCAGGATTTGACTGCACAGTGTGACAGCATTCTTTTGCATTGGCTGAGGGGCAAGCGCTCAAACACCAAAACCCCCTATATTGTTTTAAATTAGTAATAATCTTTTTTTCACCAAAAATTAAGTTATAAATCACTAAATTTTTGTATTGTTAAATTATAGGACCTTCATGCACTGTAAATCTTTTAACATCATAAAATTGTCTGAAGTATTTTGTACACTGGGCTCCTGCTAATAAGGAGATTTCTTCAATGTATTGCCTGGTGCGGCCCCCTGTGGATCTTGTTTCAACATTGCCTAGTGGGGGGGAGGGGGGGGGGCGTGTGCAGTTTCTTTACCTGATACAATATTCTCCCCCTTGCAACCTTTCATTACTGACTTTCTTAGTTTGTTCTGTGAAGTATTCCATCCATAAAATTTTACCCCCCCCCCCCAGTTTGTTCTCTAAATTCTCCGTAGTTGTTTTTAATAGTTGGCCAGACCATTCCTTGCACCTTGAACCCCCTCAGTTCCTAATGTGATGTAGACTGTTGTTTTGCCGGGGGTCTGTGTGGGGAGGCATTGTATTTTTTTTTTTTTTTGGGGGAGGCATTGTATTATGTATGTGGCGTTCCCTGTAACAACTTAATCTCTTACACGTGTCTGTCCGTACTCTGGCTTTAGGTTTGTGTTGTTCATATCTTAATAAGTATTTTACCTACAGTACCAAAACTGCATAGGAATATTAGGTTTAACATGAAATTGCGCACCTGGGGTTTTCCTATTGGATTTATTTAGTAAGAGAAGAGTTATTCCCCTTGATTGAGTAAAAGGTGGGGAACCTGTGGATGCATTCTACTTTTACTCAGAGTTTTCGTGTGATGCTAGATAAACAAGATATTGTTCTATTTGTATCTTAAATGTATGATTTTTTCACTACACATTTTGTATTTTCTTTAGGAAGAGTATTTGGAAGCCAAAAACAAAGAAGAGGTTGCTAGGCAACAGTTGCAGGATCTTAAAAAGCAACAAAAAGAGCTTGAGGGCAAAGCAAATGAAATTAAGGGATCAGCGGATAAATTAAGGACTCTGTATGAAGAACGAGACAATTTACTGTGTAAGTCACCCCACCCATGTTCTGACTCAACCCCGCCCATGTTCTGACTCAACCCCGCCCATGTTCTGACTCAACCCCGCCCATGTTCTGACTCAACCCCGCCCATGTTCTGACTCAACCCCGCCCATGTTCTGACTCAACCCCGCCCATGTTCTGACTCAATCCCGCCCATGTTCTGACTCAACCCCGCCCATTTTCTGACTCAACCCCGCCCAATTTCTGACTCAACCCTGGCGTTTTTCTTGGTATTTGGGAAAAGGGCCCCTGGTCAAATTGGACAGTGTTAAAATGGGAAAAATGTATAAACGAGTACTTTTAAACAGATAATTGTAATTAATGAATAGACAAAATCTGGAATTCGCTATAAATGGGTTTTTACCAGGGGTATAAACAAAAAATAACTTTAGATCCATTGTAGTCAGACATTACATACAGTCATTGTTTCCATTGCGAGTTGAGCACGATGGTATATTGCTAAGAGGGATACATCCATTTTTATACCAATTCGGAGTATATCTATTTAGACTTCATATATCTTGCCTTATTTTGTCTAATAATACTGTAGATATTTTACAAAGTGTTAAATTATAAGTAAATACATTAAAACCTCACTTAAAGACCATCTCAATAATAAGACAACCTTAATAATAAGACAACCTTAATAATAAGACAACCTTAATAATAAGACAACCTTAATAATAAGACAACCTTAATAATAAGACCACCTTAATAATAAGACAACCTTAATAATAAGACCACCTCAATAATAAGACAACCTTAATAATAAGACAACCTTAATAATAAGACCACCTCAATAATAAGACAACCTTAATAATAAGACAACCTTAATAATAAGACCACCTCAATAATAAGACAACCTTAATAATAAGACAACCTTAATAATAAGACAACCTTAATAATAAGACAACCTTAATAATAAGACAACCTTAATAATAAGACCACCTCAATAATAAGACAACCTTAATAATAAGACAACCTTAATAATAAGACCACCTCAATAATAAGACAACCTTAATAATAAGACCACCTCAATAATAAGACCACCTCAATAATAAGACAACCTTAATAATAAGACCACCTCAATAATAAGACCACCTCAATAATAAGACAACCTTAATAATAAGACCACCTCAATAATAAGACCACCTCAATAATAAGACCACCTCAATAATAAGACCACCTCAATAATAAGACCACCTCAATAATAAGACCACCTCAATAATAAGACCACCTCAATAATAAGACAACCTTAATAATAAGACCACCTCAATAATAAGACAACCTTAATAATAAGACCACCTCAATAATAAGACAACCTTAATAATAAGACAACCTTAATAATAAGACCACCTCAATAATAAGACAACCTTAATAATAAGACCATCTCAATAATAAGACAACCTTAATAATAAGACCACCTCAATAATAAGACCACCTCAATAATAAGACCACCTCAATAATAAGACCACCTCAATAATAAGACCACCTCAATAATAAGACCACCTCAATAATAAGACCACCTCAATAATAAGACCACCTCAATAATAAGACCACCTCAATAATAAGACCACCTCAATAATAAGACAACCTTAATAATAAGACCACCTCAATAATAAGACAACCTTAATAATAAGACCACCTCAATAATAAGACAACCTTAATAATAAGACCACCTCAATAATAAGACAACCTTAATAATAAGACCATCTCAATAATAAGACCACCTCAATAATAAGACCACCTCAATAATAAGACCACCTCACTAATAAGACCACCTCAATAATAAGACCACCTCAATAATAAGACCACCTCAATAATAAGACAACCTTAATAATAAGACCACCTCAATAATAAGACAACCTTAATAATAAGACCACCTCAATAATAAGACAACCTTAATAATAAGACAACCTTAATAATAAGACCACCTCAATAATAAGACAACCTTAATAATAAGACCATCTCAATAATAAGACAACCTTAATAATAAGACCACCTCAATAATAAGACAACCTTAATAATAAGACCACCTCAATAATAAGACCATCTCAATAATAAGACAACCTTAATAATAAGACCACCTCAATAATAAGACCACCTCAATAATAAGACCATCTCAGTAAGAAGACTAATTTTCAAGGGTCATAAGGGTGGTCTTATTAATGAGGTTTTACTGTATAGTATCGATGAAGAGCAAGCATATTGGTTTGCACATGTCTGTTAGTCGGTCAGTCGTTTGGTCGGTCGGTAGGACCGTAATCTTTTCTTTTCCTACCAAAAAATAAAGAACCCCTTGACCTATCATCCTCAAACTTGGTCCACTTATTCATCTTGGGTAGCAGTTGAACCCTATTGATTTAGGAGTCATGCGCTCAAAGGTCAAGGTTGCAGAGGTCAGTTGTACATAAACCATTTCCGATCGATAACTCGAGAACCCCTTAAATAATCATCCTCAAACTTAGTCCACACATTCATCTTTGGTAGCTTATGATTTTGGGGTCAAGGGGTGAAGGGTTAAGGTCACAGGTCAATTGTTTTTAAAACACCTCCCGTAATTGGAATGTTCAGTTTGACAAAATTGTGGACTTCTAGTGTACATGACTATCTATATAAATTTAAGGTCAGTTCATCACATAAATGAGGAGACGTGGCCGTGGTCCAGTGGTTAGTGCGCTGGACTTGTAACCCTGCGATCTGGGTTCGATTCCCGGTTGTGGCAGGTCATACCCTTCCATGAAAATTTGACAAAAATGTCGATTTTCCTCCACATGTGGAGAAGATGCCGGCTCCTTGTGGAAGGGTAAGTTAGTACTGGTAAGAATTCAGTCCAGGAAAAACTGGTTAGGTGAACCGGCCGCCGTATATAACTGAAATATCGTTGAGAAACGGCGTTAAACCCGATGAAACAAACAAACAAACAAACATAAATGAGGTTAGCTTTTTCATTACCTACAGTTAACAAAAAATCTGTTTACTGTTACTGTTTCTAAAAAGGGCACTTATCAAACTTTGCATCCAAGAAACTCCTTTTGTACCATTTTTACCACTAAACATTTCCAGCATGTATATTTGCACAGCATACTTCGAACTTGCTGATGCAATTGTACAAAATATAACATGTTTTACATACATCTCTCATTTAATTTCAGCCGACATTTTTGGGGGGGATTATGGCAGTGACAAAGAGAACAAGTTGGAGGCACAGTACGATGCTCTTATGGAGCGAAAACAGCGAGTGGGCGTCGCCAATTATAAGTGGAAAAGTGGGCGGGTCCTGTTAAACGAGGCAGTTAAACAGATGGCGTATGCTGTTCAGAAGTGGACAGAATTAAAAGCTACTAAGTAAGTTTTTCTATCTTCCAGTCTAAAACTGTGAATATACCCATAATGCAATGTAAAAAGCCCTTTTACTGTAGTACTTATATAATGTATAAAAAGTATGCTTTGAAAGGTTGCTGAATTATTTTTAACAACTTGTTCACAAAGATCATCTTTCAATTAACAGCAAGGTTATGCATTTCTCAAGGTCAATCTTTAAGGATATATTTAACGCTCATCCTTCGAAGAAGAGAGGGCATACTGGTTTGCACATGTCGGTCGATCTGTTCATCGGTCGATCCGTAACCTTTTCGTTTCTGATCAATAATTCAAAAACCCCTTCACCTATCATCCTCAAAATGTTCTACAAACTTCTCTTGTTACTGTATGACTTATGTGGTTCAAAAGTCAAAAAAAATCTTTTTGTGTGTGTTTGGTGACTTTTGGGGTCAATAAAAGTGGCAAGATGAAGGTCACTTATCATATGAACAAAAGTTCAGGCATTTCCTTTTGTCTATCAAGGTTTCAGATGACCCAAAATAGGTTAAGATTTTAGTAATAAATACTATAAAATTATAGCACATGGTCACACAATCCCATGTAATCACCTGAAATGCTTAGACAAAAAAACCTCAGACGAACGATTAAGAGGCAACAGGTTGATCCCCAGACTCTCTGCATGGTACATCGGTCTCAGCGGTGACAGATCGATTCCCCGACTCTCTGCACAGTACTTTGGTCTCACAGGTTACAGGTCGATCCCCAGACTCTGCACAATACTTTGGTCTCACAGGTTACAGGTCGATCCCCAGACTCTCTGCACAATACTTCGGTCTCAGCGGTGACAGATCGATTCCCAGACTCTCTGCACGGTACATCGGTCTCAGCGGTGACAGATCGATTCCCCGACTCTCTGCACGGTACATCGGTCTCAGCGGTGACAGATCGATTCCCTGACTCTCTGCACGGTACATCGGTCTCAGCGGTGACAGATCGATTCCCAGACTCTCTGCACGGTACATCGGTCTCAGCGGTGACAGATCGATTCCCCGACTCTCTGCACGGTACTTTGGTCTCACAGGTGACAGATCGATCCCCAGACTCTCTGCACAGTACTTTGGTCTCACAGGTGACAGATCGATCCCCAGACTCTCTGCATGGTACTTTGGTCTCACCGGTGACAGATCGATTCCCAGACTCTCTGCATGGTACTTTGGTCTCACCGGTGACAGGTCGATCCCTAGACTCTCTGCATGATACTTTGGTCTCACTGGGAACAAGGTGTGTTCACACATTGCACGTTTATTTCAGCCAAATGCAAGTTAAATATACCATTGCAACAGAGGTGCGGAACAATTTGGTGGCAGCTAAACAAAATGTTGACAGCACTCGAAAGTATTTGATAAACATAGAATTTCCTTATTGCAAAGAAGCAGAAATGTGTACCTTAGAACGCGCAGTAGCTAATATATATTCAGGTAAATTGTTTAATTTGACCAATGAAATTTTTAAGTCCATTTCACTGTTTTGCTCTTTATTCAGCCTCAATATTACGACCACCTCAATATTACGACCACCTCAATATTACTACCACCTCAATATTACGACCACCTCAATATTAAGACCACCTCAATATTAAGACCATCTCAATATTACGACCACCTCAATATTACGACCACCTCAATATTAAGATCACCTCAATATTAAGACCACCTCAATATTACGACCACCTCAAAATTAAGACCACCTCAATATTAAGACCACCTCAATATTACGACCACCTCAATATTAAGACCACCTCAATATTACGACCACCTCAATTTTACTACCACCTCAATATTACGACCACCTCAATATTACTACCACCTCAATATTACGACCACCTCAATATTAAGACCACCTCAATATTACGACCATCTCAATATTAAGACCACCTCAATATTAAGACCACCTCAATATTAAGTCCACCTAAATATTAAGACCAGTTTTCAAGGGTCCCAATGGAGGTCGTATTATCGAGGTTTCACTGTAGTTACAATCAGCTACTTGAAGTGGGTAGTAGACATATCTGCTTGTATTCTTAATTGTAAACTTTTGAATATTTAGTTTTTTGGATCCATTTATTATTGTGTTATTATATAATTGCCACATCTACAATATTTACCTCCCTTGTTCTGAATTGTCGGCCATTTTGATAGGCAAATTTCCTTTAAGTTTATAGGGAATAGTATGTAAACGATGATAAAACTAATCTGATAAATAAAAAATAACTTATTAATTATGCTCATGTGGGCATTTGGCTCAGTAAGTTGAAGAAAAAGTGGTTGTCACATGCAATTTCTCAATTATCTCATTTTTGGAAATTACCTATATAAGGGCTTATCAGTTTTGCCTACCAAAATGGCCGACAGTAAAGGACAAGGGAGGTAAATATTGTAGATGTTACATCATGTAGGAACTATGCATTGTTTATGGAAATATGAAAGGAATGTTATAATTGTGAATGAAAACAGAACTTACACTGAATTACTAACGATTCGCCACATTTGTATAACTATTAATTATCAATTAACGATAATTGTGGTTAATTGCCTCCATGTAATTCCTGTTATTTATGGCCGAAGAATTCCTTTGACATTGTCAAAATCACACGAGGTCCTGATTTTCTTGTATAGAAACCAGATTTTCATCCAAATTTCATTCATCACACCTGTGGAGAATCGTTATTCAATTGTGGCGAATCATTATTCAATTGTGGCGAAATGTTATTCAATTGTGGCGAATCGTTATTCAATTGTGGCGAATCGTTATTCAATTGTGGCGAATCGTTATTCAATTGTGGCGAATCATTATTCAATTGTGGCGAATTGTTATTTTACTGTTAAATTTTAGCTCCCCTTGCCATGTGGATTGTCTGTACATAGATTAAATGCACTATTTAGGAATATTATGCTCATTTTTTACCTAAACAAACATGAAATATATATTTCCTATAGTTAAAACATGTATTGAACCGTATTGGTGAAAGAAATATGTTTGTACATCATTAAATTAAAAAAACTTTTTTTTAACAATCAGGCTTTTTTACAAGTTTTGTCCGTTAGTAATATTGTAAAAAATATATTTTCAATCGGTTATACATTGCAATGGTTTTAATTAGAGATATTTTAGCCAATGTAACAACAATACTGGATGAAGCCAATTCAAACATTTCTTGTTCAGATGAGCCAGGTACATCTTTGAAGCCAAAGGAGTGTTTGACTTTTACCTGATATAATCAACTATATTACCCCTGATAATATTTGTTAAAACATCTTCGATATAGTTGGACCACGTTTACGCGGCAATCGTGAATATTAGTATAAATCCGTAAATTAATATGCATGAAATACTTAGAGCAACTTTTACTGTATAATGTATACTAATATTTGATGCTATGAAAGTCTTATATCAAACCCCTTCCTAGTTAAGGGCCATAACATAAACCTAAACCTTTTTCCGAATTGAAAGCAAACAAAACTCTAGATTGCCTTATTCCCTTATTAGGGTTATACAAAGATTTTTATTTTAGCTTGACAACGGCGCTTGCCAATATTATCCCCGACAACGTCACTTGCCAATATTATCCCCGACAACGGCGCTTGCCAATATTATCCCCGACAATGTCGCTTGCCGATATTATCCCCGACAACGGCGCTTGCCGATATTATCCCCGACAACGGCTCTTGCCGATATTATCCCCGACAACGTCGCTTGCCAATATTATCCCCGACAACGGCGCTTGCCAATATTATCCCCGACAATGGCGCTTGCCAATATTATCCCCGACAACGGCGCTTGCCAATATTATCCCCAACAACGGCTCTTGCCGATATTATCCCCAACAACGGCTCTTGCCGATATTATCCCCGACAACGTCGCTTGCCGATATTATCACCGACAACGGCGCTTGCCGATATTATCCCCGACAACGGCTCTTGCCGATATTATCCGCCGACAACGGCGCTTGCCAATATTATCCCCGACAATGGCTCTTGCCGATATTATCCCCGACAACGGCTCTTGCCGATATTATCCCCGACAACGTCGCTTGCCGATATTATCACCGACAACGGCGCTTGCCGATATTATCCCCGACAACGGCTCTTGCAGATATTATCACCGACAACGGCGCTTGCCGATATTATCCCCGACAACGGCTCTTGCCGATATTATCCCCGACAACGGCTCTTGCCGATATTATCCCCGACAATGGCTCTTGCCAATATTATCCCCGACAATGGCTCTTACCAATATTATCCCTGCCAAAGGCTCTTGCCGATATTATCCCTGACAAAGGCGCTTGCCGATATTTTCCACCGACAGCTCAAGCAGCTAGCCAGTGTGGTGGTGTTTTTGCACTTCTTATTAGCAATTCTAAAATTACAGTCGGACCTCGGTCGTTCAAATTAATCGTGTCTGAAATTTTGATTCGAATAATACATTGTTTCGAATAGCCCATTTCAATTTAACCTGCATAAGAAGATACATCGGGACCTGATATTTATTTCAGATGATACCAAGTATTCGGATCTAATGAGATCAGACTGTAATAGATTTCAGTATTCTTCAACAAATTATGATTTCATACATATTGTCACCCATAAAATCACTTGTGTCAATGGTATACATGTGAACTCTCCCGATTTCTGCGGAAGACTCCCGGATTTGACAGCCTACACACGCGTTCCTGGCCAGGAGCTGCGATCTCCCGGTCATTGAAATTACTTGTTAAACTGATAATCGATAGAGGTAAAATTGGGATACCAGTCCACGTTCTTGGGGTTATATAGATGCTCTTAACCATGGAATCAAGCACTTGGTGACACTGATCGAAATACAGCGTGACCAGTGCCTGTCATGTTGTTTATTCAAGTTTCACACGTTTCTATTGTATTCAGATATGAAAATTGGCAATAAAATTGTTAATTGGCAATAAAATTGTTAATTGGCAATAAAATTGTTAATTGGCAATAAAATTGTTAATTGGCAATAAAATTGTTAATTGGCAATAGAATTGTTAATTGGCAACTTTGTTAAGGGGATGAACCCCAGATTACAAATTAACTCACGGAATATTGCCATTAACAGCTGATGATATGGATAAAGACATTAATATTGACAAAATTGAGCGAAGGAAAAAAATCTCCAATTTTGAGACTGAATCTCCCAGTTTTTGAGGTGCAATCTCCCGATTTGCCTTCTGAAAAGGTTCACATGTATGGCAACATCGAATGTACGAACCTTGTACCCAAAGTTTTGACATGTCAGCATTTTTTGTTAACAACTAGCAACTTCATCTTGAATTTGACCAATGAAATTGATTGTTGCATGTTATTTTACCAATGAGAATGGTTTTAACTTGCATTGTTTTGTTACATAAATTTTGATTGGTTGAATTGGATTTTGAGTACAATTGCCACTGTAGAAAAGTTTTTGATGAGGGAATCTTGCATACTTCACTATAAACGTAATAATTTTCATTATGCTCAAAAAGCGTCTAAAATTGCTGAATCATGACCTTTTTGACTGACACAAATTCAAATTCATCCGGTCCGAAATTTTAGTTCTAATAATACATTGTTTCGAATAGCCCATTTCAATTTTACATGTATAAGAAGATGCATTGGGACCTGATATTTATTCGGAATCATACCGAGTATTCAAATAGAAGGATTTAGAATTATTGAACGATACTGAAATCATTTTGTATTCATCAGAGATCTGAATCTACAGTACCATATGTGTACGGAGACACGAAACAACAACGTTGCAGCCACGCAAAATATAATCAGTTGCATCAAATATCTCGGACCCAAAATAAAATTCCCCTACTGTACTGAAGAAGAGATGAACACCCTTGAAAAAGCAACAAGTAATATTTATAACGGTAAATTCTGACACACTGCGTGAGGGCATTTTATCTGGTTGTGGGGCGTGTTCTTATTTTCCAAACTTTGGGGGTAGAAATGAATTGTTTGAAGTAGAAATGTATTGTTTGGGGTAGAAATGTATTGTTTGGGGTAGAAATGTATTGTTTGGGGTAGAAATGTATTGTTTGAGGTAGAAATGTATTGCTTTGGGTAGGCATGTAGTGTTTGGGGTAGAAATGTATTGCTTTGGGTAAGCATGTAGTGTTTGGGGTAGAAATGTATTGTTTGGGGTAGAAATGTATTGCTTTGGGTAGGCATGTAGTGTTTGGGGTAGAAATGTATTGCTTTGGGTAGGCATGTAGTGTTTGGGGTAGAAATGTATTGTTTGGGGTAGAAATGTATTGCTTTGGGTAGGCATGTAGTGTTTGGGGTAGAAATGTATTGCTTTGGGTAGGCATGTAGTGTTTGGGGTAGAAATGTATTGCTTTGGGTAAGCATGTAGTGTTTGGGGTAGAAATGTATTGTTTGGGGTAGAAATGTATTGTTTGGGATAGAAATGTATTGTTTGGGGTAGAAATGTATTGTTTGGGGTAGAAATGTATTGTTTGGGGTAGAAATGTATTGCTTGGGGTAGAAATGTATTGCTTGGGGTAGAAATGTATTGTTTGGGATAGAAATGTATTGTTTGGGGTAGAAATGTATTGTTTGGGGTAGAAATGTATTGTTTGGGGTAGAAATGTATTGCTTGGGGTAGAAATGTATTGTTTGGGGTAGAAATGTATTGCTTGGGGTAGAAATGTATTGTTTGGGGTAGAAATGTATTGCTTGGGGTAGAAATGTATTGTTTGGGGTAGAAATGTATTGCTTGGGGTAGAAATGTATTGTTTGGGGTAGAAATGTATTGTTTGGGATAGAAATGTATTGTTTGAGGTAGAAATGTATTGTTTGGGGTAGAAATGTATTGTTTGGGGTAGAAATGTATTGTTTGGGGTAGAAATGTATTGTTTGGGATAGAAATGTATTGCTTGGGGTAGAAATGTATTGTTTGGGGTAGAAATATATTGTTTGGGGTAGAAATCTGTTTTGTTAGTAGAAATCTATTGTTTGGGTATATTGAAACATTTAATTCATCTTGGAAGGGGGAGGTGCAATCCTGCTACGGGTCTATTCTGATGTGGCCTGTTGGTGAGCCGTCAGCTAGTTAAATAATGCTTACTGTGTGCCTTCCTGCCTGGTGCATGGCATAAAAGGATAGGAATCTGTAAGTAAGTAGGTGTCTCGTAAGTAAAAAATGGATGACCCTTTAAGTAGGGGTGACACTGTAATATATAAATACTTTAGTAATATCTGTTCTATCTTGCTGTATTTCATACAAAAATCTGATTGCATTCATAACAAGAAATAACAAGACTGATGACTAAAGAATCATTCTATTTCGGAACTCTGATTTCACCAGATGGGGTACGCTACGGGAAAGTGAATTATCTTTTTGAGACACGCTGTGTGGAAAGTGAATTATCTTTTCCAGACACCCCGTTTGGTACCTCTCCACTAAAAATATGAACCAATCAAATCGTAACCTTCCTTACCTTGCTAGAAAATAATAATTCATAATATTAAAGAGTTACTTCCCTTTCCTGTTTAAAATAATCCATACAACAAACACTTTTAATTGTTTTTCAAAGAGTTACCTCCCTTTCCTGTTTAAAATAATCCATACAACAAACACTTTTAATTGTTTTTCAAAGAGTTACCTCCCTTTCCTGTTTAAAATAATCCATACAACAAACACTTTTAATTGTTTTTCAAAGAGTTACCTCCCTTGTTTTGTGAGAAAAATGAAAATGTACGAAATAAATTTTGTAATTTATGAAAGAATGATTTCCCCTGGCCTGTTTGTTAGAATCAACAAACACTTTTAATTGTTTTTCAAAGAGTTACCTCCCTTGTTTTGTGAGAAAAATGAAAACGTAAGAAATAAATTTTGTAATTTATGAAAGAATGATTTCCCCTGGCCTGTTTGTTAGAATCAACAAACACTTTTAATTGTTTTTCAAAGAGTTACCTCCCTTGTTTTGTGAGAAAAATGAAAATGTAAGAAATCAATTTTGTAATTTATGAAAGAATGATTTCCCCTGGCCTGTTTGTTAGAATCAACAAACACTTTTAATTGTTTTTCAAAGAGTTACCTCCCTTGTTTTGTGAGAAAAATGAAAATGTAAGAAATCAATTTTGTAATTTATGAAAGAATGATTTCCCCTGGCCTGTTTGTTAGAATCAATCAAAAAAATCAACAAACACTTTCAAAGATTCAGATCGCTGTTCTATAGTCCAAAAATTTGAAAAAGTATAAAAAAAATAATTTTGAATCTGGATTTTCAAAGAGTTGTGTGCCCTTGTTTGTAGATATGCTAGACCCGAAAAGACATAAATATGCGTTCGAATGTTACCATACAACAATGAAACGAGGAGCGGCACTACTTCAGTGGTTCGATAACGTACGTCCGAAATATCATTTATATAATTATTCTGATTGGTGTTAAGCACACTGGGTAAAGGGTTATTGTGTTTTTAGCACGAGTGCATCAACTTTTGTTACTCAAACTCTGATTCTGCTTTTTAATCTTGAAAAAAAAACGATGCTTCTGACGTTTTGATATAAGTTGGCAAGTTGCCAGAAGATTTGAATACAATAAACCTACAAATTCTTGCCGAGGCAATGGAGGCAATGTTATATGGATGTCATATCACCGAGGCAATGTTATATGGATGTCATATCGCCGAGGCAATGTTATATGGATGTCATATCACCGAGGCAATGTTATATGTATTTCATACCGCCAAGGCAATGTTATATGGATGTCATATCACCGAGGCAATGTTATATGGATGTCATATTGCCAAGGCAATGTTACATGGATGTCATATCGCCGAGGCAATGTTATATGGATGTCATATTGCCGAGGCAATGTTACATGGATGTCATATCGCCGCGGCAATGTTATATGGATGTCATATCGCCGAGGCAATGTTATATGGATGTCATATCGCCGAGGCAATGTTATATGGATGTCATATCGCCGAGGCAATGTTATATGGATGTCATATCACCGAGGCAATGTTATATGGATGTCATATCGCCGATGCAATGTTATATGGATTTCATAACGCCGAGGCAATGTTATATGGATGTCATATCGCCGAGGCAATGTTATATGGATGTCATATCGCCGAGGCAATGTTATTTGGATTTCATATCGCCGAGGCAATGTTATATGGATATCAAATCGCCGAGGCAATGTTATATGGATGTCATATCGCTGAGGCAATGTTATATGGATGTCATATCGCCGAGGCAATGTTATATGGATGTCATATCGCCGAGGCAACGTTATATGGATGTCATATTGCCGAGGCAACGTTATATGGATGTCATATCATCGAGGTAACGTTATATGGAAGTCAGATTGCCGAGGCAATGTTATATGGATGTCATATCGCCGAGGCAATATTATATGGATGTCATATCGCTGAGGCAATGTTATTTAGATTTCATATCGCCGTTGCAATGTTATTTGGATTTCATATCGCCGACTATTTCGAAACTATTATATTTGTGGAATTGCATCAACCAAATTACATCAAGCATTTTATTTTCACAGAATGATATCGACCGCAAAAACCACTACCGTAAAGTGCAAGAAACATTTTTGAAGCGCTTTAGTGTCTCATTGCTCTCATTGTCATCCGCATGGTCTACTTGAAGTACCGCCATATTCATCGTCTCAAGAAAATAGTACATGTAAAGACCTCTGATTTTATTATGGACGAGTATTATGGCTGATTTGTCGGGGATATATCAATTATTGAATGGTGGGAGTCTTGATATAAAAGGGACCATAGATGAAGTTATAGTGTGTTCCAGATATAAAAGGCTTTTTTGGATTATTTTTGTCATTTTTTGGCAAATAAGTTTACACAAATATTCGCGTATTAATGTCTAATACTATAATATGGCAAACGTGGAGTCTTGCCTTGGAAGCTCCTCCCAGGACCTTCAGTCCTTTGATTCTGGGTTTGCAGGACCTTCTCACTAAGGGTTATAATTGCATGCTTGTGTATGGTTTTATATACTTTTGGGCAGATAAGTGTTCGAATTATTGCCCTTCAGTTTTCTGACCAGAATTTTACAAAAAGAATTTTAATTCAATCTCCTGCATTAGTCTTAGTCATGGAGAAATCTGACAGATACTAGCGATTACTGTAAAAAATTCAGCTAATGTTTCTGAAACACTGGACCTGTTGTCATGGAAACAAGTAGGTGTCTGCATTATAGTTGTTGTAAATACTCAGTTCTATTTATAGAAAAAGCAGATTTTTTTCAATCAGGGTAACAATCTGATACTCTTACCGCAGCAAGGAATGGTTGAGATTTTAGGTTATTGATTCGGCAGTTTAGTTCCAAAAACACCAGTAGGTCTGCAGAGAGAAGATACACAAATATTTTACAGTTTTTTCTCTACTACCATCCATGTATTCAGCAGTGGAATGTCTTGAGTAACAAACAAACTAGGATTTGATGTCTGATTCACAATTTATGTGTTGGTGTTTCTTGTATGATGTATGGCATAGATCTGTTCTGGTTGTGTGAAGTTGTGTTCAAGACCTACCAGGGTCCAAAGTTAGGGAACTTGAATTCCAAGCATAAATCCCAATTTGGGGTTTAAACTGGTTTAAGTAATTACAGGTAGGATTATGAAATTGATTATGCAGTAATCCTTATACTGCATACATTATCCGAATAGTTACAAAAAACATACACAATAACATGTTAACATGGAGAAAGATCTTACGCGTTTTACCGATGTACAGCCAGGTCAGTCCATTTAAACACAGCAACGGCAGTTGAATCAAACTGCTGTGTAGGGTTTATTTCATACCTCGCAGTTCCTTTACCTTCATAGTACACTATTTTTTCCTCATATTTATACATATAAATTTTGTTTTAACACGCTGGTTTTCAGGACTCTCAGTCCTTTGATTTCATTTATCTGTTTATACACTTAACAAAAGTGTGCAGGTATAAATATGACAATATCTCTGTCAATATTAGTCTGATCTTGCTGAAAGTTTCAAAAACTATAGCATAGATACCTGGTTAACATTTTATAAATTTCATGTCATTAATCCACAGCTTAAACAAATGAAATCAGTGAAGGTACTGCAGCTCCCACTTAAAGATGATCAGTTTGATTGGAAAGAGTATAATTGCGCGTGTCGATTCATGGTTCAGCGCATCATGTGATTTCAATCTATACATTCAACCCGAGAATCATGATCTACATGTATCTGATATACAAAATTTTCGATAAAAAAGTTACACGACATTAAAAAGTGCACATATAAGTTTTGTTAAATGTAATGTGCATTTACACAGGACACTCGACAGCGTTTGGGACTCTTACAGTCATATGACCTCGTATTTGAGAATTTTGCATCTTAAAAAGATGAAAATGGGTAATTTGAGTTAAATTTATATAAAGTAAACAATTTTAGATATTTTGGTAATGATTTTGTTCAATTATAACCCATATACATTTTTTGACAAATGTGTGGATATATCGAGGGCTAAACACAACACTGTCATAACTTCTATATAAAATACATAGGAGTTAGGATAGTCTTGCGCTGAACCCTCGATACGTAAAGAAGAGTAGATCAACCTCAACTAAAAGTATGAACCAATCAAATCCTAGAAAATATAAAAAATAATTCATAATATATTAAAGAGTTACTTCCCTTTCATGTTTAAAATAATCAATACAACAAACACTTTTAATTGTTTTTCAAAGAGTTACCTCCCTTGTTTCTTGTTATGCGATTTAAAGCGTTGAAAACGTACCGTCTCATTAACAAAAGATCAGTGCACATCTATTTATAGACACCACATGACAGTGGGAACTATATGACGTTCTTCTGAAACCTGGTTCCAAATTATCTAATATGTTCTGGTAAAATGATGAAAAGTTCCAGCGATCCACTTTATATCACTATTCCTTCGCACTGGAAAGGGACTTTCTGTCTTCTGCACATTGTATTTTCTTCTCACAGATATGGCAGATAACGCTCGACACAGTCACGCTATGCAGTGTTACGATACAACGTGCAAACGAGCTAGTGCTCTCCTTCAGTGGTTTGACAACGTAAGTAGTACATGCTTGTTCTGTACGTGGATACACAACATCGTTTTCTCTGCCTTGCCTAATGAATGTGGCGCTCCCAGTAACAACTTTGTCATGTTGCTCCCAAAGGCAGGGGGAGTAACTTCCTGAATGGGAAATCTTGGGATTCCCTATCCTGCTTCTCAATCAGGAAGTGTGTTACTATATATAGAGGAAGTGTGTTACTATATATAGAAGTAGTACATGTATGTTACTATATATAGAGAAAATGTGTTACTATATCTAGAGGAAGTGTGTTACTATATATAGAGGAAGTGTGTTACTATATATAGAAGTAGTACATGTATGTTACTATATATAGAGAAAATGTGTTACTATATATAGAGGAAGTGTGTTACTATATATAGAGGAAGATTGTTACTATAAATAGAGGAAGTGTGTTACTATATATAGAGGAAGTGTGTTACTATATATATAGAGAGGAAGTGTGTTACTACATAAAGAGGAAGTGTGTTACTATATATAGAGGAAGTGTGTTACTATATATATAGAGAGGAAGTGTGTTACTATATATATAGAGAGGAAGTGTGTTACTATATATAGAGGAAGTGTGTTACTATATATATAGAGAGGAAGTGTGTTACTATATATAGAGGAAGTGTGTTACTATATATAGAAGAAGTGTGTTACTATATATATAGAGAGGAAGTGTGTTACTATATATAGAGAAAGTGTGTTACTATATATAGAAGAAGTATGTTACTATATAGAGAGAAAATGTGTTACTATATATAGAGGAAGTGTGTTATTATATGTAGAGGAAGTGTGTTACTATATATAGAGGAAGTGTGTTACTATATAATGAGGAAGTGTGTGTCGGCAACTTCTCCACATGTGGAGGAAAATCAACATTTTTGTCAAATTTTCATGGAAGGGTATGACCTGCCGCGACCGGGAATCGAACCCGGATCGCCGGGTTACAAGTTCAGCGCACTAACCACTGGACCATGGCCGCGGCTCCAGTGTGGCAGAACTATATCAGTTACAAATCTCTGTATAAATGAATTTTTTTTTGTAGTATGTAATACTTGACTCACTTTATTTTATTATTTATTAATTGCTGTCCACCGATCAGGAATGCATTTTTTCACGTTTTTTGCATCAGGGTTTGTGGTGATAAAGGGATTTTCTCAATTTAAAAATAAATAATAAATCTTTGGGAAGTTCGTTAAATTCACCTTGACCTTCACTTCTTTACTTCAAGGTCATAAACGAGACTATTTGCAAGGATTTGAATGTTGTGTCCAAGGAAGCACGTGAGGTGGAGCAGAGTTTACGAGCCGAGAGAATACGATTGATTCGCGAGAAGATCGCCGAAAGTGGCGGAGACATCAGTGCCATCAACGATGCTGGTGAGTTAAAAAAAATTCATATAAATTTAAATCAATTATTTTCATGGACGTTAAAAACTCTTTTCGATATTTGCGGGGTAGGAATACTCTCTGAAGTATCGTTATAACAGGGGCGTGAATTTGTCATTACTCGTATTGTATTACTTTCCTTTGATAAGGCCATCCTTAAAAATGGTTGGTTTGGTATAACCTTACTCAGTGTGTGTCATTAGGCTGTTAATGTTCTACTGGTTGCTTTTATGTTCCGACTAATGTTAAGTATTAATACATATCTTCCCCTTAATTCTACACCGACGTAAGTAGCATTTTATAAGTTTCGAGAAATGAACGTTTAAAAATTGAAGAGTCAGTAACTTAAGAGTCTGACATCTTTGTGGAATTGGAATATTGCCAAAGTATGAGTTATTACGCCGACGACAATATCCCGACGGCCATTTCCCTGCTCAGACACGGCAATTTTTTTTTCGATTCGAGGCTATTTTTCGGAGAAGGGGGGATTCGTGCAAAATTGCGATAAGATGTACCACTTAACTCATAGAGTCCGCATCCACTTGCGTTTCTCGATTTTGCTTGAGTTTAAGTGAATCAGAGACTTTGGGGGAGGCAGGTCTACCTGCATATTAGATATATTATTTGTGCTTATTCCTGTTGTTTTTGGTAACTAAATTGATCAAGATCATTCTGGCGCTTGCATTATTGATATATGGTAACGTATAATACATCCAGCGACTGATCTTCATTTGTTTATAATATGTGTCAGACCATCAAATATTTCCAGGAGCTCCCAAAATGGATGATTTAGGGGTCCTTGGACCCCTATTTGAAAAGTTTTAGGGAAAAGCCCTGGTGAATCTATTGTCCGGCCATGGCAGATTTATCTTTTATTATATAAGTTTGCTAAATTTTGTTTCATTGTTATATTGCAGATATAATGCCTGGTAAGGGAAGTTACTGTGTTGTAACCATTTTATGCCTTACCTCCCTTTGTTGGTTGTTGTTGTATTCAGATATTATAGTCTGTTGTTTAATTTCACAAAATTTGAAAATATTATTTTGTCCAAGTCGATTAGACCGTTCTAAGATTATTTTTTCAAATTTTCTTTTTCATGTAAATAAAAACGTGTATATAAAACATGTAAAAATAGCTAACTTCTCTCTCAAAAAATGATATATTTTATTATAAAAAGACTGAATTATAAGATAAATGTTAAGTGGTTGAAAATGGTTTTACTTTTCAAAATTTGTGAAGGCGACAACAATTACAATGTTTTTTGTATCCTTTAGATGATTCTGTTGTGTAATACATGTATATATCTCTTCTAGTTCACCTGAGCATGTGATTCAGGGTAGACCGTTATCGCCAGTGGATAGTTCAGTGTCCATCACAAATGTTCTGTTCTGTTATGTTATGTTCTTAGAACAACCTTCTCATTAGCCACTTGATAGATCTTCACCAAACTTGGTCTGTAGCAATCTTGCATCACTTGATAGATCTTCACCAAACTTGGTCTGCATCAATCTTGCATCACTTGATAGATCTTCACCAAACTTGGTCTGTAGCAATCTTGCATCACTTGATAGATCTTCACCAAACTTGGTCTGCATCAATCTTGCATCACTTGATAGATCTTCACCAAACTTGGTCTGCATCAATCTTGCATCACTTGATAGATCTTCACCAAACTTGGTCTGCATCAATCTTGTATCACTTGATAGATCTTCACCAAACTTGGTCTGTAGCAATCTTGCATCACTTGATAGATCTTCACCAAACTTGGTCTGCATCAATCTTGCATCACTTGATAGATCTTCACCAAACTTGGTCTGCATCAATCTTGCATCACTTGATAGATCTTCACCAAACTTGGTCTGCATCAATCTTGCATCACTTGATAGATCTTCACCAAACTTGGTCTGCATCAATCTTGCATCACTTGATAAATCTTCACCAAACTTGGTCTGCATCAATCTTGCATGACTTGATAGATCTTCACCAAACTTGGTCTGCATCAATCTTGCATCACTTGATAGATCTTCACCAAACTTGGTCTGCATCAATCTTGCATGAACTACGCCCTAGTTTATTCAAATGATTTAGCATCACTGCTCACAGGGGTCACTAGAGCTTAAAATAGAAAACGACTTCATATTTATCGCTCAAGTTTGTTAAAAATTAAATGGATGTTGACCAAACTAAGCATGTACCATACCTCATTTATTTGAATGATTTGTTCACTGCACAAAAGGGATCCCTAGTACTAAAAATAGAATAAAACCTTCAAATGTCTTCTTTACATTAACCACTCGATGGATGTTGTCCAAACTTGGTATGCAGCATCCTTGCATTGACCTCATTCAAGGTTATAAAACTTATTTTGATCCACATTAGATGAATGATAATAATGAATTGCTTGACACATTTTGACCAAACTTGGTGTGTGACATCGTTAGCATTCTCAAACTACTAACAGTCTTTGTGAAGCATCTTAAAACCTTCTTGCGATATCTTCCAGCTATCTAAGACAACATATCACCTCTGAGCATATATATACCCGTATAGGCAGCGACTTAGAGGTATTGGCTAATCTTTGTTTACCGCTGTTTCCTGTCTGACAGGGCCTCACAACCACTCCCCTATCTTCCCCTCATTTCCCCTCTCACAGGGCCTCACAACCACTCCCCTATCTTCCCCTCATTTCCCCTCTCACAGGGCCTCACAGCCACTCCCCTATCTTCCCCTCATTTCCCCCTCACAGGGCCTCACAACCATTCTCCTATCTTCCCCTCATTTCCCCTCTCACAGGGCCTCACAACCATTCTCCTATCTTCCCCTCATTTCCCCTCTCACAGGGCCTCACAACCATTCTCCTATCTTCCCCTCATTTCCCCTCTCACAGGGCCTCACAACCATTCTCCTATCTTCCCCTCATTTCCCCTCTCACAGGGCCTCACAACCATTCTCCTATCTTCCCCTCATTTCCCCTCTCACAGGGCCTCACAACCATTCTCCTATCTTCCCCTCATTTCCCCTCTCACAGGGCCTCACAACCATTCTCCTATCTTCCCCTCATTTCCCCTCTCACAGGGCCTCACAACCATTCTCCTATCTTCCCCT
This sequence comes from Mactromeris polynyma, assembly GCA_032209605.1. Classification (NCBI taxonomy): domain Eukaryota; kingdom Metazoa; phylum Mollusca; class Bivalvia; order Venerida; family Mactridae; genus Mactromeris; species Mactromeris polynyma. The sequence goes on along the minus strand of JASFXZ010000004.1, from coordinate 4,185,412 downwards.
CATTTCCCCTCTCACAGGGCCTCACAACTGTTCTCCTATCTTCCCCTCATTTCCCCTCTCACAGGGCCTCACAACCATTCTCCTATCTTCCCCTCATTTCCCCTCTCACAGGGCCTCACAACCATTTTCCTATCTTCCCTTCATTTCCCCTCTCACAGGGCCTCACAACCATTCTCCTATCCCCCCTCATTTCCCCTCTCACAGGGCCTCTCAACCATTCTCCCTCCTATCTTCCCCTCATTTCCCCTCTCACAGGGCCTCACAACCATTCTCCTATCCCCCCTCATTTCCCCTCTCACAGGGCCTCACAACCATTCTCCCTCCTATCTTCCCCTCATTTCCCCTCTCACAGGGCCTCACAACCATTCTCCTATCTTCCCTTCATTTCCCCTCTCACAGGGCCTCACAACCATTCTCCTATCCCCCCTCATTTCCCCTCTCACAGGGCCTCTCAACCATTCTCCCTCCTATCTTCCCCTCATTTCCCCTCTCACAGGGCCTCACAACCGTTCCCTTATGAGTATAAAAAAGAAAAAAAAACACTGGCTTTTAATTATTATTTCCCTGTTGTTGTTTTTCTTAATTTTTTTTTATTTCATACTGCTTTTTTGTGTGTAAACTTTTCTTCTTTCTTTTTTTCTTCACCTCTACAGGTCTGAAAGGAATGACAGGTAATTTTTATTTTCACGTCTAAAACCTCGGTTTTATATTTGCTATCATTCTTATTACCTCAAAGTGAGGCAATTTTAATCAACGTTTGTTTGTCCGTCTGAGATATTTAACGTCTCAATTATAACTTTCTAACATTTCAACGGATTCCAATGAAACTTTACATGAATGATGATAAGGTATGCCAAGGTCAAGTGTCAGAACTTTACCTTCAAGGTCAAGGTCACAGACAAGGCCACTCCCCTTTGGGTGCATTGATCGCCCACTAGTGACTTTTCTTGTTTTAACATTTAATTAGTGATGCTTATTAATTAATTGGTCTTTTATTGACATAGAACTAATACACTAAGAGTTTATTGTATAGTATTATTGACTTTACTAACAATGCACATTTAATTAACTAAATGATTTTCATTAATGAATACATGCTTAATAAGGTGGGTTTTTTTCAATTAAGCCATGATAAATCATCACCCTGCCCACTATATTTATTGCTGGCCTGACAAATATATATAATAATTTTGGGATCATGTATGTCATTTTTCGTTTAAACAATTTTTTTAAAGAGTTCAGTTTTTCTCGAAGTACACTGAATATATTTATAACCTGTTTATGTTTATGTTGATATTCTTGTACAACGTTCATGCACAGAGAGCAAAATTGTATAATGTTAGGTTATAAATAAATATTTTTTAATTATCATCCATTTCATTGGTCGAGAAATGCTAATGAATATTCATGGTTTTAATGAGTCTGATAATACTTACTGTTACTTACATTTTTGTAACATTTGTCATCATTTAAGAAATATGAACAAAATTACCTCCCTTGATTTCAAGTTAATGAATAATGTAAATATCAATTATCTCCCTTGAAGGACAAAACTACACATGTGTCTCTTGATAGTTTATACACAATATCAATTTAGATTTTATCCTTTGAGTCAATTTTGCAATAAATTTAAACTTAAACTCGTTGCTGCTATTTTTACATCTGTCAACAAAAATTACCTCCCTTGTACCTCAGCAAGTCATCATAAATTATCTCCCTTAGTATTAGAATTAATGACTTGTGGAATTACGTTATATTTAAATCATACAGATGGCTTTTCGCATGTAGGTCAGTATATACGCACATATGGTGTGGGTTCAAGATGGTTCAAAAAAAAAAAAAAAGATGGTTCAACAAATTTACTGTTTGTTTTTATTTCAGAGCACATACGGAACATACGGCCATACTGTTTTTTATTTTTGTTAAGCGTCTACCTCGCTTCGCAAAACCTAGCTACCGATTCGAAAAAAAACTTCTTTTTTTAAAAAAAACGCAAAGTCAGATAATAGATGATATTATCATTTCACATGTTTTAATGAGGTAAACATGGTAAAACTGTTAACTAAACAAGCTGTTTCTTTAGGAGTGAAACTGACAAGATTTCACTCATTACTTTCAAACATGCAAGTTAACAGAAGATTTACAAAAACATAAGTAAATACGACGCAGCGGTTACTTCCCTTGGCGATTTTTTAAACTTACAAAAGTGTATTTTTTTGTGGCTCAATGAGCTGAAAAGGAGGTGCACATGGACGCTTAACAAAAATATAGAACAGCACGGCCTAATGGTGGTTTCAGAAGTGAAGTGGCATATGGCCTGCTTTCATGAAAATATTTAAGTTTTAACTTAACTAAGAAAAATACTCTAAAATAAGTTTCATTGGCTATAAAAATGATTTTTTCTTAAAACCTATAATTAATATCATATTGAGAGAGCCCAATTTGACAATTTTTCTCTTTTTTTAAATCTTTTATTTATAAATATATTTTAAGATTGATAAAAGATGCTTTAGAATTTAATTATTTTTTCTATATAGCTTTTTTACCTGTAGATATTGGCGATTATTTTATATTAACAGAAAAAATACCTAATATTTCTCCTGCGGAATTTAAAACTTCCAAACTTTCTAATTTTACATGCTGAAACAATTGATATATACAGGCACACAGTGAATGAGTTTATACTTAAACGTAGATAGTCTTATTTCCTATCAAAATATGTTAAGTAATAATTTTGAGAAATGGGCATGTAACTGTGTCCACACTGACTTATTCTAAAATATGGTGGCATATTTCTGCCACCAGTAAACTACATAATGAACTCGATAATTATGTGGTTATCTAGTTAATCAAGTAGTTAACTGGTGCCACAATACTGAAACATTGCATTGTAACAGTTCTTAAAAGTTTCTGAGAAATGCAAAACATGAGTTGGATGCTGGTATTTCCTTTCCTAACGATAACTTGGCGTGTAGGTCAAGACAGAAAATACTAGTATCAGAATTGAACAGAACATTTCATTTGGTTTGACTTGTACATGGTACATGGTCATACAGTCACATACAAAGTACAACTATATAGTACATCACATGACAACATGAAATAAACAGAAGAGAAACGGAAGAGAGGGCATTACAACAAGGTTTCAAAGACAAACAAATCATAATTGAGCGCCGCTGTATGATTTGATTTCCAACCTTTTCTGTAAGTGACGTCATGTCAAGAAAACGCAACATGCGATGTCACTATTTGCAAGCAGGAAACAATATTTACTCCATTTGGTCACTTCGTTTTCATATTGCCATATGGGGTAAATATTGCTAACTGTCAGTACATGGTGACGTCACATGTGAGGTTTCCTGGAAATGACGTCACTTACAGAAGAGGTTGGAAATCGTACAGCGTCGCTCAATTATGATGTTTATAAAGAGAAAAGGCGAAAAAATGGCAAATATCGAATAATAGTAATGTTAAAGATCTTTGTTTTAAGACATCTTTTACAAACTTTTACAGCTACTTTATTTTAACATTTGAGCATTTGAAATCGGAGCCTGTCTGCTTCTTTGATTGTTCCAATTTTACTGGTTTTATGGCACTGGTGGTCGGCACTTTTGTTAAAATTTATAGATTACACAATTTTATATCAATCTTATCTACGAGTGAAATTGGTTTACAACAAGTATCGCAATAATGAAAATGGAAGACAAACTCAAAAATGTTGTGATGTGTTTCGTATTAGTATATATATAAATACTTCATCAGGCAAACTTCATACTTTAACTCTAACTGAAAAAAAGTAAAGTGCATTTCTTTTAAGATTAAACCATTACTTTAACAGACTACAATTTGAACTTCGAGGTACTTTAGCACGGCAAATTTGATTGGCATACACTCCAAGGATAGTAGCGCTATCAGCTAATCAAATCCCCCGATACATTCATAAACTCTTTCTGATGTAAGAATTTATTTCATTGGCTGCTATTAATAGTTTCGACCATATTTGGAATGCCACAAAAACATGGTTAATTAATTGTTCTATATTGCAGGTCATTAATTGTTACGAAATATTAACACAATGTACGACTTATTTTCAAAATTTGATGAAATTATTGTTTTGTCTAAAAACTTGAAAATATAGAAAAATAAAGCATTTTACCTGTAATAAGAAGAGAGTGTTTTGTTACGTCCAAAATTTGAAGCGAAAATGTAGTAACAAATTTATCAACGTCTGAGATTTAGGTCCATTGCTATCGTTAATACAGTCGGACCAGATTTAATCGATAACCTTCTATCCGAATACTACGTATCATCCGAAATGAATATCAAATCTCGATGTATTTTCTTACGCACATCAAATTGAAATCAGCTATTTGAAACCATGTATTATTCGAAAATAAAATGAATTACATTGAACGAGATCCGACTGTATTTAGTGTTCACACTCCTATGTTTTACAGCTGCCTCTCTTTTCTTGCTAATTCAATATTTAACTTATTGATGAAAATTTGAGCACTTTTAGTATTTTTATGTGTGATATCAGACTTCGATGATTTTGAAAGTAACGGGGCATTTTTATCACATTTTACGACTATTGTGTCAGGTATTAATATTCAGATTTTCATTGAACTATTTTTAGATCAGACAAAATTAAGTGACGAGGACATGGATATGAAGGGGGTTGGTATATCACGACCAGCTCCTGTAGGCGACGATCACGGAATACCCGACGCACAGCAGGTAATGTTGAGTCATTAAATTTTGTCAAGGTCATAAAACTAAGAGTTTGAATAGGTTGAATAATAAAGCCTTTCCATTGGTCAATTTAAAGACTGTGGTAGAATGCAGCCTTACCATTGGTCAATTTAAAGACTGTCAAAATGCAGCCTTACCATTGGTCAATTTAAAGACTGTGGTAGAATGCTGACTTTCCATTGGTCAATTTAAAGACTGTCAAAATGCAGCCTTACCATTGGTCAATTTAAAGACTGTGGTAGAATGCAGCCTTTCCATTGGTCAATTTTAACACTGTGTCAGAATGCAACCTTTCCATTGGTCAATTTTAACACTGTGTCAGAATGCAGCCTTTCCATTGGTTAATTTTAACATTGTGTCAGAATGCAGCCTTTCCATTGGTCAATTTTAAGACTCTGTCAAAATGCAGCCTTACCATTGGTCAATTTTAAGACTGTGGTAGAATGCAGCCTTACCATTGGTCAATTTTAACACTGTGTCAGAATGCAGCCTTACCATTGGTCAATTTTAACACTGTGGAAGAATGCAGCCTTACCATTGGTCAATTTTAAGACTGTGGTAGAATGCAGCCTTTCCATTGTTCAATTATAAGACTGTGGTAGAATGCAGCCTTACCATTGGTCAATTTTAAGACTGTGGTAGAATGCAGCCTTACCATTGGTCAATTTTAAGACTGTGGTAGAATGCAGCCTTACCATTGGTCAATTTTAAGACTGTGGTAGAATGCAGCCTTACCATTGGTCAATTTTAAGACTGTGGTAGAATGCAGCCTTTCCATTGGTCAATTTTAAGACTCTGTCAAAATGCAGCCTTACCATTGGTCAATTTTAAGACTGTGGTAGAATGCAGCCTTACCATTGGTCAATTTTAAGACTGTGTCAGAATGCAGCCTTACCATTGGTCAATTTTAACACTGTGGAAGAATGCAGCCTTACCATTGGTCAATTTTAAGACTGTGGTAGAATGCAGCCTTTCCATTGTTCAATTATAAGACTGTGGTAGAATGCAGCCTTACCATTGGTCAATTTTAAGACTGTGGTAGAATGCAGCCTTACCATTGGTCAATTTTAAGACTGTGGTAGAATGCAGCCTTACCATTGGTCAATTTTAAGACTGTGGTAGAATGCAGCCTTACCATTGGTCAATTTTAAGACTGTGGTAGAATGCAGCCTTACCATTGGTCAATTTTAAGACTGTGGTAGAATGCAGCCTTACCATTGGTCAATTTTAAGACTGTGGTAGAATGCAGCCTTACCATTGGTCAATTTTAAGACTGTGGTAGAATGCAGCCTTACCATTGTTCAATTATAAGACTGTGGTAGAATGCAGCCTTACCATTGGTCAATTTTAATACTGTGTCAGAATGCAGCCTTACCATGCATTGGTCAATTTTAACACTGTGTCAGAATGCAGCCTTTCCATTGGGTCAATTTTAACACTGTGTCAGAATGCAGCCTTACCATTGGTCAATTTTAACACTGTGTCAGAATGCAGCCTTTCCATTGGGTCAATGTTAACACTGTGTCAGAATGCAGCCTTACCATTGGTCAATTTTAACACTGTGTCAGAATGCAGCCTTACCATTGGGTCAATTTTAGATGGTCTTAATATTGAGGCTGAATAAAAAGCAAAACAGTGAAGGTGGACTTGAATATTGTGTTCCTAATTTTGAGATGGTTATATTATCGAGATTTTATTGTAAATATTTCTGTTTTCAGACGACACAAGAACCCATGCCGCCAGCTCCGACGCCGGTACCGATGGCACTTCTTGCACAAAAACCTTGCGAGGAGGATTTGTTTGGTAAGTTCAACTTCCTTCTGCTATGAGTTGTGGGAATTATCCGATTCTTGTCGTCCAATCAGATGATCCCTCATTGTAGCTTGCCTGTTTCTGGTCAGATTATTGTGATGCTCAATTGTGTCATGGGGCTGAATTTGGTGATTTTGTAACATTTTTGCATATCAGTGCTGTGTAATCCAATCTAATCTTACGTTAACCACTAAACCAACAACGTTTGTAACCTTGATGCGGATTGGTTAACCTATCGATAAGTGGTATATTATCTTGAGGATGAATTTCTGGAAAAATACCAAAATCCATTTAGCAACAAATCTTAACCTTCAAATTGCGTCGAACATCTTTTTTTCAAGATATTTCTTGCTATAAACTATTTTGCTTGCAGTTTATATTTTGTAACTACCGGTAGATGTGTTCATAGGACACAGATGCCCCCACTATGGGGTTTTCAAGTGTTATTGATCTTAAACAACTTTTGTAGGTCAATAAAGGGCCATAACTCCTCCAAAAAATGGTGGATTGTTACTGAAATTGAACCAGGCCCCTATTCTATAATCCCATGTGTATGTGCCCAATTTGAATTGAATCCACCATTTCGAGGGTTAAGTGCAAGATTATACTAACTCCTATATAAATATAGGAGTTAGGATAGTCTTGCGCTGAACCCATGATGGTGAGATGAGAAGTTTAAGGTCTTAGAATTGAGAAGTTAAGCCCCTTTATTGACTTACAAAAGTTGATTTAGATCAATAATGTCGTTATGTTCTGTTATCTTTTGTGGCGATTTACTTAAAATATCGATGATTTATGGAAACTGATCTAAATTGACTGTCAGTCTTCACAATAATTCTTTTAAAGTACTTGCCCATTCGGGCAGACAGCTTGCAATTTCCACTTGCCCAAATTCAGTTTCACTAGCCCGTATAAAATTAACAGCACCATCAAAATAACGAAGAAACATGATGTTTTGATTTGTTAAATCGGAAACAAAGACTGGTAACGATAGTTGATGAAAAAGTGCTGTTACACAAACAAAACTGACAAAAAATGAAAACCAGTTGAAGTATTGCATACTACGTCATCAATTTTTGACAGCTTGGATAAAAGCTAGTCAGACACGAACACTACTTGTCGAAGTAGTTTTTTTACTTGTCCGACGGTAATTTTACTTGTCCCAGGCTACGGGCAAGTTGGTTATAGTGAAGACTCAGGACTGTTTAATCTTAATGATCCAATATAAATGACAGGTAAAAAATATTCTCTGACATACATATAAGTTATGGAAAAAAATTTAGGGGTGGGGGGGGTCACGCACTGGGTCACGCTCTATCCCTTGACCTGTCTACCCCCCTTTCCCACCCACCAATGATAAATATGGTTGAAAGCTATGTAGGATTCAGTATACGCAAAGAAAACGATGATGTTCTCGAATATATTTCAGGTGATATTTCTGAGCTTAAAAAACAGCACGAGAAAGACATTGAAGAATTCACGAAGGCACAAGAGCTCAATAAAGCTCGAATGGAGCAAGGCCTTCAGGAGAAACTGGCAGCAAGACGACACAGGAAGAAATAAACGGATCACATGACTTGGTCACATGACTTGGTCACATGACTTGATCACATGACTTGGTCACATGACTTGGTCACATGACATTATTACTTGATCTACTTAGTTAATCACATTATTCTGCTCACACATCTCCGGGTCTATCAGCGTTAATCAACTTGTTTTATATTTAATCTTTGTTGAACGAAGAATCAATTAACACTTTCTTCACAAGGGAGACAACTCTTAACAGAATCTTTGATAATGACTACACAGTTGTTTAATGTAAAACCTCACTTTTAGACCATTTCAATATTAAGGCCACCTCAAAATAAGAAGTCTATTTTCACTGTTTTGCTCTTTATTCAACCTCAATATAAGGGCCACCTTAACAAGAAGACCAGAAAAAAGGGTCCCAAGAGTGGTCCTGCTATTCAGGTTTTACTGAAATTTGGTAACTTCAAAATTAACTTTAATTTCCTGATAAGTTTCATATAAGTACAAACAATGATAGATTATTAACCAGGGGAGCTTACTCTTACAGAATCAAAATCAACATTGCAAAATTGTCTCCCTTGTGTTTTATTAAAATTATACAGTTTAATGAAAGTGGATGTGTGGTTTACTAAAATGATGTTTGTAAACATTGTCGTTAAGTTATTTAGTATTAGTATTAGGTGAAATAACTGTTAGGGATCAGTTTCGTCCCCTAAAAATAATTGCAATGAGGACATCAGGTATTTTTTGGATACATTTTATTCATATACATGCATATATAACCACATATAGATTGTCACGAGTTCTCTCCCTTTATCCTTTCTATATGTATACTATAGAAGGGATAAAGGGAGAGAACTTTAGAAAGGATAATGGGAGAGAACTCTAGACAGGATAAAGGGAGAGAACTCTAGACAGGATAAAGGGAGAGAACTCTAGACAGGATAAAGGGAGAGAACTCTAGACAGGATAAAGGGAGAGAACTCTAGACAGGATAAAGGGAGAGAACTCTAGACAGGATAATGGGAGAGAACTCTAGACAGGATAAAGGGAGAGAACTCTAGACAGGATAAAGGGAGAGAACTCTAGACAGGATAAAGGGAGTAAACTCGTGATAATCTATGATATTTTGTCACTTTTGCTATATTATGTATTGTGATAAATGCTCAAGTTTGAAAGAACCAAATCTGTAATTGGGATTTTTGTCGTCATGTTTATGGTGGTTCTGTTAGGGGTCAAGGTAGGGGCCAAATTTTAAATACAATCATGTACAATATAGTATTGCAGTTTTAACAGGCCAATATGATTGTACATGTATTGCTTTCTCAGGTTGCTATGGCAGGTTGCTATGGCAGGTTGCTATGACAGGTTGCTATGACAGGTTGCTATGGCAGGTTGCTATGGCAGGTTGCTATGACAGGTTGCTTTGGCAGGTTGCTATGACAGGTTGCTATGGCAGGTTGCTATAGCAATAGAAGCAGAAAATCATATTTTGTACAAAATAATTTATTACGTCTGCCTTTGATTCGTCTGTCGGTCCGTAACATTTTCGTTTCCGATCAATAACTCAAGAACCACTTGCCCTATCATTCTCAAACTAGGTCCACACATTCATCTTGGGTAGCAGAGGATTCCTACATATTTTGGGGTCACGGGATCTAAGGTCAAGGTCACAGGGGTAAATTGTTCACAAACCGTTTCCGATCAATTACTAAACCATGAGGTGGCATATTGTTTTACAAACAACTCTAGTTTAAGCTTGTTGTTGAATTTGTTCAAATGCTTTCATATTACATAGATGCACCTCAATGCTTACACGACCATCTTAGGAAGCAGTGTTTATAAAAAATCTAGAAATTTACAAGTGTCAGATTTATTGTGTTTTTCTGGTTGTATTTACATTCTTTGTGATATTTTTTTGTACAAATTAAATTTTTAGTGTAGTCTTTTTTCTAGATTTACTTATGTTTATTTTTCTGTCCGTCCAATGAATATAATTTTGTTTGTCCGTCCGTCCGTACGAGTATAATCTTGTTTGTCTGTCCGTCCATACGAGTATAATCGTCATTGTATCATGTTGAGATCTTTTTATTGATTTTGATCCCAATTATACAAAAATCATCAACAATATAAAATAATTCAATAAAATATTATCAACAATTTGGCTAAAAATACATTTTTAGACAAAGAAATATTAAATTAGATATCATAATTCAATGAAAATCAACATGGCGATTACACTTTGCTATTTGTATGGTGTAATTCTGTGATCGGTAAATATTTCTTATTTTCTGGATAATTGGTTTGGTCACATGACCGCCACGACACTGTTCACAAATGACAATCTACCTTATAAAAACTACAGAAATATGTCTTATTAAACGCTTTTTTGTCGAATTTCTGATCCAGAGTGAAGATTTTATTATCTCGAGTTATTTTATGCATACAGGTCCATTTGGAATCATTTGTAGTATAATGATGTGTAATTTATTGTTCACTTTTTTATGTCAGAGTTGTCTGCCCATTATGCCTCGGGTTACACATGTGTGATTAATAGCATGCATCAAAAGTTTGAAATTATGACATCATTGTGTTGATGACATCATTGTGCTGATGACATCATTCTTTTGATGACATCATGCTTTTGATGACATCATTGTGTTGATGACATCATTGTGTTGATGACATCATTGTGTTGATGATGTCATTGTGCTGATGACATCATTCTTTTGACTACATCATTCTTTTGATGACATCATTGTTGGCTCCGTAAGACTTGCTCCTTTCACTGCGATGTACTTGTACAACAGGTTCTTTTTTGTCTTAGCTGACCATCTATGCGTCTGTATTTTCTAATTTTTTACATGGAATAATCAATGTCAATTAAATATCAATTAATATTCAATTCAGACCTTTGCTCAGTTTGCATTTGAGGATTCTTTTACTATCACTCTATTTTGCTGCCATGTTCAACCTTTTTTCAAAAATAGACTTTACCAAGCTCGTTTTTAGAACATTCCATTATATATTTACAGGTTGATTGTAGGGTCCTTGTTTCAAAAATAGACTTTACCAAGCTCGTTTTTAGAACATTCCATTATATATTTACAGGTTGATTGTAGGGTCCTTTTTTCAAAAATAGACTTTACCAAGCTCGTTTTTAGAACATTCCATTATATAATTACAGGTTGATTGTAGGGTCCTTTTTTCAAAAATAGACTTTACCAAGCTCGTTTTTAGAACATTCCATTATATATTTACAGGTTGATTGTAGGGTCCTTGTTTTTTAAAAATAGACTTTACCAAACTCGTTTTTAAAACATTCCATTATATAATTACAGGGTAGTTGTAGGGAACATTTTTTTTCAAAAATTGAAATATTGTGATAATCGAAGTCTTCACACTGAAACACCAAAAATTTAAGTGAAATTTGATTGGACGAAAGCCAAAGCAACATTGGTCTATGAGTCTCTACATCTCCTTCTTTCATTGCTTGTATTAAACGAGTAAGTTTGTTAGTATTATATATACCTCGTAGTTCTGTCCAGCGTCAAATGCTTGTATTTGTACCCATTGTAGATATCAGAAATAAAATGCAATTTTGTGTGTTTATTGATTTTGGTTATAAAATCCTGAAATCGACAAATACCGTCCCCACACCAATAAACACCACTCCAATAACAACACACAGTTTTGTAAACACCAGTACATGACGACATATACGCTCAGTATGAAAACTTACCGATTTATAAGCCAAACCCTAAACTTACTTAAATAGGTCCCTATGGACATTATACAGGAGACACAAATAAGGATATCAAAACCGGAACTCTGATCCTAACTCTAACCTTTTTGAACTCATTTACGGAATGAAGAGATTAGCCACACTCATTAACACTGGTCCCTGTTTAAAAGGCATACACTAGCCCACTAACACACAGGTCCTCTGCATATGCCACTTACCATATCTTGCCACAGTACCACCTGTCACCACTTACCATATCTTGTCACAGTACCACCTGTAGCCACTTACCATATCTTGCCACAGTACCACCTGTAGCCACTTACCATATCTTGCCACAGTACCACCTGTAGCCACTTACCATATCTTGCCACAGTACCACCTGTATCCACTTACCATATCTTACCACAGTACCACCTGTAACCACTTTCCATATCATGCCACAGTGCCACCTGTAGCCACTTACCATATCTGGCCACAGTACCACCTGTATCCACTTACCATATCTTGCCACAGTACCACCTGTATCCACTTACCATATCATGCCACAGTACCACCTGTATCCACTTACCATATCATACCACAGTACCACCTGTAGCCACTTACCATATCTTGCCACAGTACCACCTGTATCCACTTACCATATCTTGCCACAGTACCACCTGTAGCCACTTACCATATCTTACCACAGTACCACCTGTAGCTACTTACCATATCTTACCACAGTACCACCTGTAGCCACTTACCATATCTTACCACAGTACCACCTGTAGCCACTTACCATATCTTACCACAGTACTACCTGTAGCCACTTACCATATCTTACCACAGAACCACCTGTAGCCACTCGCCAGTTGTTAACTCATGTCGCACTCGTATACAGTACATCAACACTTCTACCACAGGTAGGTAAAAACAAAGTTCAATATGTAGTTAACCTTAATCAACTTGATACAAGTTAAATTTACACGAAAATGACGTAAGGTCGCTGTGGTGTAGTGGTTAGCATAATGAACCGGCAGTCCGTAGACCCAGTTCAATTCCCGGTAGCGCCATTGACCGATTTTTTGAGTTCCATAAAACAAGACTTTATTTCAAGAAGAATACACAATATTAGCCATCAGTCAGAGTGTCCTGTTTAATGTTTCAATTATGTAATAAAAAATATGCAATTTAAAACATGTTCATCAATTCAAGGTGTTTAATTGGTTTTTCATCGGGAGTCTCATTAATTATTTATTGTAGTACAATTACAATTGTTGATCAATAATGATATCCACATGACATTGTAAGTTTGACACAAACAACTTGCACTGTTGTTGTCGATGTTTTTGTTGCTTTAAATAACATATATATAATTGCATGAAACATGCTCAGTAGTCACATTAGATAGTCATGTATATCACATGTCATATAGTCACGTATACCACATGTCATATAGTCATGTATACCACATGTCAGATAGTCATGTACACCACATGTCATATAGTCATGTATACCACATGTCATATAGTCATGTATACCACATGTCAGATAGTCATGTACACCACATGTCAGATAGTCATGTATACCACATGTCAGATAGTCATGTACACCACATGTCAGATAGTCATGTACACCACATGTCAGATAGTCATGTATACCACATGTCAGATAGTCATGTATACCACATGTCAGATAGTCATGTATACCACATGTCAGATAGTCATGTATACCACATGTCAGATAGTCATGTACACCACATGTCAGATAGTCATGTATACCACATGTCAGATAGTCATGTATACCACATGTCAGATAGTCATGTATACCACATGTCAGGTAGTCATGTATACCACATGTCAGATAGTCATGTATACCACATGTCAGATAGTCATGTACACCACATGTCAGGTAGTCATGTATACCACATGTCAGATAGTCATGTACACCACATGTCAGGTAGTCATATATACCACATGTCAGATAGTCATGTATACCACATGTCAGATAGTCATGTATACCACATGTCAGATAGTCATGTATACCACATGTCAGATAGTCATGTACACCACATGTCAGAAAGTAATGTACACCACATGTCAGATAGTCATGTACAACACATGTCAGATAGTCATGTACACCACATGTCAGGTAGTCATGTATGCCACATGTCAGATAGTCATGTTTTAGTTCAAGGTCATCTTGTGCCCATGTTGGTGAAATAATTTGGAATGCTGCTCTCACTGAGAACATGGTTTGTTGATGCATATACTTACAGTCCTGGCTGGTGGTGACAGAAGTGAGTTAGAACAACTTCGGTATTTTACATAAATCAAGTTCTTAAATCTTATACTAATCACTTTCGGTGAGTGCTTAGTGACCTTTTAGCGATTAAATGCGAGGTTAGCTAGCTGTTTAATCGATTTAAACCCCCAGTATTTGTACTGACTGTTCAAAGGCTGTATTTCGCTGTATGGTTATCATTTCTTTTTGTGTTTTGAATGTATATTATATATTTCCCTTTCCCCTGTGCAATTCTTTCACATTATAACTGATTATAGTGTTCATGTTATTTTCTGCCCAGTTTCGGCCCTATTGTTGCCAGCTGTCTTGACTTGTCCTGCGATCTTTTCCATCCATTAATTTCCCCCCTTCACTGTTTGTCCTCTTTGATTCTCCTAGTTATTCCTTATGGTCGCCAGGCCATTCCTTGTGCCTCTGTTCCTTAACAAATGTACCCTTTAACCTCCTCAACTGCCTTATGTTTCATGGTCGCAACAAATTCAGGGATTTTTTGTGATAAAAACGCTCGACACGGGTTTGAACTCAATACCATCTCCGCAGTTGTTGAGCGTTCTACCCCGCGACCACAACACCTCAGTTACTGAACCAACTTTGAAATCCTAAACTGACATCATTCAAATCTGTGCAATACATCAAGACCAACACGTTGACACTTCATGAAATATTAATACCCGGTAGTCTTTATGGAATTCTAGTGGATTGTTTGTATGATCTATGACTTGGTTTGAGAGATAATCATCGCCTCTGGAGAATTAAAGGAAATGATTATAACTTTTATTTTACAGTCCAGTCCTGAACGTTTTAATCGACTGGTTCAGTATTTTGCGGCAATGTTACACCTGAGAGTTTGGTGGAATATATCAGCCAATCAAAAACTACAACAAGTCAAAGTCTGGTAGAATAGATCAGCCAATCAAAAACTGCAACAGTTCAAAGTCTGGTAGAATAGATCGGCCAATCAAAAACTGCAACAGTTCAAAGTCTGGTAGAATAGATCGGCCAATCAAAAACTACAACAGTTCAAAGTCTGGTAGAATATATCAGCCAATCAAAAACTAGAACATGTCAAAGTCTGGTAGAATATATCAACCATTGCCCCGCTTTGGCCTTTGAAGTTGAAAAAGGTCTATGACTCCTCCAAAATTTGGGGGATTGTTACTAAAATTGTTTCGGGAAAAGTGTCATATATCCTGTAATAATAAATATTTGTAAACAAAATGTTGACTGTAAAGATATAGAAGTACATCAGATTTGTATATTTTATTAAATACATTACTTTTTCATATATTAAAAATATAGCACTTTCTATTGCCGCTATAGCAACGTCAAGTAAACTTTTGGAACACCTATCATACGTGCCTAGTTAGCGCTAGCATAGAAAATACCTGTATCAGAATTGTGATTTGCAGTTCTAGCAAACATTTAAGTAAAGTGACAATGTAATGTTTTAGAGTTACTCTGTTTGAAGGCATTAACATGAAATGTTCTCAAAATCATTACTTAGCATAATATTATATTGATAGAAAATAAGACTCCATGTATCTACCTGTAATGTGATCAGATGAAAATAGGGAACAAAATAGGGGACAAAATAGGGAACAAAATAGGGAACAAAATTAGGAACAAAAAAGGGGTCAAAATTAGGAACAAAATAGGGAACAAAATAGGGGACAAAATAGGGGACAAAATTAGGAACAAAATAGGGGACATACAAATTTCACTGGGGAATGGTATCCATCAGAAAATAGCCCCGAAATGACCAGGGGAGTGTACTATCTGTACTATCTTGTTGATGTTAAATGTGTAATTAAAATAGCAGTGTATTATATATGTTTCTTCAGACTTGCATATTTTGAATTTCGTTACATTTTCTTACAGAATTTCAAATAAAACATGTATGACCATGAAGTAAAATTATTCATCCCATTTCTATGATGGATAGTTAAGAATTAACAATTTGCACATCTCGGCAGCAGCATCAATCGGCCATCATCCGAAACCAATGTATGTGTGTAACTGATTGATCTGACACAGAAAATACGATAATTTGTTTCAGTACAAAGTTCTAAATACTTCTACAGAAAATTATTGCTGTGTTTAAAAGTATTTCGAGGGTTCAGCGCAAGACTATTGTAATGTATATATATAGGAGTTACGACAGTCTTGCGCTGAACCCTCGATTTATGATTTTTTGCATGTGAGACAAATATGAAATACTTTGAAATTGTCAAAGTGTGAAGGAACTTTTGGAGGGCAGTGTATATACCCATAAGTCGACCAAAAACGGCTTTTGAAAATGCTCTAAAAAGTCAACTCGTCTTATGGGCGAGATATTAAAAAAAAAAAAAAAAAAAATATAGAAAAGGGAGGAGTGAAAAAAAAAAATAGAAAAGGGAGGAGTGTGTGCCCTGGAAGTTCAAAATCGTCGATTGTTGTGTCTGACTATCGTAAGTAATAACATACGCATTAATATTCGGAGTAAAAAATGATTCTTTACTTGCCCAGTAAAGTATTTTTTACAATTAAGCTTTTTGTTGTTAATGACAATAAACGACAAAATTATGATCAAAATGTTTTGTTTTATTCTTTAAAATAAATGTGTTCGTTGGTTGGTTAAGCAGCAAAGTATACCCCTCGACTTATGGTCGAGATAGACTTATGGGCGAGTATATACGGTAAATATTGAAAGAATGACAAACACATATGTTTTATTTGTAGTAAATGAACAGTTTATTTGTGTCTAAAGTTCATTCATATACTGACATTTGTTTTATATTTCAATAGCAAAACCCGAATCAGAAATAATTACCTGCGTTTAGACCAATAACAACGATGGCGAAGTTTGACATAACAACAGGAACTAGTTTCGTTTCACGGTGAAAATGTTAAAAGGATTTTCATTGGCTGTTGCATCTGGAATTTCACAGTTAATATAAGTTTGACCAATCAAAGGAAGTTTTTCATAAATGTAAAGCATTCATATTTATTTTCTAACCAATCAGAAATGGTCTTACAAACCAGACCACTTCAATGATATAAATAAAATATATGTATACAGACTGTCAACTCACCTCTTTTCATAAAGAAGCGATAAAAAAGGGGCTAATTTTTCAAAAACAATCGGGCAAAAGTAGGGAATTAATTGCGTAAAATTCCTTAATTTAAGAATATCAAAAATGGAAAAAAAACACCACAGTGTACATTCTCTATGATCAGTCCTCTGTGCATGCAGATGAAATAAATATTTCGAGTAAACGCCTCAGATTTGAAAATAAGAAGGGTTAGTAGGGCTCTATCAAGAAAAAGTAGGGATAAAGTAGGGAGCAAGTAAAAAAAGTAGGAAAAGTATGGCAGAGTTGACAGTCTGTGAATGACAGCATCATAAATGAAAGCACTATTTATACATCGCAACCCACAAGAAGAAGCTTTAAAGCATTATGAAAAATTGGTAACAATTTCAAAGACGCCGCAGCCCTAGAGTAAAAATAAAATCGCATTAACAGCCGATAACTCATGAGAAATTTCATCACATGAAACGTTCAGTCGGGCAATATCATAAAATATCTGTCAGGCAAACAAAAAAGGGCAAAACTGTTTGTATACTGTCGCAGAAAACATGAAAGATTTCGTAGTATCAAGCTGACACACTTATCAGTTCAATACAATTTGTTCCATATTATCAACTTAGGTTATCTCCCTTGGTTCAAAAAAAATGCCAGCCTTCCCTTTGATACAAATAATTGTCTAGACTGGAAACGTTAAAAAAAAAATCTTGAAAAAGACTTTCTAAGATGAAATATTGATATATTTACTGAAACTATTGTCACTTAGCTTTAGTAAGGACACAATAACTTAAAGATCATGTGAACACAAGGTCCAACAGGCCTTTTTCTATAGTTCCCATGGGTCAAAGGTCCAACAGGCCTTTTTCTATAGTTCCCACGGGTCAAAGGTCCGACAGGCCTTTTTCTATAGTTCCCACGGGTCAATTGTCAAACAGGCCTTTTACTATAGTTCCCACGGGTCAAATGTCAAACAGGCCTTTTTCTATAGTTCCCATGGGTCAAAGGTCTGACAGGCCTTTTTCTATAGTTCCCACGGGTCAAAGGTCAAACAGGCCTTTTTCTATAGTTCCCACGGGTCAAAGGTCAAACAGGCCTTTTTCTATAGTTCCCACGGGTCAAAGAGGCCTTTTTCTATAGTTCCCACGGGTCAGACTATCTGACCCATTCCCAAAGCCAAATTCCCAATGAGAAGCACCTACGAAAAATCGTCTACTGGAGCGACCTGGTATATCTTGAAGCTCTTTGTATAACTCTGGCCATTATTGTCCCTTGTGTCATAAATGTTTGTGGACATTTTGTGTGTCTTTTTGACAGTTGATATAAGAAATGTAGATTAGAATGCTTGTTTATATAAAATTTAGATAAGAAAAGCCTGTTCTTTTAACTATGAAAATTCCCATAAATGGGAGCTGAAAAGATTAAAGTTTTCTAAAATTGGCGAATTTGACGACGCAAATTTTCCCACTTTATCTAGGGTCTTTTTCCCAAAATGGACATAAAAAGGCCTGGCCGTACAGTTTCATCGGATAATTCTCAGTCAGGAGTTTTCACAAATTCCAAGATGGCTGACAATTTTTTTGTACCATGAGAGAAAACATTATTGACAAAACCACAAAATATTTTCAGCACTATGTCAGCTTTATGTACATCATTATATAAAACATTTAACAATTGTTACACTTGTATAACTATGGACAACTTGCTCTACATTGATAAAAAAATGTCCCGTTCAGTTTCTCGGAAAACTGGCCCCGATCTCCCGAAGAATCTCGAATCTTGAGATCGATCTCACCTCAAATATTATCTGAGCTCGATCTCACCTCAAATATTATCTGAGATCGATCTCACCTCAAATATTATCTGAGATCGATCTCACCTCAAATATTATCTGAGATCGATCTCGCCTCAAATATTATCTGAGATCGATCTCACCTCAAATATTATCTGAGATCGATCTCACCTCAAACATTATCTGAGCTCGATCTCACCTCAAATATTATCTGAGCTCAATCTCACCTCAAATATTATCTGAGCTCAATCTCACCTCAAATATTATCTCAAGTGTTCAGATTTTTTCATCTTAGACAATAAACTAATGTTTTGAGGAACACAAAAAATCGGTCAATGGCGCTACCGGGACTCAAACCCGGGTCTACGGATTGCCGGTCCATTATGCTAACCACTACACTCAAAATAGATGAGTTATTTCTCAGATTTTTTTCAAGAGATCCAAAATGAGTTGTCTCAAACTCAGGCTCTGATTTGAGCAAAATCTCATATTGAGCTGAGATTTCTATTTGAGATGTTTTGAGAGATCGAGCCCTGGGCACATACTGATAGCCTATTTGCCAGAACAAAGTTTTAGAAAATAAAAATCAGACAAGACGGTAAAACTAAGTCAGAAACGGTGAATTTACAGATCTGTAAAATGATCAACATCGCTTTCAACGTCAGACATTTTTTATACATATTGGGTCCTCATCGCGATTTTTTTGGGTAAAATTCTCCAAATTTTGAAACAACACAAATTTTATGATTTCCATCAAAAAGAAAAGACTTTTTAGTGTAAAATTTCTATAAGAAAAACTAAATCAAAAGAACAAAAGTTTATTTTTTCATAAAAATTTAAAAAATTGATGACAAAAACTTTTAGTTACAAACAATTTAATATATTCGTAGAATTTTACAAAAAAAGAATCACAATTTCAACCTTTCTACACTAAAATGTCTAAAAATAACACCGGGGCCTCGTCTTCTGAGTATAATGCTTATCAAACATCTCAAGTTGTCTCCCTTTGCAAACGTAACACCATTTGCAAAATTCCAAGGGAGACAATCCAAAAATATTGTAAAGTTCTTTAACAAATACTTCAATCAAATCTAATACTTCCTCTTATCACAAAAAGTTACAAAATTCAATACAAAAGTTATTATATTTCACCCATTAAAAATTTACCAAGCAATAACATCACTAAACATGCACATGTATATAAATTAAGTGTAGAAAGGGGGAACAACTCTGGCATGCTGATTTAAGCAGACATAGGAAAGTTCTGAACCTTAACTACACTCATCCTCGGTACCCAGGCTATTTATAACATACATTGATACCCTGGGCAAACTGACAGTTAAAATCTCGTACTCATGAATATATAATGAGGCGAAATCCATCCGCTTGATTGGCTGCATGACACACACCTCATGCGATACTGAAATTGCCGAGGAGTTACGGATGAAATAGCAGATCTGAGCGATATAATGAGATCACGGCTTTCAATTCGTGTTAGACTGCTATGTTGTCGAATTTGTTGACAACTCTTTTACAAAGGAGATTCCTTCTTTTTTGTTAGCTTCCATTTCATTGGTGGAGAAATGCTAATGAATATTCATGCATTACAAAATTTCGCTAGCCTATTTGCCCAGGGTATCATATACATTGTATGTTATGAATAGCCTTGGTATGAAGGATGAACTACACTGTTCAACATTGTAAAGTGGTGAGTAAAGAAAAAGTAAGTAAAGTGTTTATTTATTATAGTGTCACCCCTATTTAAAGGGCCAGCCATTTCTGACTTATGAGACACCTACTTTCTTAGCACATTTACTTCCCGATTCCTATCCTTTAATGCCAGGCACCAGGCGGGTAGGCACACGGTAACCATTATTTAACTAGCTGGCGGCTCACCAACCGGCCATATCAGAACAGACCCACACCGGGATTCGAACCTTCGACCTCCCGCTCTGAAGGCGGATGCCACTCGGCCATGGAGACGGTATAGTGGTGAGTGTAGAACAAGGTTAGATACTATCCCATATATCAGATATATAGTCACGAATTCTACAAACACAGAAAGTGTAAGTCTCATCATGCATACTTTGTCCGAGTCCACCGTGCCGTTTACATCCTCACTTTTCATTCACAAAGCTATTTTTAGAAACAGGCTTTCCAGCAGCTTCCGACAAAAAAGGGCCAATTTAAAGGCTATCCTGAACTGACTTTAGGACTACATTTAGAAATATTAGGACTATAAGGGCTGATCCAGGACCCCTGAAAAGTGGGGACAACATCGACTCACACAGACAGGAAGTTTATGTTTACCAGCACTCAATAGTCTTCAGCTGGCCTTGATTGTGTACTCAAAAACCAGTCACAGCCAGTACCAAGCTAAAGCTTGCAATCCACTAGACAACTGTATAAAAAGCCTGTGTTCCAAAATAACTATTGTTAAATACAGTTAAGATATAAACAAGTAAGCTATATTTCACAAACTAATCGACATTCAACATGAAAAGAAACATGAAAATTAGAAATTTAATGAAAAATAGGGCCATTTTAGGATGTTTAACACTTTTTTAGGAATTTAAGCCAAATTTAAAAATTGGAAAGCCTGTAGAAATAAAAATGATGTATTTATTTCACCAGCACGTGGCTAATTAACTTAACGAGTAAATGGTAATTAAGACACATAAAACAACTATATATATTCCCATTTAACCGATTTTTTAAACAAAAGAATGCTTCAACTTCTTCAGGTGCAAAACAATTAAATTTGAAATCAAATCAGCCAATCAGAGCACAGAATTTAAATAATTGATCAATTGACCAATCAGATCACAGGATTTTAAAAAATAAGATCACATGACAAGCAAAATGATTTCTCACGATATGCTCCCCTCCAATCGATCATTATGTTCAACAAAATGAAATATTGGCAAACAAGAATATATATTTATATACACGATCAGGATAGGAAAGTATCGCTTACTGAAGTCGACAGTCAGGATTGACAGAGTCGCTTACTGAAGTCGACAGTCAGGATTGACAGAGTCGCTTACTGAAGTCGACAGTCAGGATTGACAGAGTCGCTTACTGAAGTCGACAGTCAGGATTGACAGAGTCGCTTACTGAAGTCGACAGTCAGGATTGACAGAGTCGCTTACTGAAGTCGACAGTCAGGATTGACAGAGTCGCTTACTGAAGTCGACAGTCAGGATTGACAGAGTCGCTTACTGAAGTCGACAGTCAGGATTGACAGAGTCGCTTACTGAAGTCGACAGTCAGGATTGACAGAG
This sequence comes from Mactromeris polynyma, assembly GCA_032209605.1. Classification (NCBI taxonomy): domain Eukaryota; kingdom Metazoa; phylum Mollusca; class Bivalvia; order Venerida; family Mactridae; genus Mactromeris; species Mactromeris polynyma. The sequence goes on along the minus strand of JASFXZ010000004.1, from coordinate 4,163,149 downwards.
TCGCTTACTGAAGTCGACAGTCAGGATTGACAGAGTCGCTTACTGAAGTCGACAGTCAGGATTGACAGAGTCGCTTACTGAAGTCGACAGTCAGGATTGACAGAGTCGCTTACTGAAGTCCACAGTCAGGACTGACAGAGTAACACGGGACATTTATTCAGTAATACACGGATATATATATATATATATAACAGGGAAGTCAACGAATATTCGGATATTCGAATATTTGTTTCTACGTCCGAATATTCGAATACTGATTCGGCATTGGAATATTCGATAAAAAATATATGTTTTCAATATAAAAACTGAATGCATGTGTATTAAATTTCAATGATGGGCATTATCGCATTGAATGACATTTTACACGTGAAAATAATATCTACAGGTGTTAATTGACATGTCATGTATATTTTGGAGCAAGAGAGATAACACGCCCCGAAATTATTTGTAATCGCGGAGATTGATCAGTTTAAAACACAAAATTCATAAGCATACCAAAATTGCCATTTGTTGACATCCCTAATATATAATGAAGGCTTAATCACAAAAGAAAAAATACATAATCAGCGATTTTTTGTTGTTAAATTTACTGCCGTATATAGGCTGTTACCTCTTAGCAAAAAGTGTCCATTTTCCCCCAAAAATCATCATTTTTTCCCAATTCTTTGTTCATTTTTCCACCCCTGACTGAATTTCTTTTTATTAAGTTAGGTTTTTGTGTATTTGACTTTTTATAAAAGAATCTTTGCTCTTACATCACCTCATATATATAACAAACACCAGCCACAGCTGAAGATTTTTATAAGTGAAACAACCATTAACTTATCTTCCCAAATTTTGGGATTTATCGCGTCTATCTTATCAATTGAAAAGGCACAGGCAGTAAAATTATTTTTCAAAAATCACTGATATTGACCATTTTTTATCAAACTTTTCATTCATTTCCAAATAAAGGAAGGCAAAGAATATGCAATAAAACAGTAACCAATGAAATTGCTTCTGTGATCTTTTTAAACCAATGAAATCTGGTCTTTTATGTCTTCCAGGATGGTAAACCAATCAAATCTCTTGATGCATCAATTTGACATGCTTCAAACTCATTAACCAATCAAATCACTCAATGTATAACTCATTGACCAATCAAATCTCTTGATGCATCAATTTGACATGCTTCAAACTCATTAACCAATCAAATCACACAATGTATAACTCATTGACCAATCAAATCTCTTGATGCATCAATCTGACATGCTTCAAACTCATTAACCAATCAAATCACTCAATGTATAAGATAATACATATTCAAAATTGTTTGCATGGTAATTAACCAATGAAATCATTTTTTAGAGATAGAGAATTAGACTCAATATATGCTAGAAACAAGAACAATATTTGACCCCTTGGTAAAGATTTATATCCACAAGCCTTCCCTTTTTTCGTTATCCTAATTAAAAGATTATGATGCTTTTTAACACTAAGTTAATGTTCAGCTTCAATAATTTTCTTCCTAGCATCAGAAAAGCGAATCACTGAATAAATATCATATTTGAATATCTGTCAATCAACAGTATTAGGGTCCAAAAAGGACCCCGCCTCTCCAGTCCGTATAAAATGTCAATCTTTCAACATTTTTTTTGTTTTAAATCATAGAGATTAGGAACACGAAGCAAAAGTCAGTTTTCTTAACACTTGATGTTCGAATATATTTTCCGTAATAACATTGTCTGAACACATGGCATGAAATGCAAGAATTGTCAACATCACTTCATGACATGCTAGAACAGGGCAGCCCCGGGGACCCCATCTGTGTCAGGACCCTGTCTAACCACTGTAAGGGCCCATTTAGGTGAATCTCGATCCAACATGGCGTGCTTGTGACTGTCTGCCGCCTGAAATATTAAATAACACTTAGATAGCATCATCGAGTGCAGGGATGGTATTCACGAAACATCTTAAGGTTTACCTTAACATTGTCCTTATCCTTATTTTCTTTTCCTTAGTTAAAAATAAGGAAAACCTTAACCTTAAAATGTTCATCAGTGCCGGTTAAGGATTTCCTTAAGTCTTAACTTAAAGGAAAATATTAATTTCATGTAAGGAAAATGGACGCTACCTTATCTTTTAAGGGGAAAAAAGCCATATATATTAAAGAAAATCTTAAGATAAGACATTTAACGAATACCACTTTTCAAGTATTTTCTAAATATTTAAGGAAAATCTTGTGGATATTAAGATGATTTCGTGAATACCACCTAAGTATAACAGGAACATCACTATAACACTATTTTCACATTTTTTCGTCTTTCAGGAAAGTATATGAGAATAAAATACACTTTTTCTGTGAGTGCCAACACTTGACTCATGCAACAATACTTACAGACATAGTCTGCGACTAGGATGCCCCTGCTATGGGGTTTTAAGTTGAAAAAGGGGCCATAACTCCTCCAAAACTTGGGTAGATTAGAACATAGTGCCCCTTCAGGCATAAAAAGAATACAATTGTTCAATAGGACAAAATGGCCCATAATTCTGAAAACAATTATTACCGAATAATGGAAAATGAAACATGTTGTACATTGTAGATTATTTATGTGAAGTTTTATGAAAATCCTCCAAAATCTGTAGAAGAAGTATGCTGCACGCATTTTGTTAGCAGACTGACCAACCAACAGAGCGAGTCCAGTATACCCCCATCAAACATTGTTTGCAGGGGGGTTAAATCAAATGAAGCAGACAGCATTTCCCCACCCACCTGTATACAGCAGGGGTTAAATCAAATGAAGCAGACAACATTTTTCCCCACCCACCTGTATACAGCAGGGGTTAATCAAATGAAGCAGACAGCATTTTACCCACCCACCTGTATACAGCAGGGGTTAATCAAATGAAGCAGACAGCATTTTCCCCACCCACCTGTATACAGCAGGGGTTAAATCAAATGAAGCAGACAACATTTTCCCCACCCACCTGTATACAGCAGGGGTTAAATCAAATGAAGCAGACAGCATTTCCCCACCCACCTGTATACAGCAGGGGTTAAATCAAATGAAGCAGACGGCATTTTCCCCACCCACCTGTATACAGCAGGGGTTAATCAAATGAAGCAGACGGCATTTTCCCCACCCACCTGTATACAGCAGAGGTTAAATCAAATGAAGCAGACGGCATTTTCCCCACCCACCTGTATACAGCAGGGGTTAATCAAATGAAGCAGACGGCATTTTCCCCACCCACCTGTATACAGCAGGGGTTAAATCAAATGAAGCAGACAACATTTTCCCCACCCACCTGTATACAGCAGGGGTTAATCAAATGAAGCAGTCGGCATTTTCCCCACCCACCTGTATACAGCAGGGGTTAAATCAAATGAAGCAGACGGCATTTTCCCCACCCACCTGTATACAGCAGGGGTTAATCAAATGAAGCAGACGGCATTTTCCCCACCCACCTGTATACAGCAGAGGTTAAATCAAATGAAGCAGACGGCATTTTCCCCACCCACCTGTATACAGCAGGGGTTAATCAAATGAAGCAGACGGCATTTTCCCCAACCAACTGTATACAGCAGGGGTTAATCAAATGAAGCAGATGGCATTTTCCCCACCCACCTGTATACAGCAGGGGTTAATCAAATGAAGCAGACGGCATTTTCCCCACCCACCTGTATACAGCAGGGTTAAATCAAATGAAAACGGCAACATTTCCCCACCCACCTGTATTCAGCTCCCCATCCTTTAACAAAACTCATCCGTATCGTACACATGCGTGTCAGCTGATACACCGACTCAAAGCCTTGATTTACTGACTGGGCAAGCAATGCCGCGAATTCTTGGTTGTTGAAGATTTTCAAGTTACACCCTGAAAAATGGAATAATTATTAAACAAAAGACAAAATTTCCATCAATTTACATGACACAAGGGGAGATAAATGATGTATGGTCTACATGACACAAGGGGACATAAATGATGTTTTGTCTACATGCCACAAGGGGAGATAAATGATGTTTGGTCTACATGACACAAGGGGAGATAAATGATGTATGGTCTACATGACACAAAGGGAGATAAATGTTTGGTCTACATGACACAAGGGGAGATAAATAATGTATGGTCTACATGACACAAGGGGAGATAAATAATGTATGGTCTACATGACACAAGGGGAGATAAATGATGTATGGTCTACATGACACAAGGGGTGATAAATGATGTATGGTCTACATGACACAAGGGGAGATCAATGATGTTTGGTCTACATGACACAAGGGGAGATAAATGATGTTTGGTCTACATGACACAAGGGGAGATAAATGATGTTTGGTCTACATGACACAAGGGGAGATAAATGATGTATGGTCTACATGACACAAGGGGAGATAAATAATGTATGGTCTACATGACACAAGGGGAGATAAATAATGTATGGTCTACATGACACAAGGGGAGATAAATAATGTATGGTCTACATGACACAAGGGGAGATCAATGGTGTATGGTCTACATGACACAAGGGGAGATAAATAATGTATGGTCTACATGACACAAGGGGAGATAAATAATGTATGGTCTACATGGCACAAGGGGAGATAAATAATGTATGGTCTACATGACACAAGGGGAGATAAATAATGTATGGTCTACATGACACAAGGGGAGATAAATGATGTATGGTCTACATGACAAAAGGGGAGATAAATGTTGTATGGTCTACATGACACAAGGGGAGATAAATAATGTATGGTCTACATGGCACAAGGGGAGATAAATGATGTATGGTCTACATGACACAAGGGGAGATAAATGATGTATGGTCTACATGACACAAGGGGAGATAAATAATGTATGGTCTACATGACACAAGGGGAGATAAATGATGTATGGTCTACATGACACAAGGGGAGATAAATGTTGTATGGTCTACATGACACAAGGGGAGATAAATGATGTATGGTCTACATGACACAAGGGGAGATAAATGATGTATGGTCTACATGACACAAGGGGAGATAAATAATGTATGGTCAACATGACACAAGGGGAGATAAATGATGTTTGGTCTACATGACACAAGGGGTGATAAATGATGTATGGTCTACATGACACAAGGGGAGATAAATGATGTATGGTCTACATGACACAAGGGGAGATAAATGATGTTTGGTCTACATGACACAATGGGAGATAAATGATGTATGGTCTACATGACACAAGGGGTGATAAATGATGTATGGTCTACATGACACAAGGGGAGATCAATGATGTTTGGTCTACATGACACAAGGGGAGATAAATGATGTTTGGTCTACATGACACAAGGGGAGATAAATAATGTATGGTCTACAGTACGATTCAATCTACGGATTAAGATATATTAGCTAGATCAGGAATAGAAACCAACAATAGTATATAAGCAATAAAAATCTTTGTAAATTAAGTAACAGATAAAAATACATTAGTGTCAAACACATCCTTTGAAACATGTAAATGCCTGATCAGATGTGATCAAGCTGGTCTATGTTATATATATCTGGTCTATGTGATAAAGCTGGTCTATGTTATATATATCTGGTCTATGTGATATTCCTGGTATATGTGATATATCTGGTCTGGTGTGATATATCTGGTCTGGTGTGATATATCTGGTCTATGTGATATATCTGGTCTGGTGTGATATATCTGGTCTGCTGTGATATATCTGGTATATGTGATATATTCTGGTCTATGTGATATATCTGGTCTGGTGTGATATATCTGGTCTATGTGATATATCTGGTCTGGTGTGATATATCTGGTCGATGTGATATATCTGGTCTGGTGTGATATATCTGGTCTATGTGATGTATCTGGTCTATGTGATATATCTGGTCTATGTGGTATATCTGGTCTATGTGATATATGGAATGTACCAGCCTTACTGTGTATACAATATCTAGGCACTCCAATGGTATAGAATAAAATGTCATCAAGGCAAGACAAGAAGTTAAAACTCCCACTGGAAATATGTCATACACATCATGTCTAGACAAGCTAATTTATTACTATGGTAACCACATTCTTTTCAAGTACATTTGTAACTTAATTCCTGCAGCATATTGGTACAGACTGCTGACATATACAAGAACATTCAGCAACAGACAACCAAGGATATATAGAATTGGCTCAAACAACCAATCAGAATACAGGGATTGGCTCAAACAACCAATCAGAATATAGGGATTGGCTCAAACAACCAATCAGAATACAGGGATTGGCTCAAACATCCAATCAGAATATAGGGATTGGCTCAAACAACCAATCAGAATATAGGGATTGGCTCAAACAACCAATCAGAATATAGGGATTGGCTCAAACAACCAATCAGAATACAGGGATTGGCTCAAACAACCAATCAGAATATAGGGATTGGCTCAAACATCCAATCAGAATAAAGGGATTGGCTCAAACAACCAATCAGAATATAGGGATTGGCTCAAACAACAAATCAGAATACAGGGATTGGCTCAAACAACCAATCAGAATACAGGGATTGGCTCAAACAACCAATCAGAATACAGGGATTGGCTCAAACAACCAATCAGAATACAGGGATTGGCTCAAACAACCAATCACAGGGTTTATTTCGGCTAATTTGGGAAGATGACCCATACCCTTCAAATTGGGAATTTTTGCACATTAAACTTAGAAATTGGGAAATAACTAGCAATTACAGCAAACTGTTAGAAGTAAAAGTGAAGGATGTAGTGATTAATAAACCAACAATTGCTATATATATATACATATATAAACTGCCTGTGAGAGAAAAGCCTCCAACTCTTGTCACTTTTTGGCTAAATTTCACCAATTTTTTTCTTCAGATTTTTTTGGGAATTTTTACATTCAAATTGGGAAAAAAAATATATTCTTTTTGGCAATAGGAATATAGCCGAATAACGGCTATAAAACAGCTGAAAATGAACCCTATCTTACAATCCTGGCGCAATATTACAGAAACCTCTAGGGTTTTCCCTTGAATTTTCTTTTAAGGGGTCACAGTGTCCCCCTAGGGCCTTCATTTGTGGGTCATTTGTAAAATTTGGGGGTCATTTATACAATTGACCAGATATGATACTCAAAGGCACGACATACCGGTATGCAAATATTGTTTGTATACATTATAACACCACAGAATTTTACAGATGCCAATGCATCCACATGTGAGTTAGTGTTAGTTTGATGCCTTACAAGAGTGGGGCTACAAAAATGTGTGCAGTCTGGAGACACAAAAGGATTGTCTTGACAAGTTTGAACACATTAGACCATTTTTAGTAGATACAACCACTGATCGCGAAATAAATGGTCTTTTAATCCTTATAATTCCAAATAGACTCTGAAACGACCCCCAATGATGTTTTTGTAGTCGATACAGATCGTGACCTCACTTTTGAAACGACCCCCAATGATGTTTTTGTAGTCGATACAGATCTTGACCTCACTTTTGAAACGAACCCCAATGATGTTTTTGTAGTCGATACAGATCGTGACCTCACTTTTGAAACGACCCCCAATGATGTTTTTGTAGTCGATACAGATCGTGACCTCACTTTTGAAACGACCCCCAATGATGTTTTTGTAGTCGATACAGATCGTGACCTCACTTTTGAAACGACCCCCAATGATGTTTTTGTAGTCAATACACATCGTGACCTCACACTGCGTCGACTGAATGCGCATATGAATACACAAAAAAAATCAAACAGAAACTAGGATAGACAAACTGGTAAACATACCGGATTTCGTATAAACATGGAATATGGGCTTCTAAGATATTTGTTGCTATTATTTGTTCACCTTAGATTGAGGTCGAAAATAGTCTGTGATCAATGAAATTTGGGCATTCATGCATGCACACCTCGGATAAGCCAATCAGAATGCAGGGATTTGCTGGATTTGGAATACCGTGTTCGTACCCATTTCCTTTCCGAATTTAGCGCATTCGGACCCAATTTTCGACCGGCATCTAGGAATATTTTTACAAGTCATTCAGCCAAAATGTGCGCCAAAACGCAAACAAATTGAGATTTATATTCAGTGCAGGTATCTGTTATAATCCCTGGCCCTAATCGCTGTTCCCTTATGGTTTAGAGGGGCCAGTACTCTAAATCACCAAGTAAGAGAACAGTGTCAGAGGGGGTGGGACTTACCCGGAGGTATTTTGCAGACAGTTGCTGGATGCCACCCGTATCTCTGATTACAGTTCGGGCTTTGAACAAATACAGCACTCTCGCTCATACACTCCGCAAAAACTTCTCCACCGATGTAATAAAGTCGTACACCTTTACCTGAAATAAAAAACAACCCAACATTCAATAAAATCAAAGCACTGAAGGTCCAGGGAGGCGCTTCCAAGGCAAGACTGCACGTTTTCCATATTATTTTATGAGAAATTAATAAGCGATAAACTCATTCACCAAAAATGACACCAATACTCCAGAAAAAACGTTAGAGACTCCCATCATTCCACAATTGATATATCCCTGACAAATCAGCCATTATACTCACCATAACTATAATAAAATCAGAGGACTTTACATGTACTATTTTCTTGAGATGATGAATATGGTCGTACTTCGAATAAACCATCCTGTTGACAATGATAGAAATGAGACACTAACGTGCATGGGGCGTCAATAATTCTTGATGAAGCAGGAAAATCACCAATGGTAGGCGGGGATCAGGGGTGGGGTATCAGGGGGTGGGGTATCAGGGGGTGGGGTATCAGGGGGTGGGGTATCAGGACTCTAGAAATAATCTTTAAATACTGCTGTCCTGGACTAGTGTATATGTTACTTTTGACTTGTCCGACATGGGAGGCTAGTTGTACAAGCATAGAATATGGTACGAATTAACAGAAGTAGGCATGCATTTCATACTTGTCCCGGACTCAACTCAACTGTTGGTCCCTCGAATCGGCAATTAGACTTGTCCGGGACATCGGGCTAGTGGAATTCAAGAGCCCTGGGTACTCCCCTTAATTTTGATCATTCACACAAAGGAGCCAGGTGATGATGCTTAAGTTATTGGATAATTGTACCGTCTCCTGTCTCTTATTGACACCCCTGTTTACGTCATGGCTGAAGCTTGTGCCTGCGACCTTCTGCACTCAAGAGCCAGCTTATTTCATCGACACCTTACGTATAACCATGTACAAACGGTACCCAGAAACTTAGGTCAGTAATAAATGACATAAGCCCCTGAAGCGGATTGCCCTTTTAACTGTGACCTTGAAGTTGTGACCTTTCAGGAACAGACCTTAAAAAATTATTACTTTTCGTTGGAATGCAAGCATTGAACTACGTTGCTCAGTTATAGCAGAAATACGTTTCGGACCGACAAACTACGGTTCAACTTATGGATGTTCCAATATTTGTAGCCAAAATTGCCATTTCTTGACATCCCTAGTTAAGATCGTCATGCGTAATAAATCTGCGGCAAAACATTATAAAATTTTACAATCTGAATCCTACCAATGTGTCGACGTGTCATCTCGACTTGCTGCGTTCTGTTTATATTCGAGAGAAGTCCTAGACAGAACCGCTCAGAGTTTGACGGGTCGGTGAATCCATCCACTGTTAACGAGGGCTGCGATGCGTGGAACGTTTCTCCGACGCGTGTGTTTAATTCGTAGTAAGAGATAGAACACCAGTACGTCGGCTCCTTGTACGTGACAGGCTGGGCGTCGAGTGACGGACTCGGCGACATGTCGACACTCTCTGCAACAGAATCATCATAATAGTAATATCATCACCTTTATTTAATGACGCTACAAGATTGGAAATAACTGATGCATGTTTTTTAGAGATAGGAAAATAAGAATTCTACCTAGCGCTACATTGGGAAAGTAGCGGTGCCGTTTCTTATACACACGAAATGTAGTCTCTGTCTTTAGATAGGTAGCGTGATCTGACAGTGCTAGCTTTGCTGAACAAAATGGCGTCCATGAAGTGGTTTCAATAGCGGGACGGCGTTACTGTCGGACCTGTTAAGTTCTGTACTTAGCTACACTAGGTTTGTTTGGAATCAAGTCGAGATGGAAATTTGTGTTGAATCTCGTGTTTTGTGGTTCCAACTTCTGTTAGTGTGCAAACAGCACTCAAAGCAGACACCGATTTAAAATGTAACACATTTTTTTAATAAAAAATTATTATTTCATGTCAATCATTTTTTTCTTTATAAACAAACAGGCTGATAAGGTGGAGTTCAAGGTCGCGCTATAAACTTGTAGGGTGAATGCGCATCCGATGAAAAAATCACGTTATAATGACAATGAACATCAGAAACTAGAGTAGATAAACATACTGGATTTTGTACAAACATGGGAGTATGTGCTTCTGAGAAGAATATTTTGCTACAAATAAAATGTTTTGTGAAACATAAAGGAATGATTGCGAAATCACAGGGCTTTGATTAGATTAAATGCTAGCTTAATTACGTAATGTTTGATTGAAATAAATCAGGCCAGCAATTAACTTCATGTGCTGTAAGTAGCAATGGCTTAAAATGGAATCCTGAGAAATCATCAGAATAAACAAGGGAGATAACTTGTCAGATTAAACAGGGGAGATAACTTGTCAGATTAAACAAGGGAGATAACTTGTCAGATTAAACAAGGGAGATAACTTGTCAGATTAAACAAGGGAGACAACTTGTCAGATTAAACAAGGGAGATAACTTGTCAGATTAAACAAGGGAGATAACATGTCAGATTAAACAAGGGAGATAACTTGTCAGATTAAACAAGGGAGATAACATGTCAGAATAAACAGGGGAGATAACTTGTCAGATTAAACAAGGGAGATAACTTGTCAGATTAAACAAGGGAGATAACATGTCAGAATAAACAGGGGAGACAACTTGTCAGATTAAACAAGGGAGATAACTTGTCAGATTAAACAAGGGAAAAAAATGATCAGATTAAAGAAGGGAGACAACTCATTAGATTAAAGAAGGGAGACAACTCATCAGATTAAAAAAGGGAGACAACTCGTCAGAATAAACAGGGGAGACAACTTGTCAGATTACCTCATCAGATTTAACAAGGGAGACAACTTACCCATGCCCTGATTATCTGTATTATCCCCATCCTCACTGATATACCCTGGGGGTGGGGTATCTGAAAATATAGAAAAAACATCAACATCAATTATCATACCCACAATATAGCAGGCTTCCCAATAGCCGCACGACCCTCCGATGTGTCGGACAAATTTCCGACAACTCCTGTACCTCTTTGCGATGTCACCAAAAGTCAGACATATTAACATGCTACTACGCATTCAAATCCAATAAATACCGGCATACCCATAATGTCCGCTGGTCAGACAATAATTGAAAGTTCTCTGACTGAATGTCGGGCAATCAGAGAAACAAATTCGGGGAGTCTGACAAGAGTAGGTCAGTGACCTTTAGACTTTAGCGTACAGAAGATATTGAGGGTTTGAAACAAAACAAGTGTTACTGTATACAGATACAACAGCCTTGCATCAAACCCACGACGGTACCCTGAGATACAATAGCCTTGCATCAAACCCACGACGGTACCCTGAGATACAATAGCCTTGCATCAAACCCACGACCGTACCCTGAGATACAATAGCCTTGCATCAAACCCACGACCGTACCCTGAGATACAACAGCCTTGCATCAAACCCACGACCGTACCCTGAGATACAATAGCCTTGCATCAAACCCACGACCGTACCCTGAGATACAATAGCCTTTCATCAAACCCACGACGGTACCCTGAGATACAATAGCCTTGCATCAAACCCACGACCGTACCCTGAGATACAACAGCCTCGCATCAAACCCACGACGGTACCCTGAGATACAACAGCATAGCATCAAACCCACGACGGTACCCTGAGATACAACAGCCTTGCATCAAACCCACGATGGTACCTTGAGATACAACAGCCTTGCATCAAACCCACGACCGTACCCCCAAGATAAAACAGCCTTGCATCAAACCCACGACCATACCCTGAGATACAACAGCCTTGCATCAAACCCACGCCGCTTTAATCTGGGGCTGAAAAGTACACGTACAGTCAGACCTCATTAATTCAAATTCATCGGGTCCGAAATTATATTATGAATAACACATTTCAATTTGACGCGCATAAGAAGATACAACAGGACCGGATATTTATTTCGAATGATACCAAGTATTCAGATAGAAGTCACGTAAAAGAGGTCAGACTGTATTTTGTTTCCCCTCCAGAGACCTCCGACTGAAAATTTCCCGAAGAAATATTTTAAGGTACGGTAGATATATTGGATACAGAAATGTAATTTCCCTAGATCACATTCTGAAAGGACCCAAACGCTATCCACCTAAAATTGAACATAAACAAACTGGTTTCAAGTCACTAACATTGAAGTCAAACTAAACATGAAAGCTATACATGTTTATCAACAGACAGAAAATCTTCCTTCAATCGATAGGACCATAAAAAATTCACACAGACGTCTGAGTTAAAAAACAACCTTACTTAATGTCTACAGTAATCAATAGAAGACAAGACTTTGTTCTTTAATTGATGCTTACATTATTGGTAAATAGCAGCAATTGATTAAACAAAGCATCCGTCTATAGGTATAACGTCAAGCCAAGTTTATAAATGAATACAAAACAGGCTTTATGTAAGTTGAAAAACTGTTCTAGAATTACTGCAATATTGCAAAGCGCAACCTCTCTCAAGTGAAACCTATCTTAAACAAATACCTCTCTCAAGTGACCTTCTCTTAAACAAATACCTCTCTCAAGCGGCCCTCTCGTCAACAACAACCTCTCTCAAGCAGCCCTCTCTTCAACAACAACCTCTCTCAAGTGACCTTCTCTTCAACAACAACCTCTCTCAAGCAGACCTCTCTTCAACAACAACCTCTCTCAAGCAGCCCTCTCTTCAACAACAACCTCTCTCAAGCAGCCCTCTTTTCAACAACAGCCACTCTCAACTGACCCTCTCTTCAAAAACAACCTCTCTTCAAAAACATTATGAAATTGTTCAGTAGCTAGAATATCAATTTAACCACTCAACCACACAAATGCCATCCCTTGACACTGAACTATATCCAGAGTATGTCAGACCTAGACATTGAACTATATCCAGAGTATGTCAGACCTAGACATTGAACTATATCCAGAGTATGTCAGACCTAGACATTGAACTGTATCCAGAGTATGTCAGACCTAGACATTGAACTGTATCCAGAGTATGTCAGACCTAGACATTGAACTATATCCAGAGTATGTCAGACCTAGACATTGAACTGTATCCAGAGTATGTCAGACCTAGACATTGAACTGTATCTAGAGTATGTCAGACCTAGACATTGAACTATATCCAGAGTATGTCAGACCTAGACATTGAACTGTATCCAGAGTATGTCAGACCTAGACATTGAACTATATCCAGAGTATGTCAGACCTAGACATTGAACTGACCTAGAGGTCCAAACTATCTAAAATCAGATATTCAGCGAGACCTATATTACACAAAGTTATCAAGCTCTTTTGCGCAGTTAAATATTCGCAAGTTTCTTATTTCAGTTGTGTCGTAAAATTAATACAACAATATTTAGCCATCATTTATCTTCAGGAATATAACAATATTGTGAAAATTTATCCCTCACCCAAGTTTCTGATTATACAGTACAGAAGAGAAGCCAAGGATTGCAAAATGATTAAAAGCAGGAAAGAAATTTGGCCCCATGTCAGGACAACAGAGAAATTACAGAATCAATCAGTCGTTAACGTACATGTTTAACCCATGATATAGCCATGTATCTCTCAGCATTTTAAGTTTAGTTGAAACAAATTCTTACAACAGGTACCCATATTTCTGGATGACTGTTTCCATGGTAACTAATCAGTGCTACAAATTCTCAGATTGTGAAACTCGTGATCCAACTAGGCTCAAACTCAAGGGTCAGGGTCTCCATCCCTCGACAGCTACAGTAAAACCTCACTTAAAGACCACCTCAATAATAAGAACACAATTTTCATGTCCGTTTTCACAGTTTTGCTCTTTATTCAACCTCAATATTAACACAGCCTCAATATTAACATAGCCTCAATATTAACATAGCCTCAATATTAACATAGCCTCAATATTAACATAGCCTCAATATTAACATAGCCTCAATATTAACATAGCCTCAATATTAACATAGCCTCAATATTAACATAGCCTCAATATTAACACAGCCTCAATATTAACATAGCCTCAATATTAACATAGCCTCAATATTAACATAGCCTCAATATTAACATAGCCTCAATATTAACATAGCCTCAATATTAAGACAATCTCAATATTAACATAGCCTCAATATTAACATAGCCTCAATATTAACATAGCCTCAATATTAAGACAATCTCAATATTAATACCAGTTTTAAAGGGTTCTCAGGCATGAGAATACAAAAAATTCAAAATCGGCTGGAAATTTGGCAAGGGGTCCAGTGGGCCTCTGAAGGTCCTGGTTTTTAAGCATCTAATATCCATGGCTTAAATTGTCTCAAAAAACGACCCTTATGAGCGTAAAATCTGCAGATTTCCGTGAATCCGCAGAAAATTCCCGGTAACTGTACTGTTGTTCCCTCGCATTCAAAGCATAAGGTTCTGGGCTTACATTAAAGGTACACAGTCAGATTTTTTGTCAAAATCTCAAAATATATTTTAGTCATAAAATTAATGAGAGGAAACTTGGGGTAAAATACCTTCATACAGATGTACACTATAACACTGCATTGTCACTTTGCCGACTTGTTTCCCAAAACCACAAATACACAAATCAAATTCCGGTATTTTTCTATCCTGACCTACGCACAATGTTAGCTCTAAACATAGGAAATAAAAGACTTGGACACATGTCTCCCAGTTCCAGGAAACGCTTAGGAAAAGTCATAATGTAGGGTCACAGAGTATAATGTAGGGTCACAGAGTATAATGTAGGGTCACAGAGTATAATGTAGGGTCACAGAGTATAATGTAGGGTCACAGAGTATAATGTAGGGTCACAGAGTATAATGTAGGGTCACAGAGTATAATGTAGGGTCACAGAGTATAATGTAGGGTCACAGAGTATGTCTGTATTAACACGTCATTGTCACAAAATTAACACATAGCATCTACCTTTTAGATATCAGTTTTTTGAGAAAAGTACAATGTAGGATGTTTGTAGAACATTATGCCCCCTGTGATCTTGACCTTTGACCCTGTGACCCAAAAATCAATAGGGTTCCTCTGCTACCCAAGATGAATGTGTTGACTAAGTTTAAGAATGATAGGTCAAGGGGTTCTCGAGTTATTGATCAGAAACAAAAAGGTTACAGACTGACCGACAGACAGACATACCGACCGACAAACGACGGACCAACAGACATACCGACCGACAAACAACGGACCAACAGACATATGGACCGACAAACGACGGACCAACAGACATACCGACCGACAAACGGACAGACAGACAGACCAACCGACAAACGGACGGACCAACAGACATACCGACTGACTGACATGTCACCACTTTGTTGTCATAAGGAAAACCTTAGAAATTGTTTGTTTGGCATAACAAAACCTTCCATAAATTAAGTGGGTACGTAATTCATTATTTATAATTTTTTATTGTCATACAAGTGCAATGTTTTTTTTTGTTCAATTATATTGCTGAAGTTCGACTGTTTCCCCTAGCAAACAAGCGTCCATTTTCCCCAAAATGTAAAAAAATAATTTTTTAATGATTTTTTTTACCATCCTGAAAAGAGCACTTTCAGATGAAAGAGGGAAAAGGAATAATACATTCAGCAAAAGCAGGAACTTAAAACATTTATAAGTAAAATAACAATGCTCTTATTTTCCCAAATTTGGGATTTTTCGCGCATATTTTCCCAATTGTCAAGGCACAGGCGGTAAAATTATATTTAAAAAAAATCACTGAAGTGTAAACTATTGATACAAGGGATTCCCACTTAGACCCCTCCAAATATTTTTAGGGTAGGGGACATTTTCATGGGCAGCAGGTAGGGTTATGCTAAACAAACCTTTTTTTTAATTAGGAAACTGGCCGCGTGTGTGAAAATTAAGATAATGTTGTTTGCTTTATGAGATGGGCGCTTATTAGAAGTTATTACATTTTCAAATTTTGACTGAAAAAATTAAATGTAGGGGATGGGTGCTGTTTAGATCATGGGCATTAAATAGAATTATTACGGCATTTCAAATTAAATTACTTCTAACAGTATAAGAAACGGCTAACTGGGATAATTGAACATTCTATGTATAGATACTTCCCACATCTACAATATTTACCTCCCTTGTTCTTAACTGTCGGCCATTTTGATAGGCAAAACTGATAAACCCTTATAGGAGTAATTTCCAAAAACGTGATAATTGAGAAAATACCAAATGTGACAAACACTTTTTCTTCAACTTACTGAGCTAAATGCCCACATGAGCATAATGATTAAGTTATTTTTTATATATCGGATTAGTTTATCATAGATTACATTATATTCCCCATAAACTTTAAAGAAAGTTGCCTATCAAAATGGCTGACAATTCAGGACAAGGGAGGTAAATATTGTAGATGTATTGGGACACGATTAAGTAATCGAAATAATATTATCACGACACTCAATCAATGATTCTAAATTTATGAGGGGAAAAATATCTCACTGTAATAAAAATACAAGCTTCCCTCAATAATATCTCTTAATAATTTACCAGTTTATAGAATCAACGGTCAACTGAGATAATTTTCTGTAACCCTCCTGAGAATTTTTAACAGACAATTCTGATGGATTTTCAAGTGTTTTGTACCAATTAACGTGGATCAAAAGGCAAATGAATGAAATCACTGTCCCTTAAATGACCCCTAGGGAGACATTAACTGAAATTATCCCCATAGCAACATCCAACTGAACAAATACCCAAAGGGCATTAAATTTCTCAATTATTTAAAACCAGTCACAAGAAATTTAAGATTATTGGAATAAACCAGACTGGATCTTATATTTCAACAGTATAGAAAACATGCTCGGAAATTGAATAGACCAAATATACAAGATAATTTGATTTTTTCGTAGTTTTCAAAATGAAGATTCTAGACACGAGCTTAGCAAAAACAAGGACATGTTGAGTTGCGTCAATTTACTGCGATATCATACATGCAGTTAGACAAGAATATATGTCCCACATATTAGTTCATACAGATTGTTTCATCGGGTTTAACGCCGTTTCTCAATGATATTTCAGTTATATACGGCGGCCGGTTCACCTAACCAGTTTTTCCTGGACTGAATTCTAACCAGTACTAACTTACCCTTCCATAAGGAGCCAGCAACTTCTCCACATGTGGAGGAAAATCGACATTTTTGTCAAATTTTCATGGAAGGGTATGACCAGCCGCGACCGGGAATCAAACCCGGATCGCCGGGTTACAGGTCCAGCGCACTAACCACTGGACCACGGCCGCGGCTCTAGTTCATACAGAACATCTGAGACAAATTCAAGAACTTTTCAAGGACTTCATGTAATTTTCAAGGACTTTCTTTAGATTTTTAAGGACATTTCAAGGAATAATTTCAATTTTCAAGAACTTCTTTCAATATTCAAGGACTTCCTTTCGACTTTCAATGACCATTCAAGGACTTTTTTCAATTATCAAGAACTTTTTTCAATATTCAAGGACTTCTTTTCAAGATTCAAAGACTGCTTCTTAAACACAAATTCACTAAAAAGTTAATGAAAGAGCATTTTCAAGGCGTTTCTGGCAACAATCAAGTAGTTGCTTTTCACAAGTCGAGTACTTTTAGTGTTTTTTTAGAGTTTTAGCAATTTTCAAGGAGATTTCAAGACTAGCATGAAATTCAAGGACTTCAAGGTCATTGCCAAAACTGTACAGTAAAACCTCACTTAAAGACCACCTCAATAATAACACCACCTTGAAATGAAGAACACAATTTTCAAGTCCAATTTCACTGTTTTGCTCCTTATTCAACCTCGATATTAAGACCACCTCAATATTCAGACCACCTCAATATTCAGACCACCTGGATATCCAGACCACCTCGATATTAAGACCACCTCAATATTAAGACCACCTCAATATTCAGACCACCTCAATATTCAGACCACCTCAATATTCAGACCACCTGGATATCCAGACCACCTCGATATTAAGACCACCTCAATATTCAGACCACCTCAATATTCAGACCACCTCGATATTCAGACCACCTCAATATTCAGACCACCTCGATATTAAGACCGCTTCAATATTCAGACCAGTTTTCAAGGGTCCCAAGAGTCTTATTATTATATTGTTCTGTATACAAGATCCACGTACATCATATAATAATGAAGGCAGACAGTACAGTATGTATCCATGGTTTCCCTGTCAAAGTCCGTCATGATACAGAGTCATACATGAACTTATAAAATAAGTGCATTGGCCGTCAGACATGAAGCCATGACTATCACACTTTGAATCTAACAATCAATTTACAACATTTATCGCTAATGAATTAAACTTTCGTCACCTCGGGAAAAGTGCATATTCACAAGTGTGTTAGAATGTTGTCACAGGGTTTTCCCTAGAATTTTTCAGTTTAGGGTCCTTGGACCCTCCGTGTTTGACAAATTGGGGGTCCTTAGTAAAGTTGTAGGGTCCAAGATATGCAGTTTATACTTGACAAAGGTTTATTTTAGGGGTGCACAGTAAGTGGAAAATGGGAGTCCCTAGAATGAAAAGGGTGTCAGAGACTCAAGTTTTCTGCGTCGGGGGAAATCCCTGATGTCATATTCCACGGCAGTTGACCGTAACATTTTTCCTAGAATTAATTTTAGTTCAACCAGAACTAACTTGCCCTTCAACAAGCAACTGACAACTTCTCTACATGTGGAGGACATGACTGTAGCCAAAGTCATGGAAGAACATAACCTGCCCAACTCGGGAATCGAACCTGGATCTGCCAGACGACAGTCTAGGGCTCTACCAACTGAGCTAGCTGGATGGTATAACAATACTGACTGATTCATTTCAATTTTTCCTTTTGTGCCATTTATGCTAGATGCCTCACAGTATCTCTGTATTCATAATGAATTTGGTCAGATTTTTAATAGATCCCGGAAGTGGGGAATTAGAATCACCCACAATGGGGATTTATACAAAATGCTTGGCTCCAGGGTGGGGAATTAGTCCCAAAAAAATACAAAATTGTCTAATTTCCCAGGGTCACATGTAAAACATGTCCTGTAGCTGTTGGCAAATTCCTTGACCAATTGTCTGACCAAGTATCAGATAACAATTATTCAAGCATTAAAAACTAGTAAATGTTGTGCAATGTTGTTGTTGGCAAGATAATAATTTGAGCACAATCTGGGAACAATGTCAGGCAATCTGTGTATAATGTCGGACAATCTGTGAACAATGTCAGGCAATCTGTGAACAATGTCAGGCACCAAAGTCAGGCAATCTGTGAACAATGTTAGACAATTTGTGAACAATGTCAGGCAATCTGTGTACAATGTCAGGCAATCTGTGAACAATGTCAGGCAATCTGTGAACAATGTCAGGCAATCTGTGAACAATGTTGGACAATCTGTGCATAATGTCGGCAATCTAAGAACAATGTCAGGCAATCTGTGAACAATTTCAGGCAATCTGTGTATAATGTCAGGCAATCTGTGAACAATGTCAGGCAATCTGTCTATAATGTCGGGCAATCTAAGAACAATGTCAGGCAATCTGTGAACAATTTCAGGCAATCTGTGTATAATGTCAGGCAATCTGTGAACAATGTCAGGCAATCTGTGAACAATGTCAGGCAATCTGTGTATAATGTCAGGCAATCTGTGTATAATGTCGGGCAATCTAAGAACAATGTCAGGCAATCTGTGAACAATTTCAGGCAATCTGTGTATAATGTCAGGCAATCTGTGAACAATGTCAGGCAATCTGTCTATAATGTTGGGCAATCTATGAACAATGTCAGGCAATCTGTGAACAATGTCAGGCAATCTATGAACAATGTCAGGCAATCTGTGTATAATGTCGGGTAATCTGTGAACAATGTCGGGCAGTCTGTGTACAATGTCGGGCAATCTGTGAACACTATAAGACTCATAAGAGTAATTTATGTGATTTGTGATTTGAGTACAGAGTGTAAGTATGCGTTATTATCTCGGTCCCTCGTCTTGCGTATTATAATTTCAACCAATGAAATCACGTTTCGGAAAATATTGACCAATAGGCATCAAGTACACAGTAATGGTATTCTCTAACTAATTTTGAATCCACAATACATGTACATTCCTATGTAACTATGACAACGGTAAGAACTTGTGATTACCTGCTCCAAACAAAGACGATATAATATGCCGGTGCATCTGAGCCGGTCGGCTTTCCTCGTTCTCCGATGACGACGAAACTAGAACGACCTGAGTACTCGACATCGAGGTAGGTTACGAACCAGGAATCTCCGACGCTTATCTTCAAGTCTCTAAATGAATGTTTTACTTCCAGGCCATGTATTTATGACACTAGGTAAGCCATTATAACACCCAGGCAATGTCTTATTCTCTTTTAAACCAGTCTAGCAATGAAACGATTCTTGTATATCTTGTACCAGTCTAGCAACAATGGAACCAGTCCAGTAGTATTTTATTTGGAAGCAGAACCTGTTTTTAAATTCTAGAAACCAGTCTAATAGAATGGTTTGTTTGACTCTAGGAAGACTTACACCAGTCTAGGTTATTAAGAATCGACGAATCATAGACGCAAGTCGGTTGCAAATTTTTGTAAAATATAAGCCGGAGTCAATCCGGTGTTATCTCTTGAAACAATAAAAGGAAAGTAATCAACAGAAATCACATTATGATTTCCGAGGAAGAGACGCTATGGTTAATACTGCAATCCAAATACTTGTACGGCTATTCTTAGTCACAAAATTCATGAGATCTATATTAGCTTTTCTACTGTTGCTAGGCAACAAATTAAACATCACAACGTCCGTGAACTTTTTTTTAAATCACAATAATCTTGAATGCTTACTTGATTAGCATCGAAAAATCTTTAAATATGTCCCGGGTTCAATGAAGCTCCTCACGAAAGGCAAAATCACAGACTTTGAAATCAACTTATTTCGCTTGTTGCTAAGCAACTGTCTATGTTATAAAACGACTTATAAATAAGTACTGAAAATTAAAAAAATTCGTATCAATTCACTTTTTTCACGTGTAACATCAAAATGAGTCAGTTTTGCACAAAAATCACATCACTTCAAATCAAAATTTTTACAACATATTGATGATTACCAAAAACGTATTTGAAAAAAATATTTCTCTTTCAAACAATAAAACACAACTGACACAGAATGTTCTGTTCGTATTTCAAATGTCTATAAAATATTTCAACAGTTCAATCACACAAATCTTCAACGATAGAAAAAAATTCCGAACCGCGGAAAATATAAATAAATTTTCCAAGAATGTTAATATACTTCCTGGTCGAGGTAGCGTAGTCGCTTTGTTAAATAAAGAAATGTTTAAATAATCCTGTAGAAATCTGGAGGTAGATATCAATTCCGACGACGAGGTGTGAACGAATATAATTCAGAGGTAGAGTTTAAGATTCTTAGTATGTAAGTTCTGTCACATTTTGTTTTCAAAAACGGCACGATCACATTCAATATCTAGTCACTATTATGAAATGTGAATAATTTGCGTCTATGTTGAGGTAGGGTGCATGTTGACTTGTTTCGTCTATCATCATTTCATGGTTATGAAATTTTGTTTCAAATATTCTTAAATAGCAGCTTACATCATATTTCTGAACATCAAACTGAAGAAAAGTAAACCCAAGCATTTGATTGGACGGATCTGAGCACAGTCTTAAAATTGACCAATAACAAGACTGCATTCTGAGACTGGTCATGTAACTCAGTTTTGTAACGCAACACACTGATTGGTTGTTTCTGAGCACAGTCTAAAAACTGACCAATGACAAGGCTGCATTCTGAGACTGGTCATGTAACTCAGTTTTGTAACGCAACATGCTGATTGGTTGTTTCTGAGCACGGTCTTAAAACTGACCAATGACAAGGCTGCATTTGGAGACTGGTTATCAAACTCAATTTTAAAAGGCCATACTGTTTTTGATTTTTTTGTTTAACGACAACCTTGGTTCATGAAACCTTCACGCAAAGTTGGTTCGAAAAAAAGCAAAGCTAGATAATAGACGATGTCTCATTTCACATGTTTTAATGACGTTAACATGATAAAAATATAATTAAACAACTTCTTTTTAATAAAACATTAGAAGTCTAACAGAAAAATTGACTAGTTTACACTCAATTTTTTCAAACATGCAAGTAAACAAAATATTTACAAAAACATACGTAAATACGCAGTTACTTCCCTTGGCGAATTTTGAAAATTACGAAAATTTCTTTTGACTCAAAGAGCTCAAAGCCTAGGCACATGCGGACGCTTAACAAAACCATGAGGGGATGAGCAGTGGTCGAGGGGTAGAGCTCCTGACTCCTGATCCGAAGGTCGTGAGTTCGAGCCCCGCGATGAGCGGAGTGTGATCACGAATTTCACAATCCCTAAATTTGGCGCGAGTACTGGTTGGTAGCCAGGAAGCAGTCATTGAGAGTCATTAGCATAAGTTGTAAGAACTTGTTTCACAATCGATGTAAAATAAATAAGTTTA
This sequence comes from Mactromeris polynyma, assembly GCA_032209605.1. Lineage (NCBI taxonomy): Eukaryota > Metazoa > Mollusca > Bivalvia > Venerida > Mactridae > Mactromeris > Mactromeris polynyma. The sequence goes on along the minus strand of JASFXZ010000004.1, from coordinate 4,140,386 downwards.
AACCAAACCCAACAAAAATATAAAACTGAATGGCCTAACTGCAAACCCTGGTGTAATTATAAATTATCCCAAATCTGCAAATATATCATCATATACAAAAAAAACATTTAAGTTTAGAACATTACATACAACTTGAATCAATTATATAATGTCATGAACGTCCATTTAATACTGCTGTATTCGCTGTGTACAATATCTGTAATTGTAAACATTATTGTATGTGCACTGTATCAACTTAAATGAATAAATAAATTAAAAAAAAAAAAAAATGACAAATTTTATGACGCAAATTTCCCCAATTTATCTAGGGTCTTTTCCCCCAAAATGGACAGAAAAATGCCTGCTACCAACCTACCCATCTCAATTTTCCTGGGTAGGAGTATGCCTAAAAATTCTACCTTAAAGTAAACTAGCAAATAGACCTGTGTCACGTTCAAACCTGTTATTGTTATGTTGATTATATCACAACATCAAATCATTTTTAAAAATCATTTACAGACAGCATAACTATATTCAGCAGAAATTCGATTATATTCTATTTTAAGTTGCTAGGAAACAGTATTATAAATAAAACCAAATGGTGGATTTATGGAGATAAATAACAGAAATTCATTGATATTGAAACGACAATGACAGCCTTACTTTTGCAATTTGACGGGAAATTGGCAACTTCAAACTACTATAAATCGAGTTTCTGACATAACCCGTTTTCCTTCAGCCTGGGGCAACATTTCACAACCTCAATAGAATTTTACCAAGTAAGTTAAGTTACATCAAAGAACAAGTACACCAGGTTTTTGGCGATAGTTTTTTTTTTATTGGCGCAGCCGTACTAACATGGCTTGCTATTTACATATCAGTGTTTTGCGTAAACCAATCAAATCTTACGCTAACCACTAAACCAACTTCTCTTCAACCAAACAATGTTTGTAACCTTGATGCGGATTGGTTAACCTTTCGAAAAGGGGTACGGTTACAATACTGAAATCCGTTTTGGATCTGGAGTGACCAGCAAGGGTAACATCTCGGCAATTTTTTATGTTGCGCAACAAATCTAAACCTTCAAATTGCGCCGACCATCTTTTTTCAAGATAACTCTTAGTTTATTACCTACTAGTTATTTATTCAAATCTTGCATGACAAAGGAGAATCACGTACTGTCTGAGACAGTCATGTGATCTTTGTTTTAAACGGAAAGTGAGAGATTGAAAAATTATACTTTCTACCAATCAGATTAAATTAAATGTTAGTAAACTTGGTCCTGTTCTGGGACAGATAAAAATTGATTAAATTTGCAAATGAGTTCATTTGAATATTTCCAAAAACTTGCTGGAAATATAAATGTCACACAATGAAACATCGTCATTATATTACAGAGATAGCTGAAAGATATGAATTCTTATGGGCTGATTTTAATTAATTATTTACACCCCATTAAGAAAGGTCGTAAGAAAAATGCATTACCTTATTTGTCAGTGGCTTTCATTTTACAGATCTAGAAAAAGTACATTATTTGAGCCATATTTAAAAATATTTTTTATTTGTTTGATTATCTCCCGAAAATCAACACTTCTAATCAACTGCTACTGATTTAATTAATAACAGTAGGACAAATGAAAGGGATTTTGTCCACCTTGTAAAATTCATGAAAGGGATTTTGTCCACCTTGTAAAATTCATGAAGGGGATTTTGTCCTACTTGTAAAATTCATAAAGGGGATTTTGTCCACCTTGTAAAATTCATGAAGGGGATTTTGTCCACCTTGTAAAATTCATGAAGGGCATTTTGTCCACCTTGTAAAATTCATGAAAGGGATTTTGTCCACCTTGTAAAATTCATGAAAGGGATTTTGTCCACCTTGTAAAATTCATGAAGGGCATTTTGTCCACCTTGTAAAATTCATGAAAGGGATTTTGTCCACCTTGTAAAATTCATGAAAGGGATTTTGTCCATCTTGTAAAATTCATGAAGGGCATTTTGTCCACCTTGTAAAATTCATGAAGGGGATTGTGTCCACCTTGTAAAATTCATGAAAGGGATTTTGTCCACCTTGTAAAATTCATGAAGGGCATTTTGTCCATCTTGTAAAATTCATGAAAGGGATTTTGTCCATCTTGTAAAATTCATGAAGGGCATTTTGTCCACCTTGTAAAATTCATGAAGGGGATTGTGTCCACCTTGTAAAATTCATGAAAGGGATTTTGTCCACCTTGTAAAATTCATGAAGGGCATTTTGTCCACCTTGTAAAATTCATGAAGGGGATTTTGTCCTACTTGTAAAATTCATGAAGGGGATTTTGTCCACCTTGTAAAATTCATGAAGGGGATTTTGTCCACTTTGTAAAATTCATGAAGGGGATTTTGTACGGAGGGGATTTTGTCTGTATACCATTATTATGAACCAAGGAATTATCTTGGAACGTCGTGTACTTGGTTGGTAGATACAAGGACAGCAAACGAACCCTTTATTTTGACCCTTTTTTTGAAAAGCGGCATCACATAATGTTTTCTTTTCTCGGATAAATGTCTGTCAGCTTCTTACCATAGGTTATTTCTAGCTGTTTTTTATAGCCGTTGCCGTTATTCGGCTCTATCCCCTGTGATGAAAATAATATATTTTTCCCAATTTGAATGTAAAAAATCCCAAAAAATCTGAATAAAAAATTTTGGTTCAATTTAGTCAAAAATTGACAAAGAGGCTTTCTCACAGACAGTTTATATAAATAGCAAGTGTCCAATAAATTAATCACTACATCTTATACGGATATATCTTATATTTTACTGTAATTGCTAGTCCTTTTCCTAATTTCTAAGTAAAACGTGCAAAAATTCCGATTTGTAGTGTACGGGTCAAAAATAAACCCTTTGATACCATCCATATTGCAAAAAAATACAACAAAAAAAATTTCATGTTATTTCTGATACCTACTGTAAGTAGCAGCTATTTTTTTATGAATTTAGCTTCATATGTTCATTATATTTATTTTTATCCTATCACTTACAGTAATTATTCGCTAACAGGGCGCCAGGGCTATGAAATCCACTAGCTCGGCGTCCCGGTCTAATTCTTAATCGGCTACCAACAGTTGAGTTGAAGTCAGTCCCGGGCAAGTCTGTTTGTAAAGCTAACCAATATCAGCAATTGTTCAGTTGTAAGTCAAACCTTAAATTCCACATATTTTAGATTGTGGAGCTATCATTGTGTATGTTTATTTGTTACTAAATTGACCAATATTCTTGGACAACTAGATTCCTATGTCCGACAAGTCATTTTTTACATTTCCAATAGTCTGGGACAAAAGTCTTTGAAAATAATAATCTAAAGCCATGAGGGCCCTGATACCTTTTTCTTTATCAGGTCACATGACCATGTGACTAGCCGGACTATTTTTAGTCAAAGTATCGTGATTTTATCTTTTTTTCCGGACTTACTAAAAACAACAAATTTTTCAATGGAAAACTATCACACTGTTCATATTTTTTAATAATGCATACAATAAATGTCCATTTCCCCAAAATGGTTCTGTTTTCATTTAAACAATGCTAAATTGTATCCGTTATAAGACAAACTCGGTCTGCATTTTGATCCGAATGAAATTTTATTTATATAAAACATAAAGCAATAAACATTTTTTCAAGCATTTTTGCGTTCATTATAATATAAATCCATGCCAAACACAATCAATTCTTATTGACCAGTTAGTTGAAAGTGACAATACATTATTTTCTCCCTTATATTTTAAACCATCCAGGCCAGTGATACAATATTGTTTGTTTCCCCTCCCACGACCGACGGTTGAAAATGATCCCGACCATAAATATTTATTGAGGTTAGCAAAAAAAAATATTTTTTTCGATAAAATTATCTGATACGAACATTATCATCAACTTCATGCTACTGTCACCCAATAATTAATCACACCAATATTTCATCTCAACACTATTCTACGGTTAGATGGCGTTTGGGTACGAAAAAAACTCTAGAATCGCTAGGGTCGCGGCAGGGGAAACAAACATATATTCAATGTCGGCCCCATATTGCAATTCATGATAAAAAAAATTTGGGAAAAAGACCCTAGATAAATTGGGCCATAAACTTTGCCAATTTGGGAAGAAATTTAATCGCTTCAACTCCATTTTTGGGAATTCAAATAATTAAAAGAACAGGCTTTTCAATGTTTATTTTGCGGCTCTGGTCGACGATTATTTGTAGGGTGCTTCGGATTATTTTTCTGATTGGGAAAAATAATATTTTGCTTTGGGAAAATCACTTTATGGAGATGATGTTCAAAATTAAAGGATTTGCATATTATTTTGGTTACATAAATATGTATGATTACTAAATATGTCAGTGAACTGCATGTTTCACCAAGGATCAGCTGCTAAGGCCTATATGTTTGTTTCAGATTTCATGGCGAAAAAAAAAAAGGTAGGAAGGGTTAGAAAATATTTTTTGAGATTTCTTTTATTTTCAAACGAAGCAAATTAATCATAGATTTAAATGAATATATGTTAAAAGACAAATCCCCTTTCCCTTTTAACCTGGATAATGTTTAATCAAGGTGAATATAACACTCTATAGCTGGTATACTCGTTAAGCGTCTAATAACTGGGCAGACATATGAACCTAAAGAAAAATTCACACAAAGAAATTTTACCAAAAGGAAAAAAAGTTAACACGCAAAAAAATGTTCTAGGGTCGGGGCAAAAAATAGGATAGGTCTGGAAACCTAATACCCCTAATCACAATAATAGAATACTGCTAAGACCTTTCTTAAGCATGTATATAAGTAATTAAGTATTGTCGTGAAATTGGGGTCTGGTAAATCATAGATTTATTTGTTTGAATTTGTTTATTACACAAAGAAAAAACTGTTAATCCTCAGAATTGTATAGAATATAAATTTAAAACTTATGAAAAGTTAAATTGATGTCTGAGTCAAATTAATGAAACGAAAAGTTTAAAAATTTGAAAGAAAAATAAACAAAATGTTTAACAAATAGGTACAAATTGGACAAAATTGAAACACCATATTCTTCAGTAATACAGCAAGGCAAACAACCAATCAAATCAATGTACACGAATATTTCACGACGACAATACCGTGTAAGAACAAAATTTTTTTTTCCCCAGATCATGATTTATACGAGTTAATACAATCTAACCACATGAAGAGGCATATATACTGACAGAGCTTAATCCCCACCAGACAATTCTCATCAATAAATAATATATTCCTGACTTCAAATATTTCCCCGAGATATATATATGTAATATTTTTCACAGAAAGAGGAACAAAGGAACAAAGCATTAACGAAATTAATTTTTAAGCGACATTTATTTTTTTAATCGTATTTAAGTCGAACGATACCGACACTGTCTCCTCAAACAGCCGTCCAGAACTTTCCTTCACAAAACGTAAACACATCATATCTATATATAATACACAGACGGTTCGATTCACTTTGTTAACATACAATACATTTATACTATGTAATAACTTAATTCCATTTTTTTTTCAGAATCACACACGTCCGCGATTCGAAACTTGAGATTAACGAATGACCGTAACAAGTTCGAGAACGGTTTACGGCACACTACAGCATTCGAAGGGTGCGCTTATCTATTCACCAAATTTCCACCAATCAGAATTCAGCATCCGTAAAAATTGTAATTTTCCAAATATCGACAAAAATCCCTGTGTTTGCATTTTGACTGCAGCAGCAGTAAGAAAAAAAACCAGACTGGGTCTCCATTTTTTATCATTAAATACCGAGACAGATGTTGCAATACACTAGAATCAGTCTACAATTGTCTGCTAGTTCCAGACTGTACTCAGAAACCAATAGTCGACCTCAGTGCGTCTAAAAATAGTCGCTAAATCTACCTACTTACCGTATGTAGGTAATTTTTCCTGGCTCCCAGCACATAGGTAAAACTATTGGTTCCAGGCTCCAGTGCATAAAAACACGATGTAAGTAAACAGACGATTTCTTGGAAACGGATAATATATATCTACAATATTGATTTTTGCCATCAAGAGCTTCTCACAAAGTAGTTGTTATGTAATGAAAAACAGCTTCACTGACCTAAATGGAAAAAAATTCTGAAGAAAAAATATAACCCCTCAGTAGCAGTATACAGTTATACATGATATCAATATCTTGGAGACTCTACAGTTGACAATGAGCAGATGGATAACGTGCCTTGGTTTTCGAGACGAGGTAGCAATTTGTGACGTAAAGAGATATAACCATTATCAGTGAATGCAATCAGACATTTTCCTGGTGAGCAACACATCACAAAGCAACACTGTCTCAACAACTTGAGACCGATATTCACTCTCAAAAACCTGAGATCGGTGACCAATCTCAATAACCTGAGATCAATGTCCATTCTCAACAACCTGAAATTGATGTCCAATCTCAAAAACCTTAAGATCCATGTATAATCTCAACAACCTGAGACCTATGTTCGATCTTAAAAACTGGATCTCCAATCTAAAGAACCTGAGATTGATGTCCAATCTCATAGAATTGATTTCCATGTCCAGTTTAAAAGATGATAACAAAGTGCCATTTCAGATTCTTGCGATAAATTACACTCTTAAAAGACTTGAGATCCAAGTCAAATCTCAAGAACTTGATCCCCATTGATTACCTGACAATAATAGAGTCTAAAATACGACTTTTACTTCGTATTACTCTTGAGTTTACTATCTCACCTCAAACCATTCAAGTCAATATCCAAGTTCTTAAAGATGTATCTGGCTCATCTGAACCTAAAATCTTTTAACGGGCTTCACCCAGTATTGTTGTTACATACTCTAAAAGATCATTGATAACCACCATTACCATGTATAACCATTTAAACGATCTTGTTTAATAATATTACTAACAGACAAAACTTGTAAAAAACACCCGTTTTTTTTTTAATTTTATGATAATACAAACGTCTTTTTTCGACAAATTTAGAGAAATACATTATCAATGTATTCTGTGATAATGCATATTTATTGATGTTTTAACCCTATAAAGTATATTTTTTAAGATTGTTTAGGCCAAAAATGAACCAAAAAAATAGCATAATATATCTTTAAAACTTGTACATTGTCACCCAACACATCGTTTAAAACATGACAAAGGACAGTAAATGTGTTGATAATGACTGAATCTTAATTAATGCTTTCAACCAAGTTTTGTTGAAATTCAACCAGAATTACGATGGAATACTCTAGCTGAACTTCAAGACGGACGGACAGACAGACAGATGGGACATAATCAATACACCACATCCCAGCACCCAGAACTCTGTTCAACTAACAAATCCAATTGATTCTCCAGAATTCTGAATTTTTGAACCCTAAATTTAGACGACAGTTGATTTAACGGCTTATAAATATGTAGACTACGCTAACAGTATAATCACTATTTATGTACCAGAACATGACTTGAGAAAAAAAAGTTATAAATAATTTATGATTACAATTACTTGGGTATAAAATAGAAAAATCGAACATTTTAGTACAAAAAAGGAGACAAGTATACGATATCTCACCTTGCTCTTCAATAACCGCTTTAAGTCAGACTTTTTCCCCAAGATTTTTGTCTAAACTGTTTATGTATTGATCTCAACAAGAGAGTTGAAGCCCTAAACCGCTCATCTGTGCCACTAGACAATTATTACTGAGAAATCACGTAATTTCTGTTTTCCAAAACAAAGTTTCACAGTAACCCAGACTCTATCATCATCGACAGCAACAACAACAGCAACAACAACAGCAACAACAACAACAAGTCGCGATTCCTGCTTTGTCATCAACAACAAGAGGAACAATAACAAATGAGCATTCCAAATATCATCATCATCATAAATGACAACAACAACAACAAACACATATCAGCACTCCCAATTTCCTCATCAACAAAAACAACAAATAAGCAACCATAATTGTAACAACTAACAATATCAACATTAACAACATATCACCGACCCAAATTATATCGTCAACAACAACAATAACAAGAACAACCCAGCAACACCAATCTTATTATCATGAACAACATCAACAACAACAACAACAACAACACCAATCGTATTATCATGAATAACATCAACAACAACAACACCAATCTTATTATCACGAACAACATTAACAACAACAACACCAATCTTATTATCATGAACAACATCAACAACAACAACACCAATCTTATTATCATGAACAACATCAACAACAACAACACCAATCTTATTATCATGAACAACATCAACAACAACAACAACAACAACAACAACACCAATCTTATTATCATGAACAACATCAACAACAACAACAACAACAACAACACCAATCGTATTATCATGAACAACATCAACAACAACATCAACAACAACAACAACCGTATTATCATGAACAACATCAACAACACCAATCGTATTATCATGAACCACCTCAACAACAACAATCGTATTATCATGAACCACCTCAACAACAACAACAACAATCGTATTATCATGAACAACATCAACAACAACAACACCAATCGTATTATCATGAACAACATCAACAACAACATCAACAACAACAACAACCGTATTATCATGAACAACATCAACAACACCAATCGTATTATCATGAACCACCTCAACAACAACAATCGTATTATCATGAACCACCTCAACAACAACAACAACAATCGTATTATCATGAACAACATCAACAACAACAACACCAATCTTATTATCATGAACAACATCAACAACACCAATCGTATTATCATGAACCACCTCAACAACAACAATCGTATTATCATGAACCACCTCAACAACAACAACAACAATCGTATTATCATGAACAACATCAACAACATGAGAGGCCTCCAGACTACTATCACCTAGAACATCACATGAATGACAATGATTTAAGATAATCATCATTAATACTATGACCTAGTGACCACGAACCCGAGAGAAATATCACTGGAAGAAAATCAATTTACCAATAGTGGACATCGGCCTCTGCTACGGAGAATTGCAACTATACATAAATATTCTGAAGCTTGTCTGATTGCGATTAACACAATGTAACAAATTGCACAAGTCACCTAAATAATGAAAAATAGAGTAGTGTAATTATCACAACACAGCATATTGCACAGTCACCTAAATAATGAAAAATAGAGTAGTGTAATTATCACAACACAGCATATTGCACAGACACCCAAATAATGAAAAATAGAGAAGTGTAATTATCACAACAAAGCATATTGCACAGACACCCAAATAATGAAAAATAGAGTAGTGTAATTATCACAACAATGCATATTGCACAGACACCCAAATAATGAAAAATAGAGTAGTGTAATTATCACAACACAGCATATTGCACAGACACCCAAATAATGAAAAATAGTGTAATAATCACAACACAGCATATTGCACAGACACCCAAATAATGAAAAATAGTGACATTATCACAACAATGCATATTGCACAGACACCCAAGCAATGAAAAATATTGAAAAATAGTGTAATAATCACGAGAGACGATGTACATGAGGGGATCACAATAGCTCATAATGCGCATTTTGTGCTCAAGTGAGCCGATTTTTTAATAAACAAGAGGGCCCTATATCACTCAACTGAGTACATTGCCAAGTTGGCTTTAAGAGAGTCCAGGAGGATTTTCAATGATCTGACCTTGTGACCTACTTTTAGACCCAACATGACCCAGTACCACACTGGACTTGCATTTTATTAAGACAAACATTCTGATCAAGTTTTATGTAGTTCTGGTAGAAAAGTGCAGCCTCCTGAGAATCCACAAAGATTTTCAATCAATTGATCCTGTGACCTAGTTTTTGACCTCAGATGACCCAATCTTGACCTAGACATTAAGGCAAACATTTTGACCAAGTCTCATGTAGATAAAGTAAAAAATGTGACCTCTGGAGTCTTAACAAGGTTTTACTTTAATTTGACCTAGTGACCTAGTCTTCACCCCACATGACCCAGTTTCAAACATGGCCTAGATTTCATTGAGGCAAACATTCTGACCAGGTCTCACTTAAATCAAGTCAAAAATGTGACCCCTGGAGTGTTAACAAAGTTAATTTGACCTAGTGTTTTTGACCCCACATGACCCACTTTCAAACTTGGCCTAGATTTCATTGAGACAAACATTCTGACCAAGTTTCATGCAAATCAGGTAAAAGATGTTAACCTTTAGAGTGTTTACAATCTGAATTGTTGACAACAGACCACGACGGACACAAGGCGATCCCAATAGCTTCGTGCTCAGGTGAGCTAAAAACCCATCTCAGAATTCTTGTCATAAACGATATCATCAGTTTTAATGCTTCACCTAAATAATCAATTACTTACTTCAAGATTTCTCTTTTTTCCCTTTTTTTTAAAAATGTAAATATTGAATAATGACCAAAAGAAACGCAAAAACACAGTTAATATAGCATGGAGTCATGGCATTTACATATATTCATCAGAGTTATAACATATCATCCCAGTAATAGACCAATCACACGCTTTGGTAAGAAAATGATCAAAGTCTTTCGAGATTAACAAATCATCCAATGTAGGGAAGAAAAATAGCATTGAACGAGGATGAATTAAAAGCACGAACCATACCTCGGACGATTCAAATTTCATTTTCATGCAAATCTACTGTTTTTTAAGTATTCTTTGAGATCAAGTGAACTAGACTGATTAAATAAAGTCACAGTCGACATTTTCCATTGAAGCAGACGTCGGAGAAGAAAGCATGGAAGCAGACGAGGCAGTAACGCAAAAATTACAAGAAAAAACCAAATTGGTAAAAACGCAACACACAAACAAATCTCTTTTTTTTCAAATGCCAAGAATTAATAAACATTTATGAATATTCATGCTTATTTATCATTTATGAATATTCATAAAGTCCAACAAAGTAATAACCTCATCACAGAAATACAAGGCACCCCCCCCCCCCCTTGACTTTAGTTCAGAACTAAGAATACAATTTCATTGACTTCAAGATGATAACTAATTCATTTTGTTCATAAACAAATCTAACGTGAGTACAAAATATAATATATTACGTGAAATTGCTCGCATTAAATACTTATAAGTTGTCAGAATAACAACAAAAAGAATTTCAAAGTTGTCCTCCTTTAGCAGACCTCGTACATTCTAATTCTTAGGGTCCAAGGGCCATAACTCCAATAATACCAACTGACTGGAAACAAGGGCCATAACTCCAATAATACCAACTGACTGGAAACAAGGGCCATAACTCCAATAATACCAACTGACATGAAACAAGGGCCATAACTCCAATAATACCAACTGACTGGAAACAAGGGTCATAACTCCAATTATATGGACTGATTGTAACCAAGGGCCATAACTCCAATTATACGGACTGATTGTACCAAGAGCCATAACTCCAATTATACGGACTGATTTTACCAAGGGCCATAACTCCAATGTAACCATCAAATAACCCATGTATAAAATTATTAAAGAATATAGAAAAGTAAAGAGATGGAACAAGATAAGAAGACTTAATCTTTAATTAACAAAGTATTAAAACAAACTTTCACCATTTTGACACGTAAAATGTTGTTTTTTTAAATATGCTCACACAGCCCCGTTAGGACATCAACTGTCGTCTGGATGATCAGACATTCTAGATTTTCCAAGGGCCCGAATCAGACCCTTTCACAGCATCGGTTTGTAGAATTTACTGACAATGAACGTGATTTTTATGGGTATAGACCAATCATATCAATACAGTAATTGGACAGTTTTTTCTCCGCGAAGATTGCCTCCCCTAAATTGGGTTTCGCCAAGCCGATGTTCCCTACATGAAAATAAACGTCTGCAGACAGCGCTGCTAAGCGTGAATGCAAACGAGCTGCAAGTACCACAATCCATCACTGCAGAATCTTGCCAGGAAGCTCTGCAGTATACGTATTGTATACATATATAGACAGGTTTTTATCGACCCTCACAAAACCAGCGTATGTACAGAACATCTATATTGGAAAACGACCCTCACAAAAACTGGTGTATGTATATGGAAGATATATTAGGAAACACTGGTCTCTGTAAGCCAGCCTGATATATACAAGCGTTCCAACACCAATCAGTAATCAATAATGATATGTTGCATAACCTAGGCTATGTTTTTTCCTCGAGTCCGCAGTGGGTACGGCTACCGACTTTATTGCACTAGACAGACGATATCTCAAGGAACAATAAGCTAAAGAAGTAGGGCAGCATATAAGTAATGGTTGTTAACATTTCTCAATATATAACAATGGGAGGCTTAGGAAAACTGAAAGGTCTAAACATGAATGGATAAATATATATAACACAGCGTGCGACAGACATATATGCATATAGCAAGAATTCAAACAACGGGAATTGAAGGAGTCGTAGGGGATAGTTTGAATAGATTATGACACCCTGTCAACAGGGGACAAGTTTGTATAGATGGTGACAACAGGAACTAGTTTGTATACATTATGACACCCTGTCAACAGGGGGCTAGTTTGTATAGATGGTGACATCCTGTCAACAGGGGCTAGTTTGTACACATTATGACACCCTGTCAACAGGGGACTAGTTTGGATAGCTTACGACACCTTATCAACAGGGAGCTAGTTTGTCAGCTGAAGACACTCTGTCATTAGGTGGGGCTAGTTTCAAAGCTTATGACATCCTGTCAACAGGGGCTAGTTGGTATAGATTATGACATATTGTCAACAGGGGCTTATTTGTACAGTTTATGACACCCTGTCAACAGTGGGCAAGTTTGAATAGATTATGACACCCTGTCAAAAGTTGGCGAGTTTGAATAGATTATGACATCCTGTCAACAGGGGCTAGTTGGTATAGATTATGACATATTGTCAACAGGGGCTTGGTTGTACAGCTTATGACACCCTGTCAACAGTGGGCGAGTTTGAATAGATTATGACACCCTGTCAACAGGGGCCAG